>OX328126.1:29946499-30681499 GCA_946811695.1 Gonocerus acuteangulatus
TTTTCGTTCTAAGTTAAAAATTGCCACCTGCAGACTATCTCTTGTAAAAAAGTTGGTTTTCGTTCGTCAGACGAAACGCCGCCATTTTGTTTTCGAAGAATTAAAACTTCTGTTTTTTTTTTTAACATCCCACAGAAAACTTATGATATAAAGAATAGAAAAATATTGGTTAATTCATTTGTTATTCATAAATTGTAGATGTATATGTACATCTACATAAATTGTAGATAAAATTACTTTGAGTTTGACCACACACATGTAGTATTACCCCTTAAACACACACACGCCTATTTATAAGAAGGGTCTAAGGTCCTCGGAATTTCGTACCAAAATATTTTGAAAGCAGGTGAACAGTTTAAAGTCAAGCTGTCGCGTTTCAATCTTAGCTCTTTCGATGTCAACAAGTTTAATGAATGCAAGCTGTCCACGATCTATCTATAGTTTGTGTATAAGTCATATTTAATTAATAAAGTGAATAAATTGTATTCATCATTAAAAAAAACTCACTAATTAACGCATAAAATATACAATTGAACAGCGAGTTTAAAAAAATATTTTCCTACACACCTGTATTATTAAGCATACATTAATACAACCAGACTATTTAAGACGGCTAGTAGTTATGCATAATGTATAATGCATGACCGTAACTACAATATGGCGAACATCTGTTTCTCTACTAACCCATTCATTCATGAACGGTAAACTGACATAAATTTGACAATTTCAATTTAATACATAACCTTTTGATGTAATTGCTTCTAAAGAGGTTTTGTTCTTTCTGTTCTACAATCATTTCTATTAACTCTTCCCCGTTAATTTATTCACTTTTGTATTTAATTGAATATTAAATTGCGTGATAATTAATTCTATGATTTAGAAGCTGTTATCGGTATGAATTAAGCTCTCATAATTTACCATTATTCCTTTAGTAATTAATTATTTATAGCCGAAGGGCTTGATGTTAAAAATTAAAAAAATGAAGATATCTTCTTTTTCTTCTTTACACTCATTAAATATTCTTGTGTATCTTCATCTCTCTTATTTATCTGCTATAAAATAATTAATTATTATTTCAAATTATTCAGTAATGATTACATTTCCTAAAAACTTGATTCCTGAAAAATGAAAAATAAGGAAAAAGCATCAGACCTATTATATATATATATGATAGGTTGATATACGAAAGGATGAGTTCGTTAATCAGCAAAACTAATATATTAGAAGTGAGTGATCATCATAAACATTCGCTCGAAACCAAAATATAAATGAGGTTTATTGGCCATAATTGGTGGTTTTAGACATAGTCCAGGACAAATCTGTAAACAGTAGGTAAACTCGGATTTTGAGAGAGGACGAGCTAATTTTTACGTACAATATCTTCGGAACAACTCAAATAACAATAATTTATGTATGTGCAATTGAAACAATTCTCTAAACTTTTTTTTTTATTTAAAAAAACGAAAGAAAAAATGTTTTCTACACCTAGAGGTTTTCTCCAGGTGTCGCCATATTTTTAGTGAAATTTCCTGTAATATCTTATTATTTAGAGGTATTAATAGTTAACCGCTGCAATGTGGATCAGTAATAAGTATTAAAAAAATGGGTAAACAATAGACATTTTTATTCGGCAGCTCAAAATTCATTTACAGCATCCATATTCCAGGAATAAAATCATGATTTCGTAGCAAAACAATCTACTAAATTTTGTTTTATGTAATTATGAAAGTTTGCAAATTTTCCCAAAATCCAGCTAAAATGCTTTCTATATTTGAAATATATATAAAAAAAAAAAAAAAAAAAAAAAAAAAAAAAAAAAAAAAAAAAAAAAAAAAAAAATCATTCAGTCATTCTAGGTTCTAAAAAGAAATTACAAATACAAAATAGGTAAATTTTGGGCATATATAATAATAATAATGAGTCATTATAGGTTATTTCATAACCAATATTTTAACGCCTTTGCAATGTCTCTAGCGTGAAATCTTTCGGAGTAATTACAAAAAGAAAGTAGTTTTTTTTCAATTTTTTTGTTAGTATAAAAAAAATGGTTCGGGAATTTTTTGATTTACGCCCAACTAAATTACTGTCATTTGAGTCCATTCGGAAAAATATTGACATAAGTTAGCGTGACCCTTCTCAATACCCAATCAAAACCGAGATAACAACCATATTTATTTTTATTTTATTTTTTATTTTTGCATAATTTTATATTTTCTATAATAAATAAATAATTCTCATACACTCAAAAACACACGAAATTCTGCAACTGCTAGAAAAGTATGTGGTACAAATTGGTTTAGAAGTGCTGTTTGCAAGCTTTGCAAATAACTAAGTCAATCCATTTTCGCTGATATATAATTTTTCAAAGAATGTTTTATATCCATTTTCCGAACGACTAAAAAAAAAAGTATTTTTTCCATTAATTTCAGTTATATCCCGACCCATTAAAATCGGAGAAATAAGTGATGATGGCTGTTAAAAGTGTTATGGTGTTATCCGCTAAAGCATTCAAAAGTACTCAGCTTGAAAAATGTGCAAGGAAGAAATAATAACTTATATGAGCCGTTAAGTAGTTTATAAAAGGAATTTCGTGTTCTCACAAATGCACCCAGCAGTGGATGTGCATTCCATCTGGAATACATTAGCTGGAGTGCATCTCTCCTTCCCCGAACCCCCTCGGCAACGCAGAAAGTGCATTATGTTTATGCTTCATAAACGAGCCAGTCCTAATGCAAAAACTGGGTGCGTATAGCTTGTTTGGGGATAATTTTGTTTAGTTTTGAGCTCTGATTTATTTTCCCTATCCCTGATCGTTGAGTGTGTTTAATGCACATGCATTAGACATCGTACGAACGTTGCATGCATCTCAATTAACGACCAATTACACCAATAAATTCTAATATATCCCCCAGAATGAAAATAAAAAACAAATACGTTCCGCAGGAGTTGATTGAACCAGCGAATTCCTCGACAAGGCTTAGTAGAAAAGAATCCGAGCAAACCTTTGTTATTTTACACTTCTATTTTATTTATTGAGGTTTATTTTAGGGGGAATGAAAACTTCCTCGGTTTTGTAAGTTCTCCTATCTACTCCAATATTTTCCACAAACTCTCCAGACCCCCTACCTTGTATTTTCCAATGTCCTCTTTTCCGTCTGGGAGTCCTTCCATTAACACCTTTTCTTGTCATAAAACCTCTTTGATCTTTCCCGACCACCCCACCCCTCCTTGTTGTTTAGTTACATATACCCCGGAAGAATCCAGCTTCTTTCTATATTTTCACCATGGTCACTTAACTACTAACTTTAAGGATTAAAAATATTATTAGTGTCTATTCATTTGCACTTATTTCATTTTAATATTCGGTGGACTAATTTCTAGAAAAAAAAAAAAAACTATCGTTCACTTTCCTGTTTATAATGTTCTATTACTTATTGACGTTAACAACAAAAGTGTTCTCATAAGCATGCCGGAAACGTTCGAAAAATAGAGTTTCATGAAAATCTAACGTTCTCTTTTAGCCAAATCCCATTCATTCCTTGACTTCTTGTGACCTAAATATACACATTTTATTAAAATAAAAAATAAATAAATATCAATATAACATAAAAGAGACAAAAAAAAAAAAAAAAAAAAAAAAAAAAAAAAAAAAAAAAAAAAAAAAAAAAAACTTAAACTTCATACGAAATCTAACCTTCAAATGCTCCTTAACCTGATGTGATGGGAAAAACTGACTCCGGATTCGGATTCAACGTGTCGAAATACTTAAGAATATATCATGGAGACTAGATAGTTAGCCGTCGAGGTGATAAGCAATCAGGGAATAGTTGAGATTCCGTTAAAAAAAAAAAAAAAAAAAAAAAAAAAAAAAAAAAAAAAAAATTTGCCGAATCCCAACTATTCCCTGTTTGAATATCAATAACGATGGTGCAAAAATTATTTGCACTCTACATTGTGATATCTGATTTTAACGCCAAGATATCGTCTCTACCACGTCAAACTATCGAATAAACAAAAACTCGGTTTTCAGATTTGAGACTTGGCTCTTGGATTGGGGACGATTCGGCTTGTCGCAAAGTGCCGCGACTCTAACACCTTTAGATTAGCTTTTAATTCCTTTAATAAAGTATCGAATAAGACCCTTTTTCATTATAGTACTTCGTCAATGGATAAAATATGTTGGTTCTCTAGTTTGCTCCTATATGGTAGGGACGATATTTTCAGCCTCTAAGGAGAGTTTTCGTGGTGTTTCGGAATGTTCCTTGGATAGTTTTAAATTTGAGCAGTAGGATTTGGATGGAAAGACATCTTGGAATAACTTGGATGTTGAGATCATTAGGAACGGCTTTAATGGAAACGTCAAAAAATGCGTTATCGATTTCACGAAGGACTTTGTATGAGTAATAAAGAATAAGATGAGTAATAAAGAATAGATTGACGAAATTCATACTTGATGCCCACAAATAAAAGTCTACACAGATTTCTTCTAGAAAATAAAATAAAAGCAAAATCGACTAATAAGCAGATATGATGCCATGCCCGTTCTAACTGCAATGGGTACAACCTACGGTATAGATATGGTGCCGATACCTGGAGGCCCACTTAACTGCATTCCCGTACAGCTATTCTTCCCACGCTGCAACGGTCCTCGTCAGATGCAATTATACCATCTCTCCGATGGCGCACTCAATCTCGTTAGTCTTATTTTCATACCTAGCTGCCAATTAGTCCAATATCTAGGTGGGGGTTTTCTTTTTCAGGAAAAATTTCAACCTCGAAAAACAAAACCTCAGGTAATTAATGATACCAGCAATATAATGACTTTGGCGAATGTACTTTTGTTATATTTTATGGGGAAACATGATTAGAATTTTTTTATTTTTTTTTTTCACCCTTGAGACAATAAGACGGCCTAGGGGATGGAAGAAGACTCACAATTTTTAGGTGACCATGGATAAGTCAGTGACATATCCATGGTCACCTTAAAGTTATCGTGGTCTTACTCCCACACCTCAGATTTCTCTTAGCCGAATTGCAACTATTCTATGTAACGGGTTTATTCTTTGACTTCGTATCGCCTCAACGGCAAACTATCTTGATTTAAAAAAAAAAACAAACAATGCATTTAAAAAAAGCAGCTTAAAGTGTTCCGCGATATATGTTTTTTTTTCGTTTGATTAATTCCATATTTGCTTGGTTGCCTGTAGTATGATTTAACATTTTATTCTATTTTTTCTGTTCTTGTTCTCTCTCTTTTGTCTATTCATTTATTTTTTATTATTTTCCTTTTATACTCTCCACATTTTTAATTATTTTTTTTTATATTGAACTATTTATTATATTTTTATATTCTAACTCCCCCCCCTTAATAAAGTTGATCATTGCTTCACCCTCCCTCATTCCCTTTTTGCTCCAGTAACCAACATCCCTCCGTATGAACTTTCTTTTTTCTTTTTCTTTTTTTCTTTTTTTTTCTTTTTTTTTTTTTTTTTTTTTTTTTTTTTTGTATCTACTCGAGGTATAGAGTTAGTGAGTTAATGTATTTTAAATTTGTAGAATCAACCAAATGTATTAATATGTTGTTCTTAAGTGACAAAGTTCCAGAATAAAATATTTTTTTATTATTTTATTTCATGACCGGGGGCTTTATACAGCGAATAATTACATATTTCTTAATGGACATTTTTGGAAATGTAACAAATAAAATGTAACGGGGTAACAGTGTCTTTTAAATTTATACTTCATATGTACAAATATATGCCACTGCTTAAATTCCATGCCAGCGCCTGATAAATACATTTCATAATTTTTTGATGAAATTTTATAAATTTTTATATGGGAAATTTCGAAATTTCCAATTTCATATTTTCTATTAGTGTTTCTACTTGTTATACTTTGATCGCATTATGTTATACTTTTGTTGCTTTATTAATGTTTCATCTGTTTCTGGTTTGCTGCTTGCGGAACAGGCTGTTCGGGTCATCTGGAGCATGTTCAGGCTGCGGACAGACCATACCTGCTTCCGAGTTCGTCATGAGGGCAGCACCGCACCACGTTTTCCATCTCAAGTGCTTCTCCTGCTCAAAATGCGGTTCACAACTCGTACCCGGCGATAGGTAATGTTATGAATATTCCTTTAATCAAGCGTTACTTTATCAAAATAATGTGCAAGTCGAACTTTTGAAATTTGATTTAACTATACCAAGGGGGTCTCTCCGTGGTCTGGTGGCTAACGCCTTAGATTCTCATGGGAGAGATTCCCAGCTGCACCATGGATGTCGGCACTAATGGCCAAGATGTCGTTGCGCTGTAAAAAAAAATGTAATTAAATAATAAAAAAAATATTTTAGATATAAGGTTGGGATATAACAAATCATTTAAAAAGCGAATATCTTCCTATTATGAATCATTGATAATAATAAAACTTGAAAAGTACAGATGGAATGGTTGGGATTCGGCTAAATAAACCTCAATATGATTTTGTTTTAAAAAAATCTATATTTCGGACGTTTCGGCTACTCATTGGTAGCCTTCGTCAGCTAAAATGACAAAAAAAGAAATTAATACAGAAACAAACAAGAAAAATTTATAATGTGTTTGTTTCTGTATTAATTTCTTTTTTTGTCATTTTAGCTGACGAAGGCTACCAATGAGTAGCCGAAACGTCCGAAATATAGATTTTTTTAAAACAAAATCATATTGAGGTTTATTTAGCCGAATCCCAACCATTCCATCTGTACTTATCACCTCGACGGCTAACTATCTAATCATCATGATAAAACTTGAAAGATATTCATTAAACAATTACTAAGTAAGATCTGGAAAATATTAAACTAAAGTCGATGACTAAATTTGGCATTTGATTAATATAAGCTGTTGGTCAATAATTTAAAATTTTCAATTATTTACACTGCAGAAGCACAAGTGTTATGAATAAGTAAATAAATAAATGATGATATAAAATAACGAATGAATGTATATTTACTGTATTTTGTAAATTACAATTATACTTACAGAGGGTCTGGTTATTTTATATTTGATAATAATAATTAGAGAAAATTATCAAATACTTAGTAAACAAAAAAAACTATATAATTAACAATAATTTTAAAAAAATTGACTCTTAAGATACAAATGAATATTTTTGAAATTTGCAAATATTTTTTACTATTAAAGTGAAAAATAACTTCACTTTTCACATCACTAAACACACTCACAAAAGCATAAAATAATGTAATAGTAAAAATATGTGATGGTAATTATTTGAAATAAAGTTCTGTTTCTCTGAAGTTTATTGAGTAAAATTTGTTACTACATATTATATAGACGCATTCAGGGTGATTCTGTGTTATAATTCTTTCAGATATTTGTTATTGCTTCACAATTTCATGCGCGATTTTTCAGGATATGGTTTCCGATACACCTTTAACGGTTAAAAATAAAGTATAGGTCAGATAATTTCTCTTTTAAATTTTTTTTTTTATTTTTTTTTTTTTTTTTTTTATTTTTTTTTTTTTTTACGGCGCATCTACATCTAGGTCATTAGCGCCGACATCCAGGGTGCAGCGAGGAATTTTACCAGCGAGCCGTGGGATGATAAAATTCCTGCCGGAGGTTGGGAATCGAACCCACCATCTCCCGCTTATGAATCCAAGGCGCTAGCCATTAGACCACGGGAGACCCCTTTTAAATTTATTTTTGGCAGTTTTTCCATTATTAGTTCCTGGTCACTTTTTATAATGTAATTTATTGGGTTGAAAACAAATATTTTGATTTTAAAACTCATATTTATTGGTATGTAAAATGCAGGTATTACATGGCCGGCGGTAGCCTGGTGTGCGAGCAGGATTGGCATAAATTGGTGAAGTCTCCTGCACCTCAAGCTGCACCCCCCGTCAGGAAGGGCAAAGTGGGCAGGCCGAGAAGGAGTAGGGACTGAGCACACGGTTAGTTATCATATTCATATATTATATGTCATAAATGCATATTAAAAGGGTGTAAAAACTATTTGAAACATATGATTTATGCAATACGAGTACATTAGGGCAGGGGTATCAAAAAAAAGAGGGTACAGATGAGTTGTTATTTTAATAAGAAGAACTAGTTATTCATGAAAAATGTTTGTTTCAATATGGAGGCATTTGAAGAATATAATTCACAATTTCTCTAGGTTGATATTAGAGAATATTTTGTATCAGCAAAATACAGTTTTATGTTAAAGGTCTGTTAAATTTGTATCATTTAGGAATTCAAACAGGTAAATAATTCTCAAACAGGTTAATAATTGTTTCTGGATAATCTCCTAGAATTTCGTCTAAGGTCCCATTAATTTTGAATTGATGACTTTCAAATTGGTATGCTAAGCATGACAGCTTATAAAGTTGGGTGGTTCATCTTTGGACATGAGGTATGAGTTATTAAGCTTTGTATGCCCTATTCGCAACCTGGCCAACACAACACACATTTTCTTCTGGTTTGACAAACTGAATTTTTCCAAATCCGTTTCGATAGTCCAGACAAATCCGGACGTTCTCTCTTATCCGAATCCCAACCATTACAACGGCTAAATATCGTTATCGCATTATAATTTTCTGCACATAACATAACTTTCACTTTACTGACCTAACCTGAAGGAAGAGCGACCAATAAAATACCCGTTGGCAGGTGCATACGCTAAGTGCGGCCTATAAATAATCGCATAAAATTTCATTAAGGTCTTGCAGGTGACATTTATCTTTGACAATTATACACTCATGTAATTAATAACTGATGTATTAATGTCACGTTGTAAGGCTTTCTTTTCCTGCATAAGACCTCAAAATTTGCATAAACCCTAATTGGGTGTATAATAAATTCTTATTGTGATAAAATATACATTTACCGTTAATTTTATTTACATTGTATATAATTTCAGTTAATGTGTGCATCACTTAGCTTACTTATTGTCAACTTAAATACGTATAACACCTTATCATATTTTAAGCTATTTATAATGAGATGTAAGGAGGCCATCTAGGTAATAAGAAGCCACGGAATATTGAAAAACATATTTTTGTAAAAATCTCAAATTTCTAGCACGATCATTGGCAGCCTTCTTCAGAAAAAAATAAATATACAAAATTAACGAAGAATAAATAATATGTATGTATGGAACGGCTTCTTTCTCCAGCGGTGTCGCTCCTCTCTCCATCGCAATATTTCGTCGGGTTCATCTCCGACTTCTTCAGGCTGCTATGTGTCGTCCTCGGTGGTTATCAAGGGAAAGGTGTGGTTATAAAAGATTTGGATGTCTTCTTGTCATGTTATTCTGCTTAGCTAGGTTCTTGGTTTGGTCGAACAAGACATATATATATATATATATATATATATATATATATATATTATAAGTAAAGATGGAATGGTTGGGATTCGGCCTAGCCGAATCCCAACCATTCCATCTTTACTTATCACCTCGACGGCTAACTATCTAATCATCATGATATATATATTATATATATATATATTATATATATATATATTATATATATTGCGATTAAATATATAGTGTTTATTGCGACATTTGTCGTCTGTATTTCCGGACGGCGTCATCAAGTTGACGTCCTATGTCAGGTTTTCATCTTATGCAAAGTGAGGATACACGCCAAAGACCATTTTAGCATCTTTCCATAAAATATAAGCCCATTTAACTATATAGACCTTTAAACTATATAGATTAGGAAATATGGATATAGATGGCTGATGTATACATATTACATAACCTTCAGTAAAGTTTGTCAAATAATTATAAATAATTAGAGGAGCGAGGAGGCGAATTCCCCCCAAAGGACATTAAACCCATTAGCGACTTGTCATTTCGCTCCTTTTCAATCTGTAATATTAATCATTGGAAAGTGGAAGAACATGTTTTTTACACCGGCCGGAAATGGACGCCCTTGTCTCATTTGTGTGAGATAAAATTCATTTCTAGCCCCCCCCCTACTATGGGTTGCCTCCTCTTTTATGGTTATGTAATATTTTAAAATTATGTAATTAACAATGCATCATATCTCATTACTAATGGAATTTTGATTTCTTGCCGAAATAAAAATAAAATGGCAACTAAAATCGTATCTCATGTTTGTTTTTGTTTTTTTTTATTCTTATTTATCTTGTGCTTTTCATAATGACCTTAGATAATAAAAATTTCAATAAAATGATCAATTGTTAGGAAGAAAATTAGCGTTTGAAAACACGAGGAAATAAAGTATAATTCATTGATATTTGCTATTGATAGCACTTTTTCATCGACAATTTTACATCAAGTTATAAACGCTCATGACAATATATAAAGAAAAAAACATAACAAAATCAAAATATGGAATTTTGAGCGTTTCGGCATGCTCTCATCACCTAGGAATTTAGTGCTAAAGAAGGCTGCAATTGAGCATGCTGAAAATTTTAAAATGTAGATTTTTCCGTAAATGTTACGGTTTTTTCTAGTCGTATTTAAATCATTCCTTGACTTATTGCCAGCTCAACGGCTCACTAGCACGCCATTATGATATATATATATATATATATATATATATATATATATATATATATATTTTATATTATTATTTTTTTTTCTACATATTTGTACAACAATCTGTACATATATGTAGATTTATTTAAATTTTAAAGTCCATTATTATTAACTAAGAATTTTTGGACGGGTTATCTAAAGGTTACTACCATTTTCTAGCCAGGATAGGGCTGTTGCCTTTTCTTTTTTCTAAAGAAAAGCCACCACCCCTAGTGGGAATCGAACCCACTACCTTTTTGACACGGAGTGTTAAACAAATATGTATAATAAGTAATAGCAACTTGGTTGAACTGTATACACCATTAACAATATTTACACTATTTCTTGTAATAAGTTGTCTCGTGGCCAATGACGGTGGAGGCGGCGAGGAGCATTTTCAGGAATAACATTGGAAAAGAGGGATCTGCCAAGAGGATTAGGGTGGGCTGTGAGTTGATAGAAAAAAAAAACAGGTATCGGGATCTGGCTTAATAATAGACAAAGGGTATATCAGTGTATCGGTGGATAGTCAAGTTAAAGACGTAGAAAGGGGCGTTGAGGATTTTACGGAGGACTTTTCATTGGAAACGATGGATAATGTTTATATTTGATGGCTTAGCTGATCCCCATAATTGTATTTTGTATGCCCATATCGGTCTTATGGTCTTGTATATTGTCAGTTTGATGTTTGCGTCAAGTTTTGATATAAGTCCAATTATTCGTCGCAGAAGTTCAAAGCGTTTGTTCAGTTCTTGTCTCTTCTGTTTTATGTGTGTTTTCCAGGTAAGTCGCTTGTCGAGGTGGAATCCTAAATACCGGACCTCGTTAGAATGGGGTATTGGGATATTGTGATTTTTACGGGAGAGCACTAAGCTTGTCAAATCTTTATATAGAAAAATTGTTTTAAGTTCTTGGGAATAGCATAAGTGTAACGTAAACCTATGTACCGTATTATGTGAATACGGGCAGCATAATTTAAAAAAAATCATTACAAATGCCATAATGTATGCTATTATAGCGGTAGTATTGATTGTTGAGTATAAATCTAATATTGGCGAACGGCTTTATCGAACTGCTAATACTCGGAGAAATTTCTAGCTAAAAGGTTCGGATAAAGCGGCGAGGGTCCTAATTAAGAGAGGTTCTTAGTTATTTTAATGAATTAATTAGAGAGAGAAGACTGGATTCGGATTGGCCTCCTTTAGTGCCTTCTTAGCGAGTTCTTGTTCCTCCTTCTTCCTTGTAGTATACACACCTAATCAACGGGATACTTCTAACTCTTCGGGCCTTTCGCGATTATGGCTTCAGGTAATTGGAGTAGAGAGAGAGAAATGTGTAGGTCATATGCGTTTTCTTACTTTTATTTGCGCTTTAATCTTAAAGAAGATTATATTCAAAACAACACAGAACGATATGAAAATTTACATCGCTGCATAAATATGTACATACTCCAACTAGTTGGGTAGAATAAAAAAAAAATAATAAGTTAGGGAACAGTTGGAATTGTTTAAGAACAGTAATTACGTTAAAATCTATATTTATGTTTCAGTATGCTCTTCGGCAGTCATCTTGAGCAATGAATGCCTAAAGTATCCTTTGGGAAGACCAAAAATAGCAGTTAAGTTACCATGTTAAAAATCATTTAACGCCTCGCTTTGGCCTTCCTCCATCCGTAGTTATTCATTTAAATTTTAACGTCCATTTATTATTGGCAATGAATTTTAGGACGGGTTATCTATGGGTTATTACCCTAGAGATAAGAAAAGCCATTCACCCTTGTGGGAATCGAACTCACGACCTTAGTCTAGACGAAATATTATTGTAGAGAATTCCAATGTACAATAAACTTATTACACTATTTAAAACTCATTAATTTTTTACGCCCACTTTTAGATCACAATGATTTTTAAAGTGTGTAATTTATAAGTCGCCACCATTTTCCAGTCAATATAGAAGGATCGAACCCAAACAAGGATTGCCAACGAAAAATAATATTACCTCATTATTTCATCTAACTTAATATCAGCACTGATATCGTTGAATGTAAACATTCAAACCCTGATTAGACTTGGAAAAAATCAAAATCTAATTTTAAATCATTCAAAAATCATATTATTTCGATTAATGTCATTGTTGAATTAAGATAAATTTACGTTTTGAAGATGTCAGTCTGATTTTTCTAAGTATAATCAGGTTTTGAATGTTTAATTTCAACGATATCAGTGCTGATATTAAGTTAGATGAAAAATATAATTTTATTTTATGTTCAATTTTTAAAGTTTGTGAATTATTGACACGTAACAAAAAACAAAAATCTGGCCTGACAAAAAAAAAAAAATCAGTCCCGTAACAGGCCACAAGAGCCCAGAGGGGCATATACTGTAGAGGTATCTGATTCTTGACCATACGGCACACTTGGGAGATAGTGTGGTCAACACTATGCTCCGGCCGCCTGTTTTTCCCCTTGGCTACTTCGACTGCTAGAGTCATTAGCACCCAAGGTACCCATTATTAATTAAATTAATTAAAGGCTGGGTGAGCCTAGGGACGCTCTGGGACCCCAAATCCAACCCTCGAACGGCAGCACTAGAAGAAAAAATCTTTAGTGCGCGCTCGGGTATTGAACCTGGTCCTCCAGTTCATTAGTCTAGTGCTCTACCACTGAGCTAACCTCGCCCCCTCTGGCCTGACAAAGTTTTTCTAAATTTTATTAGCTTTCATTTAAATAAAAATGCATTGAAATCCGTTAAGATTTAGAGGCTGTAGCCTTCTTTGAAACACGAATGTCTTCTGGTCTCACTGTGCGACGAGACCTGCCTTTTATACCTCAAAGAAGCTTGTTGTCGATTAAATATTTTTTTACCGGGTTGCTACTTCTTCTGATGCTCAATTTCCTGTTGACCTAGTATACTTCTGTTGGTGCTAACAAAATATTAATTGTTTCGTTATTTTGAAGCCTATAGACCCAGCTGAAAAATTAATTTAAATAATTTGATTTAGAACGAATGCACTCTGGAAGTTTACTAGGGCCGATGCAACCGCATAAAGCCATCGCCCTTTCTGCGTCAGATCAAACGATGACATCCGACCTCACTCTTGTTACAAGTCACTGCGGTACATAGAGAGAGAAATAGAAGAGGAAAACCCTACCGATGTATTCCAGTTTATTCAAAGGGATTTCCAGGGCCAGCCCTTTTAGGGTAATTGCATGTAATAATAAAGTGGTCCCGAGCTTTTAACATAATTGATGGCGGGGGGAGGGAGAAGCCCTTTTTGGCGAGCGCTCAGACTTTTTGGGTTCTCGCTGAAGGCGAAAGGCACCCACTGCTGAAGTCATTAACGATTTAACCGGGGCCTCTGATGAGTTGATCCGACTAAAGGATCGTGGATGCACCGGTGTTGCTTAATCCACTTTATTTTGCGTTGCTTCCTAAAATACCTGCAATTATTTGGAAGTAAGGGTTCAGAGAACGTAGAGGATGTAAATTAATTGTGAAATATTGAAACAAAACGTTTTTACTGCACAAAAGACTCACATTAAAAGAGCGAAAAGTACATTTTTCATTGTAACTCTAACCGACTACGAGTTGGAAAACAAATGAGATTTTGCCAAGAGATGGAGATATTTAGTCCGTCTGATGACGATAATCAAATTTTCGTAAACATCTATACATAGAATGTTTTACAATGCTCTTTGACAGCCTTCTTCAATTAAATACAAACAAATATACAGAATTAGGGAATAGAACAATTAAAAATAGTGAAACAAACTGTTAGATCAACACATAAACATCGTTTATATAACATTTATTTGTGTCTAATAAGTAACAAAAAAAAATCATAAAAAAGGCAAATGAACAAATTATGAAAACAAAAAAGTAAAATGACATAAGTAAAGATAATCAGAGACAATAATAAATGAAATACTACTTACCAATGAATGCTTAGGGGTTAAAGGCTGGCCAAAGATAGATATAACTGCTATCTTTGCCTTGCCTTCATCTCTTAAGCATTCATTGGTGAAAATATAGGAAAAGATGGATTCTCCCAGGTTATATGTAAGTAGATACCAAGGAGGAAGGGGTGGGGGTTGAAGATATCAAAAAGGATATTACCGGAAAGGGAGAAAAGAGTGTTAAATTAAGGACACCCAGATTAATAAAACAGGCACACACACACAAAAAAAAGTTGTATTTTCCAAAGGCACCACACATATATTCTTATGTATTTTGACACGCTGAATCCGATTCCGGTGTCCATTTCACTCCATCATGTCAGGTTTAAGAGCATTTTAAGGTTAAATTTCGTACGAAGTCGTTAAAGAAACTACGGAGTCGTTAGCTTAAATAACTAAAGCTTCCATGGTTTTAAGGGTAGCTGAATTCGAATCTATTTTGCAAAATAAACATATTTGTCTTTGAAATGACCTTGATTTTAGCGCCGATGTGATGAAACAGACCTCGGATTTGAATTTAGTGATCCTCAAAACCACGGAAGCTCTAGTTATTTCTTCTTTAACAACTTCATACGAAATTTGACCTTCAAATGCTCATAAATCTGGCGTGTGGGGGGAAACGGACTTCGGATTCAGCGTGTCGAAATACATAAAAATGTATGTATGGTGTCTTTGGATAAGACCATTTTTTTTTAATTGCGTGCCTGTGTAATGTAAGGACATTCAGCAATATTTCTTATTTCGCTGTCAACATTTGTATTTTGTTGTTTACGGCGTATTAACAACTGGGCTATTATCGCCGGGATATCGATAACAATGTTCCGCTCCTTCTAACAATTTTTGGAAATTGCGCTATGAAACCCGGGTGAAATATCACCATATAATCATTGAGATCTCTTGCAGAATAACCCCTATTTTGACAAGATGGATATTTGATATTTGGTAGGTCCTTCTTGGCACCCTATTTTAATGCCAACAGAACGTGATCGGTCACCCATTCAGCTAGAGAATTTACCCGTTGGCATCATGAGTAAATGCTGTCCGAAGAACCCCACGGTACCCTATAATGGACATTGAGATCGCGGAGACGGATGGATTGACGGTGTTGTGAAAGGTAAATCGATGTTAGTAGAAGGTAAGGGTATTAAAGGGCAAATTGGAGAATACCGGACTCCTCCCTTGGGTAATTGGTTAGCCTTTGAGGGAGACCAAATGCCGAAGGCGTTCCTTAGTTCGCTCTTCCGCAAACTAACCTGTTAGTTAGCCATTGTCTTACGGGAAGCTTTACCAATTTGCAAGCAACTGCTCGGTTAGGACTTCTTCGGTGCTAATTGGAAAACAAATATCTCTAGCTTACCAACCTTTTTTGTAGGGGTTCCCCTTCTGAATGGAAAAGGCAGCGATCCTTGTGGAAATCGGAGTTTTAATAACGAAGTTAAACCAATACTTCAAGATTTTTATCACTTTTCATCCCTCCCTATAGCTTATGACGTCCTCCCAATGTTGCAATCCAAAAGCGTTGAAGAGAATCCTCTGAATGCTAGGGGCTCGAATGAGTGTGCCAAGATTGGTCAAAACCGGTCGAACGGTATGGATTTGTGTAAGGTACAAACAGACAAACAGGCACGTGATTTTTATATATATACACAAGATAGATAAATGGTGTCAAAAAATAAATACAAAGCATTGTTCATTGTGAACATAGGGGCGCTAATATGGTTGTATGACATATGTGATAGCAATTTTTCCTTTGATAAGTATATAGTGATATTGTTGCCAAGAAACGAAAACTAACTATGAAAAAAATTTCACCAGTCATCGTTTTAATATCTCAAGAGTTCTTCGCAATCAATTCTATAAAAACTCAAAATTTCATCCTTACATATAAGTGTCATTTATATATATATATATATATATATATATATATATATATATATATATATATATATAAATCAGTCCCGTAACAGGCCACGAGGGCCCTGAGGGGCAGGTACTATAGAGGTATCTGATTCATGACCATACGGCACACTAGGAAGATAGTGTGGTCAGTACTATACTCCGGCCGCCAGATTTTTCCCTTGGCTGCTTCGACTGCTAGAGTCATTAGCACCCAAGGTACCCATTATTAAATTAATTAAAGGCTGGGTAGGCCTAGGGACGTTCAGGGAGGCCGAATTCAACCCATGAATGAAGACACTAGAACAAAAAATCTTTAGAGCGTGCTCGGGATTTGAACATATATATATATATATATATATATATATATATATATACGTGTGTGTGTGCGTGTAAGTGTACATTACTTTTCACCTGGCTTCGTTTTCAGTGCAGAATCCATATAATTGAAATTTAAAAAAAATGATGTAATTACTGTCAATCTTTATAGCTAAATTGTGTAAGTTTAATATTTATATACTACCATATTCGTTTTATTAATTGCTCATTATTTAACTCAGAACGACTGTTAAACTTCTGACATATAATACATTTGTAATACATTTGTGTCAAGACAGCCAGTTTACATGATTCATGTATGCCATTCATTAAATAACACTGACAAAGGTCAAGTCGTGAGTCTATTTCATGTTTTCAATTAAAATGTTTCCGACACAAACGTGATCCATCCTAAAGCCATTTCTTGTCAGCCTTTAATGAGTTCGGGGATTTTCTGCTCAAAGATATTTAGTGCTAACATAAATTCTATAAGACTCCTTCTGGCCGATAGTAACTGTGCCGGACAATTGAATTGAGATGCAGGTTCAAATCCAGATTCAAATTTGGTTGATGGAACGGTGATAAATATAGCTCTGCATACATAACCACCATGGCTTACACGTAGCATTACCAGATATGTGTTTGTTGTGTTAACATTTTTATTAGTTTTTCCTATCTATCGAAATGTCCTTCTTGAAATATGGACCTCTTTCAACGAGCCCATATCTCAAAGAGAGCTACCCCTAGAGAGTTACGGACTGCATTTCTGGACCATGCCGTTGTAAGACCAATACAAATTGATTTATTGACATGAATATTTCTTAAGTACAGATGGAATGGTTGGGATTCGGCTAAATAAACCTCAATATGATTTTGTTTTAAAAAAATCTATATTTCGGACGTTTCGGCTACTCATTGGTAGCCTTCGTCAGCTAAAATGACAAAAAAAAGAAATTAATACAGAAACAATCAAGAAAAATTTATAATTGTGATAGGTAACAGAACTATAGATACAGTTTAACTTATAACAGAACATATCGTCTTAAAATTCTTAGAATGAGTAGAATGAAAAAAATAGGTACAGTAATTGATTTTAATAGTAATTAGTAAACATTAATTGATTTTACAAAGAAATAAGAGAACTATATACCAATGACAAATATAGTAGCTAATAGTAACATTAATTAATTTTACAAAGAAATAAGATACTACATACCAATGGAAATGCCGAGCGGCAGAGGAAGACCAAGGTTGGCAATTAAGTAACCATTGTGAAAGTGTCTAAGGAAAAAAGGAATCTGCAAGGGGTATATGTAACTGGAAACAGCAAGAGGTGGGGGAAAACGGGCGGTAGGATCAAACAGATGTTTATGACATTTTATGACAGGAAAGGAGAAAAGGTGTTAATGGAAGGATACCCAAGGGGCAAGGTAAAAATCTAGGTAGGTGGTCGGGCGAGTATTTGGAAAATATTAGCGTACATAGGAGAAATGCCTTGTTGGTCAGTTTTGTAATTTATATTGTTTTTGTTTAAGTTTATGTGTACACATTCCGAGATCTGTAGTCTTTTTTTGTTACGTTGTGTAGAAAGAATTTTCGTGTCGTCGAAGTTAAAAGTGTGTTTTTGTGTAATGGCGTGTTTTGCAAGTGCAGATTTATCTATTTCTTTATTAGTGATGGTTCGTTTATGTTGTGTAAGACGTGAGTGAATGTCATTTATGGTTTCTCCTATGTATACACCATTACAGGAAGGGGTTTGGCAAGGGACTTGGTAAACACATCGGGTTGTATGTTCAAAAGGGATGGGATCTTTGAGTTTGGTGTAGAGGGTTTTGAGTTTGTTGGTAGTTTTCAAACCAAAGTTTAGGGAAGGGTAGGATTTTTTAATTGTCTTTGTAAGTTTATCAGTCAGTCCAGGTGTAAATGGTAGAGATCGGAACATTTGGGAACTGGGAGTTAGGGAAGAATTGGGAGAGATAGTGCTGGAAGGTTGGGATTTTACTTTTTTAACAAGGGATTTTATGAGGTTGGGGGGGAAATTGGTTGCGGTATCTGAGGCGATATTAATATTTTTATTGTGGATATATATTAATATTTTTATTGTGGATATATATTAATATTTTTATTGTGGATATATTAATATCGCCTCAGATATATTGGCACGCAACCAATTTCCCCCCAACCTCATAAAATCCCTTGTTAAAAAAGTAAAATCCCAACCTTCCAGCACTATCTCTCCCAATTCTTCCCTAACTCCCAGTTCCCAAATGTTCCGATCTCTACCATTTACACCTGGACTGACTGATAAACTTACAAAGACAATTAAAAAATCCTACCCTTCCCTAAACTTTGGTTTGAAAACTACCAACAAACTCAAAACCCTCTACACCAAACTCAAAGATCCCATCCCTTTTGAACATACAACCCGATGTGTTTACCAAGTCCCTTGCCAAACCCCTTCCTGTAATGGTGTATACATAGGAGAAACCATAAATGACATTCACTCACGTCTTACACAACATAAACGAACCATCACTAATAAAGAAATAGATAAATCTGCACTTGCAAAACACGCCATTACACAAAAACACACTTTTAACTTCGACGACACGAAAATTCTTTCTACACAACGTAACAAAAAAAGACTACAGATCTCGGAATGTGTACACATAAACTTAAACAAAAACAATATAAATTACAAAACTGACCAACAAGGCATTTCTCCTATGTACGCTAATATTTTCCAAATACTCGCCCGACCACCTACCTAGATTTTTACCTTGCCCCTTGGGTATCCTTCCATTAACACCTTTTCTCCTTTCCTGTCATAAAATGTCATAAACATCTGTTTGATCCTACCGCCCGTTTTCCCCCACCTCTTGCTGTTTCCAGTTACATATACCCCTTGCAGATTCCTTTTTTCCTTAGACACTTTCACAATGGTTACTTAATTGCCAACCTTGGTCTTCCTCTGCCGCTCGGCATTTCCATTGGTATGTAGTATCTTATTTCTTTGTAAAATTAATTAATGTTACTATTAGCTACTATATTTGTCATTGGTATATAGTTCTCTTATTTCTTTGTAAAATCAATTAATGTTTACTAATTACTATTAAAATCAATTACTGTACCTATTTTTTTCATTCTACTCATTCTAAGAATTTTAAGACGATATGTTCTGTTATAAGTTAAACTGTATCTATAGTTCTGTTACCTATCACAATTATAAATTTTTCTTGATTGTTTCTGTATTAATTTCTTTTTTTTGTCATTTTAGCTGACGAAGGCTACCAATGAGTAGCCGAATCGTCCGAAATATAGATTTTTTTAAAACAAAATCATATTGAGGTTTATTTAGCCGAATCCCAACCATTCCATCTGTACTTATCACCTCGACGGCTAACTATCTAATCATCATGATGAATATTTCTTATTGCGGAGGACCATTTCGATTCACTTTTCACAAACTCAGCCGACCTCCCACCTAGTATTTTCTCATGCCCCTTGTGTATCCCTCCATTAACACCTTTTTCTCCTTTCCTGTCATAAAATGTCATAAAGTCTTTTGATCCCTACCGACCTCCTCCCACCACCTGTTTTGTTTTCAGTTACATATACCGTAGTAGATCCCAGTTTTCTTAGACACTTCCACAATGGTTACTTAAGTGTTAACTTTGGTCTTCCTCTGCCTCCCGGTATTTTCATTGGTATGTAGTATCTTATTTCTTTGTTAAAATTAATTAATATTATTATTAGCACCTATTTACTTATATACACTTCAATAAAATAGTTTTTTTTTATGTTTCTATTAATTTTCTAGAACTAATTTCTAGATATACACTAATGTTCATTTTACCCGTTTATTATTACCTTAGTTGTTCTAATAATTTAACACCAAATTGTTCTTTTATAATAAGTTGAACTGCATTTATAGATCTGTTACTTATCTTAATTATAAACTTTTTTCTGTATTAATTTCTGTTTTTTTTTCTTGTAATTTTAGCTGACAAAGGCTACCAAAGAGTAGCCGAAACGTCCTAAATATAGATTTTTTTACAAAAATCTTATTGAGGTTTCTTTAGCCGAATCCCAACTATTCCATCTTTGCTTATCACCTCGACGGCTAACTATCTAATCTTCATGCTTTATAAATAATAATTCCAGAAGCTTCGTCCGAAAACAATTGGCCCTGGATCCTGAGTTAAACTCGAATAGTAAATCGTGTCGGGAATTGTCACTTTTCTCAACTTGACATTCCATATTTGTTTGTGAAGAATATATTTTATTAATTAATTAATGTTTACTCAGCTTAAGTGATAAAACATTTCGAAGCTAATGAGAAAAAATCATGATTTCTTTGAGGTAATATGTCCAGTTATGTTAATGTTGTGGTGTAGTTATCAGTTATAATATCCATACGTCAAACATGTTTCAAAGTTGGTGATATTTCTCGGTTCAGATAGTCAACTGTCAAGTAGATTTAATATTTATTGATTTTGAAGTGACAGTTGTACGTTCAGTTGTTCTTTCAATGTTATTCTGTCGATACGGTTGTCTTTCTTAACAAATCTACCAAAATTGAGACTTTTAGTCTAAGTTCAACTTAATGATATAAATATCAGTTTTATATAGTCATTGAGAACTGTGCTATAATTTTGATTAATTTTAAATTTTAAAAAGTATTTATATGTTGTCATAGTGTTTGATTAGTTTTAAATTTTTGAGTGTTTTTTCTATAAATTTCAGTGTTTTTTTCTATATATTGGCTCTCGTTACAGAGTAAGTTAGTCAAGCTGTATGGTTGTTCAAAGTTTTGTCTCAGTCTGCATTCAGTTAGTAAGTGTTTTATAGTTAATGTTGTGTTGCTGTATAGGCACTTCGATACGTTCTTTTTATGTCATGAGGTGTGAATGAGTGATACTTGAGTGGCCTATTCTTAATTGAAGAATATATACAAATAATTCGTTTACAATCAAGAAATCATGTGTTGAACAATACACAAACTCCCAAAAAAACAACGAAAAAACCATAACCAATCTCTTCACACCACATTCCTGCAATACCAAATGTTACAACACGAACTTATTTACCTGCTTAATATGATCCCGTATCTAAAATTTATCAATAAATTAAACAAGTAAATTATTCCTAAAATGTCTTATTTAAAAAAAATGTATAATTTACACAACTTTTAACATTTTTCTCAGATCAAATGACTTTAATTTTTCATTATAATTAATAAAAATTGCGATATCATTAACATAACTTATTAAAGCATTTGAAATACACATACATTACTACCAATGAGCCAATTATATGCAAATGTTTGTCATCATTTGCATATGAAATTACTAATATTATAATTAGCGTAGAGAATCAATTATTTATTTTCATTTTCATTTTTTTTTTTTTTTTTAAATATTTATCATCGTATGCTATTAGCATTTTTCTAATGTTACTAAAACCATTAATTATGCAATTTAAAATTGAAATGGAATTAGAATTAGAAATAGCTCAAGAATAACTGTGAGAATGTTAGGATTATGCTAAAAAGGTTTAATTGCTTAAAAGCTATGGTCATCTTAATGACCTTAATGGCCCTGCATTATTCCACGAGTGAGATTCCTGTAGATTGTATCTTAATGCCTAAGGAATTGCTTAGAAGCAACGATTAAATTATTAGAAGGTTCGTGGGTGGCTATAACAGGTTTTGTAGGCAAGCATTATTTCATTGGATGGGAAATATGTGTTCGACAGGAATAAACACACTGTAATTATTAATAAACCATACATTGACTGATTTTTTTTAAAAAAGAAAGAAACCTGTAGAGTGCAAGGAACAGGATAGCTTCAATAATGTAATTTTGTTTTTCTAAGTAAATGTCATAAGTATACTTAATTATTTAATTTTTCATATCGCCGCACAGGCGATTTTACGAAACTCCTTTATATAAAATTAAACTTGAAATCCATTCATACAATATATATATATATATATATATATATATATATATATATATATATATATATATATATATATATATATATTAAACCGAATGGAGGAAATGGAAAACAATAATAGAACAATTGTCGGGGTTCGGTCATTGCTGCTTAATAAAACTACATTTTACAGTGAAAATGTAGTTTTATTAAGTAGCAGTGACCGAACCCCGACAATCCCTACCTTGCATCATCTACGGTCAACGATCTCCTCTCAATAAATAACAGAACAAGTTTTCTCACTCTCTCTTTTTCACAAAATCATCTCTCAAATGTCACTCAGTTTTTTTGTTTTTTTTTTTAACTGGTATTTTTTAACCAAATGTTTTGCTCAAGAAAATATAGTCGAAGTGCAACAATCTATACATATAATAAAATTCTAAAGGATCACTGTCTGTACGTGGATGGTATATGGGGGAAATACTATTGGGGGCCTTTATCAACACAATACTATCCAAAACAATGATTTTTAGAATTGTTCGAAGACAAGGTATAGAAGGGATTCGGCTAGGAGAAAAACGTCAGACTTTCAGGAAGAAATATGTATTTGGACGTTTCGGCTGCACATTGGCAGCCTTCTTCAGCTAAAAAATACAACTTATAAGTAAAAAAACAAATATACAACTTGGAAGTAAAAAAACAGGCAGAAATGAGCGTAGTATATACATCAAGACAATAAATTTTAAGCAATCTTATTTTTAAACAATGAAAATACGGTAGTTGGAAAGTAAACAGCATGTAGAAAGTAGTAAGTAAACAGTACAAAAAACTAATCAGTACAAAAAAGGAACATTTTTCATATAGTGAGAAAAAAACAATCTATTCTATAAGTGAATACAATTTATAATAATTAATATATAGATACGTACCACTAGAGAATGGCTAGGGGGGGGGGAGGGAGGAAGACCTCGAGGACAACTTAGGTAACCATGGTTGAATGTATGAGGGACAGCAACTACTGCTCATTTCTGCCTGTTTTTTACTTCCAAGTTGTATATTTGTTTTTTTACTTATAAGTTGTATTTTTTAGCTGAAGAAGGCTGCCAATGTGCAGCCGAAACGTCCAAATACAGATTTCTTCCTGACGTTTTTCTCCTAGCCGAATCCCAACTATACCTTGTCTTCGCATCTCTGCAACGGCTAACTCTCTACATCTTCATTTTAGAATTTTTGTCTGTTTGTCTGTGAGCGCGCTAACCTCAGAAACGGCTTATCCGATTCAGTTGCGGTTTTCACTAATATATTGTGGTAAGCTTCAGTTAACATTTACAGTTTGTTTCATGTCAATCGGTTCATAAATAAAGAAGTTATGCCAATGTAAAGAATCACGCCGAACATTTGATCAACAATCTATATGCCATGTCGATGTGTCTATTAACACGATACACACGAGAGCTTTTGTTTTTTCGTTACGAAACTTGGTATATAGTATTCCCCTAGCCAACGATTAAACGAGTTTGTTAACCGGCAAAATGGGGGGGGGGGGTTACTCCGGACCCGAAGTAGTTATATGCCCATACCGGCCGTAATTGTTGTTCTATTGCAACGAAACTCGGAATCCGTCGTGGACATATTAATAGAAATTAATAAACTATAAACGTTTGTTTTTTTGTATATCTATATATATATATATATATATATATATATATATATATATATATATATATTATTTACAGAATATTATAATCTACAATTCAACTGTATTTTGCAATTTGATATTAGTTACTTGTCCACGCCTCAGGTGTCCCTAGTTGTCAGCCGAATACCTTCCTTGTTAGGAAGGATTCTAGGATGACCTGGAGTTAAACGTTTGTAAAATAAAATAAATCGGTTCACTATCTACGCGTACGAAGTCGCGGCAACACGTAGTATATAATATTTTGTTACAAAAAAAGTTTATCAAGAAAAATACTAGATGAGAGTAAGTGAAAAAATAAAACACTAAAAATATACAACCTAATAATCGTTTAGTATATTTTTAAAAATTAAAAAAAAAAAAAAAAAAGACCATAAATAAAAAGTAAATTCGCTCCTCCTTTAGGTGGTTAAAGTGGTTACGAAATGGAATGGCGGGGATAAGAAAATTTACAAGGGGAGAGAAAGGGTTAGAGGCGTGCTAATCGAATAAGCAAGAGGTTTTCATTTTTCTTCCCTGCCCACTTTCCATGGGACCTCTACCCGAATCTACAGGTGGTCTTAGCTCCTGGCAGCTTCTGCGGTCCTAATGCTACTCAGAACTCCAATGGACGACCTCTCTCTCAAGGATGGAAATCCTTTTAAAAAAACTGTCCCTCTTCAATGAAGTGTGCACTTAAAACATTCTGGTTAGACCAAATATGGTAGCCATGTGGAGGATGGAGCACTCCAAAGAAATCGTCAATGTGGAATGGAGGTTTCCGGTTTTGATCAAAATTGTTTCTAATTTAGGGTTCATAAGAACACATTTATAAAAAAAAAAAAATCTATCCTCGTATGCCTGATAAGAATAAAACATCACGTCTTTTTTTACATGTATTTTATATGAACAAAGCGATCCTAAAAAAAGGTTATAAAAGCATTTGTTTACCTAATATACACTCAAAAAATTGCTTCTAGGCATGATGTTAAAATGTTTTGATTTTTCTGTTTTGTAAGTGTGTACATTTATTTTTATCTAATAATGTCTCCCTAAGAGCAGCCGAAACGGTCGCAGTATAGATTTTTCTTAAAAAATATTGTGTTTTCCTCTTAGCGGAATCCCAACCACTCCATGGTTTAATTTGTTAATTTCTTTATGAGATTTTAATTTAAAGAAGTGTTTGTAAATGACACCATAATGTATATACCGAAACGAATAATTCTTGCCGTCTGGCTTAACATATATGCAGAGACTGATGACGATTTCTTGAGCGCTCGAAATACCACTTGCCAACACAGCAGAATACAAAATATCCACATGAAGTCAAAATATAGAGGTGAATAGATAAATCTGCATTCGACAAGTTTTGTAATTTTATAAGCTTTTCAACTTCATGGGGTCTAGTTATTGCTTATGCTGCGAAAAATATTGATAATATGGGAGTACCTCAGGGTAGATTCTTAAGACCTATTATTAGACTTTTTTTTTAAAGTTTGAAATATTATCGTGTACTATAGATGTGTGTACTGTCCTGTTTGAGCAATTCGTGTAAATGTTTTTTTTAATAAGTAAATAAATTAATTAGTCATTATTTAGTATAAATATTTAATTTTTGTTATATGTTAAATATATTATTATGACAAGTTGTAAACCTTTATATAGGACTTGTCCCAAGGACAAATAAATATTATCATTATTATATTATTATTGTATAAAGAGAGGGAGGGGAAAACTAGCTAAAATTATATTTTCCTTGGGAGAAAACTCTTTTCCATTGTAGACTATTCTTGTCATTCTCTTGACACAAGACATGAAACCAACAGCCCGGAACAGAGAAAATGCATACAATTAAAGCTGGAAAGTGAGAAGAAGTAATCTTCTCGGACGGACTAACTACTAAAGGGGCTGTATGAGAAAGAGAGGGAGTGAGAGGAGGGGGCAAGAGAGTGAGAGAGAGTGTGTGTGAGGGAGAGTGAGAGAGAGAGTGTGTGTGTGTGTGTGTGAGAGAGAGAGAGTGTGAGTGTGTGTGTGTGTGAGAGAGAGAGAGAGAGAGAGAGAGAGAGAGAGAGAGAGAGTGAGTGAGAGAGGGAGAGGGAGAGAGTGTTGTTCCCCCTCAAGCTCAATTACACTTTACGACCATAAGATTTAATAATCTAAGTCTTCATATTCCTTTAATCCTTTATTTCTTTTCCCCTTCTTATTTCTCCACAGCCGGCTGTTTACCTTGGGGACCAACAAAGCCGAGTTAATTTGTTTTAAAAGAAATACGCCCACACGACCTCCTCGATTTCGTATAACTTTTATATACGCGTTTGGGCGCCGTATTTTTTCCCCGGTTTTTACGAGCGGTCGCGGCGTGTTTTTCATGGATTAGAGCAGTGTAATTGCCGGAAACGGGAAAGAGTTCTGATGCCTGTCTCACTTCGGTCCTTTAGAAATTCTTTTATTTAGTTCTTAGTAACTTTTCCTCATTTTTATTTCTTTAGTTTCTCCTCTTTTTTATGTTTATTGAATTATTCTTTTACCTTTTATTTTTTTTTTGTGTACTGTACTTCTTTCGTTTTAATTATACATCTTCATAAAAGTCTCATTTTACTGTTTAATTTCATTCTTCCTTGGATACGTTTTTTTTTTTTTTTTTTTTTTTTTTTTATTAAGTTATAATTGTTTCGGCGTTTCTTTCTTCAATTTCAGATCATTAATTGCATGCTGTCATTATGCAATTATTAGTTTTTCATGAAAAAAGGTTCTTAATATCAATATCTAATGATTGTTCAGTATAAATAGTCCATCTATGAATAAAACATTTCCAACTCCCAGGAACTGTCTGATTCAAGAAAATGTTTTTCTTTTTTCTTAGATAACTGTGGTCTATTGTAACAATAAAATATTTAGCGAATTTTTCTCTATCACTAAAATGGTTACATATTACAAAAACCAACTCCTTTCTTCCTACGTTTCCCTGTATTAACTGTCAGAAATGATCCCGCATTTGTGAGGAATAGTTCTCTATCTTCCCATCGGTAAGCCCATATTGTTATTTTTATATCTAATCTAATATGTAATCTGTTATTCTTAAATCTGTTCTCATAATAATCCAAACACTTCTAGAGCACATTGTTCTCCTATATATTATGTTCTAGTATTTTATGTTTTTGTCTTTTTCCATATACGTATGTATATATGTATATGTATTTGTGTATGTAGGCATATATATATATATATATATATATATATATATATATATATATATATATTTCAGTATTACATCCGTCCTACTTGTTTTTTACAGCCCTGATGAAGGCTTGAAGTTCAAGCCGAAACGTCGGCACAATAAAACCATTTTTATGATAAAATGTAGTTTTATTAAGTAGCAGTGACCGAACCCCGACAATCCCTACCTTGCATCATCAACGATCAACGATCTCCTCTCAATAAATAATAGAACAAGTTTTCTCACACTCATTAAACAAAAACAATATAAGTTAAGTTCAACAATATATTAAGTGTGTAATTTTCACACACACAAAAAAAATCGAATTATATAGACTTAATAAACTTATAACACACAATATTCTTTAGTTTATTATGTTAATACTTAGTGTAATGATTGAATATCATAGTCAACTATTTTATTTATATATGAATGAATGCTAAGTTCACAATATTTAAAAAAAAAAAAAACTTAATTGCTAGATGGTATATAAATACAACATGGGAACATACAATACAACGTGCATTTGGTGGATTGGAGTCCACCTAGGAGACCTTATAATAAATTTTAAACATTAATTCTGCAATATTTTCAATGTTTTTAAAGTAGTACGGCAAGTATACACCCATATTGGACAGGCTTAACAAATAAATAGCCTAGTATATACAAATAAATAGGTTTTATATTTAGAAAATTTAAATTAGAGTTTCTGTTTAAGATGACGTATAATGTCTGTAGGTTCTAAGTGGTCTCCAAGACAATTTACAGATGTTGGCAATGATAATGTTTGGCCTTTGACATTAACAAAGTGTTTTAGTAAAGGTTTGGGCTTAGAAAAAAAAATAAGTTCTGTATTTTATTCATTCGGCTTTATTTTCTATTTATTAAAATACTTAAATATTTCTATTTATTAAAATACTTAGGTGCTAATGACCTTAGCAGTAGATGCACCTAAACAAAACAAAAAAAAATTAAAATACTTAAAACATCTTTCTTAGTGCTAAAGGCAATTACTTAGCAATATTATCAACTGCATAAAATGATAGAAGTTAAGCTGTTTCCTCAGCAAACATAACATTGAATTAGGTATTCATTTTAGTTGTCATTAAAAAATAGGTTGAAGAGTGTTGGACCAAGGACTGATCCTTGTGGTACACAAGCTTGAACAGTTTTAACTTCTAACTTAATTCCAGTAATGCCAACAAAAATGTTCCTTTTGATTAGTACTTTGAGATAAAGTATGTTTTATGGGGAAGTTGTACAAGATTAACTTAAACAATAACCCCTTCTGCCAAACGCAGTCCAAAGGCCTTCCCTACATCGACCAGTGACATTCATGTATTATGGTCTTCTGGTATTGACAATGTCAAGAACTTCGTTGCTGACGTTTCGCTAGTCATACTTCCAGGTTCCTCTGGGCTTAGTCTGAGAAATGAGGATTTTCTTCTAGTTCACCGGTATAAATATCTGTGTTTGTATTCTTCCGCGGGCGTAGTCTGCTCATCAATGTCTCTGATTGGCCGATTCCTGCCAACTGAACCGATTCCAGTCCTGCTCGACTAAACCTCATTCTCTGACTAAACCTTGAGGAAGCTGGCAGTATGACTGGCGAAACGTTGGCAAAAACGTTAGTGACACAGTAAATACCAGAAGACTATAATATTTTTAATGAATCGGACCGTGGAAGCCTACAAGTTAAATTTACATTTATGTATGTTTGTTGACATCTATGTATGTTTATTTTTATTAGAATTGCCAGAAATTATATCAGTTACTCTAGAAAGCTGAGCTTCTGTTTGATTTATATTCATAACTCCAAATTGAGCACAAGAGGGAAATGAGTTGCTTTCAACAAACGCCAGAATCCTTTTTGAAATTCTGTATGAATAAATGAATACTCTGAAAGTAAACAAAGTATTAAAAAGTCATTCTACGTTTAAAAACCTAAACTCATTATAGATACTATCCTCTTGGCTGACATATATGATAATAAAAACAAAAAAAAAAATCAGTCCCGTAACAGGCCACGAGGGCCCTAAGGGGCAGATACTATAGAGGTATCTGATTTATGACCATACGGCACACTAGGGAGATAGTGTGGTCAGTACTATGCTCCGGCCGCCTGATTTTCCCCTTGGCCGCTTAGACTGCTAGAGTCATTAGCACCCAAGGTACCCATTATTAATTAAATTAATTAAAGGCTGGGTTGGCCTAGGGACGGTCAGGGAGGCCGAATTCAACCAGTGAACTAAGACACTAGAAGAAAAAATCTTTAGTGCTAGCTCGGGCCTCCAGCTTATTAGTCCAGCGCTCTACCGCTGAGCTAACCTCGCCCCCTATATATGATACTAAGCAATCAGGAATTAGTAACCATCGTGAAAATATAAAAGCTCTTTTATATTTTCACGATGGTTACTTAAGTGTTAAATTTGGTCTTTCCCGGCCTCCCGGCACTTTCATTGCTGACGAAGGCTTCCAATGAGTAGCCGAAACGTCCTTAATACAGATTTTTTACAAAAATCGTATGGATGTTTTCCTAGCCGAACCCCAACTAATTCCTGATAGCTTATCACATCGACGGCTAACTATCTAATCTTTATGATATATGATACTGTACGGAAGTAAAAGATCTCGAAGCAGTAGAGTTAAAAGAAAGACAGGAGTTGAAGTAGAGTAGTACTGACTCGGCTGAGCGTTGGTCGGTGAGCAGGGTTAGGGGGGTAGGACCCCCCTCATCACGCTAAGTGCCCCCTCCCTTTACATTTGCAGTTATAAATATTTCATCCCCTCCCCCGGTCCAATCCAATCCCCGAGACACCAAACCAAACTCGGTTACTCTCCTATGCTCATCTTCCTATTAGGGACAATTTATAGTTGGTCTGGACCTTTTCTGGCCTTCTTACCGATCAGGATGTTATCTCGAGTGGATATCTTAAGTAATGACTGCACTTTATAATGAGGTGCAGATAGTCAGCTGTCGAGGGGATAAGAACTTAAGGGATAGTTAAGAATTGGCTAGAAAAAAATTATATTTTCGTAAAACGCTATATTTAGAACGTTTCGGGATGCTTTTTGAATGCCTTCTTCATTTTAATAAAACAACAAATATACAGCATTTTTGTGTTGCTAATAAGTAACAAAGCATTATAAAAAGGCATATTGACCGGGTATTTCTTTGAATTTATGATTCTGCATCAAATAATAGTCGCTACGTGTCCAAACGTTTCGTCCAATGGGCTTTAAGAGCTAAGAAATAAAATAAAAATACGTTGACAAAGGCTTTATTTCATATCTCGAGTTTGGAAAACGATATCGACATGATTATTTCACGAATTAATTTGTTTTAGAGAGTTGAATAAATGCAAAATACAATCTTTTTTAAATTTAAAAGCATGTTTACGATTTCAGGTAAACGAGGATTATTCACTGTTTCAAACCAAAAGAAATAGCAGACTTAAATTCAGCACACAAGAAATCCTAATGTGGTAAATATCATCGAAAAAAAAAAATTTTCCCCAAATAATTTTTTTTTGTAGGTGAAAAATTTACTTGACTTTTTGAAATTCAATTTATCGCATTGAGATAATAAGATTTTTACGTTCTTAAGCTGTCTGAAAAGAAGAGAGCTTCCATTCTTTAAGTAAAAAAAAAAAAAAAAATTACAAATACAAATAAACAGGATGATAATTATATTTATGATTTTTAATAATATTAATTATCTCTCAGTTTATCTATACTTCTGTCATTATCATTTTACATTGTTGCTTTGATAATTTGTCCTTATTCTTAACTAGTGTAAGTTGTATGAACAACTATTGTCCATTTGCCTTTTTATAGGTAATAATTAGTTACTTATTCGGCTCACATATTATGTTTTATAATCTACGTTTATATGTTAATCTAAAATATTGTTTTTTAGCTGAAAAAGGTTGCCAAAAGCATTCCGAATCTTTCTGAATATAGATTTTTACGAAAATTTGAGTTTTGTTTTCAGGCGAATCTTAACTATTTCATTTAACGTTTTAATTCATAATAGCCGCCGATGTACGATCATTGGTAATTAATGAAATTAATTAAATATTTATGTTGACAAATAAGGAATAGTTGGGCTTCGGCTAGAAACAACTCAGAATTCGGGCATTAGGTTCCCTTGGCGTATACCGAAATCCTTGCAACATAACAAAAATTGGGTCCGGTATGGGCACATTTGGGTCCAGAATAACCCTGGATGGACCAATTTTGCTGGTTAACGAACTCGTTCAATCGCTTGCTATAAGAATGATATCTATAAACTTTCGTCGCGAAAAAACAAAAACTATGGCAGCAATCATGTTATTAGGCACTCAAACTCAAACACACGTGTATATATATATATATATATATATATATATATATATATATATATAAATTTTAAATGAGTACATATTCAGTATCTCATGGGTAGGATCGATGAAGATTTGACGACATTTTTCAAAAATTCGTTCATGAGTTCAACCTCAATAGACATTTCATCTTAAAGTACTGTTTTGTAACAATCAAAGAATTCGTTACATTTCTGGTAATTACTCAAGTTAAAATTAATCATTGTAGATATAATTTATTCGAAAGAATTTTAAATAAAGGATTAAATTGAGAAGAAGGGAAATTGACGTTTCACGGGTCGGAAAAACTTTTTGGGAGGGGAAAGTATGAAATGGTATTCATTTAAAGTTTTTTTTTTCTTTTTTTTCTCAAGTGTCGTAGGCTAATTATTTTCCAGTGAAACATGAAACTTGATAAGGCTGGGTGTTTTCGACGCTCCCTACTCTTGGAACTTTGAACGTGAAAAGTTCCACCCAAAGGGAACGGGCTTGGATCACTGTTTCATGTAACATACTTGTAAAACGTGGAAGTTCGTAGCAATGAAAGTGCCACAATTAATCATAATATAATTATGTTTAATTTATGGATACTTATTCTTTAGATTTTGTTCATTAAAACTATTATAACATAACGAAACTCCCTAACGCAGGAGCAGTATAATTAAGCACAATCCTTAGAAAAGTGGTTAGTTTGTACTCCAAAAGAATGACCATAAAATAAGCATTATAAATTCACAATAAACACAAGTGGTTTATAATGTTTTAAATGGAAAAGTATCTTAAACAAAGTCGATTCTATCCAATTACCAAACTAAATATTTAATTTTTTGTAAATAGCTGACCTTAAGCTTACAAATAATAGAAATTTGTCGCATCTACAAACATTTATTCTACAAGTATGATATACCGCATGTTACAGCTAACGCCCAATAAGATGACTTGTTTTAAATAGATAAAACCTTCTTTTCCTCAAAAAGGCAGCATTAAAAGATGAAATATACTTTTTATACTGTAGGAAATAAAAATAATTATATTAAAAATAAAGCAAACAATTAAATAAATTCTTCTGAAAGATGACCCAATATATATATTTTCCACTTTTTCTTGTTTATTTCTAAAGCAGGGGGTCGAAAAAGCAATAAACCATTCGTTCAAATTTACTACTTAATTTGATATCTTTTGCCCGACATGTTTCGTGCTTCGTTTCGCCCGTCTTCAGGGGCAGTATTAAGCCTCAAGAGTCAAGCTAGACAACTTGACGAGAGGACTTTCCGATAAGGAATGCCCCTGAAGAGATGTGACAGAAGCAAGAAACATGTCTGGCGAAAGTAAGAATTAAAGTAGTAATGTGAACGAATTCAATAAATAGAAATATATCTATAAAAACTAAAACATACACCATGTATAATACCATATGTATCATTCTTCCTCGTCCATGTATGATTTGTTTAGCATAAATATGATTTAGCGATGACTAAACTGGAAAAAACCGTTAAAAAAAAGTATTACAAGAAAGGGTTGACTGGCGTGCACGCATGCGCGGTGGCCAAGTACGATAAAGAAGACTAGTGTAGCAGCAAGATACTAATAGAAAGCATGGTTGCTAGGGACTTGTCTAAGAGAGCAGTCTCTAGCAACTAGCGTGCACGCATGCGCGGTGGCCAAGTACGATAAAGAAGACTAGTGTAGCAGCAAGATACTAATAGAAAGCATGGTTGTTAGGGACTTGTCTAAGAGAGCAGTCTCTAGCAACTAGCGTGCACGCATGCGCGGTGGCCAAGTACGATAAAGAAGACTAGTGTAGCAGCAAGAGACTAATAGAAAGCATGGTTGCTAGGGACTTGTCTAAGAGAGCAGTCTCTAGCAACTAGCGTGCACGCATGCGCGGTGGCCAAGTACGATAAAGAAGACTAGTGTAGCAGCAAGAGACTAATAGAAAGCATGGTTGCTAGGGACTTGTCTAAGAGAGCAGTCTCTAGCAACTAGCGTGCACGCATGCGCGGTGGCCAAGTACGATAAAGAAGACTAGTGTAGCAGCAAGATACTAATAGAAAGCATGGTTGCTAGGGACTTGTCTAAGAGAGCAGTCTCTAGCAACTAGATGTTCTAATTAAACTATTATTATTAAATTTTAACGTCCATTTATTATTGACAGAGAATTTTAGGAAGGGTTATCCTATAGGTTACCACCCTTTTCTAGCCAAGATAGGGCTGAGGCGTTTTCTTTTTTCTAAAGAAAAGCCACCACCCCTAGTGGGAATCGAACCCACGACCCTTTGGCAAGGATTGTTAAGTGCTCACGCCTTAACGCTTGTGTGTAATTAATTGCTGTGTGTAATTAAATTATTACACACAGTAATGGAATAACCTTCAGTGTTCTATCCGCTGTTCTGCAAGTGCGTGTTAAATCTAACTCAGTGTTAAAACAAAATTGTCTGGACTGTTCGCGGTAGCCAAACTTAGCAAACGCATCAGCCTCCAGGTGTTCTACACTTGAACCAGGGAACTTGCTCGAAAAACTGCAAGTACCCATAAAACTGGAATTGAATGTTTTTTATACTCACTTCTGCTCACAGCAATTTTTGTACATATGTTATTTTTTATATTTTGCGTTCAATTATATTCTGTTTACTTTCTACATGTTGATTTCTTGTTTTTGTTTATTGTGTTATTGGTTAATTTAATTTTTGAACATGCAAATTCTTGTTGGGACCTTCTGATGTAGATAACCCACACACAAGCTCACATTACCAATACCAGTTATAACACTATATGTTATACAGTACATTACATAGGCTTAACTATCTAATCTTCTGATGTAGATAACCCACACACAAGCTCACATTACCAATACCAATTATAACACTATATGTTATACAGTACATTACATAGGATTAACTATCTGATCTTCTGATGTAGATAACCCACACACAAGTTCACATTACCAATACCAGTTATAACACTATATGTTATACAGTACATTACATAGGCTTAACTATCTAATCTTCTGATGTAGATAACCCACACACAAGCTCACATTACCAATACCAATTATAACACTATATGTTATACAGTACATTACATAGGCTTAACTATCTAATCTTCATGATTACATAGGTTTGTCGAGTGGATCTAAGCGTTACAAAGAAGCGTAAAAAAAAATGTGTCCGCTGGCGTTCGCGGATGCGCGTTGGCCACATACGAAAAAGGAGACTATATGTTATACATTACATAACATAGGTTTTTCCGGGCGACCTAAAGCATATTTATGTTCTTTAATTTGAGCAAAATTTGAGGCTCTAAACGAAATAATTTTTTTCTTTAATTTCTTCTGTATGTACATTATTATTAACTCTGTCCTAATTCTTTTACTGCCCAAAAAATAGTTTTATGAAGATACCACTACACAAACGAGCTCTTCTCGATCAATATTGGTAAATAATAAAGAATTCGAATATCTAAATTATTGAATAGCTATCGTGCACGAACTATAATTCAATTCTTAATAATTCATTCTAGTTCACCTGGGCTCTTAGAATTCAGCCATAATTTTGAATAAATGATTATAAAATGTAGATATATTATTATAGTTCTGTTACGTATCTCAATTATAAACTTTTTTTTGTATTAATTTCTGTTTTTCTTGTCATTTTAGCTGACGAAGGCTACCAATGAGTAGCCGAAACGTCCAAAATATAGATTTTCTTTACCAAAAATCATATTGAGGTTTGTTTAGCCGAATCCCAACCATTCCATCTTTACTTATTATTATATTATCTGAATGCCCGTGCTTCGTCGCGGCAGATAAGTAGTGCTTTTATTGCGTTAAATAATGTATCATCAAAATTCCTGTCATAGGTACTATATGTTTTTAATCAATTCATAAGTAACAAAGAATAATGTTTCTTGTTATTGTGGCACTCATTTAGAAACTTTCTAAATATAGATTTTTTCAAAAATCTGATTGTTTTCCTTAGCCTAATTCCAATTGTTCCCCGACTACTTACGACTTGTCAATATTGTTAATTGCAGGTTATTGACTAGTAACCCCATACCTTCCTTATAACCTCCCTATCCCCACGCCTAGCTAGGATGGCGGACTACAGCCCCACGCTGCTCTGGATGAATGATGGCAGGTAGTTAGACTAAGTGCTGCTTAGTTAAATGGCTCGCTTTCAATTAACTCGGAATCTCTTTCTGCAGCTCCGCTCAGCCATCCCCCCCCCCCGGCCTAGCTCCAACTCCCACTTACTCAGCGAGAGTCTACGTCTCGCTGCCCGATTTAAGGTTTTTAACTTTTCTGCTCCGTTTTAACTGATTTCCTACTTCTTGAAATTGAGCATGACATGAAACCTCGATGCTCTAAAGGCAATCATGTACAAATCTAGCTAAAGCCAGTCAGTCACACACGTAACACCATTATATATTTTCTTGTGAATTATTGGTCTTGTTCATTGTGATTCATATTTAAAAGAAATTACCTGTTAAAGCAGTATAATATTTGTTTATCTTGAAGTTACAAACAGGAAGAAAGAAGGACAAATTGAGTATCCGCATAAATTTTAAAACATTCACCTAAAATATTATAATTTATTTAGAGGAGATCGTTGACCGTTAGAATTGTTAGGGTTCGGTCGTTATTTCTTCATAACAGACATGTCACAATGTTGTTGTCTACATTTTAGATATGAAAATGGTTTTATTGTTTGCCGACGTTTCAGTTTGAAATTCAAGCCTTCATCAGGGCTGTAAAACATGTAGGACAGAGTTAATACTACTTTATAAATTTATAAATGCATTAAAAAAAAATAGAAAATCATTATACAAAAAGTATGTGCTATAGCTAGAGCTTAAATTAGACGTAGATCAATACTGGTTTAAGATTTAGGTGGGTCACATGGATATAAAATAAATATAAACATGAAAATAGGCTTACCGATGAGCTCTAGCAAAAAAAAAAGAAAGAAAGATGATTTTTTTTTTTATCCTTTTGTAAATGTATAAACTAATATTAACTCTGTCCTACATGTTTTACAGCGCTTGAATTTCAAGCCGAAACGTCGGCAAACAATAAAACCATTTTCAAATGTAAAATCTAGTTTTATTTTGAAATATTACATCATTTTGATACAATAAAATTAAAGAAAATATTATATTACAGTTTAACGTTAAATTATAGCCTAATTCTATAATTGATGGCGTTAATAATCCAAAACATTTATACCCCTTGGATTATAAAAAAAAGTTACTATTCGTTTTATTTAAAGTATTTAAGTACCAAATTTCATCAAAATCAGGCAATTTCAACATGTAGGGCGTGCCAACAATAAAGTAGTACATAGAAAATGGAGTACTATTCCTTTGACCTGCGCCATATATATAAAAAATAGATAAATATATATATATATATATATATATATATATATATATATATATATATATATATATATGTATATATATATTTATATATATAAGCACACACCAGCTTTAAGGACCGTTCATTTCGAGACCTAAGGGGTCTGGGCATTTTCCAAAAGTCATCTCTGGATTTTATCCCCGGTACGAAGTCATTTTTGTGCTCGAATAATATTCAGGATATAAGATGTAAAAACATTTGACTTAATTGTTTAAGGATTACTTTTAGAGGTGAAACCTGATTAGTTTTCGAGTGTTTAATAATAATCAACTGATAATACCCACTCATGCTTGTATTCGTCTGATAATTTCCACACATGCTTGTATTCGTCTAATAATTTTCACACGTGGTGCAGAACGAAGCCCACGATCAGGGCGTAGGAGGAACCCAGAAAGACATCATTACCTCGGCCTCTTGAGTCCCCATTTCTTCTCGACGCCATTAAGACAGTCCTCACTAGTCGATCTCATTATCTTATGGAAATTGAAGTAATTAAACTGTAGGTTTTTTAATAAACCTCTCACACAAGTATGGGCTTGTTTGTTCCAATGTTGTAGTTTTTTTTTTTGTGTAGGCGTCTTCTTGTGGATGTGTTTTTATTTTCTGATTTTTATTATTACCTGCCGATAATGATCGTCTAGTTATGTCCCCATATCCTTATCTTGACGTTTTTACCGCTTCGCGATTCAGAATAATTAATGAAGCAAACCGTTATAGCGATTCTATTTATATCAAACATAAATAGCCATTTGATTACTGGCCTGACAAGTAAAATACTGAACATGTTCATTTTTTTTTTTAAGGTTTAACGGCGTATCAACAGTTGGGCTATTAACGCCGGGCTATCTATAGGTTGCCGCCCTTTTATAATGCCAACAGCACGTGGTCGGTCACCTATTCAGGTACTGACCACGCCCGACGTTGCTTAACTTCGGTGATCGACGGGAACCGGTGCACTCAACGTGGCTATGGCCGTTGGCTGAACATGTTCATAATCTGAATTTTGGTCCACAACAGTTGGACCTGTCATTAGTATTGGTTCTTTAAGAATGACTGAATTTCTCTTAGCGTGTTTTCGCAGTTTCCTCAAGAACAGAAATTTACGTCTAAATGGATTATAGCATTCATTTCTAGAGCTTCTTTTTGTTTTCAATATTTAAATGTTGTTTGCGATTCGAAATTTGTACGCTTGTCCACATGTTCTTTTGAATTCCTGTCTTATCAGTTTTGTATGATGTTGCCAGGCAAGTAGAGAGTCCACTTGTAGTCCAAGATTTCGAACTTTAACAGAAAAGGGAATTCATTTTGATCATTAAAATGTCATTTGTAAATTAATGTTATTCATATTTTCTAAATACATTTATACATATACATTTATAGCAATCTTTCAAATCTAAGCAGTGATTAAAAATTAATTTCTGATTACTAGCCCAATGACGTCACTTCCGTTTCACTTTAGCGTCAACAGTTAAGCAAAATTTGGAGACCCCTAGGCCCATATGACATTTCATCTCAAAACCGCTTGGTATAAAAATGGTTTAAAATTAAATATTCTATTAGAAATAGCTCAAAAAAAAAAAAAAAAAATTTTCTTTGAGTGTTTCGGAAATATGGCACACTAGGGAGATAGTATGGTCAGTACTATGCTCCGACCGCCTGATACCCCTTGCTGCTTCGACTGCTAGGGTCATTACCACCAAGGTACCCATTAATAAATTTTTTAAAGGCTGGGTTGGCCTAGAGACGGTCAGGGAGGTCGGATTCAACCCATGAACGAAGACACCAAAAGATAAAAATCTTTAGTGCTTGCTCGGAATTTGAACACAGGTCCTCTAGTATATTAGTCCAGTGTTCTACCACTGAGCTAACCTCACCCCCATATATATATATATATATATATATATATATATATATATATATATATATATATATACAAAAAAAATAAATCTACATATATTTATATGTATATGTGGCTTTTTCGAAAGTACATTTTTGGTTGTATTTCTTTTCATAGAACTATCAGTACACGAGTTCACTGTCGTCTAAGGGCGGTGAGAGCCTTGTAGTTCTCTGCTCTTCAACCCTCAACCCAACCCAACACTTTGGAAATGCCAGAGACGGTTGGATAAAAACTGAAAGCTGCTTAATAATTCTTCTAGATTTAATATAATGTTTTAAGGTCGTCTATCCGGTTAGGATAATAACCAAAGTTTTGTCTGACATTTTGCTGGCTTCCTCAGGGTTCCATCTGTGAAACATCCAGAGTTCCTTTAGGTTTTTTTCAGGAGGAACCCAGAAAGAGCCGGCAGAATTGCCTATGTCAACTTCAAAACATGGAATCTGCATGTTTCTACGCCTAATAGAAACTTCATATGGCACAGGTTAAGTAAGGACCATCAGTGCGAGAAGGTATTGGCATTTTGGACGGCGTTTCTTGCCCGTAAAATGCCTCCATCTTTTGCAAGAAAGGGCAGAACTCCTGCTAGAAGGGACAAATTATCCTGCTAATTGAGGGCAAGGTTATTGGATGAAGGACTCGAGAGGGGATTACTCGCCTGAGCTGTAACGCGCCACAATCATCAGAGACCCATCAAACCGTCGTGTAATTAAGTAGTGTGCTTGCTAAAGTCTATAGAAGTACATAATGAGCGATGGTTCGTCAGCCTCTATCTACATTGTTAGTCAAGTCTCTCCCCTCACTTCGTCAGCCTATTAATATTGTTACTCTACAAAATGCTTCGAGAACCTAAACCTTCAAAGTCCCTCCAGCTATATCGAGCCGCCTTGGGGTGGGTTGCAAACATTGTCCCTATCGGTTAATGAGCAATAGATCTTTTACCAATTCCTTTGATTCGATGGGTATTTAGGTCCAAAACTCGAGAAGATTACTCTATGACCAGAAGTTAGGTAACATTAGATGCTCAAATTTTACTTAATAAGGCAATGCATAAGCCGAACGCATTCCTGAGGAAGTTAGCTGTTATCAGAAAAATAAACATAGTTATAACGAAGTTTTCTGATAAGCAATCAGGGAATAGTTGGGATTCGGCTAGGAAAACATCAATACGATTTTTGTAAAAAATCTATATTCAGGACGTCATGATGATTAGATAGTTAGCCGTCGAGGTGATAAGTAAAGATGGAATGGTTGGGATTCGGCTAAATAAACCTCAATATGATTTTGGTTTAAAAAATCTATATTTCGGACGTTTCGGCTACTCATTGGTAGCCTTCGTCAGCTAAAATGACAAAAAAAAAGAAATTAATACAAAAACAAAAAAAAAATTATGATTGTGATAGGTAACAGAGCTATAGATACAATTAACTTATAAAAGAACATATCGTCTTAAATTCTTAGAATGAAAAAGTGAATAGGTACAATAATTGATTTTAATAGTAATTAGTAACGTTAATTGATTTTACAAAGAAATAAGAAGCTACATACCAATGACAAATATAGTAGCTAATAGTAACATTAATTAATTTTACAAAGAAATAAGATACTACATACCAATGGAAATGCCGAGCGGCAGAGGAAGACCAAGGTTGCCAATTAAGTAACCATTGCAGAGTGTCTAAGGAGAAAAAGAAATCTACTGGGGTATAAGTAAGTGGAAACAGCAGGTGGTGGGGGAAATGTCAAAAATATTAATATCGCCTCAGATATATTGGCACGCAACCAATTTCCCCCCAACCTCATAAAATCCCTTGTTAAAAAAGCAATCTTTACTTATATTCAGGACGTTTTGGCTACTCATTGGTAGCCTTCGTCAGCTAAAATGACAAGTAACAAAGAGTAGCCGAAACGTCCAGAATTTTTTACAAAAATCGTATTAATGTTTTCCTAGCCGAATCCCAACTATTCCTTGATTGCTTATCACCTCGACGGCTAACTATCTAATCTTCATGATGAGTTTTATGACGATTTTTTTTAAACTATGAATTTCCTTAATGTAAAAATAAGAGCAGGTGGTGAGCAGGAAGTTAATTGAATTGAGTAATGACGTATCTTAGTAATTGCGTTACGCGTTGCGCTACATTCGCGCTCTCCGAATGACACACAGTAGGGCCAAACGACATATCGTGTTTCAAAAAAGGCTACAGCCTCTAAATCGTAACCGATTTCAATGTTTTTTTTGTTTTGTTTTTTTTTTAAATAAAAGCTTAGAACAACTTTGTATAGACAGATTTTTGTTTTTTGGTTCTTTTGTTTATTAAATTACGTCTAAAGAAGTTAAAGACAATGCTGTTTTAAATTTTATTATCGTTCATTGAAAAAAAAAATCCATTGAAATCGGTTAACAACGTTTTGAGGCAGTAGCCTTTTTGAAAAACGATATGTCCTTTGGTCCCACTTTGCGACATATCCATGTCAGAATCCATGACAATCTCACTATTATCCAGTCAGCGAACATTGTAATAATAAAGAATTAAATTTTAACGTCCATTACTGTTAACTGTATTTTGGGGCGGGTTATCTGTAGGTTACCACACTTTTCTTGCCAGGATAGGGACGATGCTTTTTTTTTTCTAAAGAAAACCCACCACCCGATCGTGGAAATCGACCTTTGGCCACCAACCCACGACCTTTGGCACGGCATAACACTCACGGCCGCCGGGCAAAATATTTTCATCTTTAAAATATAGTTTTATTATGATACCAAAACAGTTAACTGTCAAAAAAAAAGTCAAAAAAAAATCTTAATTCTGCATTGAACAATGGTTCAAATTAAACGAAGACCAATAATGTCATTCAGCGAATTCCGAAGCTTAAACGAGCTGACATTTTTAGGTAAAATGCACATTACTGATTCCTGTTGAGTTGCTTTGCTATTTGTGCAGTGCTAGTCCTATCCTAGAAGCGTCCAATACTAGGAATCTATCCTGAAGGAAGACCCGTGAGGGAGGTCACGTGAGAACTCATCAAGAATCCCCCGCTTCCCCCTCCCCCCTATCGGGAGGACTGGGACTAGTTTTAGTTTTAGGTTTTTTTCTCGCTTTTTTTTTTATTCACTCCACTTTCAGTTCAACAAGTCTTAGTTAAAAGGCTGGAATGCTTAATCTGGTTTTATATATCCCATTACTGTTCCCTGCCTCTCTTCTCACTTCATCAGTTTAATCCTATACACCAGTCTCATTTCTAACCAAATTTGACCTACTTGTTTCCTTTTTATGAAGTCCCCCTCTGAGATTTTAAACAATCCATCGTGTCATGTAACTGTCGCTCCATTCAGTAGCTCCTTTATGAATATAAAATAAAAGAAACAGAAAAAGAGAGAGAGAGAGAGAGGGAGAGAGAGAGAGAGAGAGAGAGACAGTGAGAGACTGAGAGACAGAGAGGATTAGGAAGATAAAGAGTGAGAGACTAAGAGTGACAATCTGTGAGAGTGTGAGAGAGAAAGAGAGGGTGAAGACAATAAAGAGTAAGAGATGGTAAGAGAGAAAAAACAAAAAGACACATGGAGAAGGCAAGAAAGAGGAAAGTGTGTGTGTGTGTGTGAGAGAGAGAGAGAGAGAGAGAGAGAGAGAGACGGTGTGAGAGTGGGAGAAAGAGACAGAGAGAAGAATGAGAGTAAGTGATAGAAAAAGAAGATTTCACATCACTTTTGTTTATGTCATTTTCAATATTTGAAAAATATAAAAGTACACATCACCTTTTTTTAATCTTATTTTTCTTCAAATGTAAATAATATTTATATATTTATGACAGTACGAATATTGATCAGAAATTTTTACCTTCTTGAGCGCTGTTATATATATATATCCTATATATATATATATATATTTATATATATATATATATATATATATATATCCTATATATATATATATATCCTATATATATATATATATATTTATATATATATATATATATATATATATATCCTATATATATATATATATCCTATATATATATATATATATATATATATATATATATATATCCAGTACCTTGAAATGGTATTTTCGTTAACTACGGGTCATGCAATGTGGAATTTTCTATTCGCAACATCCACACGTAAGCAAACGTGTTGATAATGTAGAGCCGGAGTTGACCTGTAACACTAAGGAAATGGTTTTACTTATTATGCAGTTCTGGTAGTGTTATAGGTTGAGGATTACAAGATTACGGGGGGGGGAAGTGGGAAGACTGTTCTTAGAGGAATTCATTCGAAATAATCGTTCCTAACAAACGTTAAAGGAGGCTCAAGAGCCGGTGTTTATTTTTTCTTTCCAATCTAAATGAGTTGAATAAAGTAGGGAAAGTGTTTCTGAAACTGCCGATACTGCTGAGTAACAAGGACTGGAAAATGAAGTGGGTCTTGAGCTCGGAATCTATTTTACCCTCCGAGAAGAAGAGCCTATGCAAAGGACCATTCAAAGCTAAAGGATTTAATTACTTAACTGGGAGACCGGTTAATTCGGACGGGACACTTCCGAGTGAGGTTTAGACAGTTGTAAAAATCTTCCGGAGCCGATAGTGTTTTTCGAGTATAAAACTGTTTTGGCGGGGGTTTAGCAGAGGTCTGACGGCCGCCGGCTTCATCCGGGCTAATGTTTTCGATTAGTGTAATGAAACATTTGCATTTCCATCGGCGATAGGCTCTCTTTCTCCCTCCATCGCTCCCTCTCCCTCACCCACTCTCTCTCTATCTCTCCATCTCTCTCTCGCTTCCTGTCTCCCTCAATCTCCGACTCTCTCTCTCTTTCTCTGCCTCTCTCTCTCTCCCTCTCCTTCTCCCATCCTCTATCAGGGAATGAGTGAGTGGAGAGAAGGCTACTTATCCTAATTGAGCCCACCCCCCGACCGCCCTGATATACACCTAGCTTATATTTTAATGTTTGTTTGCCGCCAACCCCATAACTCGGATTGCCCCAGCTCCCACCGCCCACCGCCCCTCGCGCTGCCCTATATATAAGAGGGCTGTTTACTCCTGCCGGCCTAATTATCTCGTTGGCTGACTCTCTGCTTTTCATTCCTAAGGAAGAAGTTCGAGGAACTGTCCGATATCGCCTAAATGTTCCAGATTAAACTAGATGCTCGTCCTCTAGAAAATGTGTAGCATGTGCGTATTTTGTTGTACAGTAGGACCTCCATTATCCGGGATTCCAATTAACCGGGATCACGATGGTGGAAATTTTATTTTTATTCCTTCTTTAAATATTATGTACATATATGTATATACATACAAACATATTTATTGCATTATTTTTATTTTTATCAACTAAAGTATTTGATTTCATAATTATGCATTAAATATTTGTATGTATGTAATGACGATTATGTACATAAATATGAATTTAAATTAATTATGTACATTGTTAACGAATGGAAAAATAGCGCTGGAAGAATGTGATGATTCCATATTTCTGGAAGCATCTCAATTTATTTCATATTCTTGGAACTGAAACGTTTTCACGTCTTTCTATGAATCTCCTACTGGGCTGTTAGCCTACCAAGGAAATATTTCCTCAGTTGGGCTTTAACTCTTCACTCGAGTACATACATACATACATACATTTGTTACATAAAAATTAAAATGGCTCAAAAAAGAAAACGTGCCGTGTTAATTTTAGAACAAAAATTAACCATTATAAACCGGAAAGAGAAAGGTGAAAGTGTCAAAAAATTGTCTGCCGAATATGGAATTGGGGAACAAACAGTTTGTGATATTGTGAATAAGAAAAAAGACTTTTTCCAACTTCGTCTCGTCGTCGGCCTAAACAATGTGTTCTAGGAAAGCGATGAAGGCCTTTTCATTAAAAGACCTAAATCATGCTGTCTATCAATGGTTTATGGAAAAACGCGCTGAGGGAGTTCCTATTTCTGGACCAATTGTGAGTGTAAAAGCGATTTAGTTTTATGAAAACGTTTACATACACATATCTCAATGCAAATAAAAAGGTTTACATGACATCTTGTACACAGTTTTTCTTTATAATCTTATAATCCAGCACATTTAGTCAATAAAATATTGTGTCTCGATTATCCGGGGTTTTCGATTATCCGTGGACCACCCTCCCGGTCATTACCCTGGATAATGGAGGTCTGACTGTATATTATCGTCATTAAAAGCTGTTTTTACGAGTCTGTCTGACATCTCATATCCTCAAGTCCGTCGTGTGCTTTTACCCATCTTAAGTGTATAGCTGTGTGTTTTATTTAGGTCTGAAGTAGTTTGTGTCAATGATTGGTTCGTATTTGTATTGGTCAGATTATATAATGCAGATTTACTTTCTCTGCAATTTTGAACGTTGCTCTTCTTATCAGATAAATCTAATGCGTTTAGAATGCGTTCTCCAACAGTTTAGTTCTGCGGTATTGTATTCCTGATTGTTCGTGCAGTCCTTCTGTAGCCTATATTTTAATTCGTCTATGAGTATATCCTTCAGAGCTATCTTATTTACTACTGTTTATTAGGTAGTCTGTAGGGTCTTTCGTGCATCGCTTTACATTTGGGACATTTGTAGGATATGCTCAGTTTGAGTAGTGTACGGGGTGCTCAATATCTTCTGTTTTTAGTATAATTGTATCTAGCTGTAATTTTGTTAATGATTATTGATTTGTTTATTGGTCGGAAATTTGTCCAATTGGTGTGAATTTTGCTAGAACGCAAGCTGTATTTTATAACATAGTTCGATGTAGTTTTCTAATTCTAATCGCCACAAATCTTTCTACTTGCTTCAATTTTATCAGATAGTATCTTTTGTCGGCTACACTTTTCCATACATTTATGCCATAAGTCACATAAAGGTAATATTGCTCTTTTGTACAATGATTGAAGTTCGTCTGTGTGTAGACCCCCATGTGTCTCGTGCTGCGATTGATAGTAAATTTATTATATAGAATTAGCGAATAAGGCGGAAAGTCAATAAAGCTACGCCACACACTTGCACGCTTTTATTTCTCTTCCCTACATGTTTCGCACCATTTTAGCGCCTCTTCAGGGGAATATACTTAAAACATAAATTTAGCCTCACCAGTGGAGGTGAACCTTCCACTAGGATGGCCTCGTCAAGACTCCTTTTTTTAGAAGGGCCTCGCCTAGACTCGTGTGAAAGTGTGTGACGTAGTTTTATTGACCTTCCGCCTTATTCGCTAATTCTATATATTTGAGCTAAGGGTCATTTAATGATTAATTGTAAATTTATTGATTTTATATATAAATATATATATATATATATATATATATATATATATATATATATGTATATATATATGTATATATACCCCTAAGAGGTAGCATCAATATCGTTTTAAATAAACTAGAATCCGGTACAGGAGGACCAAAACGAAGAGGATTAGGAAGACACAAAGAGTGAGATTCATCTAGCGTACTCATGGTCATGTACCGTGAACGGTCCAGCGTATGGATTGAGTACTGATAGCCGTTATCAATGGGGGAATGGGATGTGTTTGGCGATCCGTGCATATGGTCAGATGGATACGTGCAATATCCATTCTCGCAGAACTAATGTCAAGCCGAAGCATTGTCAGAGAGTCAATGGACCGTGAGATGTCTTCTGCTTTGCAGCCCTGTATCTGTATGTGTCGAATGATTGACCGGCGGGAAAAACGCTCATGCACCGATGGGCAAAGCGGTATACTCGCTTTGCTGTAATCCGCGTATCTCCGAGTGAATTCGATAATTATATTTGGATGTGGCCGAATAATTATATTTATTTTATCCAATGTATTTCCGGATGTAACGATTTAATTTAATTTAAATGTTTTCTTTTTTTGCGCGTTTCCCACTTCTCTCCATAAGGAGGAAACTAGAAGAAGTGTCTTCATGAACCTTACATAAAAAAACTGACGGAACAGTTATCGGTTATGGGTGTAGTCATAACGAATAAATGTACCAGTTCCTTAGGGTGCGTTTACATTTGATAGTTATTACAAGATATTTAAGTCAGACAGAAATTTTGACTAATGTAAACTGCGACAATTTAAGTCAGAGATATACATTTCCATCAAGATATAGGAAATATATCTCGGGTGTCGAATATAATAATTATGTTGAAGATTAAATAGTTAGCCGTCGAGGTGATAAGCAAACATGGAATACTTGGGATTCGGCTAAAAAGAAGCCTCAATACGTTTTTTGTAAACAAATCGTAATGAGGTTTCTTTTTAGCCGAATCCCAACTATTCCATGTTTGCTTATAATAATTATCCATCCGACACCTGAGATATATTTCCTGCGAGAAGTTGTCAGATGTAAACGCACCCTTAGATATCGTTTTAAGCGGAATCCACTGATGCTGTTCGGAATCCACCGACGCGCGCCCGCATTTTTTCCACTGTTCTTGCAATTTAGAAACAAAACTCTCAGGGTCTTAACTGCTTCAAATAAAGTTTCTTTTCAGGATATATTCGGCTCCCTAACCTTCTCCAGCACTTCTCCAGCTACCGCAACTTTGGAATATCCAATAGAATGTGATACTTTTTAAGACAGATTCCTGTAGAAAATCAAATTCTCAAATGAGTTTATATCAGTGAATTGTTCGATTTGATGCATCCATTAGCCGTAAAAAGTCAAAACCCCGTCTTGATGTTCCAGACTAATATATCTGCAACCGTTTTAAATAAATTACTGAAACTTTATTCTGTAGTTTGGGCTTTAAAAATCCAACAAAAGAATGTATATCCCGTATTTTTATCAACAATACCTAAGCGCAAGCGCAAACAAAAAAGAGCCTAGGCTTCGTAATGAAGTATGTCAAGTTGCATTCCATAATTTAGCATTTTTCTGCTGAATATTATAGTGAAATCCGTTTTCCAATAAGATCCAATTCATTATGAAGTCTCTTTTTTATGCATTTTTTGCACTTAGGTATTGTTCATAAAACATGGAAGAATGCATTTTTGTAGAATTTTTAAATCCCGACCGACAGAAATAAGTTTCACTTATTTATCTCAAACGGTTGCAGAGATATTAGCCCGGAACATCGAGTCTGGTACACGCTGTATATTCTCATTATTGTAGATCGTATTGAAAAACTGATTTTACTATTATATTCAGCAGAAAAAAATATCATGATTATTACAAAATTAATAATTCAATTACAATATTAGTTGCATGTATAAAAATCCTAAATTAACGTTTTACAATTCCTAACAAGGCTTTCCTTATTTTAGAAATACTGTAATTTATAAAGAAACTTTGAGTGATTTCCCTCGACTGGGAAATAATTTTGATTATAAAAATGTCATTTGGGAAGTAAAAAATAACGGGTTATTCATTAACTGGTCATTGTAATATGTTGTACATTTAATTGCATATCACTATCAATTTTCATTACTATTTTACAACAGTAATACTCAGGCATGTTTAAATATCAGTTCTTGCCAATTTATGCATTAGGTCCTGCCAAATTTTTTCCGCTAAAATTAAATTTCTCGTTCGTGACGGATTATTTCACTTCTGTTGGATATTATCGTCGCCAATGGCGAAAATTTTGGAGAGCTCCAATCTTTTGACGTTTCTATGTATATATCTCTTTTGGATTATTGCTGCGTTCTGATTCGAACTAATACATCGGGCATTAATTTTGAAGGTTTTCTCCTTTAGTCCTGGTTTAGCGAGGGAACGGCTGAATGAGACAAATGGTGGAGATAAGGACCCAGGGAAGGGAGTGCTGCCACCTGTTGGTGGCTGTCGGAACCATCTCCAGGCTTGCTCTGACCTCACGTTTCACTTTCTGTCCGTCCGCTGTTTACAGGTCTCCATAACCTCAAGCAACAGATAAAGTTATTATGCCGAGTGGAATTAGGGGATGAAATTTGTTGTCAAGCTTACAATAAGGTGGTCAAGTGAATGGCATATCCGGGTCCTGCCTGAGAAGATCCGGATTTGAGTCCTGCCTGAAGCAGGTTGAGGTCTTTTATCTTTGAGTTTGCTGAACGAAATCCCTCTCCACCAGAGATTTTTCATCAGGAAAGGTGGCTTTTGATAGATAACCATGCGCTAATCACCTGTAAGAAGATTAAAAAAAAAAAGAAAAAAAAGTCCGTCACTGCGGGCCTGAATAATTTTGTAGAAGCAAGAGACTAATAGAACCTTATTTATAAATACAAAATAATAATATAATTTTCAAAAAATACATGAATATTTTTGCTCTTTTATATTTGAAAAAACCTGTTACCCAGCGTGCCATGCTACACCTAATTTCTGTCTATGACTCTCCCCGTACCCTGTTACGAAAATCGGTCAAACGATGTGAATTTGTTTTAGTTCATAACGATACCCGGCAGAGGCCAGCACAACAGCACTTCATCTAACAGCCGACAGAGGCCAGTAGTTGTCGATTCAAAATGGCCGTCAGTTATTCGTCAGTTCAGTGTAGCCAATTTTTCTTGAACAAAACTTTTAACCAAATTTTGAAATTTGACTATTTTGACTTAGTCTAGGAGATTTCTCGTATCAAGACCTACCTGTGTGCCAAGTTTGGTCAATATCAGTCAAACGGTGTAGATTTGTATAAGGAACAAACAAAGAAATAAATAAACAGACAGACACGTGATTTTTATATATATAGATGAACAGCAGAAACCAGATATAGCACCACTAGTGGTAGAAGTAATAACTACTCCCCGAGGTTTGGTTGCTGAATTAAATTTGAACATAACACAGGGTAAAAAACAACTTCTAATAAACTGAGTTAGATTTTTTTTACTACATATTTGTTATGAGGTACCCACTACTTCAAAGGAACTACCATTGTTTTTTAAAAAGAATAAAAACATTAGACCAATAATCAGTCTGATTACTTTTCTCACAGTCGTCCTACATAAAGTTTGAAATAATTAATGTAGAGTCTACACTGATGGTACAAACACATTCCATACACGTTCAGTACAAATCTCAAAGCCGAGGCTGCACAGTTTGGCCTCAAGGTTTGGACTGTACGGGTCTAGCACAAGCACGATAAGTTAATAAATCTTATGCAGAGACTTCATTGTTCAGTTATTGTAGACCCACTGTATCTGAAGTAAATATCCTCTTGTCCAAAGACATCAGGCCTGGACTGCACAGTCCCGGCCTCATTGGACTGTACAGTTAATCTATTAAGGTTTTAATTCTACTTCGATGGACTGTATAGCGTGAGGAATATCTCAAGGTTTGGAGCGCACAGACCAATTCTTGAGATTTTCCTCTCCTCGTATGGGTGCGCTAAGGATATAACGCATTTAGCGAATTTAAAAGTCAATATACATGGTCTCTACATCTCTTCACAATGGTCTCTTCCTTAAAGAGAAAAAAGCAACAATTGGCTACTGACTTTAAAGGGATGCTAGAATAAACATAAGAACTTAAATAATTTAGTTATATTATTGTAAAGATTCTGTTCGGAGACTAAATCAACACGACAGCCCGTTTAAAAGCGAGCGAACCCGGACGTTGGTATTTTGATTCCCGGTGTTGCGTGAAAAACGTCCCTCCGAAAGCGGGCCGGTGTTTTGACAGGACACACGGAGCTGCTTTCCTCCGAAGCCTAAACGCCATATTTGGCCTGGGACTGATTGAAAGAAAACAATACTCTCTTCTCTCGGATGGGGAAACCCTTCAGCGCACATCTCACATATTTCATTAAGCAATATAAATAGTTTACGAATTGGAAGTGGAAATCCATCAGTGTGTGTGTGTTTGGACGTAGGATGGAAGCCAACCCTTCCCCTCCCTATTGGAAGGAAGGACAATGGGGAAAAAATCCGCTACCCCTGCGGCGCGAGAGAGTACGTCCAAAATCAATTTACTTGACCGTTGCGGAGTCGAGATGGTAAGTGATTAAAATGTAATTGAATGCAAACAGAAGTTGTGTGTTTACCATCGAGAGCAGAACCTCTGCTCTTCCTATTGGTCGACTTCTGGTTTTGCCTTCCCATGTTTTCGCACCGGCTTCCGTGTCTAGTTTTCTCTAATGGACGCTCAAAACTCATAGCAATCACTTCTGGGAAGGTTAAAGCCGAAAATGCACTCTCAAAATCAGGAATTTATTAAGATTAGCGATGCAGCTACTTTTCCATCGGGAAATCATTTTCAATTACTAAATAACTAACTTATTTAAGGCTAGGGATGATTCACTTTTTTATTCAAGAAGAATTTCTTACCGTTCTTGTACAGTGCCTTATGCCAAAGTGTTTCAAATTTTCTTTTTAGCGCATTTCCATCCTCCCTATATAGGCAGGAAACCCGCTTATGTCAACCTCGTAACATGACACAATCTGGAAGTGCCGATTAAATTATTTCGCGTTTCAGGACCCATAGATTACAAAAATAACGGTCGGACAAATTTTTGTACATATATTTTCTATCTGTTCGCTCTCTTACAGGCTGAATAAATGTTCGAATTTGATGAAATTTGGTACGAAAATCTCTCGTCAAATTTAAACGGTCAAGTTCGTTAACCAGCAGCATCCTCCTGACGGAACACGGTTTTTTGGGCGCAATCCGCTAGAAAACATGGTAACGCTTAAGTTTTCTAGTTAAAATGCTTGCAGGTACACTTTTATATAGGTTTTGAAATGTAGGAAACCGAATGAAACTATTTTTAAAGCAACATCTTTAACGGTTTACGAGAAACGTTGACACAACTACTTCTTCTCAACTGATTTCCAGTTTATTCAGTTGAAGCTTGTTCCAAACATTTAAATTTCTCCTAAACTAAGATTTTTGTGGGAGTGCTCAATGGCGTATCAACAATTGGGGCTATTAACGCCGGGCTATCCACAGGTTGCCACCCTTTTATAATGCTAGCAGCTCGTATTCGGTCACTCATTCAGGTACTGGCTAGGCCCGAAATTGCTTAACTAAACTAAGAAGGTTGCGTTTGGAGTTAAGGACGAATTAGAAAAAAAACTATGGGATCTTCGTATATTTTACATAATATTAATGTTTTTTATTTTAATTAAAATTAATTATTTTGAGGACTAATTATTATTAGAACTAATATTAATTTGTGTTAGAGGCATTCAAATATTTTAATTTTTTTGGTGACACTCATTATAGGCGGCGCGGGTATTTTTATCTGGGAACTACCAGTCCTCTACTCTATGGGAGACTGCTTAGTCCTCCATTCCTATGACTGACTTCAATTAGAAAGGTTCTTCCAGACTGACTACCTCGTTTCCTTGTGCTTATTGCACCCGACACAGTTATATTCGGTGTTTCTTATGCCAGTAGCTTCGGCAGCTACAGTCTATGGTAATCCGCTGTCCTTGGCGTTATCAAGTAGTCTGTTTTGGAGCATATTTTATGTTTGGTTCCAGCTTTTATTCTGCTGGCTGCCCTCTCGGCGAATGGTGAGATTTTCCCATATTTCCCTCAATTCTTTCCTTAACCCTTTTTCTTTCTTCTCATCCTTCAATGCCGTCTACCTGGTGGTGATTGTCCTTAGTCTATTTACTATATACATATCATTATTTTATGCTCTCCGCATTTATCTGAGCTCACCAGGGCAAATATTATTTATTATTTTTTGCTATATTTCTTTATCCTTCAATTAATATAAAAAATATATAATATATATTAACTATAAAAGAGCGTATGCAGACGCGTTAATATCTCATGAGTTCTATGGACTGCCGACATTCTAAACGATCCCATGAGAACTTGCAATCGTCCTTCTCGGGGTGGAACTTCCCCCCCCCCCCATGAAACTTTGAGATGCTGACCGTTGCGCCGACAGTTTCCATAGATCGATGTAATTGCGACGACAGCAGGCAGCTTCTATTTTATTCACCGACCTGACGCTGAAACATTTATCGCTCTCCCATTCCCCTCGTCGTCGGCCGTCCCTTCGGCTATCAATATACAAAGGGCTAATTATCGATTATCTGCACTTTCCTGACCCCTGTCCGGCCGGGGTCGGCCCGTAATGAGATCCACGAAGGGTGATATGGGCGGCCGAATTCTGTTGGATTGAGGAAAGTCGTTGCGTATACTTGTTGTCTTGTGAAGTTCAGAATGAAATGGAAGCAGTAAAACAGAGAAAATCCTTAAGCAGGCTACACACGGTCAGGCAGGCCTGTCACTTAGGCCTGAACAGTCCGCCTGAAAGCCGGTCGCCTGAACGTGTCTATATTCCGGCCGGCCTGTCAGTTAAGATTGTTCAGGCGGCCGGAATATATACACGTTCAGGCGACCGGCTTTCAGGCGGACTGTTCAGGTCTGAGCCTGATCTGACAGACAGGCCTGCCTGAATCCTGTGTAGCCTGCTTTACCAATGTATATTTCTGAACAAATATCCTTTTAGGACCAACATTTTATACATTTGACCGCAACATAGTTAAGTAGTCAAGGAATGATTGGGACTCGGCTAAGAATGCGGCAGAATTTCAGAAAAATCCATGATTCAAACTATTTGGCTTGGTCTTTGGCATTCTTCTGCAAGTTCATTGAGGAGTGAGGAAGACCGCAATAGCGTTTAGGTGATCATGGATAAGTGAATCCCTTCTCATGAAAATGTTTCACACTTATCTATGATCACCTAAAATTTATCATCGTCTTCCTACAAACCAAATACCCTAGGCTGAACAAGGCTGCCGAAAGCTTGTCGAAACGTTTTTCGAACGAAAGAATTTTCGGAAAATGTGACGTTTCCTCTTAGCCAAACTCTACCATTCCTTTACATTTTTTTCACCTGCATCTCAAAATAATATAGTTGTACGGAGTGAACAAATAATTTGAATTCAAGGTTTGAAAGATATAAGGTCTTTGGGATTGAATGAATTAGTAAAGGACAATAAACAAAGAATAGCTAATTTAACTCGTGGTACAAGAACGATTATGAGAGCCTTTTGGGATCCCGATGTTATGATTATAAAAATTAATAACACTAAAGAAAAAATATCTGAATATATTTTATAATGAAAGTAAATAAATTAAATTACTTCTTTTTTTAAAGACTTAACAACTTATGATTTTTAAGCGCGCAGGCTTTCAATAGATTTTCTTATTGCCATCTACAGATCCATACACTACAGTCACGTCCGAGTTTGCTTAATTTCCGTGATCTATGGACAATGTTGCAATCAACCTGTCTACAAGCTATTAAGACCAAATAACCAGGGCGAATATATCTTAAGTATCAATTTATTCTAAGCTGTTTAGCTTTCTAATACAATTCTAACTTTCTGAAAACACAATTTTAAGATTATGAATTATTTTAAAGAAGAGAATCAGCAAAATGAGTATTTATTTTAATATACAAATTTTAAACCAAGTATTTTTTATCAAAAAAATTAAATCGTTGTAAAACTATTAGTTATATTTTGACAGGAATATTAGAACATACGGTGGTGTAGCATGGCTTGATGAATAATGGACAGGTAGCTAATCGAAGCTGACGAAAAGCTAGAACGGACAGGAAACACGGAGACACGAATAGGTGGGGAGGTTATGGATAAGGGCTGAAGGGGGGTGTGTAATATTTATCCCCACCATTAGGGGGTCATAAAGAAATTATACCATGTATTATGTATTACTTCCATCTCATATGGATCCTAATACACTCTATAACTCTTACAATTTCTCTTTAGAACTTACTCCCATTTTAAGTATCAAAAATAAATAATTAAAATGTGGCATTTAACCATAATTACACCTTTAGACAATTTTCGAAGGAATTTACCGCATTTCAATCTAAAATGTCTTGCATTTCTTCGTTTTTTCAAAAAATGATTTCAAATATATATAGCATGTCGTTTGGATTTTGCAACAATTTGAAAAATGTGAATGCCTCAATTGCAAAAGATATTACGAAAAACTATCAAACCGATTAAAATAATGATCATGATGATTAGATAGTTAGCCGTCGAGGTGATAAGTAAAGATGGAATGGTTGGGATTCGGCTAAATAAACCTCAATATGATTTTGTTTTAAAAAATCTATATTTCGGACGTTTCGGCTACTCATTGGTAGCCTTCGTCAGCTAAAATGACAAAAAAAAGGAATTAATACAAAAACAAAAAAAAATATGATTGTGATAGGTAACAGAGCTATAGATACAAGTAACTTATAAAAGAACATATCGTCTTAAATTCTTAGAATGAAAAAGTGAATAGGTACAATAATTGATTTTAATAGTAATTATTAACGTTAATTGATTTTACAAAGAAATAAGAAGCTACATACCAATGACAAATATAGTAGCTAATAGTAACATTAATTAATTTTACAAAGAAAATTCTTTGTAAAATCAATTAACGTTAATAATTACTATTAAAATCAATTATTGTACCTATTCACTTTTTCATTCTAAGAATTTAAGACGATATGTTCTTTTATAAGTTACTTGTATCTATAGCTCTGTTACCTATCACAATCATAATTTTTTTTGTTTTTGTATTAATTCATTTTTTTTGTCATTTTAGCTGACGAAGGCTACCAATGAGTAGCCGAAACGTTCGAAATATAGATTTTTTAAAACAAAATCATATTGAGGTTTATTTAGCCGAATCCCAACCATTCCATCTTTACTTAAAATAATGATGTAATCATTATCATACTGCTAAAATATGAAGGTCTTAAATGCAATTTAAGGAGCAGAAAAAAGTGATATGACATTTTTCCTTACTTATTGTTGTTTTGCAAAGCAGCGAATACATTTTAACATTTCTGATGGAAGTTTCATTATAGAAAATTTCATTACAAACCTTTCATCGTTTTGGTAAAATCTCTAGCGTGAATACATTTGCAGTTCTGAGCTAAAAAAGTACAAACGGTTCAAAGTTATGTTGTATTGCTCCGTTTGTTGTAATGCCATTTTTAATTCCTAAATAATAAAAAAATAATGGAGTCTCCCCATCATCTAGTGGCTAACACCTTAGTTTCTCGTGCGGGAGATGGTGGGTTCGATTTCCACCGGTGGCATGAATTATCTCATCTCACGGCTCGTTGAGAAAATTCCTCGCTGCCCCTTGGATGTCGGTGCTAACGGCCCAGATGTCCATGCGCCGTAAAAATAAATAAATAAAAAATTATATGCAGCATGGGAATCAAGAAATAGAGCATAATTTAATCAGCAAACTCTGTTCAGTAGGAGTTGGATCTCCTTAAATGATTTTTATGGGGCAGACATTTTATTTGAGGCGCAAAATTTCAACTCAAACCTCTTGGATGAAACCTTTGGTTGCGCCTGACGTTTATAGTGTAGGCAAGCCAATATTTCGACTAAGCTCTGCGGGTCAATAGCAAGGCGTTCAATGTCCTCAGTACATTGTATCAGAAAGCCTGAAATCACTAAATTCCATCGCAATGGACCAATATCAAATTAAAGCCTGTCCTCTTTGATTATTGCCTCCGTAAAAACGAGATATTTTTTATTAAAAACTAAATCACCTAACAGGCTAAGATGGCCTAAAGGGGCAGACACCATTAAGGCCCCGATTCTTAAACAAACGGCCCTCTAAAGATATAGTGTGGTCTATGCACCGGCCACCTGAACTTCCCTTTTGCAGGCGCAAATGCATTAAATTAAGTAACATTAGTTTTAAAACTAGAGAAAAGTTTGAGCTCTACTATATGTTCAGATAGAACTCTCATTTTGGCATTAACTAAAAATCTCGAGTAGAATAAACCCCTAAAGTTATGACATCTCGTGGGGACACCCTGTATTTTACATCATACAAAATACATAGCCATAAAATTTCTTTTTTTTCGCAGCAACAATCCATTAAATTATTTTTTCTTTTGCCATATTTCGATTTTCATGATATTGTACGATTTCTTCGTTCGTCTCTAATAACACTGTTTTTAAAAATAATCTTACAAGAGTATACCGTTTTTCACGTTTGATTTGTTTAATTATTTGTTTTGTGTTATACCGCTTAGAAATTACCTCGGTTGAATAAAGTCATTGGGTATTCGAGCCTGGGATCTCCTTTATTGCGTCCTCTTTTATTGGGTGTTCACTTTATAGTTTTGTCCCATGGGTACAGTCCCCCGTGGTCGCTATGAATAGTTTATCCTCCTCACCGTGCCTTCCTAGGACATCCTACATCTTTCATGATGTTTATCCTACCGTCGCTTCCATTCTCGTCCTACCTGCTCCTCAGAGTCTCCGGGTATGTCCATCCTTAGCACAGATGGTTGCTGGTTTATTAATGGTTTGTCTGCCTCCTAAAGACCGTCCCTCGTTGGGGAATACTCCCCTTATCTAATAAAAGTGACCGTATCCACCTAGAAGTGCGCGAATAATTGATTCTTATGCCCTTGTCGCGCAATAATTAATTGGAACCCTTTTTTTTTTTTTTTTTTTTTCTTTTTTTTTCTTTTCATGTTTATTTAAAATCTGTACAATTATTAGTACAATAATTAATTGTGCTGGTCTAAGTATACGTGTCAATGAATAGTATATGGAAGGAGCCAAACATTATCGGCACTTCCTAATATATTAAAACAATCTGTGCTGTTTTTGACTGCTGTCATCGTAGCTGGTCACGGGGCCAAAGTCTCTTAAGCCTCCTGGGAAGGTCTTTAGGGTGGATCTGAGTGGAAAGGGATTGACCTCTAGGATTTGGGTGGGATGACAATTTGGAATGAAACGTCAGGAAGCGGGATTTGGCGAGGTCGTTTACGAAAGGAATATTAAGGTCGTTGTGTAGGGTTTTGTTGGAGACATAAAAGGGAGCATTGACTATTCTACGAAGGACTTTGGATTGGAATGCTTGTATTCGTTGTATGTTTGAGTGTTTTGCTGTTCCCCATAATTCGAGTCCGTAAGTCCAGATAGGTCTGATTATAGTTTTGTAAATAGTAAGTTTGTTTTGTGTCGTAAGCTTTGAAGTAGGTCCAAGTAGTCGTCGTAGGAGTCCATATCTCCTGTTCAGCTCTAGTCTTTTCAGTCGTGTGTGTGGGTTCCATGTGAGTCTGCTGTCTAGTAGAAGTCCCAGGTAACGTACTTCATTCGATGCAGGGAGTTGACGTCTGAAAATGAATACAGGAGGGCAGGCGCTCCTATTAAGAGTGAATGTAACTTGGAAGCATTTTTCGGGGTTCACTTTAATTTTCCACAAGTTGCACCATTTCTCGACAGACTCAAGGTGCTCCTGTAGTTGCTGGGAAGCTGTAGAGGGATCAGGGGAAGAGGAAAAGATGGCTGTATCATCGGCGTAGGTCGTAATGTGGGTAGTCGGATGAGTGGGGATATCTGCCGTGTACAGGAGGTAAAGGACAGGACCTAGGATGCTGCCTTGTGGGACGCCTGAGGATATGGGTCGAGAGGAGGGCAAGGTAGTACCAGACCTTGCTTGAAAGGAACGATTCGAGAGGTAGGATTGAAGGATGAGATAGTATGTGTGAGGTAAAATACGCTTTACTTTGTATAACAACCCCGGGTGCCAAACCCGATCGAACGCTTTGGCGACGTCGAGGAAGGCACTCGTGCAGTAGTTTTTACATTCAAGCGCGTAGGATATTGTGCCAACAACGCTAAAGCATTGTTGGATGGTGGAGTGCCGGGAGCGGAAACCGAACTGGTGGTCAGGAATGGAATTGAAGGATGTAACGATGGGAAGGATTCTCTTCAGGAAAAGTTTTTCAAAAATTTTGGACATGATTGGGAGTAAGCTTATAGGGCGATAGGAGGATGGTGTATTTGGAGGTTTTTGGGGTTTTGGGATAAGAATTATTATTGAGTGTTTCCATGGTTTGGGGAAATGAGTAGTTCTTAGGATTGAATTGAAGATGTAGGTAAGGAAGATTATGGCTTTCTGGGGTAGGTTTTTTAGGATGAGGGATGTAATAAGGTCGTACCCAGGGGATTTTCTGGGGAGATGCTTAATGATGTATTTTACATCTGCAGGATGAAAAGCTTTGGGAGGAGGGGAGAGGGGAAGAGGGTGGTCAAGGTAGTCGTGAACCAGCTGGTCGTGGATAGGATTTGTATTTGGGTGCGGAGAAAAAGTGGATTCGAGATGTGCGGCAAAAACTTCGGCCTTGTCTTCATCGCTCCTTGCCCAGCTGCCGTCACTGCGTTGGAGAGGATGAGGAACGGTATGAAATTTTAGGATTTTACGGGTAGCAGTCCAGAGGGAATTATCTTTTGTGGATAGGGTTTGAAGATAATCATTGAAGGATTTTGATCGGTATTCGGAAAGGGCCTGTTTTAAAATTCGACAGAGTTTGTTGAAGGAGGTACGGTGAGAGGGATAGCGGGTTCTCTGCCAGAGAGCTCTTGCTCGGCGCTTGGCGGTTAGAAGGTCCTGGATGTGGTCTGGAAGCTGAGGTTTGGGATGGAAAGGGATGTGTGTTCTTAGTCTACATGATTTTGTCACACTGTCCTGGATGGCTTTAGTGAACATAAGAACGGCAGTGTCGACATCTGATGGGGTTTTGAGGGGGACAGTGAGGTCAATGGAAGCGGTAAGGATTTCTTGAAATAATTCCCAGTTGATAGGACCTTGGATGAGGCTAGGATACTGGGCACGACGTTGAGGAACGGTATCTAGCTTAAGGAGAATGGCTGAGTGATCGGAGGATAGATCAAGCAGTGACTGCACTGAGTAGGATATACTTCCTAGGCAAGAAGAGATGAAGAAATCGACCAAGTCTGGAGTTCGAGAGAGATCTGTTGGCCAGTAGGTGGGAGTGTTTGTGGAAATGGATTGGTAGTTTTGGGATTGAAGGATGTCGTATAGGATTCTGCCACGGGAGTTTGTGAGACGGCTTCCCCATCTGGGATGTTTTGCGTTGAAATCAGCCAATTGGAACCCTTAAACACACAATTAAGACGTTCAAAGGCCTCACATTTCACTGCCAATGATGACTATATGAAGTTCAGGTCTCACTATATCCCTAGGCTAAGCAAGATCCTTCCTTATTTAGTAACTTTTTTTTTTCAGTCTCTCAATAGAAAGGAACCGTGCATTAAATTTGCAGGTAGAATTTCAATCTTTTATTATGATAGAGTCATATTTATTCCTAAAATTATGTCAACTAATGTTAAAAGTTATTGTCATGATTACATTTAATCAAATAATTTTTCTAATAACAGTTTTATATTTGTCAACATAAAATCAGAGTATGTGAAGAATTTGGCATGTTCTATATGAAAAATGAATTTCCGGTCTCAATAGCAAACTTATTGAGACAAACTCGACCATCTATCCATTGATCCATACATATATATATATATATATATATATATATATATATATATATATATATATATATATATATATATATGAACTTTTAATTAATATGTATGTACTTTTAATAGTTTCTAGTTCATTTGCCGTTTGTGAGTGGTGTTTTCGTTTTTGCCAGTAATCTGGCTAGTGTAGACTAGGAAGGGGCTAACAATTAGTTCATTGAAATAATCCTTCAGAATTAGGAGGGCAGAGGAGATAACGCTCGGGATAGCTATTGGTGTAGAAGCTGAGTCTTCAATCCCTGACAGGGTTAGGACACTCCGCCGTAGAAGAGGGGGTAATACTACATTTTAAGAAACCATCCTGAGTCAAAAACGTGTTTAAAATCAATAATTAAGTGATATAAAATAAACTGTTATTTTTTTATTATTGTTCATCTTTATTAATTATTTGTATATTCGTCTAATGATAATATTTTGTTTAGGTAACGTAATACTCCTAATCCTTATTATAAACTAAAAAAGAGTTACAGAGGGAAAGAGAGAGAGAGAGAGAGAAGAAAGGGGATGCGATGGTAAATTCTCAATTTGGGAACATTGGTAGCTGTATTCCTCTAGATTTTAATAAAAGACTCCGCGATTTGGGCGCGGAGAGCGAGGCTCTGTAATGATATGGAAGGCCTGTAAGGCGGATTGAAGTATGATTAATAACTTCCAGTTTTTTTGTATTGATATTGAAGTAACAAAGAGAATCGCTATTCATAATTTTATTTTGTTTTTTTTTTAAATGGGAAAACCCCGATTCCTTTATCCGCACTGTAGGATCCACTAACGAACATCTCGACCCTGTAAATAGCCACATACAAGCTCCTGCCTATACATTCCCTCTTTCAGACAATAACTCCACAAGCCCTTTGTTTAAATACATAAATAAAGTAAATAGGTTTTAGGAGTTTGTTGGTAGGCCTGGAGAGTAAGAGTAAGGGGGGGGCGGTAATTAGCTGGCTTGTTAGGGAGCCCTAGCGGCTCTTTAGAAAGGCTTCATTAAACTCAGCTGTTTAATTTCGAGTTCCTGCTGGAAGCCGAAACCGAGAGAGAGAAGCAACTATTGTTTTTCTTACCCCTTCGAGCGGAGGAGCACTACCCTTTGAAGTGACCTCACCTCAGTCAACAAAAACAGGGCTTATTCATTATAACCTTAGCGATTAGAAACCTTTGTTGACAACCCGGCGATGGTAGGGCAAGGGTTAATCTAATATTTACCTTGGCTTTGAAATGGCCCCTGCTGCCGGTTGCTTCTTTCGATATCTGAAAGGGATACCCCAAACCCCCGTTCCGTCGCCATTTCTGACAAACAGACCTTCTCTCTCGAGCTCGTTCGGGTATTTAAATTAATTCCCTTTCTCGCAATAGGATCTCATAAATTTAAATTTGTATATATAGACTTCTCCTCTGTAAGGTTTGAAATTAATAATCCTCCTGAGCTGGAATTTAGAAATCCTAGTATATAACATTTAGTTTAGGCAGTAGATTAATATATATACATATATATATATATATATATATATGTATATATATATATATATATTAATCTACTGCCTAAACTAAATGTTATATACTAGGGTGCAGATAGTTAGTGGTGAAGGTGATAGCAAATCCAGGCATAAACTAAAGAGTAGTTGGAACAACAAAAAAAACTTTCAACAAAAAAAATATTTAGAACGTTTCGGCTGTTTGGCCGCCTTCTTCAGCAACGAATGCCTAAAGGACGGAGGAAGACTCAAGAAATGAATAAGGAAACTATATTTTCACAATGGTTATCTAACTGCTGCCTTTGGTCTTCCCCCAGGACAAAGAAGGCTGCCAAAAAGCAGCCGAAACGTTCTAAACATATTCATAAAGATCTGATCGCTGTTTTCAGAATCCCAGACATTCCTTCAAATCTTCATCAATCCAACGCAATATATACCAAAAATGACCCACCTTAATATCAAAAATACTTAGCGAAACCCCCCAAAAAAACACATAAATACACGTATTTCTTTATGTTTCTTGTAGTGTTCAAAAATGTATTAAAAATGCGAGGTAGGATTAAAAATGGAGACCCGATGGCCGTGAGGGTTAAGGCGTGAGCACTTAACACTCCGTGCCAAAGGTCGTGGGTTCGATTCCCACTAGGGGTGGTGGCTTTTCTTTCGAAAAAAAGAAACGGCATCACCCCTATCCTGGCTAGAAAAGGGTGGTAACCTATAGATAACCCGTCCTAAAATTCGTAGTTAATAATAAATGGACGTTAAAATTTAAAATTTAAATGCGAGGTAAAGAAAAAACGCTGACCTTTGAGGTCGCACTTAATAGTTAAAACTAATGTATTTTTTGGGATTAAAAAATAATGTATCTGAAAGGTATCGATGACATCGACAACTTTGGTCCTTTGCAATTTTGCAATATCTCTGGCGGTTTACAAGATTTTTAATTTTTTCGCTACGAAACTTGGTGGGTAACGTTCCCCATAACAAATGATAAAATAAGATCGATTTTGACGGTTATCAAAATCGATCCATCCGAAGAAGGAGTTTACTCCGGGCTGAAATTACTAATACCCAACAAACCGTAGATTATTTTCTTTAATTGCAACGAAACTCGGATTTCGTACTACCCATCTAAAGGGTAAAAGTTTTTTTTCCAGTACAGGCCGTTATTTTTACTTCCGATATTGAAGATAGAATATTGAACCAAAATCCTACGATTTTGGTTACGGAAACTACTCTAATACTCTGGTATACCAGAATATCAAATAGGGAACCTAAGCAATACTCCGAATTTCCAGGACATCTGATAAAGAAATTGATTACACGTTTAGCTTATTTAACTAATTTTTGTGCTTTGTCTCCCTTTTTGTGCAAAATTTTTGTGCTTTGTCCTCTGTGGTGTAGTGGCTAACACCTTGGATAATCATGTGGGAGATGGGGGTTCGTGTCCCACTTGCAGCAGGGATTTCTCACGACAGGGCCGTTAGAGATTCCTGCTGCACGATGAATGTCGGCGCTAATGGCCTAGAAGTCTGTGCGTCGAAAAAAAAATCTAATCATTTCGCTTAACGAGATAGAAAAAAGTATAACGTTAAAATGTTAGGTGCAGGTAGCCAGCCGTTGAGGTGATAAGAAGTCAAGGAATGGTTGATCGGCTAAGGGAAATTGTTGGATTTCCAGAAATCAATATTTCTAACGTTTCCGCATGATTTTTGGCAGACTTCTTCAAGCATCGAATCCTTAGGAGATGGAGGAATACCACTGATGACATTTATGTGACAATAAGTGGATAAGTTTGCGAAATATAGACGTTTTTGAAAATCTGACGTTCTCCTCTTACCCAAATCCAAACCATTCTTTAAAAAGTATATTGCAAATATAAATAATGGTATGAATTTTTCAAATTCCTAATTTGGCCTAATGCCAAATAATACCTCTAGTTTTATAGTTTAGAAATATAATATTTAAACGGTGGCTAACATTTCAGAGAAGGGTTTGTCAAAGCCCGGAGGAGGGGGGGGGGAAGACTCATTAGGGTTAACAGAGAAATTAATTCTAATTACAGAAGCAGAGTCGGGTAATCCGTTGGTAATAAATTTCAGGGGGTCATTTGGCCACTGGTGGGCAGCACTGATTGCGATATCACTGCACACTGCCTACACTAGCCCTATCTCTCCCTAACTAGATGGGTCATATCTAAACCAGTGTTTGTTTAGAAGTCATATTACTCAATCTAATACACGTGCTTTATCGCTTATGCTTTCTACCATACGTGATCCTTAACGTGTTATGATTATTTTCTGAAGAATATATTCATATAAGATTGCATCGAGTGCAATAGAAAAACTAAGTCTAAAAATAGTAAAAAGTAAATTCACTAAACTTAATTTTTGTACCCAGGAGGTAAAGGACACCATGTCCATTTTTTTCTGAAATTTACTTAACAATGTTCTCAAAGTGGATTTTTCGATCCATATAATGGTATAGGGCACTATGCCCTGTTCTCATAAATAAGGAAGATAAGACAGTGAAAAATAAAATCACGTCCGTTTTCATAAGAGGTAAAAGACACCTTGTGGAGGACTTGGTTTTGTTTGAACATGATCAATACTTCCAAATACCTATCAATGCCAACAACAATGTGAAAACTTTTTTTAATCTGTTTCTATAAGTAACGAAGAAACAAATTTTAAAAGTAAAAAGTTATGGAAAATTGGCTCTCCTGAACAATTACAAATATGTGACTTGGCGTCCTTTACCTCCGGGAAACAGATTCAGTAACAAAAGCTGAAAAATAATTATATTATAATGGACTAATCTTAAAATCCCAATACAAATCTAGTTTTTTATTTTTTTTCATTATCCTCGGCAATGGTTATAGATATGTTCCTCGGAAGTGAATTTATTAAACTTCCCGCGTTCAATCACTTATAAAATTGTGTACTTCGAACCCTAGAAACACAAATGCGCTTGAATCCCTTGGACGGGACGGATTCCCTTTGTTAGCAAGCTCAAACTTTGAAATCACAAAAAATATTTTTCTCACAAATTTCATTAAAATTGATCGATTTTTGAGCCCGCTAGTGTGATAGACAAATATATACATTTCAACCACCCATATATTTATTTATTTTCATTTTTTTTTTTTTTTTTACGGCGCATCAACAAATCTTGTCTATTAGCGCCGACATCCAGGGTGCAGCCAGGAACCTTCTCAGCGAGCCCTGAGATGAGAAAATTTCTGACGCCGGTGGGGATCGAACCCACCATCTCCCCGCTTATGGATCCTTATTTTCGTGATCTATGATTTCTGAAACGTAAACCTTTTATGGATTGCGTCATGAGGTCAACCAATAAGCAAGTTACCTCTTTATGGTGGGAGGGCAAAGTCGCTCAAATAGACCAACTCATAAACTAGATAAAATAATGATAATTGGGTATGCTTCCAAGCTAAAATTGTAAATAATAAATCTGAGAAAATACAATCATATTGACAATCGAAAAGTCTGTTTCGTTCATTTATAAAGGAATTGATTGATTTCAACATTTTTTCATGCATTTGAAAGTGGACCAAATTAAAATTCACAAATTTTTGGAGCCGTTTTATACTTTTCCTACACTTCCTAAAAATATCTGAGCAACGAATACAATAATTCGATACATGAAAGGCTAAGAAACGTCTTACAAAACAGGTTTTAAATTGTGAAATTTTATCTTATTTTAATTATAGGGGGCCCGGTGGCCCTGAGTGTTAAGGCATGAGTACTTAACACTCCGTGTCCAAGTTCGTGGGTTCGATTCCCACAAGGGGATGGTGACTTTTCGTTGGATATAAGTAAAGGAATCAGCCTTGTCCTGGCTAGAAGAGGTTGGTTACCTATAGATAACCCGTTCTAAAATTCTGAGTTAATTATAACGGTCGTTAAAATTTAAATTTATTTTAATTAATTCATATTTTATATATATATATATATATATATATATATATATATATATATATATATGATTTTATTTTTTCACATTCCTATATTTTTTTAATTATATTCTGATCTTTTTGGGGAAGTGAAATATTTTACCCATCTTAGACGAGTTGACTTCTACAGCTCTAGATATATCAAGCGGTATATTACACTTATGGAGCAAATTTTTGTCGAAAAATAAGAAATTAATTATAAGAAATCAACCAGTAGTTATAATAAAATAATAATAATAATTAAGAGATCTATTGAAGTGTATTAATAACCATGATATCTTTGTTACAGGTCCGCAGGGCTGCTGGGACGACAGCTATGGAGTCGCCGCTAACAATGGCGGACTTCTGAAGATTGCATCTTGCTATCATCCAGGACCCTGCTCACGCTAGCTCACCCGTTCAGTGCAATACACACTAAATAATATCATGAGAAGAAAACAAATTTTTTGTACATACACGCTGTATATACTTCTTCTGTTGTATAGATCCTTATCCTCTTTCCTTCCCGTCCCTTTCTCAAATTATTGTATATATCTGTCTATATAGTGAGTCTACATATATAATTAATATATATAAAATAATTGTATTTTTTTTATTTTGTTTCTTTTTTTTTTTTTGTATTATTACTATTTTTTCACCCTCTTATGACTAAGAGAACCCGTCCTTTGTGTGAATAATTTTTTTAAAGGGACACCGCCCAGTCGTTCGACTTTTTATTTTTGTTTCTTTTTTTTATCTACGACCTTAAAATCCAAAACTGATCTTAATTTATGTTTTTTATTCATAAATAACCATCAGATTTACTCAAGAATACTTAATTAATAAAACTAATTTACTGCATAGTATTAATGCAATAATAGTAATACACTATTTGTAGTGTTTTCACCACCAAACAAAAATCAGAAATGGAAATATAATGTTTTTAGGTGATAAGTATTAGATCGAGGAACTTATTTCTGATAAATTTCGCTTATCGTGTTGCCCAAAAAATAAAAAAAATCATATAGTAACAGGCTGATGCCCCCCCCCCCGGAATTGGACTATTGAACGCTTTCATCAAAATTTTTCTGCTTTTGGAAATTTTTGTTTGTGCTAAATTTTCAACCACCGTAGTAATGTATTTACAATGTCGTTTTGTTATGTTTAATTATTAAGTTTATCTAAGTGTCGCCATGAAAGAGACCTTAGTCTAAAACCAAGGTGGAAAGCCAATCTTATACGAAGACTGGTGGATCATCATTTTGACTTGCAAACTTTAGTTCTTGCCCAGTACAAGTTCAACTTTCGTTTTTGCACACATTAGTTGATGCCCTTTTCAATTTATACTCTGGGCATTTTCCCACCTTCGTTAATGCTCTGTGCAATTTAAACTTTGGGTACATGTACACTTTAGTTCATGCCAAGTTCAATTCCAGCTTTGGTTACTTGCACAATTTAGTTCATGTATGTCCTTTACAATTTATACTCTGGGCATTTGCACACCTTAGTTAATGCTCTGTGCAGTTTAAACTTCGGGTAATTGCACACTTTATTTCACGCCCAGTACAATTTCAACTTTGGTTATTTGCACAGTTTAGTTCAGTTATGTCCTCTACAGCTTAAACTCTGGACAGTTCCACACCTTAGATCATGTTCTGTGCAATTTAAACATGTGTGCTTGTACACTTTAGTTCATTTACAGTACAATTTCAACTATGGTTCCTCGCACACTTTAGCTCATTCCTAGTACAATTTCAACTTTGGTTACTTGCACACTTTAGTTCATGCCTTTTACAATTTAAACTCTGGGCAATTGCACACCTTAGTTCATGCTCTGTGCAATTTAAGCTTTGGGTACTTGCGCACGTAAGACCATGACCTTTAAAATGTTAACTTTGTGTAGTTGCACACTTTAGTTCAATTCCTATCAATTTTCAGCTTTGGGCAATTGCACACTTTAGTTCACGGAAGAATAAAATATTTAAAATCCTTACATCATCAATTATGTGAGCTCTGTTAACTTTTTTTTTGGGGGGGGGGCGAGATAAGTTCCTCAATCAACCTCCTTTTGATGTAAATATATTAGTATAGTAAACAAGTTATCAAATCTATCATAGGCACAATAATGAGAGAAAAATATTTCATATTTGTCGGTTTTGGATGTTATAGTTTTTTAACTGTAATATATTCTTTGGACTAGAACGTTTTGGCCGGTGGTCCCAAAAGCACTTGTGATACCTGCAACGAGCAATACCCCTTTCCCCAAAAAGTTATGGAAAATAAAAAAAATAAATTTGTGGGACTTGTACAGTAACTAAATTGCTCAAATTTGGATCACACCCTTACCTGTGTACTTGCAATAATATCTTTGTACAACGTAGAAAATAATCCTTGTTGTATATTATTGTACATTTGTTTTTGATTCATAATAATGATCATTATTATTATTATTATTAGAAATATTGTTAATGCGATCTATGTTTACCGTTATTTGTTAAGTGTACCACCGGAATATAGATTCCCTTGTTGTTGAAATGTTGACAATTTTTTTTTTTTACTTTTAAATTGTTTCTTATTGAAACGAAAAATTGCTCAAAATGCAATATTTTTGTTTCGTCTCATGGATCTGTCTTTCGCCATATTGAGGAACTCCTTTTTAAAACGAGATACACTCCTCAATGTTTGTATTATTCTGATGTTATGTCAAAGCACAGTTTTTGATTCATAAAATGCATTGTGAACTACAAAAATGTATATGTACTATATATTGTGTCTAAGCACTAAATGAACGATAATTAATTATTGTTATAATATTTAAAATGTCTTAAATTTTAACTACTGACAAACAAGATGCATTTGCTATATGATTTAGATCACAGAAACTGTGGTATGACTCCCAACCATTGAACACTTAATGTTTTTCATGTTGCAATATTGTAATTAATCTGTAAATGTCTAATAAAAAGATAATGTATTATTACAAGAAAACTATTTATTGGAAAATACATTGTTTGTGTATTCTTACTACTATTGATGTATCGTTTAATGTCAATATTAATAAGGATAGCTGAAGCATTCAACTGTAACCAGTAGATCCTATATTAAAATTCTTACAATAATCAGTCTCATTTATTTAACAAAACCTTCTTACATTTTTTTTTTTTTTTTAGCATTTTTTCCTATTTTTCGAAGAAATGTAGCAATTGAGGTCACTCATGAAACATTTCTTCAAATCATCATTGATTCTTCCTACCAGATAAAAAAAAAGACCCCCGTTAAAATTTATAGATGTCTGTTAACTCTCGCCAGAGTTTTTGCTGTTTTTTTTTTCGCCAAGAAACTTTGTATAGCATTTCCCTAGCAAAATTAACCAGGTTCTTTAATTTTCAAAGTTGGTCCAACTAAAGGGGAGCTTTACCCTGGACCCAAATTACTAGTTTACCAATTCCGGCCGTAATTTTTGCTTTATTGCGACGAAACTCTGTATTCGTTGTAGTCAACTAAAGTGAATAATCATAAGGATTTGATAGTTAGCCGTCGAGGTGATAAGCAATCAGGGAATAGTTGGGATTCGGGAAGGAAAACATCAATACGATATTTGTAAAAAATCTATATTCATGACGTTTCGGCTACTCTTTGGTAGCCTTCGTCAGCTAAAATGACGAAGGCTTTTTCTGTGTATTAATTTCTGTTTTTCCTTTTGTTTCTTGTAATTTTACCTGACGAAGGCTACCAAGGAGTAGCCGAAACGTCCTGAATACAGAATGTTTACAAAAATCGTATTGATGTTTTCCTAGCCGAATCCCAACTCTTCCCTGATTGCTTAAATAGAATAATGGGTTAAATTAAGAGGGGGTTTTCTCCGTATCCAAATTACTAATATGCTCATACCGGGCGTTGTTGTAGAGAAAGATGTGTTTTAAAAATTCACTAAATCGTTTTATTTTAATTTGTGGTTTACTCAGTATTTTGTTGAATTTTAATTAAGCCAATAAACGGGCTCTGGCATTGGTTGTTACTTTTACCACTAGGAGCGCTCAACAGCTGTATCGTGTTCCTCCGTTATTATGATTGTGGAGTATTCACTTTTTACATGTAGACACTTTTATTAATCATCAAGAGGAGGCCCGGTGGCCGTGAGTGCAAAGGCGTGAGCACTTTAAAATCCGTGCTAATGGATAGTGGGTTCGATTCCCACTAGGGTTGGTGGCTTATCTTCAGAAAAAAGAAAAGGCATCAACCCTATCCTGGCTAGAAAAGGGTGATAACATATAGATAACCCGTCCTAAAATTCGTAGTTAATAGTAAATGGATGTTAAAATTTAACAAATAAATAATCATCAAGATCAATAAACAAAAATGTCAATATTTTGTGTATTTAGTAGGTAATTTACCACCTACTAGATACACTACACTCTGGAGTAAAATAAATTAATAAAATAAATTAAAAGATGAATAATCAAGTCATTACAAAAGCAAAATAGCAAATCTATTCATGATTTTGTTTCATTTCTATGTTATTATCTTCCCACTTCCTGCGCAATTGCCTTTCGTTCATTTTCTCACCGTACGACATATCTATGTGCTTAATCTTTCCCCACTGGGAAACATTTTCCAGTAAGCTTATATGAAAGGCTTAATTTTAATAATTATTTAGTTAAAAAGTAAGAATTGATTTTGGATTGAAATCGGAAGCTGAAATATTTAACTGCTTCTTGTTTCTGGCGTTTTAAGGGTGACAGCTGTCATTTGCTGTAAAGATCATAAACACGGGACTACCTTTGCCGCCATAATAATTTTATCATGAGCCCGTGATCACGTAGAAAGTTAGCCGACAACACAACATCGAGGCTGACGTTTCCCGGACGGCGTGAGACATGAAATATTCCCCAGGACCTCAAGAAGAAGACTCGAAAGGACTCATTGAATAATGAAGACACATCTGGAGGAGGAACGCCGCCTCTGAGGAGTGGATATAAAAGTCCCACCCTTCCCAGCGGGGAGTTTTGACGTGGCTGACAGTAAAAACCTTGTTGCATCAAATGTTAAGGTGTTGGTCTTGCATAGTGCATGCCTTCCACGTGTTCCAAGCTCTCGCTAAACACGTACGAAAGTCTCTTCACTTGTACTTGTCATTTCTCCTTTACGTTAGCTTCAAACAGGAAATAGACACAATTACATGAACCAATATTATTATTTATTTTAAAAATTGCGAAAGGTCACGTAACAATAAGACGTTCATCTGTTCTGCTGTCGGGAGGAATTAGAAGTTGTGCCATAGTTCAGCAATAAAACCTATGGAATTTATTACGGGACCGAAATATGTTCAAATGGCAATATTGACCCAAAAATAATATACAGACTTTTAAAGCCAAGCGAGTTTATCACCAGATCTGTAATAGAATGATCGGCCACCGAGAAGTGGTGAATAGGTGTCTAAAAGGCACATATCTATCTACCTCCCGATCCGACATATGGGAGCTTGGGTATTGCTTGATAAGCAAGCGAGCAATATTACTGCCGCCGAAATGAGAGGTTGGAAAAACAAGAAGAGATTGTGTCAGAAATGAAAGAATAAGAGAGCAGTTTGACTTGACAGAACTAAGGACAGTAATCGAATCTCGGCAACTTAATGGGTAATATCTTGTAATTTTTTTTTTATGGGCTAAACTTCTTCCTTAACCATTCAAAAATTATATCCAAGAGTGTATATGTGAAGAAAAAATTTTTAAATGGGCAAAAAATACGATTTTCCGAGTGAAGTCCCGATACCAAGTGAACGCGGTGGTGATTTTTGAGCGAGCTTCCATTGGTCCCTTTTAATGTGCTAAGTTTTATTGATAAGTGTGAATTTGATTCAGACATATCATTTATAGATCATTTATCATTAAATCTATCCGGTAGAAACATTTGAAATTTATCTCTTCATCTGTGCAACAACTACGCTTTCTCAAAATGTATCATTAATTTAATTTAATTCTTGATAATTATTTGATAAGATTGACCACATTTAAACTTCGTTAGTTTTATAATTGGAATATTTTGACATTTAACAACTCGCTGAATCTTTTTCAAAGCCTCCATTTATTAGAAATAAAATTACTCAATACTTTAGGAAGTAAGATATAAAACAATTTTTCAAAATAAAAGAAAAGCGATTTTTTGCGGTTTTTGTTTTTTTTTTCTTTACTAGTTTTTTGTGTGTGAGTGAGCCAGAAACCACATTTTATATCTACTTTTATACATTTTTTTTTTAAATTATAACTATCAATATATTTTGTATTTTACTTTACTAGCATAGGACTAATAAATATAGATTATCACACACAGCTCGTTACCACCAAGATATCAAGTGCAATTCACCCCGAAGTGCAGTATAGAAATAAAATCACAATGATAATAATAATAAGCGATTAGGATATATGTTTATTTTTTGTAACAACTGTAACAGATGTCAATATAGTATTGCGTAGTCTGAATAATTGAGAACATAGTCGGAATTAGAGACAAATTATCAGTGATTTGTTGGATCTCGGTGGAACAATATGCTTTAGCATGCCTTATCAGGGACCCTCGAAGCAATCACAAGGATCAACAGGTGGCTAAGGTATTGCCTTAGACGGCGAGTCAATTGGCGTACTCCGAAATACCTATTCACTTAGTATTAGCCGAATGTTGTTGTTCAATTGGCTGAATCATTGCCGTAATCTTCATTAATGTCAGATATAGACAGACCGGGCTGTCAGTTACTATTTATCACCAAATGATTACTTTAAGAGTATTCGCCTTTAATTAACATATGATTCAGTAAACAAGTATACAGGTTATTATTAATTATTGTCACACATTTTAAAGACATCTTTATCTTGCTAAAAATGTTAGACATTTTCTTCTTTACTACAAAACAAAATTAAATCGGTAAAAATGCAGTTTCCAGCCCTCCAAACCGATTTCTTTCAAATTTTGCACAATAACGTATTTTGATGCACTAAACACGAATACGATAAAAAAAAAAACGTCGGATTTAACTAGGAAAGAAGTTATTAAGCACTTAAGTTCACTGTTATGCAGGTTATGAGAGCTATTAATTATAGCGAGTTGGATTGACTGGGGTTTTGTTATCTTCTTGAGCGAGCGGAAACGCATAGCACGTATGCCCTTAAGCGACAGGTGACGATGCCCTTAAAATTGACAATATTTTCGAATAAATGGTTTCTGAACATTTCAAATGAGAGTTCTCTGTTTCCCAATGTTACATATCTGCGCATGCGCGTGTTTACAAATACGCTGATGACGCCTAGTTTTATAACCTTCCTAACTTTAGTGCTTAATATTATATTATATTAATTTTAGCGAGTTGGATTGACTGGGGTTTTGTTATCTTCTTGAGCGAGCGGAAACGCATAGCATGTATGCCTTAAAGTCGTCATTTATGCCTTAAAGTCGTCACAAATTTAGTAGTTTACATTAGCTCTCATAACCTGCATAACAGTGAACTTAAGTGCTTAATAACTTCTTTCCTAGTTAAATCCGACGTTTTTTTTTTTTATCGTATTCGTGTTTAGTGCATCAAAATACGTTATTGTGCAAAATTTGAAAGAAATCGGTTTGGAGGGCTGGAAACTGCATTTTTATCATTAAATCAATTGAACTCATCTCTGTATCCATTATACACAAAGGGAATAATCTGCTCAAAAGAGTTTGTAGATGTCATTTGGTTTAATTTATTTTTAAAAAATCGAAGAATGATGACTACCTTTAAATTAATCATTTAGTGATAAAAAGGTAACTGGCATCCTTAATGTAATAAGCCAATTGTGCTTATATGATGAAAATAAGCACAATAATAATAGGGTTTTGCTCTGAAATTAATTTCAGACCTAATTACAGATTACACACAATTACTCCTAAGATCTAATATTTAGGAAGTATTATCTCCAACAGCTAGCGATACCTCTCAGAAATAAAAAAAAAAAATCAGTACCGCAACAGTCCAAGATGAGTAGGTCAGTTCATTGATACGGCCGCCTGATTTTTCCCTTTACTGGTAGACATTGATAAATTATATAAAGGCTGGGTTTGCCTAGGGACAGTCAGAGAGGCCGAATTCAACCCATGAACGAAAACACTAGAAGAAAAAATCTTTAGTGCTTGCTCGTGATTTGAATTCAGGTCCTCCAGCATCTTAGTCCAGTGCTCTACCACTGAGCTAACCTCGCCCCCGTGTATAGTAAAGGCTTCTGTATTTTGCACATTCTGTTTTATTTTCCATTCATTAAAATACTGAAAACATTCTTTTAGTGCTAAAGACAAGTATTTAGCGATACTATCAACTCTATAAAATGATAGAAGAAACGCTATATCTTTAGCAAATAAGAAAATATTGCATTTGACATTCATTTATTTTAAATGATTAAAATACTGAAAACATTCTTTTAGTGCTAAAGACAAGTGTTTAGCGATACTATCAACTCTATAAAATGATAGAAGAAACGCTATATCATTAGCAAATAAGAAAATATTGCATTTGACATTCATTTATTTTAAATGATTAAAATACTGAAAACATTCTTTTAGTGCTAAAGACAAGTGTTTAGCGATACTATCAACTCTATAAAATGATAGAAGAAACGCTATATCATTAGCAAATAAGAAAATATTGCATTTGACATTCATTTATTTTAAATGATTAAAATACTGAAAACATTCTTTTAGTGCTAAAGACAAGTGTTTAGCGATACTATCAACTCTATAAAATGATAGAAGAAACGCTATATCTTTAGCAAATAAGAAAATATTGCATTTGACATTCATTTATTTTAAATGATTAAAATACTGAAAACATTCTTTTAGTGCTAAAGACAAGTGTTTAGCGATACTATCAACTCTATAAAATGATAGAAGAAACGCTATATCATTAGCAAATAAGAAAATATTGCATTTGACATTCATTTATTTTAAATGATTAAAATACTGAAAACATTCTTTTAGTGCTAAAGACAAGTGTTTAGCGATACTATCAACTCTATAAAATGATAGAAGAAACGCTATATCATTAGCAAATAAGAAAATATTGCATTTGACATTCATTTATTTTAAATGATTAAAATAAAAAGGATGAAGACTGTGTGATGGAGATTGAGGGACTATAAACGATAGGCAAAGTACAAGTACTGTAACTAAGCTCTTTCCTCTGAATTGAAGTAGTGTTGGCTGCTTTAGTGAATAATTTGGTGAAAACAACCTATATGAAAATAAAACCATGAATAGCTCTGCTCTTTTACATTTTTATTGAGCAACTGTTTCAATTATTAATTTTGTATCTAATTTCCTTCCAGAGTTTTGTTTACTCATGGTACTTCACTACTGAATAAATACAGAAACTTCACATTTTCGTCTTTTGGTCTGATGCAGGAACGGGTTGCAGTCCCCCAAGTGGTAGAAAGCAGAAGTCATATCAAAACAGAGGCGCTCCTAGTGGCAGCTTTTCCAACGATTGGCGGGAAAAGTCGATTCAAATATAGTACAAAGTAAACCAGCCCTTCCTATCGACTGATTCAGTTCATTTTTGCAACACTTCTTTTTCATTAGATACCCACGTCGTATACCAAGTTTCATTACAATACAACAGAAATTACGACCGGTATGAGAAAATTAGTAATTTGGCTCCGGAGTAACCTCCTAATGAATAGATTTAGTTCATTTTTACAAAACATTTGTCTCTTTAGATGATCACAACGAATACCGAGTTTCGTTGAAATATAACAAAAATTATGGCTGATATTGGCAAATAACAACTTTGGATCCAGATTTTAGAAGTGCTAAAAGGGCAACTGGCATGGACGGGAACAGTGAAGAGAGAAGAGAGGGGGGGGCTAGAATTCTTGAAGCTTATATAGGAAGGTATAACAATTACAACAATTTTCAACGATTCCTGTATTGGAACAAGAGATCGTGGGAATTGGTCGGTCGAATAGGAATTCGTTGCTATTGCTGACTTCTGCTTGAACAGTTTTGAATTTTTACTTTAACTTTCAAAGTGAGATATATTTTTGCCTGCTATTATTGGCAGATGTAAATGCACATTGCAAAGACTGGTAGGATCCGAGAGGAACATGTGTTACGATAAAAGCATATTCTTCCAGTTCTATTCCTGCAATCAGCGCTGAAAGCAAGAGCTAGTGTGTAGGAACTATTTCCTTTCACCGCAAGCGACACGTCCTCCCCATCACCATATACTTATGATCATGGGATTTGGCAAAGCGTCAACAAATTATCTAAAGTGGTCCGGACCTCCATTCACGAACCCCTCCCCCCCCCCTTCAGGCACTCTGTTCTAATTCGGGATTGGCTACATTATCGAGAGAAGAAATGTAGATAGTACCAAAGCCCATGTGCATTAGTTAATTGCATGTCTCTTGGCATTCTACCTACCCCTCGGGGGGTCACCGCATAAACCTGACAGCGTTTGTCAATCACCTGTCTGTCGCTCGCTATATCACTCCATATTACTCTTTCTTTATCACTCTTTAGTTATAAACACTATCTATTATTCACAACCTTTTATGTGTGTATGATCAAAAGGTTATATTTAACCCGTTCAATTATAATAACAACTATGTGTGGGGGGCGCTAATGCCCTAGACGTCGAAGCGCAGTATAAAAAAAAATAAAAAATAAAAAAAAAAAAAAAAGGTCTTAATTTTCTACTAAAAAAAACCGCCTTAAAATCGTAATTTGAAATTGAACGGGTGAAAATTGAAAGCGCTAACGTGTCGCCCGATTTGAAATACTTAGTTTTGAGAAACTCCACTTAAATGTTTAATGTACCGTTAAAGTTGATTTTATTTCTTTTTAACTACTTATACCTCATGAAATAATAAAAAATTGAAAATATGTAGTAAAAGTACCTAAAACACTATAAAATATTGAAAAGAAAAGCATAAATTATTGGTACAAAATTTATTATAAATGGTTATTATAAATGGAATGAACAAAGTGATTAAATAGCATATTGAAAAATAATGCATAAATAAAAATTAGGAACTCATTTTAAAAGGGAAAAAAAGAAGTTCAAAATGTCTAGAGATGAACATTATTTTGGAAAATTGTTCAACAAGTATTTTTAAATTATCGAAGCTAAGGAGCTAGGAAATAAAATAGGTTGAAAATTCATTATTTTGTATGTTGAGTTTGGAAACTGATATCGACATGATTCCTTCACCAATTGATTTGTTTTATAAAGTAAATTAAAGGAATAATGTAATTGTTAAAAAATAATTTGTTATACCTAAATTTAAAAAAATAAAACAAAAAGCCACCTTTGTTTCTTGCAATTAGAAGACACATTGATCTAGACTCAATTGGTAAAGCATTTTTTTGTTTCTCGGTTTCCACTTTATTTTTTCCTTAATTATGAGTTTTAAGGGGTGGAGCTTAAACAAAAAGTGTAAGGGTTTTCCTGGCCCCGGATTAAGATTCAGAAACCCCCAAAACATATAGTAAACGTTGTCTGATCTCTGGGTCCGGACTTTTTTTTTTTTTTGTGGCTGTGGAATTAAACCAAGTGTTTATTAAATATTTGAAATCCCTAAACTGTTTATTTTTATTTTAAGCAAATTATTTAGGAAAGCTGCGTAAGATACCCACATTTTTCAGGAATGCGCATTGTTTTGAAACACCTGCGTGTCATAAATTATTTTCGTGTTCTCCAGATAAATTTCTATTATTTCAAAGTAATGTACGAAGGTTGTTTTTATTAAGCTAGCTTTATTTTGAAGAACCTCTGTACAATTGTTATCACAACTGGGTAGTTAAATATTTTCTTTAGGGGTTACCCATTGCAAAATATTCCAACAAAGTCCGGTACGAGCCGGCGGGGCAACTAAATACGGAAAAAAATATTCTTCCCTTAAAATAAACATGGCTTACCTGGAAGCGAGAGTTTATTTTTGGAAGTTAACATTCGTTGTTATTCATTCTAGAATCCGTGGAAACGAGTACAAGTGCAATTTAGTTTGTTGACTTATCATAGAAATTGAAATAAAGGAAAACATATGTTGGGCTCTGAACAAGTTCTAAATATTTGTAAAGCTGTTTTGAACGCCCGTTTCCGGCGAAATGGTACTCCAATTTAAATTAAACAAAAACAGCCCATTTCTCTGGGATTTTAAAAGTAATATCATTTTTACTAAAATGATAAATGAACTGTTAATTTAGGTCCAGTTTGGGTGATGAATTTCAACTGTTTGTATTGTGCAGAAAGCGTCGTTTCTGTTGCATTTATAAATGAGAAATGTGAAATATGAGATCCAATTTTTTATTTTTTTATTTTTAGCTCCTGAAGAGATGTCCTTTGTACGTGAAACTATTAGAACAAATAAACATTATTACTTGTAGATTTGATTTTTATTTATATAGTTTCTGTCAATTGGACGCCTTTAAACGGAAAGGAACCAAGCGCCATTTTTAACGGAATTGAGTTTTTGGTGCTATCTTGTAGAGAATTAGAGATTTATATAGTAATAAAACTGGTTAAAATATAATGTTGTCATTAAAGCAAGAACAAATACCAAAAAAAAGTGAAATGGTGCATCCAGTATGCTGTAATAAACAGAAAGGAATCAAGCACCATTTTATCAATAGCTATAAAAATAAAACCCCATTACCATAACAACAGTTTATTTTAATCAGAGAAAATGAATGCAACATTTCAGATAATAAAGGAATTATAGAACCACAAAAAACTTTAAACCCAATTCTCTAAAGAATGAACAGATGGCACTTGGTTCCTTTCCGTTTAAAGGCGTCCAATTTGTGTTCATATTTTGGGGCAAAAACATTATTGATAAGAAATAACGGTCATAAGTTTATTATTAACTCATTAATATAAGGTCTGTTGCATTCTGAGAGTTTATCCAAATATTTTTTTTTTCGTTTGATTGCGAATATCTCGCTGATCGTTAAGATTGGAAATGTGTAGATCTAGGTGGTTCGTTTATGACCGAGTAAAGTAGTTGTAAAAACGATTGACGATTAACAAGAAATTCTTATAGTACTAATCCGCAATTACGATTACAAAACGTATTATATTTCGAACTGGAGTTTTATGGAAGTATGAAGGTGTCTGAAAGTGGACGCAATATGCCAGACGCGGCTTGGAAGTTGTCGGAAGAGCGCTTAATGGTCGGTGGTTATGGCCCGCTTTTGCTCTTTGCGGATATCCATTATGCAGGATGGGCCTAGGGACGGTCTGGCACCCCAGATTCCAGGCAAGAAAGTATTAAAGGATTGGTAAAGATACGAATACTCGGGGAAGTAAAGAAATTTCCATCGTTCTTTCCCCAACCTCCTTCTACCTCTCCCACTTCCATGGGGTGTTTCAGAATGGCGTATTCGGCCTTTAATGTCCAACTTTACGGGCTCGCAGTCTGCTAGAAGGCAGTCGGTCACGCCTCGTAGATCTTCACAGAAAGGAGCTTTTAGGAGCTTTAGATGAAACCTTTCCTTCAGCGAATACTTCTCGAATAGAGTTTTCGCACAGCTGAGTTTAGCTCTATAATTATTACGGAACATTTCAACACGATTTCGCCCCAAATTAAGCTAATAGTGTTACCTAATGAAAGCAAATTTAATTGTCTAAAAAAAGATTGCATATTAAAAACGAATATAAAACGCAGAAGAAGTCAATGAATGAATGGGATTCGGCTAAGAAAAAACATCAGATTTTCAGAAATAGCATTGGCAGTCTTATTCAGCTATAAAAAAATATACACAATTATAAAAGAGCAAATTTAAAACAGTAAGGAAAATTTCAAATCATGACAATAGGTCATAATATAATACTTTAAGTGCATATTACATAAACAACAGTTTTTATGAACAAATTAATCAGTAGTTTAAACAAAACATAGTTGAGCGTGGTTCGAATAATTGACAGAGGCACAAAGTAAAAGAAGTGGCAAAGAAACACATAAGTACCTTTTTTTTACGGCGCTTCGACATCTAGGCCATTAGCGCTGACATCTAGGGTGCAGCGAGGAATTTCCCCAACGAGCCGTGGAATGAGAAAATTCATGCCACCGGTGGGAATCGAACCCACCATCTCTCGCTTATGAATCTAAGGCGCTAGCCACTAGACCACGGGAGACCCCATATGTACCTATCAGGACAATGGTGCAATAACACATATGCTCAGAAATAACAGTATTTTTTTTATAAACTTATTTGTTATAAAATATAAAAATATTAATATTGTAATAGTTTACAATTACGTTTTCCCTGCTGAAAAAGGCTGCCGAAACGTTCGAAATATCGATATTTCTGAAAATCGGACTTTTTCGCATAACAGAATCCAACCAGTATTTCAGTTCTTATCACCTTAACTATCTTCAACTCATTATAAAATGGAAATATTTCGCTAATATTTCTACTTTTTATTTCAAACTATCACCAATAAACATTCTATTAAAACTTATCAACTATAACTTTCGAATGGCAACCATTAATAATTATTATTAGTTATCAATGGTTATAATATTATATTAACATTATAGTTATTGATTTTTTATTTTACGGAGCTTCGACACTTAGGCCATTAGCGCCGACATCCAGGGCGCAGCGAGGAATTTTCCCAACGAGCCGTGGGATGAGAAAATTCCTGCCGCCGCACACTGGGCAAAATGACTACTTTACAGCGATAAAAGTCGAAAATGTGATGTCGTCGTAGAAAGTCAATTCACGTGTCAAAACGTGCTCAAGTCTTCTATTCATTAAAAACCGAACAATTTTTTTTATCTATTTTAACCCAAACCTGTTTAAAACAATAAGGAATGCAACCATTGCTAGTCTCTTCCACTTCCTCGGTTTAGTTGTGTTTTAAAAATTGTGTGCAAATTTTAAAAATTCTTTTCACAATGGATTTATTACCTAGTGGAATGTTCTTTATAAATATATAATATATATCTAATAACAGAAAGGCATATCGAAGAAAAAAAAAATTAATGAAATTATTACTAGATTGTTCATATTTTGTTGATTACTCAAGTTTGAGTAAGGTTTTAAAAAATGTTCCACAAAGTTCCACTTCCAAATATTTTTTTTCGATAAGCCTTAAGCTTCTACTTTACTGTCTTGAGACTTTCAGCTCCCCCTTCTTCCCTCTTTTAATGCAAATTTAAATTTAGTTTAGGCAGTCAGATAGAAGCTGAAGAATCCGCGGCGCACAGTGGGCGAAAATCACATTTTAGGTGGACAAAATTCAAAAAAAAATTTTACAAATCACTTACTAAATACTGTCTAGTGTTAGTAGGATTAAGGTAAAATGTAAATATTTACTTTCTTGGATCATGAACGGGCGCGGAAGGGAATATTAATCGGACTCTAAGAAAGGGAACATTTTTCCAGTGTTTATTGCAGTTTTGTTCTTGTAATTACTTTTCCATTTTTTTTAACAGAAACTATACATGGTTATTTAAATTTCATGTTACCGATGTATATGTAATTACTCAATGTAAGTGTAGTTTACCACATGATCCACTTCAAGAACTGTCATTAGAAAATGAGGCAGACGATACTGACTCGTCAAAAGAAAATGCTGAAGGATATAGCAGTATTGAATCAGACGATGATTGATGGATAATTCGTTTTTAGTGCATAATATAATTGTATATATTTTTTATTATTAAAAAACAGAAAAAACAAGTCAGTACAATTACTTTTTTCTTCAAGTTGTTAGTCTATTTTTGTTATTTATTTTCGAATTATAGCGTATGTATTACTTTTTATGAATATATGTATTATGTTTATGTAAATAATAGATGTAAAAAGGTACTACTTAAATGTTCCATAGATTTACAAAATGTTTTCCCAATTTTTATCTATTATGTCAAGGAATTTGTGTGTCTAAAACATTTGTTTGTTGGATATACTAAAAACTATGGGTCAACGATTTTTTTAAATATTTTTCCCTACCTCAGTGACCTCAAAAATATTGAAAAACACAAAAAAATAATTTTGTCGCCCTAAAAGTGGATTTTTGCCCAGTGTGCGCCGGTGGGAATCGAACTCACCGTCTCCCATTTATGAATCTAATTATTAATGGTTGGCATTCGAAAATAGCCAATGAATTCGTATAATAATTGTTTTGAATGTTTATCTTTCCTTTATTTGGTGTCTTTAACGTAGAACGTCCGGTGAGTCCAGGTGTCATGAAACCACTAACGTGATCACCACTAAATTGAACATGTCATACATAACGAAAGTTTAACGTAGAACGCGCTTATAACATGACCCAGTTGCCAAAAACGAGACTTCGTCTTGAGAAAGTAGCGCTAAAATCGTAGTAAGCAGAGCTTATGGTTTCCCGCCACTGCGAGTTTAGTTTGTAACATGTATTTAGCGATCCGGCTCTTTTGAACTAAACTCTTTTGTACAATAACTTGTAAAATGCCGTTTCCAAATTATTTTTCCATACAAATCAGCCAATCAACCTTCAAACACTCCCAAATTGGCCCAAAATCACCTTAGAGGCTCAAGAGAGAATGTATCTAAACTCCAGAATCCTAAGGTAAGAATCATACCAAAATCGTATTACAGCTAATATTATTTATTATTTGTTGTTTAATTGTTAGTTTTCTGTACGAATTGTTTATTCACGTTTTTTTTTATTATTATTATTTATTTTTTGTCTTTTAATTTTGTTATTTATCTAATGAATTCATTTCTATATTTTTTTTTATTATTCTTTTATTTTCCCCCTTGTATTAACACAATTAACTAATGTACTTGACTTTTGTGTATATGTAAAATAAAATAATTTTTATAAATAAAAAAAGATAGATACTAGAGCGTGAAAAGACATTTGTAGAAAAAATTAAAAATTTATATAAATTATCTGTAATATTTATTCCAAGAAGTAAAAATAAATCTAGTCCTAGGATAACAATTAATATAAAATAACGTGTTAGGATAACTTTTTTTATTATTTTTTTTTAATTTCTTTTCCATTAATCTCTTAACAGTCTGACCAAATCCATAAGCTTTTAGCCTCTCTCAGCTAGAGGCTAAGTAATGTCTTGCCGTCGATGTGAGTGGTTGAGAGTAGGGCCATGTGAGTGCTACGAGGTGAGGGGAGGGGGGGGGGTAAAGAGCCTCACCCCCCTGGTAATGGGTTTAATTACGTCAGAACCCCCCCCCCTCCCCTCCCGCCCAACACCCGCCAAAACGCTCCGACCGTCGGGTTCCATTAAAGCCCATTAGTGAAATTAAGATGATTCCATGAGATATGTGTGTATGTGTTTGTGTGTTGGAGTTTGAGGGCCGTAAGTGGGTTAAGGGGTGGGGGGGGGGGGAGAGTGAACGAGATAGAAGATGTGAGTGAGGACACGAAGTGATAGTGTTTCTGGGAGTGTGTGTGTGTCTTGATTGTACTTTGGTTTATGTGAGTGATTTTGTCAATGTGTGCAAAGAAGACAGGTATCCTTTATCACACACAAACACACTAACTGAATGAAGGCAGATCCAGATACTTTATTTACCACCCAAAGACTCATATTCATGGAAAATAGCAAACGCACATACTTGATGTCATTACTAGCACCCAAGTAACCTTACTCCGCTGCGCGTTCATTTGTAAATGTCATAATTTAATGAAAACTCACTAATATCGCATAGCTATTTCATTTCGCGTCATTAGCGAATTAGAAAATTTTTTTCAAATCATCCGACACCTGAAATGTGTATCATGACATTTTATATCTATTTATATTAATATATAATCTGACTTATTAATCGGCCGTATGAAATGCAAGAGCTCTTAGGCAATGATAGCCAGTACATTACCACTGTACTGACATACTTCAGCAACACAGGACTGTACGAACTTATTTAATGACTTTCGGCACTGTTGTCTTAAGAACATTACGTTTCCAAGAATATTAATTGATATTTGCATATACCCACTACCTTAACACAAACACTTACGTATACAAGCATGCTGATTTCCTAGCGAGACCCATTCAGAAGATACTGATCGTTGTGCTATCGCCAAAAAAGCGGAATACTCAATAAATAAATACAAACTGACTGAATGTCTATTGACATTAGCTTTACCAGGCACAACATGGCTAAACTAGTCTCAGACGGGAGTCAATATTCAGACAAAATGTAACATACTTGTAAAATAAAAATCATATTTTCAGAATATACGGATGTCTGGAATTAATTTTTGTTTAATAAAATTATTGTTGGCGCGGAACACAAATTTTACACTGACCTAATTGCCACATAACATAAATATTTGAATCGATCCATGCAAAAAGAACTTCAGTCCAGTTTTTCCCCCCGATAACATTTTCGTTAGTATGAGTTATGAATTCTTTGTATCTAAAGGTAACTTCACATTTCTATGTTAGAAGGACTTCAGTACAATACATAGTTGCCATAGAAACATAGTCCTAATTTTATTCTTCCATGTAGAAAGGGCTTCAGTCTAGGTTTTTCTCAAAACTACTGGTTTTGGACTGAAGCTCTTTTTGCATGGATCAATTCATTTGTATTGCTATACTAGCTGAATACCCGTGCTTCGTCACGGCAGATAAGTAGTTATTTTATTGCGTTAAATAATGTTTTATTAAAATTACGTTACTATACAATTCTGTGCAGTTTATTACAGCACGGTTCCCGTCATACTATATTTTATTCAATGGGCGTTAAAATTTAAAAGTTTATGTTTCCAAGAAGTCATATGGTAACACCCAATATATTTACGAGTATTACCAAGGTTATAGGCGAGGAGGCTGTGCAAGGGTTCCGGATATTATTACCTCGCCTGGAAAACCTAAGGATATGCCATACATCACGGTTTGACCGGGACTGTCCCGGTATTTTGCAATTGTATCGGTGTCCCGCCCGGTTTTATCAATGTCCCGGAAAAGGCTGTAAGATGTAAAAAGTAATGAATTCATGTTTATAAGAATCTTTTTTAAATCGGTTACTTTTCTACAATTAAAATTGTTACTACTGCTCACAGTGTCCAAGAAATGAGAAGTAATCTAACTGTAAAACGCTGGAACTACCTGCACAGCGCTACCAGCTGCCAGACACTACAATTTGGCTGAGAGATTGTTTTTAGAAAATCAAGTAGCAAAAAAAGTTCCGTTCTTATTTTTAAGGTTAGGGTAGACTAACAGTTTAGGATTCCCACTTCCCGTTAGTTGCTAGGCTTAAAACTCACCAACCATTTTGCTTATAATTTGTACTCTTTTTATCCCCCCCCCTGGTATGCCCATCCCATATTAATGTGTCTCGGTTTAACTCTCCAAAAATATGGCAAGCCTATCTGACGGGGACAGGCAGAAAAGAAACGCAATTAAAACTCTATGAGGGACAGTTAATTGCTAGTAATTCAAGGTCTGCCATCATAGTTGAAATTAACCTCAATTAGAAATAAAAGTATGAGATAGATAATGTAAGGTAACAGCTGTTCTTTATCGTCCTAGCAACGCAGGCTGCCTAGGCTTGCCTTCTCTAACCAACTCAAACTTTAAACCCCCCTAAAAATGCTTAAAAATACGAATATCAAAAAATCCTTTCTTAGCGAGCGCCTACGTTATATAGGGAGTGTCCTTGCAAAATTTCAAAATTTTCTGTCGAGCGGTTTGGGCTGGGCGTTGATAGATGAGTGAGTGGTATTTGACAAATATATAGTAGATAGTTTGCCTGATGAAGTCCTGTACACTTTGTTCTTGGTACCTGTACACTTCCGACTTACTATCTATTCATTTCCGGCTCTGCTGAAGAAGATGCTGTAATTTTGCAATGGTGATTAAAAGTAAAATGAAAAACTGTCATTTAAAGATTAACTCAAATATATTAGCGTATTTCACCCATGAAAGTATAACGTTTAGGACTAAACAGATTGTGTCGAATTTCACATTTGTGTTTTCATATTCATCCGTAGTTTGTTCTTACGCCTTTTCCTAGAGGTCATTTAAAGATCAAGTAGAGAGGAAAAAACAACGTAGAACAAATCTGAAAAAATTCATGTTCTGGGAGGCAGTGCGAGTCAAATAAACAACGGGTTTGGACACAGAGACCTCAAAAACATACGCATGAAGCTTTTCCGACGTTTTCTGCGTTTTTTTCTCTATTTGATCTTTAAATGAGCATCACGTGACCTCTAGGAAAAGGTGTAAGGTCAAACAAACTAAGGATTCGGGCTTAGGGCCTTCAAAGACATACGTATGAAGTTTTTCAGATTTTTTCTACGTTTTTTTCTTTACTTGAGCTTCAATCTGATGTGATGAAGGTTAACCAACCAGCTCATCGTAATCAGCGGCCTCAAAAGGACCATAGCACTCCGAGTGTTCTGTTTTTTTAGACCAAATGTTGATTTGTGTAATGGTTTCTTCGGACTAATCATTGCCTTGCAGATAGACTGTTTTCACCAGTGTTCAAGCCAGGATTTTTGTTTTTTCCACTTAATGTCAAACAATCTTTTTCTTCGTTTTCAATTTTATATACTAAAGCATGCTTCTACGCTTCCTTTATAATAATAACAATAGATACTAGGCCTGAAACTCGACTCAATATGCCTAGTCCGAAATTCTTTATTTCCATAGCTTTAATACGCTAAGATATTTGAGATTATCTTTAAAGCACAGTTTTTGATATTATACCTCATCACCGAGGCGAAATTTCTGGATCCTCTTCAGAGAGCAGACGAATAGAACAATTTAAACACACACACACACACACAAACACACACACACATATATATATATATATATATATATATATATATATATATATATATATATATATATATATATATGGGGGCGAGGTTAGCTCAGTGGTAGAGCACTGGGCTAATAAGCTGGAGGCCTGAGTTCAAATCCCGAGCAAGCACTAAAGATTTTTTCTTCTAGTGTCTTCCCTCATGGGTTGGATTTGGCCTCCCTGACCGTCCCTAGGCCAACCCAGCCTTTAATAAATTTAATAATGGGTACCTTGTGTGCTAATGACTCCAGCAGTCGATGCGGCCAAGGGGAAAATCAGGCGGCCGGAGCATAGTACTGACCACACTATCTCCCTAGTGTGCCGCATGGTCATGAATCAGATACCTCTATAGTATCTGCCCCTAAGGGCCCTCGTGGCCTGTTACGGGACTGATTTATATATATATATATATATATATATATATATATATATATATATATATATGTAAATTTTCTCCGCTAATGTTAAGTTCATAAAGGATTTTATATATAATGAGTGCGTTACATGACCCTATCCCTAATGAATTGCTGAATTATAGAAATGGTCGCATTGTTAATGTGGGAATTCGAACCCCGTGTCCGGCTCATTACTGGAAAATGTTAAGCTATAGTGATTGAAATGTCAGTAGGCGGACATCAGTCACTGATTAAGGTTTTAGCTGGACATTTAAAATAATTAATGGCGCATCATTGTTGCTACACGGGCTAAAATAATTTCCACCCCATTATATATCAGTTATTCATGAAGACGGCAAAACTTGGACGGAAACTTTCAAACTGTTCGACAGTAATTAATGCCGGACAGTTGTGCAGTTTCAGCCAATTATAATGAATTATACATTATTGATTCTATTGATGAAAAATAAATTAATAGAATGGTTTTCAGGTATTTATTAATTTTTTGCCACTAGGTGATTAACTTTTATAAACTACTATTACTTCACAACAGTGAAAGGTTAAAGATGAGTACCTATCAACTATTTGTACGTTTAAGTATTTGGTTTGCAGAAAATATGAAAAATGGGTCTCCCTGCGTTCTAGTGGCTACGCCACTAAAAATCGGTTCGAGTCGCTCCGGCGGCAGGAACTTTTCTCATCCCAGGTTTCTTGCCAACATCATGGATGTTGGTGTTCCGTAAAAAAAAAATCAACACAAAATAGAGGCGGCTTGAGGCATCGTGCCCATGTAGGATATATGGACTCAAATCTCGCTTCGGTTGATTTTTTTCAATTGTGTGCTTGCTGTAAAAAAATGCCTATTCAACGGATTTTCAGATTGATGGCAAACAGTAGAAATCCCAGTGCTATAATGCGATAATATCTCTCTCTCTCTCTCTCTCTCTCTCTATATATATATATATATATATATATATATATATATATATATATATATATATATACATATATAGACAATAGACGTTCAATAGCTGACTCGGCAAACGTTATATTGTTACATAATTTATTTCTATATTATTTTGATAGTCAAATAAAAAATAACTAAGTTTTAGTGCGGTTCCTCCCTTCCTTCATAGGGAGGAACCCCGCTTATAAGGTTGATCTCATGAAACAATCCGGAAGTGCCGACTAGAAAATTTCGCGTTTCAAATTTGTATATATATATATATATATATATATATATATATATATGTATATATTTATTTATATATATGTATATATATATATATATATATATATATATATATATATATATATATATATATTTGTCTGTTCGCTCATTTCTGGCTTCCCTAATGGTCCGATTGTGATGAAATTTGGTACAAAAATCCGTCGTCCAATTTGAAAGGTCAAGTTCGTTAACCAGCAGAATCCGCCTACTGGAAGATGGCGTTTGGGGCGAAATTCGCGCAAAAAAATCGTAACGCTTACGTTTTTGAGTTCATAAGCTTGAAGTACTCGTTTTTTAGGCTTCTTGGGCTAGGAAAACGAATGAAACCGTTTTCAAGGCTATAGCTTTAACCGTTTTCGAAAAAATTGGAAAAAAAGTTTTTGAATTCCGTTTTTGGTTTGGGTACTTAGAATCATGGAATTCAGTTGAAACATTTTGGCCTATAAAAATATCAAAAAAAAAAAATATCCATTTTATTTAATTCATTGTACTTTATTGTTTTAACTAATATATTATGAAATTATCTCTCTTTCACTAATTATTACAATAAAAAAAATCAAAACGATGTCAATCTCTTAGGGCGATTGAGTGCACGATATTTTTGGTCAGTCCATCTTTAACCAAGACAAACAAACTGGTTGGTTTACCCACGCGAGAAAAAGCTACGTATAATTGTCCGTGTGAAAAACACGCCGTGCCCAAATCCAAGCCACAAACAGACATCGTTCGGTCTTGCGACTTATTGATTGTCATTGCTAATGCCAATCTAATGGGAAATTGAATTTGATTGGTACATCTGTGGGAATAATAATGTCCGAAAACATGTGTAAGAGAATGCGTATTGCATGAGAAAGACAGGAGACCGGCAGACACCAGGAGACAGGCCAAGTGACACCGGTAGACGCCTGGCGGGGATAACTGTTCGAGTGATAATGGATGAGTTATCGACCACCAAGAGTAGAAAATTATTAGAGTAGTAATGTCGCTATTAAAAATGGCGATTACTGGTAGAAGGGTGCAAATTTTGGTTTATATGTATTTTTATATCAATAAGTGCTTCTTTTCTGTCTCTACTACTGGCTCTAGAGGTATGAACGGGATTGTTCTAAGATGACACAGCTCCTGCGAGTTGGACTTTGTTTATTATTGATCTTCCTCCATATTTAAGTGACTTTAGTGATGTAAATACCAGTATTAACACAATTTTCATATACAAGTCTTCTCACCAAACGCATTAGTTGATTAATTAATCAAATTTGTATTAAACAATTCAAAATTATTCGTTCATAGCGGGCGGAATCCCGTGCGGTTACGCGAAGAGCCTCCTATTCACAGAGAGAACTGCGAGGAATTGAAAGGGCCAGGGATAGGGCGAGCTGACCACAACAGCTAGGAGCTTTGGTATGCGATGGTCGATAAGGTAAAATCCATGAATGGGCTCTCGTTATGTTGGAATGTGAGTTATGGCTGCTGGTTGGAGTCGGTAAATTGTAATTATTACGTCTGCTATCTTACGCTCGACATGAGATAGGTTCGACTCTAGTTTGCCTACTCACGCCATCGTAGCTCATGGTGGTTCGCTCGATTTTATATCAGATTGGTGCTGATAGATGAAGCATAGACTACGTTTCAGGAAATCGTTTATCGTCATGATGGACTTTTCTCATGTTAAACCATTATTTATTCCCATGTTTTAGCACTTTCCGAAGGAATGTACCTATTGAAGTTGCACTCATGAAAGAAATTTTGAAAAATGTCTTCAAATCTTCATCGGGCCCAGGTTCTAAATGCCGAAAATGACCCCCGTTAACATTTTTCTGTATATATACACATACGGGTGCGTCCATTAACACGAGAAACGCCAGAGTTTTTTTTTTTTTTTCGCTATGGAACCTGGTATATAACATTCCCCTAGCAAACAATTGATCGAGTTCCTCAACTAGCAAAATCGGCATACCTCGAGGGGATCTTGACTTTGGAACGAAATTATTAATTTTCCCGTAGCAGCCGTAATTTTCGTTGTCCTACAGCGAGACTCGTTATATGTCATGGGCATGTGTTGGAAATAATTTCATCTGTCCCAGTTGATAAAAGACAGAACTGTGGGAGGCTGGAAGAGTTTGATGGTATTTTCTCACTAGTTTTTCCAACAGAAAATGGATCAACCTCCTATTCTGGATAGATCAGGATGTTCGGTACGATACAAACGAAAGGATTCTGAGTACCTTGTTTTAAAATGTTTGTAGACGTTGTATGTATGTATTACTAACACCAAAGCAGACCGGGTTATGTACTACAGGTATATTTAAAGACTTACTTAAAGGTTGGTTGGTTTGTTCCTTTGGACTTCAGGACAATCAACTTCTAGGTTATCATTGCCCAAAGCTTATCAAAGTATTACCTTTCTAACTTTGCGATAGAGTTTTGGCCCAAGTTTGAATATATATTTACAAATTCTTTTATGAGTTCAGCTTAATATCTGCATTCCTTCCGCAATGTGCCAATAACTAAAGAGAAATTAAATAACTCACGCCTTTCAAATTAGTTGTTTTGAATCTCTCGACCATGTCACATATTTTTTAGAGAAGAAAAAGAGGAGGTCATTTCATGATGTGAAATATTGTCCATCCGTTTTGAGAGTGTTTTCTGCGGTCGCCGATTTCCAAACGGAACAGGAAGGTGCCAGCGAGTGAAAAACATCAAAAATTCAGCCTGGGAAAGGAAGCCTTCAGACAGAAACTGGTGGTCAATTTGATTTGTTCATAGCCTTCATGACCAGTGACCGGTGTCAATTTCCGCCCTGCGCATTCCCGATTTTTATTTAGCCTCTTTTCCCCTTCCGAACGGAAAGCGAAACAAAAAAACTAGTAAAAAAAAAATTGTCGTTCCCGTTTGTATTTGCGCCCTCTCAGAACGAAATCTAATTACCAGATAGACTGGAGCACAATTCATTTCGCTGTTTGGCGTGTCGCCACTTCTCGCCGGAAAACACACATTTCCCCTGAACAGAGAGCAACCCCCTACCCGGAGATTCTCTGGAGGCTCTCGACGATTTTTTTTTTCTGCAGCGCGCCCTCCATCGCCGGCTATTTTTCAAACAACCCTTCCGCAGCACTCTGCGTCAACACTGCTCGTCGGAACAAATAGCTCCTGCTAGCAAATTGGAGTAGTCCTTGCGCAAACCTGTTGACCGGTTTAGGGGAGTGAGTCATCCATATATCCTAGTCCAATGTTAGAAATTAACAAATCCAAAAGATCAATTGAACCGTTGAAGTATTGATTTCATACATGTCAAAATCAATGTATTGTACTTTGTCCCCATGGTTAGTTTTCTGTCGTGTCATACCAATATCGTTGTTATCTTTCCCGGAGATTATTCTGCAAAAATGGCAAGAATCTTGTTATGATACGAAACACAAAAGCATTCAAAGCAAATGTTCAATCTTCACTGCTGGTTCTATGTGTGCCAATATTGAATTTCGCAAATATCCTGTAGGGCTGGAATATTATTTGTGGGGTTTTTAGACAGTGGGGTCAAATGAGGACAGTCATAAAATGTTTTCTTATTCAATGTGTGAATTTCGGTCCAAGTATACTGACGGGGTAGTGGACTTTTGTGCATGTGTGTGTGTTTCATATTTTATTAATCCAGCCTGCACTTTCTGTTGTGTTTGTTTTTTATTTATTTTTAACGGCGGCATTAAGGCTATTAATCGGCTGTTATTGTTTTTGGCTGGTCAGATGTATGTGGCATAGTTTTATGATCTGATATGAAACTATTTTAATAATAATTTAGACTAATATTTAGCTTTGATGCTACCATAAATGAAAATAAAGGAACAAACATGTTTTAACCTATACTGTTGGTTGTAAATTAACATTTCTGATATTCTGTCAGAAACTAAAGAAAATGGCCTCTCCACCATTGTGTTGCTCGTAGTTTCCTCCTTGGAAGCCATGTGTGTTTAATTGCTATTTATGCTCTAGTGATTTCTCAGGATTCCATGATCACCATACTAACACACCTACGAACTTAGCAGATAGATGTATGGCTACCACGTTTTCAGTAAGGAATTTAAAACCCTCGTTTTATAAACATGACTCAGTAACTTATTTCCAAATATAGCTAGATTCTTAATAACTTAAATTTTGTCCCGTCTGTGAACACGGGACAAAACCATCCCACCGATGGCCAGAGCCACGTTGCTTACAACGGTTCCCGAAGATCACCCAAGTTATGTTATGACACACTACATAACTTATAACGAGTTATGTATATATGCATAAACGTAGTTATATGCAAATTTGATCCAACGTTATTTTCGTGATCTAAGGGTTCTAAAACCTACGGAAATAAATCCCAGTAATATGTTTCAATGAAATAAAATTTAATAACGCTAAAATACAGGAAGGGCCTTTATTGGCTCTGATTGAGAGGGCTTTTAAGGGTTCTTTAACCTACATAGGGGGGGGAAGGGTTTTATCGGAGAGGGCGGAGGTTGATCAGAGAAAATCCCCCCCCCCTCTCACAGAGAGCTCCCGATTGAAGCTGGTTGACATTCTTTGGTTGACCACCGGAGACCCGGAGTAGTTTAAAGGATTTGCATCTCGGAGATCTAACGAACCGTATCGACAACACGAACAAAAGGGCAGAAGGCAGAAGGGATAGGCTACCTTTATCGGGGTCTTTGTAAGTCCTCACCCACCCCCACCCCCACCCCCTTGCTACTTAGGTATAAAGTATAAAAATCCAATATCAAGATTCTCAATATGTGGAATGACCCCCCACTCTATCTTTCTCCCCACCCACGACCCTAAAGTCTGGCTCCCCCTTCTATAACATATATGAGAATTCCTTGCCTTAGGGGTTTAGTAATGTAATTACTCGGCTTACTAAATGTTTAATCTTAACTATTTAACAGGTAAACTGCCAATATGAATTGACTTAAAGTTTTTGCGCGTTTTCTCCCTCTCTCCATAGGCAGGAAACCCTTCCTGAAGCAGGGGTTGACCTCACGACGCAATCTGGCAGTGCCGACTACAAATTTCCAAGTTTCAGAACCCATAGACAACGAAAGTATCGGTAGTTCAAATTTATATACATAAAGCCCCACATAATGGACACCTTCTAGCTACTATATAACTCCCTCTCGTTGCATCTTGGACGGAATGAGGCATGCGCTACATCCGAAGTTACCTTCTAGCTACTAGATAACTCCCTCTCGTTGCATCATGTACGGACTGAGGCATGCCTCACATCCTTAGCTATCTTCTAAATACTAGATAACTCCCACTCGATGCATCTTGTACGAACTGAGGCATGCGTCACATCCTTAGCTATCTTCTAAATACTAGATAACTCCCTCTCGTTGCATCATGTACGGACTGAGGCATGCTTCACATCCTTAGCTATCTTCTAAATACTAGATAACTCCCTCTCGTTGCATCTTGTAAGAACTGAGGCGTGGCATACATCCATAGATACCTTCTAAATACTAGATAACTCCCTCTCGTTGCATCTTGGACGGAATGAGGCATGCCCTACATCCAAAGTTACCTTCTAGCTACTACGTAGATAACTCCCTCTCGTTGCATCATGTACGGACTGAGGCATGCCTCACATCCTTAGCTACCTTCTAAATACTAGATAACTCCCACTCGTTGCATCTTGTACGAACCGAGGCATGCCTTACATCCATAACGACCTTCTAAATACAGGATAACTCCCGCTCGTTGCATCATGTACTGACTGAGGCATGCCTCACATCCATATTTACCTTCGAAACACTGGATAACTCCTTATTGTTGTATCTTGTAGGGGCTGAGGCATGCCTCACCTCCTTAGCTATCTTCTAACTAATAGATAAACTCGCTCTTGTTGCTTATTGCAAGGACCGAGGCATGCCACAAATCTGCAGTAACATTCTAATTGGTAGATAACTGCCTGGTACATGTATTGCACCCCGTTACGGCAACTCCTTTTACTCCCGAACCGGTTCTTCGATAAGAAAGCAGCTTCAGGCCTTATCTCGGCATGGCTTCGGATCATTGCCATCGGGAAAGAGAAAGAACCTAAATTATTTTAATCCCGTTTTGTTTTCTTTCCACTTACAATTAGGCGAGAGAGTGAGCTTCCGTGCTTCCGTGACCCGTTTAATTGGTTTTCATGTCCCCCACCCCACCCCGCGTGGCCAATTAAAATGAGATATAGATTAGCCAAGCCGGCGAATTGATTAGACTTAAATTGGAACAATTTCTGACTTTCAAACTGTTTCACTTAGACAAAACTCCCATGTCTTCTGAATAGCTGAAGCGATTGGTTTTTTAACTTTAAGGGAAGTTTAAAATTGTCTCCATCTTCCAATAGCATAAGATATTGGATTAAGCCTCGGCAGCTTTCCTTTAATTACAAAATTGGTAAAATCAAGCAATTCATTAAATATCATACTTAAATGTACAGTTACAATCAACAGTTTTTGGGATTTAATAATAAACAAATATGAAATAATAATTCTTGATTACATTCTATAACATATCCAATAGGTTTTACAGGAACAAAATGACGGAAGGGTTTCTGTCGTAGATATAAATTGTATTAATAAATGGATAGTCATTCTGTCTGATACAATCATCTCAGAGAAAGTATTAAATTTATTACCAGAAAGTGCCAAAGTAAAATGTTTACACCTCTAAAAGGACAGGACTAGGATAATTACCTTGGAAGAGAAAGGGCCAATCACAAAATCCGGATGTTGCGAAATCGAAGTCGATGTTTTGAAAGTGCTTCAGGAAAGCAAGGGCGAATGTTTACTCTGTCGAATGCTGATTCATAAATGTAATTGAAGAAGTATTCAAATTAAATGATTTAATTTTAATTTATACAAATGATTTATTGGTAACAAAATGCTTGAAGGGGAGTTTCAGACCCGGAATTCGCCCTTGAAATCGAAAATTGAATTTTTCATAGATCATGGTAAATCAGAGAGACTAGGCGAAGCGTCCTTTTACCAAGATCTTTTTTACTCTGAAACAAAAAAAAATCGCTTTTTTCAGATTCGCCCTTTCTCATTCAATGTCCTGATGCTCAGTGATGCTGAAGTTGAAAATGTCACGATGAATAAAAAAAAAAAAGATGGTTTAGCTTCTGCGATATTTCACATTAATTTATATTGACATCAAATGAAACCTAGAATTCTTTCGTATTTATGAATGAATGTCACATGTATTCACAATAGATGGTCGTCTATAGTAAACACTGAATACACAAACATTTATCCTGACGAATATGTTTTGGCGTTGTAATTTTCAAGGCCGATACATACTGCATACTACGAAAGTGGTGCGTAAATTTTGGTAGGATAGCCTGTGTCGAAAGAATTTCGGCATTGAAGTTTCTTTCCATCGAAGGAATTGATGAGAAGTTGACTTCGAATGTGCTTAAACGTCAAATTGAATTCTATAAGAAATTTCCTTAATCTCCATCTGAGAAACAAGGTATTACATTACATTTCCTCGAGTTAGTTTGATCTAGAACGTATTAGTCGTTCAAGATGAAAAGGGTCTCAAGTACATAAAGTAGCCAGTTAATGTAAGTCTCTGAAGTCGTTCCTGTTGACTGACCAAGTTAGCCGTAACGGATCAAACAGGTCAAGTCGGAGTCAAACGGAGCGTTCTAAGTGATTCTCGAGTTGGTAATCAAATCCACTTTAAGAGTCCTAGCTCAAAGGGTACGAAGCAGGTGGGTTAACATCGTTTGCCAGTCCGTTTGTCGGCTATACCACTCCCCAAGCAAATTCTAAACTGTTCATTACGAAAACAGTACGTTGGAAGCTCGGCTCTCGAGTTACAGGCTCGTTTAGGATTCTCCCCTGCTTGAAGTGGTTAGCCATCTGAACGGAATTGGTTAAGGATTGGCGAGGGGAGTTCACAATAATAATTAGCAAACTTTGGAATCAGTCTAGTCTTTATTATCAGCAAAAACTATTGTCACATTATAATGTCTTATGTTGTTGTTGTTTTTTGTTTTTGTTTTTTTGCTCAGTGTTGATTTGGGCTAATATGCTCATGATCTTCACGTTCAATTATTCAGAAATACTATCTATTGTGTAACCTTGCAGTAAAGGCGTTGTTTTTTTGTTTTTTTTTTGTTTATTTTTCACAGTGCATCGGCATCAAGCCATTAGCGCCGTGCAATCCACCCTGGGAACACACAACACCCTTCCTTACTGGCTAACACAAGTCGACATTAATTTGGTAACACGGAAGTGAACCACCATTTTGGGAAGGCTTTGGGTGTGTCGAATCCGAATTCTGACATTAGTTTTTTCCGTATACGTCACGTTTTTAAAATATAGGGCTTATTAGTTGTTTTTTATAATAATGAATCTTAAAATTTGCTCTGTCTACAGAAATATTTTTGGCGTTCTGGTTTCTATAATTTTTAAACCTTTCTGGGGTGGATAAGACGAATATGAAGTTGGATTTCTGATAAGTTGGTTCGTTTTTGTAAAAAATATAATCTTAGCCCACAAAACATGCAAAAATGCAGTAAAATGCTAATTTTTCTCAACTTTAAATGAATATTTTACGAAATATAAAATTGATAGGAAAAATGTAATTGCTAATTTAGATTCTCCATTAAATTTCCTCTAAGAAAGAGCTATTAGAATTCTCAAAATTACAAAAATGAGTTGGTAAAAAAATAGTATCCTGTACTTCCGTGTTAATTCCAAAAAGTTAAAATTTGTTGACTTGTGATATCAATAGTGGAGAAGGGAATTTTTTCGGTGGACTCAACTTGGTGCACCTGACATGTGTTGACTATTGTTTTGATGTTTTGAACACTAATATAATTTATAATTTTCGAAATTTTACTCTTTCATTTCTTGAAATATTAAGAACTTAGTGTGTTTTCATATTTAACTTCCTAAGACTCCATTAACATAACTAAAGAAGAAAGCATACAACGGTTGCGTAAATAACCACAGACACCAGGTTGTAAACAGATGTCTAGCTGAAAAATAATCCTAAGTTTAGCTACTCCATATGCCTTAGCCAGTATTATCTCAATTGTGTAACAATAACGTCACAGGGGTGTTCAGACAATAAGTAGCTTGCAGACATTCCAGAGTAAGTCTACATGAAAATGAACATATTCGGTGCATTAAAAATGCGTGATGCGCACAATTTACAAGTTACTTCAACAGAAATAAAATGTGAATTTTATCTGGATTCTCGGGCATTATGGGATTCATAAAAACGAACAAGTAGACACAAGCTGCATATAATTCCAAAGAAAGATTTGATTGCACATTCACGGCCCACTGTATGGAGTTCATGGCAGGCAGACTGGGAAGGAGTCAAGGGTAACAAACAACCTTTGAGCGTTTGAGAGAAGTATTAAGCCTTAGAAAGGACAAAAAAAAGTGGTTAGGGGGTTGGTGGGCATACAAACCTCACACATGCCACTTCATGTCAAAGAATGCAACAGCAGCTTCGGCTTGCGGGCTCTCTTGAGAAAATCGTAGTTGACGACCCCACACAAATGCAAGACTTTTTGAATGCACCATAACTAATCAGCAAAATTTTATGATAATGATATGAATTATGTGCAGTTCACTGGAGAAGGACGGCCCTGAAAAAAAAACAGTTACAAATTATGATTAACAAAATTATTTTATATTGTATGGTATTTGAAATTAATGTATATATAAGGAGGTCATCTTTGATATTCATAACTATCAGAGAGTTATGATTTATAACTATCAGAAGGTTAATTTATGAACTGTCGCTTAGCTTCAAATTCTGACCTAAAGAGTTAACATGCCATAAAAAAGTCCGTCTCGCAGGAATGCATCATCTTAGCGCGGTTCCGTTCATATCCCTAGTCTAATTTAGAAAGATTAAAATAGAAGCAGTTATTATTTTGGTTCCACCAGTCTTTTTTTTTAAATTAATTATTATAATGGCGTGTCAACCCTTAAGGTCACTAACGCCATTCCTGTGAGTAGTAAAGTCATGAAAGGTCATGATTTACAATCTTACCTGGAAGGGTCCGCTACACTAGAAACAGACCCGCTAGTGACAAGGTCTTGGAATCTTGGAAATCTATATTTCTAACAATAAATTGTTTTTGTTATTTTACTTAACCAGTTTTATTGTCAAATACATTATCCAACAATAAGCAATTAAAAAATAACAAGGAATAAAAAAACAGACAAAAAGAACAGTTCGAATAAGCGAAATCAATTACTTTAAAGTTTTAAGCTCTTATTTCTCCGATTGACATCGCCTAATCAAAACTTTCATTAGAACCTTTTTTTTTTAGAGCATTTAATAAGCTTTCTAATGGTATTCTTCCGTTTACCAAGATTCTCAACCTTTTTCGAGATATTAAGGAAAGTAAACAAAGTTACTAAAACTTTTTATGTCTGTTAATAAAATATTTTATTCTAACCCTTCCTTAACTCCAAACGTAACCAAAATTTCAACATATTAGTTTTGATGAAAGTAGAAGATGCAGAAAATGTTTCAACTGAATCCCATGATTCTAAGTACCCAAACCAAAAACGGTATTCAAAAAATATTTTTCCAATTTTTTCGAAAACGGTTAAAGCTATCGCCTTGAAAATGGTTTCATTCGTTTTCCTAGCCCAGGAATCATATAAAACGAGTACTTAGAAGCTTATGAACTCAAAAACGTAAGCGTTACGATTTTTTTTGCGCGAATTTCGCCCCAAACGCCATCTTCCAGTAGGCGGATTTTGCTGGTTAACGAACTTGACCTTTCAAATTGGACGAAGGATTTTTGTACCAAATTTCATCAAAATCGGACCATTCGTCTTCTATCTAGAGAGCGAACAGACAAATATATATATATATACATATATATATATATATATATATATATATATATATATATATATAAATATATACATATATATATATATATATATATATATATATATACAAATTTGAACCACCGTTATTTTCGGTCTCTAGGGGTTCTGAAACGCGAAATTTTCTAGTCGGCACTTCCGGATTGTTTCATTGTATCAACCCTATAAGCGGGGTTCCTCCCTATGGGGGAGGGAGGAACCGCGCTAAAAGAAGAAAAATGTGCATTCACCTGTATCATACTCCAAGATAAATTTTATTATGCCCCTGCTTAGCGTAATTGGTATTCGTTGTGAAAGGGGGGGGGGGAATAAAAGGGCTAGACAGTTTAAATTTGTCCCTGGTTAATTGTATCTAGGTAAGTTCCTGATTTCTAGCGTTTTTTGTTTTTTTTTTTTTTTTTTTTTTTATTGTGCGTGTAGGTAAATAAGTAAATACGCACGTTTAACGCAGAACAACAGCAGAGTTTATCCAAAAACCAAACCGTAGACGTGATTAAGCTTTCGCCATACGATTCCTCGACGAAATTAAATGAACTTTGTGTTATTATAATCATTACTACTAAGAGACAAAATGCAACTCTTCAGAATTTGGATGTTCAGAATTCTAACAGGCAAACAAAAACATGCTAAATTATGTTCTATGTCGTCGTTTTTTTTTTCATTTCGGTCTTAGGCTCAGAGCAGAAAGAAACGGGGGGCCATGGGACCCTTTCGCTGCCCGAGGAGTCAATTTCTGTTCAGTTTTATTGTTATGACCCAAAATATTTTGTAGCTCTTGAATTTTGTGAATAATCCTACATTTCATAGGCTATAGCAAATAAGACCTTGCCGAACGGAGATATTTACCGCAGGTGTAGACATATTGAACAAACAAGACCACAAACATTCTGGATAGAAAATTACTGACTGACGTCATAGCGGACAGAGCGTCTGTTAGCACAGGTGCCAACTCCCGTAAGGTATATAGATGGACGGAGAGATATCTGGTCTGCAGTCATGAAGGTCTTCGGTACGCTCCTTGTCGTCTTCAGCGTCGTCGCTGTTGTCTTCGGCATCAACGATTTCATTAGAGCAGGAAGGAACTCTCTTGGTCGGACCTTCCAGCCACCTTCAGCCGCTGTAGCGTCAGGATCACAACAGTCGCTTCCCGTTTTCAACGCTTTCGGTAACTTTACCTTGCAACTAACATTTATATATATATATATATATATATATATATATATATATATATATATATATATATATATATATATATATATATATATATATATATATATATAGTATATTAATCAGCTAACCAAAACACGATCATTTCGTAAAATTTCTGTACCCAACAAAAATTGTAGTGCTTACGGCTCTGCGTTTATAGCTCGGGTGTATATGGCAAATAATTTCGGTGGGGGGGGGGACATTTGGGGGATATAGAATACTAGCAGTCTAGAACTTGGAATAGTTAGCCAACTAAAACGCTATTACACCCAAAAAAACTTTATTTTTTTCGAACTAAGTGATGTTATTTAATTTACTATGAAGGTTTTAATGACACATATTTACCGATTAAATCAAAATTTCGGGGGGGGCTGCAGCCCCACATCGTATATACACCCACAATTTATAGGTTTCCAAATACACTTGTTAACGCTAATTTGACCTGTGATATCTTATATCTTATTATTCTTATTACGGTACACAGCCCCTTAGGAATAATTTTGAATTTACAGAATGATGAAAACAATTTAAAATTTACAATTAAATGTGATTTGTGGGAGTCTCTGGGGATCCCGAGGATAAAACGAATTAATCAGTTCATGGGGCGTTTTGCCTCGTGATTTCCAGAAAGTCCACCGTACACCAAACAACCATAGTCAAACTGGGGGGATAAAACTGAGGTTACAAGGAGTTGGATCAGTGTTGTGATGTTTAACTTTACATCCACAACCTATTACATAATCTCTTCCCTACAATCTATAATAATACATCCATCAATGCAATTTTTTTCAGATGACCCCATCAATACAGGAAGGAATTTACTGAATTCTGCAGTAGCCACATCCCAGGATGCAGTGAAGAAGGCCACCGAAGCTGGAACGTCAGCCGTCACTAACCTCAGTAATTCGCTGAACTTGGCTAACATCTTCACCGCTCTAAAAACTACGATCATGACTCACCCTTGGGTCGTCAAGTTGCTTGAAGTAAGTATGCTTGAAGTCGGTGTTCTACTATACTTGTTTACTTCTCAAAAAAGTCATCGTAAGGGTGCACCTACATTGGATTCGATCCGATCCGATATCACCAACAATCGGTAGGTAAAAGAGTCCGACTCGCAGGAACTGCATCATCTTAGCGCGGTTCCGTTCTTATCCCTAGTCTCATTTGGAATGATTAGAATAGAAACAGTTATTATTTTGGTTCCACATTTCTTGAAAGGTCTTGATTTATGATGTTACCTGTATGGGTCGGCCAACCCTAGAAAGGCCCCCGCTAGGCAGTTGAAAAGCTATATCTTGGAAATCCATATTCCTAACATTAAATTGTTTTTCTTATTTTACTTAACCTGTTTTATTTTCAAATACATTATCCAACTATAAGCAATTAAAAAATAACAAGGAATAAAAACAGACAAAAAGAACAGTTCGAATAAACGAAATCAATTACTTTAAAGTTTTAAGCATATATTTCTCCGATTGACATCGCCTAATCAAAACTTTCTTCAGAACCTTTTTTGTAGAGCATTTAGTAAGCTTTCTAATGGTAATCTACCATTTACCAAGATTTTCAACCGTTTTCGAGATATTAAGGAAAATATACGAAGGGGGCCTAATAGATATTCATACGGCATCTGAGAATCCCAAGATTCCGTAAAAACAAAATATTGTTTCTAATTATACGTATCCTGTTTTATTGACAAATACATTTGACTACTATAAGCAATTACAAAAATAACGAGCAGTGAAAAAAAACTACGGGAAACACACAAATAGATCCGTTTAAATAAACGAAACTAACTAACTAAGTTTTAAGCACTTATTTCTCCTAATATGACCATCCCATCAAGAATTTCTTCAAAACATTTTTTGTAGAAAATTGAACTGTTACATTTCACTTTCCACGATTTCCTAACCGTTTTCGAGATATTAATGAAAGTATACGAAGTTCCCAAAACTTTTCATGTCTGTTAATAAAATATTTTATTCTAACTCTTCCTTATCTCCAAACGTAACCGAAATTTCAACATATTAGTTTTAATGAAATTCGAACATGCAGAAAATGTTTCAACTGAATCCCATGATTATAAGTACTCAAACCAAAAACGTTATTCAACTACTATTTTTCCAATTTTCTCGAAAACGGTTAAAGCTATCGCCTTAAAAATGGTTTCATTCGTTTTTCTAAGCCCAGGAGCCCACAAGACGAGTACTTCCAAGCCTATGAAGTAAGCGGAACGATTTTTTTCGCGCGACTTTCGCTCCAAAACCATGTTCCGGTGGGCGGATTCTGCTGGTTAACGAACTTGACCTTTCAAATTAGACGAAAGATTGTTGTACCAAATTTCATCAAAATCGGACCATTATTCGCTGGCGTATGCCACGAACAGACAAATATATATATTTATGCATATATATATATATATATATATATTTATATATATATATATACATTTACAAATTTGAACCACCTTCATTTTCGGTCTCTAGGGGTTCTGAAACGCAAAATTTTCTAGTCGGCACTTCCGGATTGCGTCATGCGATCAACCTTATAAGCGGAGTTCCTCCCTATGGAGGGAGAGAGGAACCGCGCTAAAACACAAGCATCACAACGGAGGTGCCTACATTGGTCCCGGCCCAATCCGATCCGATTCGTTGACTCCCTATTCCCAACCGTTCAAACAAGTTTGTTTCTACTACCAAAGTTTTACAAAGATTTAACGAAGTATTAATTCATAGAGGTAAACTTAATAATGAATGAGCCTCGCCTGAGGGAATAGCGAAATAAATCCTATCACAACCGAAAGGTTAAAATTCTTTTTGTTTTTTTAATAATGTATTGTAATAAATGTAAATTTCTCACAGAAATCCCTCTCTCTATTCAAACACCTAAACTGCTTTGTAAGAGTCGATTGCTATTCAGTTTTTATTCAACATATTCTTAAATTAATACTATATTCTTACTCCTGATTAGCTGCTGATTGATAATTATAATTAATTGTATATATTTAATGAAATCAGAGACTATTATTTACATTGGGGAAAAATATGAATACCATTGCTTCTCTGATAGTAGTAAAAGTTTCTTGTTTTTTTTTCGGGACTGATATACTTCCGGAAGATTGATTGGCATCTCAACTCCTCCTTCATACTTCCAACAAGGCAATCGAAGGTTTCTATGCTCATTCGATGATAGTCTTGAAATTAATCACTTATTTTCACTGCTCTAAGAGTTCATTACTGACGAGCTGTGACTTGGTCGGATCGGATCGGCACTCACGTCGGTCACTGTCGGTCAACTGATTTCGGCTCGGATCGGATCAGATCCACTGTGTCGGATCGGAAATAAGGGTCCACTGTAGTTCTGGATTCAAGATCAGTCCTCTCCCAATCGGTCCATTGAGCAAAATCTTGGCTATGGTGTAGGTATCGGTTAAAATTCGTTTCTCGTAGAAAAATTAATTCGATTTTTGCGAGACAAAATAGCTGCCAAATGGAGCTTCGATAAATAAGTAAGCTTCCATTGTAACATGGCGACCTTTCACTCTAGTTGTGTGACTTTATTTGAGCAAAGCACCGACGATCGCATTATTCTTCAGGATCATATTCACATCACAAACATGACCCAATGGATGTTGTCGAAAACGCTCAGTGAATTTGTTTAGATTGTGTGAATTAGATTAGGTAGTTTTTAACTTTACGCTAATAAACTTTCATTCTATTTTTCATTAAATAACTCCCTAATGCCTATCATCCTGCAAAATTTCTAGTCTCTTGGTTTTCGAAAATTGCCTAATAATTTTGATGAGTGAGTCAATGAGTCGTATAAATTCCGACATTCCATCGCTGAAACGCTTCTGAGTAGAATAATGAAACTTTGCATTTTTTTTTTTTACATCTATTAGCATAGTACCAGCGAAATTTCATAAGTTTATCTTTAACTGGCTCAAAGTTATGTGAGGGAAAACAACGGCACTAATACTTCGTGCAATATACACACAGTGTGCGTAGGCCGGAACTTTCAAGCCGCCTAATCAAGTTATGTGAGGGTAAACAACGGCTCTAATACTTCGTGTAATATACACACAGTGTGCGTAGGCCGGAACTTTCAAGCCGCCTAATCAAGTTATGTGAGGGTAAACAACGGCTCTAATACTTCGTGTAATATACGCACAGTGTGCGTAGGCCGGAACTTTCAATCCGCCTAATCAAGTTATGTGAGGGTAAACAACGGCTCTAATACTTCGTGTAATATACACACAGTGTGCGTAGGCCGGAACTTTCAAGCCGCCTAATCAAGTTATGTGAGGAAAATCAACGGCTCTAATACTTCGTGTAATATACACACAGTGTGCGTAGGCCGGAACTTTCAAGCCGCCTAATCAAGTTATGTGAGGAAAATCAACGGCTCTAATACTTCGTGTAATATACACACAGTGTGCGTAGGCCGGAACTTTCAAGCCGCCTAATCAAGTTATGTGAGGAAAATCAACGGCTCTAATACTTCGTGTAATATACACACAGTGTGCGTAGGCCGGAACTTTCAAGCCGCCTAATCAAGTTATGTGAGGAAAATCAACGGCTCTAATACTTCGTGTAATATACACACAGTGTGCGTAGGCCGGAACTTTCAAGCCGCCTAATCAAGTTATGTGAGGAAAATCAACGGCTCGAATACTTCGTGTAATATACACACAGTGTGCGTAGGCCGGAACTTTCAAGCCGCCTAATCAAGTTATGTGAGGAAAATCAACGGCTCTAATACTTCGTGTAATATACACACAGTGTGCGTAGGCCGGAACTTTCAAGCCGCCTAATCAAGTTATGTGAGGAAAATCAACGGCTCGAATACTTCGTGTAATATACACACAGTGTGCGTAGGCCGGAACTTTCAAGCCGCCTAATCAAGTGTTCACGTTAATTGAAAAAAAAATGTCCAGCAATTATAACATACATTTTCATTAATTTATAAATAAATAAATTAATAAAACTATTGTGAAATTTCTTACATCATTTTATGCTTATAAGACGATAGGTATTCGAAAAGCAATCTTCACTTTTAGGCTTTATGATATAAATACATTTCTTTCTTAATGCAAACTCTATATTTTTCAGATTATCACTCAAGTAAGGACCTTGCTGGGGATCTAAGTGATATCCAATAAAGAAGAAGCTGTGAATTGTATATATAGAAAAAGTACAAAAATAAACTTTTAACTAAAACATACTCATGTTATTTTGAAACATACTCATGTTATTTTGAAACATACTCATGTTATTTTGAAACATTAGTGCTGAAAAACTATTGTAGAATTTTTGAATATGATAAAACGTAATCAATATTTCCCCCATCAAAACCATGAAACCTGTAATTAAAATAATTGTAAATTTTATCAATTGCAGTAATTGTTTATACCAAAATTTATCAAGTAAGTCTAGGTTTTCTAAAGTATTTATATGTCAAGAAAATGTATTAAAGAAATGTAGTTGATCTCGATCATGTAACTAGATTTGCTATACAAAGTATTTTGAGAAACTCAAGGAATCGGGCATATATTATTTATAAGAATGAAATAAAACTCTAATTAATAAAGCACTTTTAATTATTCAATCTATAAATATAAACATCACGTGTCTCTCTGTTTTTTGTTTGTTTGTTCCTTATACAATTCTACACCGTTTGACCGATTTTGACCAAACTTGGCACACAGGTAGGTCTTGATACGAGAAATCTCCTAGGCTAGGTCAAAATAGTCAAATTTCAAAATTTGGTCAAAAGGTCAAAAGTTTTGTTCAAGAAAAATTGGCTACACTGAACCATTCGGATTGTGACGGACAACTACTGGCCTCTGTCGGCTGTTGGATGAAGTGCTGTTGTGCTGGCCTCTGCCGGGTATCATAATGAACTAAATAGCACACTGGGTAACAGCTAGTGTTATTTGAATTGTATCCACCTTTTACTCTCCCAATCCTCTCTATTTTTAATTTGTAATAAAAACGATATTTTGAGTCTCCCCCTGGTTTAGTGGCTACCACCTTAGATTCTCATGCGGGGGGATGGTGGGTTCGAGTCCCACCTGGAGCAGGAGGGGGTGTTTACTCTGGACCCAAAGTAGTTATTCACCTTTACCGGCCGCAATTATTGTTGTATTGCAACGAAAGTCGGAATTCGTTGAGGACATACTAATAGAAAAATATTTTGTAAAAAATAAACTAAATCGGTTAATAAGGAGGGGGAATTTATTTGGGACATTACCATTATGCCACTACCAGCCGTAATCTATCTACACATATAATCACGGATCGCTGGTAAAAATATTTGGAAAAAATGCTATGGTTTTAGGTAATATTGCCTTTATCAACGCAGTAGTACCCAAAACAATGATTTTTACAATTTTTGTCTGTATGTCTGCTCTCTTTCAGACACACTATACACAATAGGGTTTAACAATCCCTAAGGGGTCAGCTTAGTGGCTCTGTTACGTTTTAGCAATCCTAGCATTCTGAATGCTTGATCCCCGATGGCTATAAGTCTAATATCTACTATATATTTGTAAAATACCACTCATAGAAACCACTTGACAGAATAATTTGAAATTTTGCAAGGACACTTACTAAGAAAGGATTTTTTGATATCCAAATTTTTAAGTATTTTTAGAGGGGTTTGGATTTTTACTTGGCTAGAGCAGGCAACCATAGGCAGCAAGCGTTGCTAGGCGATAACGCGTCAGCTGTTACCTTACTGAATCTATTTCATAATATTATTTTTATTTGTGGCGCATTTCATTTATGATTACAAGAAATAAAGGTTCATTTCAGACCTTGAATTACTAGAAATAAACTGTGATTTTGTCCCTCATAGAGTTTACGCTTTACCTGATGGTGGTCCATCAGGTCCATCAATAATATCCCGAACCCTTAAACTCCTGTTACAGGTAACCTATAGATAACGGTTTTTTCTCTAGGTTTTCTGTTTCTTGACATTGATCCGGGGCGCCCCAATGTCCAGAAACATTATATGTACTTTGATTACTTATCAATTGATGAAAAACAAAATAGCATGAGAGGAACCGTGCTATAATAAACTGAACAATATTATATACATACTAGCCTTAATTTTGATGATATACTATTTAACGTAATAAAATAACTACTTATTTTACTGCCGTGACGAAGCAAGGATATACAGCTAGTTGTTTATACTGTTTAAGCATTACTGTAAAGTAGATTTTTCATGTCTTTTCGCTGTCTCGCTGCCCAAAAAATAGTTTAATTTTCATGATATTTAGTTCGAAAATACTTTTTCAAATTTTAAAGGTCAAGTTCGTTAACCAGGACTTTTTAAAGGTTCTTTAAGAGATTTTCTGAGGAATGTGTATACTTTTCACATTTCCTTACTAGTGTCATCTCAACAAATCCTGAGCTGTTTTTTATCGACCGATCGGATTCAGATACCAGTTTCTCATTCATTGATGAAAAATATTTATAACTCGTGGAAACATTTTAAATATTTTCCATTTCTATTTAAATAATTCACATCCATCTTTTACCGAAAGTGACTTTTACATTTCCCTAAAGGCTGGTTAAACATTCAAGACCTTTTATCTTCCCTCTCGTCTACCATGTGTTTCAAGTCGGCTAAAAGCTTACTTACTTTATTTATGCTTTAGTCTGACGAGAGTGGAAATAAAGCGATTCGAAGAAATCTGTCAGAAAAGTATTATATAAAACAAAAAAAAAGTATTCGAAGGAATTTATTTACTATCATTTAGAAAAGATATATTTAATTTATATTTTAGTTGCTGTTTTATTTGTAGCAGAAAAACAATAATAAACTTTTCACGTCAACATTCATTTTATGAATGATTGAACATTTGATTAATAAATGTTTAGTAAGAAAAACTTTGACTCCCAGGAACTTTTTTTTTTTTTTAATATTTATTTATGAGCATCCATGCGCATCTAAGGCGTTTCGCTCCAAACAGTTATTGCATATATACATCAGTTACAATATATATAAACATCTAAAAACAAATGGTATACATATATACATCTAAAAACAAGCAATATATATATATATATATACATCTAATAACAAATAGTATTATTTATATACATCTGGTTGATCAATCAGTAATAAATCGGATTACACAATTAGACATAGTTACATATTCATTCATTACATGTTATTCGTTCTTTACAGTTTACCAAGTGGCGCAATACCTTCCTTATGGTTTTTTTTGCAATTGTTTGAATATAATATTGACATGGGATATTTTTTTTAAGAAAAAAAAAATAAGGGGGGGGGGTTGAAAGTGTTAAATTTTTCCATACATATTAATAGTTTTGAGATGTGTAAGGATTGTTGTTATGTGTGGACTGCTGCCAGTAAGTAATTCGGTCATGTCATACGGTATGTCTAGATTTTGACGTTGTCGGCATTCTGTTAGTATGTGTTTTACAGTTAGTTTGCTGTTGCATATATTACCTGTAGGCTTTTCTTTTTTAGTCATTAAGTACTCGTGTGTTATTCGTGTATGTCCAATTCTGAGTCTAGTTAGTACTACTTCTTCTCTTCTGTTTTGCCTGTGACTGGAAGGCCATTCCGCGATGTTCCGTTTTATTTGTCGCAGTTTGTTGTTGGTAGATAAGTTTGTCCAGTCATTTTGCCATTTGTTTGTGATTTGATGTTTAGCCTGTCTCGTGAGGTCTTGGTATAAAATGTCTAGTGGTTGAATTGTTAAGTCTTGAGTAGCGGACACCTCTATGAACGGACAGAATATCCACGGCCCCGGAAAAAAACCCCTTTAAATCAATGCATTAGCCCCTCTCAATAGTGGACCCTCTACTTACGGACAACGGACACCTAAAATCGGACCCATATAGCTGATTTCAACTCCCAATAGCGGACAGCAGGACAAAATATTTAATTGGATTCTCAGAATCTCAAGAAAAAGCACACCCTGGCGGGCATTGCTAGTAAACTTCATAGGGAATGTGAAGAGAAAACCGTACCCTACTGTTCCAGGTACCACATCTTGTTTTGTTACACCACTATTCAGCAGGTTTCATTCAGATGGTATCTAGTCATGAACTGTATCTAGAAAAGAACGCGTTTAACTCTAAAAAATAAAGTGGAAGTTTTAAAAGTGTATGGTAGTTTATAGCTTTGTGTAAGAGACCTGGGCGCGAAGTTTGACGTCGGCAAAAGGCAGACGTCAAACGATATGTTTAAACGATATGTGGTAAAAGTGCATCGGTTAATGTTGATTTAGTTCCAGATTTGAAAAACAAATAGGTTTACATTTGCCATGACTATGAGGCTAAAAATATATTTAATTTTGATGAAACGGCTTTATTTTTTCGGGCCCTGCCAAACAAGACAAAGATTCTAAAAGGGCAAACGTGCACAGAAGACAAACAAAGCAAAGATCGTTTAACTGTTATGTTATGCGTAAACATGGAAGGCGATTTTGAACAGCCGTTAATAATCAGTAAATCATTAAAACCACGTTGTTTTAAGAACGTTAACGTCAAGTCAAGAATATCTTGGCAAGCTAACAAAAAAGCATGGATGACAACGCCTATAATGAGTGAATGGCTAAAAACTTTCGATCGTAAAAAACGGTGTGTAATTTTGTTTATGGACAACGCGACATGCCAACCACAGATGCATCTAATAAATGTTAAAATTCAATTTTTTTTTCCACCGAATATGACATTTTGCTGCCAGCCCCTCGATCTCGGCATTAGCGATTATGTTACTAATGTACTGGGCGCGGTATTGTGGATAATGCCAGCTGTAAAAGAAATAAGAAACTGTTGAGCACTGTTTTCTCAAAGGTGGATTTCATTAACCTCCCAATAATGGACATTTTTTACGGACCCAATGGTGTCCGCTATAAAGAGGTTTCACTGTAGTAGGTAGGTTCGATGAGGATTCGAAGTAATTTTTTCAAATATCCTTTGACGAGTGCAACCCTAATAGCAACATTCCTTCGGAAAGTGCAAAAAGACGAAAGGAAGTTATTAAAATACTCGTAGGAAAGCGAGTCGCTTGTAGAATTCCAGGGCGTTTAATTTAAAACGCAATTTACTCGGAGCTAATGCAGTTTCAAATGAAGTTTTTCGTCCTCTGATCCAGTAATATATTCAGCAAATAAAGAAAAAGTAAAAAATAAAAAATAAAATAAATAGGTCCCTGTTTAATAAGGACTATTAAAAGTCCTGAGCTGACTAACAAACGACTCCCTGATGAGAAACCATTAAAGAGACATACAGTTAACGGCAGTCGTAAAACTCTGAGCCCTCACTTGATTGGACTTTTTCTTTCTTTTTTTTTTATTTTATTTAAATGAGCAATAAAGCATAAATCTTGTACTAATTGAAGTTGAAACTTCAGCTTTACGACGGCAGTCTCTTCCATTGAAGCTCCTGTCATTGTAGAATGAATATGGATACGTTCTCTACACTTTACCAAGTATACTAGTCATTCATTCTATTACTGGTAACTTTATGGCAACTTAAAGCCGAACCTGATAATTTACTTACTCATTCATTTATTAACATGATTTGTAACTTAACAGCTAAGAGCTAATTCCTTTCTTTATTCCTACCAGAGGAAATGGATGATATTAACATAGATTTGTTCTCACGATTAATGAAATTAACTCTTTATGGATTCTTTTAAATGGTGTATGTGTGATTATATATATATATATATATATATATATATATATATATATATATATATATAGGGGGGGACGGGGTTAGCTCAGTGGTAGAGCACTCGACTAATGAACTGGTGGACCCGAGTTCAAAACCCGAGCGCACACTAAAGATTTTTATCTTCTAGTGTCGTCGGTCGAGGGTTGGATTTGGGGTCCCAGATCGCCCCTAGGTCAGCCAGCCTCTTTAATTAATTAATTAATTAATGGGAACCTGCAAGGGGAAAAATCAGGCGGCCGGAGCATAGTACTGACCACACTATCTCCCTAGCGTATATATATATATATATATATATATATATATATATATATATATATATGTATATATATATATATATATATACATATATATATAAATAACAAAAATATTCAGCTTGGGTACTCAGAAATATTGATGGGCGATTACTGAATATGAATCGATTGGAATCAAAATGAAATTAATATTTTATGTCGAAATTAAATGCGAAATGAGATATTTGATGCATGAAATCGAAATCGGTTTAATTTTCGATATTCTCGGTAGAGGATCGATAGGACGAGGGCGGGATTTTAAAACAACGTTTCTTTCCAATTGAAATTTCTCGAAAAACAACTAAAATTTAAGTAATTTGTAGCGGTTAAGAAAAGCTTTAAAATGGTACCTCATTTATGAAAATTGATGAAATATTAAGGAAGGCCCTTGAGAAATATATAGATACTACTGATAAAAAAGTATTGGAAATGATTTGGACTTCATTCATAAATTTTACCAAATAGCTGTTATGAAATATTCGTTTCAACCTGGCTATTTGTCAATCCCCCAAGGAGACTTTAGCAAACATTCGGCCAACATCAAAGCAACCACCGCTCGCTTACATAAGCACAGTCCGATAAACTCCCGTATCCTCTCATGTCCCGGACTGGGGCGTTTGATGGCCGGAGAGCGAAGGCTTAAATGAAAAATGTCCCCAGGCGCGTTCGAGCGCGGCAAATAAAACTCGCGAATATTTGTACGAAAGCGATTCGTCGAAAAAAAAAACAAACAACCAATCGGCTCTTCCTACCGGAGTAAACAGTCGCAGATAGGGCTGATTAAAAAATTAATTTTTCCCGCCCAAATATCCTGCCGGATTGTTTTGATACTCTGAAAAACGGCGGGGGTTTTTGCCGCGGATGGACAATAAACGGACGTGGAATACTCCCAGAGGCTTTGGGTCGGGGTATTTGTCAGTCGGGTCTCGCAAATCTCATCAATTACCCGATAATATTATTTTTAACTTTGCCCCTCTCAAGCGGACACAAGGGAAACACAACCTGTTTTTATAAGCATATTTACCCCCATCCCACTTTTTCCACCCCTATAACTCCCAAATAATAAATGGCGACGAGAGAAATATTTCATTAAATACGGAAATAATTATGTGTTCAATATAATGAACTTTTCATAAATCATTTGGTTGTTTGATGTGATTAGTAATTAATTAAGAAGAAAATTTCATATGAAAACATGTTTATTCGGTTCAATAACAAAAGTATGGGAGATTTTAAATGAATTTAAATAAAATATGGGAACATTAATGGGGTGAATTCGTTTCAGCTGTAATGAATCCTAATGAACGGATTAATTTCTGTACAAATCGCATTTAATTTCTCTCCGTTCATTCGTTCCCAAAAGAGGGAGAAATAATATTAATGTAGAAAAAAAAATGTGTTTTCATATTTATAACACACTTCATTGCTGTGTTGGGTAATTTAATATTTCGAAAGACTTTGGGTTCAAAATATAAATCTATTTAGCAATTGGAAAAAACTGTTTGATTTTTACAAATCAACAAATATGTAGGATGTCCCATGCGCAAAAGCTGCCGTTACCTATTTTCATACAAGCATTTGACTTTTATACCAACCAAAACAGACATCATAACCAGTACTTTTTCGTAAGAGATGGCGTTCCCCTTCTGCCCAACAAAACCTGGAATTATTGCAAATCGATTTCAGTTTCATCTGGATGGAGTTGAAAAATGGCAAATCAATGTTAACCCTGGAAAAGTGCATGTAACTTTTACTGTTCGAAGAAATGAGTGCCCTTCCCTTTTCATACCTACACAACCTTTCAATCGCACAATCCAAAGAAGTCTGCTACTTTGGTATATACGATGGCATACATTTAACTTGAAAAACTCATATTCCACAAAATAGACATGAGCTTAAAAAACACTATGATCTCCAACGACTACTAAGGTCCAAATCAGAACTGTCTATTGATAGCGGTGGCAAAGAATTAAAAATTTAAAAATTTTCGAATGGTCACTGGCCACGGCAATCTCCAGGCGCACCTAAACCGCTTTGGTTTGGCAGAAGACGACACTAACCCGCTCTGTCATAATGGTATTATGAATGGGGACCACACGGCCATCCGTTCCGAACCGGAATCAGACGTGGCCTTACCTGCGGAAGGTTCTCGGTGATGTAGGCTGTAATTGTACATTGTTTTAAGAGCTCCTGAAGAGGCGTGATAGGAACGCGAAACGTGTAGAGCACAATTAAAGAGTAGTGTAGAAAGTGAGTGTTTTTGTTCGAAATTGACCTTCTACCATATATAAAAAAAAATAATAAGTCCCGTAACTGGCCACGAGGTCCCTGAGGGGCAGATACTATAGAGGTATCTGATTCATGACCATAAGGCCCACTAGGGTGATGTGGTGAGTACTATGCTCCGGCCACCTGAATTTCCCCTTTGCTGCTTCGACTGCTAGAGTCATTAGCACCAAGGTACCCATAAATAAATTAATGAAAGGATGGGTTGGCCTAGGGACGGTTAGGGAGGTCGAATCCAACCCATGAACTAAGACACTAGAAAAAATCTTTAGTGCTTCCTAGGGATTTGAACTCAGGTCCTCCAGCATATAGGAGAAGTAGTGCTATACCACTGAGCTAACCTCGCCCCCTTCTGGCACATATAAATATATATATATATATATATATATATATATATATATTTTAAAACCTTTATTGATAATTACAACAATATGCTGTACATATTTCCAGTAATTATTCTGGGGGGATATGTACAATTACACAACCCACTAGATTAATAAATTTTGAGCATTGTAGATGGCATGTTATAAGAAGTTGTCTCTAGGCCACCGCCTCTTCAATCTTCTATGAGGATTTTGTGGATTATGGAAGGAGGATAGAGAGTTTATCAAAGGATTCGGATGGCCAGGGTGATTGGAATGAAACTTCTAATAGACTGATTTGGCCAGGGATTGGATAAAGGGGATATTAAAATCATTATGCAGGGTTAGGTTGGAGACGTAGTAAGGAGCATTGGATATTTTTCGACTATATAAATATAGTTTTTAAAAATGGGGTCACCATCTTATAATATTTTTTATTCTCATTTTCTTGTAACTTTTTTTTAAATTTCGTCTAGGTATCACGTTCCACGGATTTAAATAGACCACCATCCGCATAGTAGAATTGCCTTAAAGAGAAAGTGCTAAAAACCGGAAATAGAGCAATAGAAAGCAATTTATTAATAATAAGGTAACGAGGGATGTGTAAATATCAAACGTTCCCAGTGCCGAAAGAGAGACTGGAAAACATTGACAAAGCAATGAATATGGTTAAGGGAGAGATTGTTGACAGTAAGATAATTACAGCGAGAGATTACATGAGCCATATACAACTCTCCGATACATAATGAGCTAAATAAAGTAAACATTATATAGGGGAAGAGAGAGAGGGGGTAGAAGAGGGCAGGAGTGGGGGTAGAGATGTTTGCCAAGGGAACAGCAGAGCCCTCTGGTGGATTATTACAGAGTATTCATTAGTAGTGCTAATTACCAACAGCCAGGGCCGGGGAGAGCTTCTCTTCCTTTAATGAATAAGCTCTAATGAACCACTTTCTGTTAATTAAAGAGGGAGGTGGAGTGGGGGGAGAGAGAGAAGGGGTGGGGATAGGGATTGGAGTGGAGGGGAGGAGTCGGCGGGGAGGGGGGGGGGGGGTTTAAAGAAGTGAAAGATAAGTGGAAAAAGCGGAGAATAATATAGCTCATTAAGAAGAAACCTTTTCGGGGCCGAACGCCGAGAGGGCCAATTACTACAAATGTTCAAACAAAATAACCGGTCTCATTTCGCTTAATTAACACCGTCTCTCCTTACCCCCTCTCCTCCTCTCTCTTTTCCCCCACCCCTCTCCAATTAGAGCACAAAAGAGGAACAGTGTGAGCGGAGGGGGGAAAGGCTTGTCGAACGGCTCACAAGAATTACTTCTAAATGACGATTACTACACACCACTCTTCCGTCCGCCATCTTGTACTTCTACACTAATTACTCACTCCCTTCAATAATGATTTGTAATATGAGTAAGGTCTGAACATTATTATCTTTACGTCAGAATAAAGTGAGAATCAATAAGAAAATAAAACAACAACTAAAATTACTTCCTAAGGTAAATAAAATCCAATCAAACCATCATAAAGTAGATAAAATTTCCTTCGAAACATAATGGTATGTGCTGTTACTATGTTCATTTTAAGTGGCTTTCAGAGCGGTTACATAAACCATATTCAGATTATTCATCAAAATCTTTGTTTTTCGGGAATTTTTTACTCTGTCCTCTTAAAGATATCTCCACTTTCAGGAAAAATTGTCCGTTTTATAACCTGTAATTGTCTAATAAGGAATTTGACGGTTTCTTGGTTATTAAGGGTGAAATGGCTTTTAATAATCGAAAAAATGTGAAGAAAAAATTATTTTTTATTATTAATTCTTTTGATTTCCGGGACTATATTCTAATCCCTACAATGAATTAGGTTTTATCCCACAAGGCAAAATGGTTTGAATCAGTCAATGTACAGTGCCTAATGCTTCCTCCCCTCCCCATGGCACATATATATATATATATATATATATATATATATATATATATATATATATATATATATATATACAAGTTGAGATATACAGTAGAACTTGGGTAATTCGAACCCCTAGGGACCGATAAAAAAGTTCGAATTATCCAAAATTCGAATTACAAAACTTTTTGAAAATAAAGGGGAAAAAAATCGAACTTCAGATTTTCACGTTTAATTAAAAAAAAAAATACGTTTTGTTTAAAGCATAACAAACATTTCATGAATTGATGATTACGTGCATAAGTAATAAATAATTTATCAAAAAAATAAAAACAAACGTCTATTTTTTGAAAAAAGTAATTCTCATGGGAAAGAATTTTTTTCTTTATTTTTCAGGTGAGTTGGTTAGGAGGAATTCCAAAGTCCTTGGCAATTTCAGTTTTTTTTTTTTTTTTTTAATCCTTTTTCAACTTCCTTAATCGCAGCTATTTTCTCTGACAACGTTAAAGTTTTTTAACTTCTTCGACATCTTAAATCTTGAATCAACAACTCACAGAACTGCACTGTACACCAGAAATTCAACGCACAAACAACAACAACAAAATACAACAGATCTAGGCGCTGACTGATTTTTAACTGAATAAGAAATGAAAATCGGAGGGATGTTGGGAGGGAATTCTAGGATAAAACAACCCCTGAAGGGAGGAAGCGCGATCCACCACTTTGCAGAACTCCTGGAGTCCAAGAACTAGACTATAACCGCCGCGCTTCTTGTCCTGGAACCTCTACATCCGTATCTTACTATCCGCCTTACCCGAGGGGAGAATATTTTCAAACGATTTAAGATCGACCGCCTCTCTGTCCACTTCCCATTCGAGGTAAAGACTCGTCAAAAATTCGAATTATCCAAAATTTTATTCGAATTAACCAAGATTTTTTTACATTGTTTATGCCCTAAATTCTAGGGACCGAGAGAAATATTCGAATTAAAGACGATTTCGAATTATCGAAGTTGGAATTATCCATATTCCACTGTATTTGTGGACCGAAGAAGATTTGAAAAAATTTTTAAAACGATTTTCATGAGTACATCCTCAATATGCAATCTTATTATGGCTGACCTATTCGAAGAAATCTTACGCTCTCCATTGCAAATCAACGCGAAATTAATATTTATTTATTTATTGTTATTATCGTTACTAGGCGATAAAACAGTCAAATCATTATTTTTAAGAAAATAAAAACCAAAAAAAACATCAATCAGAATGAATTTAGAGATTGTCTAGAGTATCTATAGGTACTGTTTATGTTTAGAGTTACTTAGTTATATTAATATATTTATAAAAATATCAATTTTTTTTATTTCTTCAGGCCGGTTGTTCTAATATTATAAAGTGCATTAGATAAAATTTTGAGAATTTATATGCAGTCTGGGGGACCAATAAGGAAAGTTCAGCCATAATTTGACAGAGCAGATTCAAAATTCTTTGGATGTCATATTTGTTTTAATTGGACCAAAAGCAATTAAAGGCAAATTTAATCCGGGAGGTATATGACGAGTATGGAGTTACCAATAATTGGCCATTAAAAATGTCCCAGAAGAAAGTAATAAATGGGATTTACCTTGCATATAACCTATAAAATAATTGGATAATTTCTTGGAAGGGAAATCCATATTTGTGTTTTCAAAACGTTTTTTTATTTCTTTTTTCTGCACGCTGAACTTATTTTTTACGTATTTGTAATTCCAGGAGTGTATCAACTGCAATTCTTGCAATTTGTTAAAAGCTTGTGGTGTCTTGAAAGCTCGTGAGGTAGATGAGGTACTTATTAGACTGTGTAGCAACAAAATGGACGAAAAACGACAACTTGAATTGGTATCTTGACTATTTCACCCAAGTTGCAGTTTGCGAAAGTTGCTTGTGGCATGTGATGTAAAGATGAGGAGAGAAACCTTTATTTAAAATAAATAAATAAAATGGGCTGCCCAATTATATTTGGTTGCTAGAAACACAGCGTGCTTATCATCCATTCGGAAATAGGGTTAATTTATAGGCTGAAGATGTAAGGATTTCTAAATGTGGAATAGAGAATAAAGAAGATGAAGACGAAAGAAGGCTATAGTGATGGATGAGGAGGAATTGAATTGAAAGTATAAAATATATAAGGAAACAGTTTGAATGGATGATAAGCACTCAGCGACCGAATATGTGATTGGCAATTATGCCCAATGTATCCACTAGTATGGACTCGGATAAAGCTGCCAGGTGATCTGATGAAACTCCTAGTCCTTCGAGGAAGATGGCTGTGCTCTTCGGTATAGTCCCTCTTGATCCGAACCACAATCCTTTAACTATATATTTCCTCTTCCCGAATTGGTCTTGAAATTTCTCTTCGTAGTATGCCGTGCATTTTGAATAAATGGATTTTTTTCCGGCATCTATTTTTTCGTCCTCTTTGATGTGGTTGGTTTCATAGAGTACCGTGGGATCAAGTATATATGCCGTTTTCTCATTTTTAGGAAACGCTATGATGTCAGCATAACGTGGTGTTCCTTCCTCATCGATTCCGTAAACTTCTTCGAAACATTAATATTCCTTGTCTTTGAGGAGTTCCATTATTCTATGCTTGACGTTGTGGTCCCTCCGGGTGACGAGGAGCATGCTGTTAGGACAACTACCAAGCACATGGGCTGGTGTTTCCGTCTCCCTAGCGCATTTGCGACAGAGGGTACCTAAATCAGCTGCTCCTGCCAGACCAGGAACACCACGCAGTGGTGCATAGTTAACGTTGAGCTTCAATGCGTTCGTCCATTCGGAACTAGAAAAGTTTTTTCTCGCAAATGAATTTGTTACCGCTGGGGAATTCCTTAAAGTGAACCACGCCGATTCCTTGCCATTTGGACGTCGCCCATTCATCAAATGACTTTTCCCGTAGCGTCCTAATTGTCCTTATGCTATAATTCCCTCCGATGTCTTGGATATTCATTTTAAGCCTTCTACAGCATGAGTTTTGATTTCCTTGTGACATTGAATGAAATTTGCGGCTAAGGTTTTGATAAATGGGATATTTAAGTTATTATGGCAGGTCAAATGGTGGCACTAAATGCAGGATTCGGTTAATTTTCGGAGGATTGGATTTTATTGCACACAGAAAATGTTTTGGATCCACACAGTCATTTGCCTAATTCCGAATGGTTCTGAGAATAGCATCGACAGTTAACAATCGAGTAAGTGTAGTAAAGTTCACATTAGATGAGTAATTGCCGTAACTGGGTCAGCATGCCAGAAGTGATATCTAAACTCCTTCAAACAAAAAAAAGTCCCTCTCCCAGGAACTGCGTCATCTTAGCGTGGTTCCAATCAAATCCCTAGAGCCATTAGTAAAGGAATAGATGCAGTTATTGGTAGGTTTTGATATTTCGTGAAAAATATAAAATGAAATCTCAAAGAAGGAAGATTTAAGGCACCACAACAGGAAACTGACTGTATCTGAAGCGGAAATGATTCCCCCTTCTAAACGTTCATTCGTTTTGTTTTGCTTTTTTCCTATAAGAATTCAAAAAATATTCATTTATTTGTTATTAAAAAATTGGAGAAAATTACTTTCATTTTGATCCCACAAGATAGCGTTGTCCGACGACATATAAGTTACTCTGTAAGGTGATTTGCTTTTCGATGAATGGTTGCTTTAAGATTAGACCTGAACAAAAATTATCTGTTACTAAAAACTAAAAGTTTCAGCTAAATTATCTGCCTAAGACCGATACGGTGACGAAATCATGATATGTGGAAAAGGAAATAGTCATCACTCGACAGCCTGATAAATAATAAATTTTTCTTGAAATCAGTTTTAAGCATAAATTTTGGTAGAACTGCCTCAGTCAAAAAATAAAAAACGTTGCTTGGCGATCTTCCTTTTCTAAAGTTTCTTAATAGAAGCGCCTATAAGTCTAAGAACTGTTCACAACCATAGCATGAAGATCTCTGGAAAACAATGGACGTCCAGCTTTCTTCCATTTACTACCATCTAATATTATAAAAATATTTTACAATTGGTTAATTTTATTTTTAGTACGGCGCTTATGCATGCAGGTTATCATCGTTAGGTATAAGTTGCCATCTTTCCTGACCATAAATGGTAATATTTTTGGCGAGTAGAAAAAACGCAAGCGGTACTCAATCCCGTATCTTTTTAGGTTGGAATCGCATACACTATCAACCCGGCCACCGGGGAAGTTTCGGAATTATTGGTATCTTTCCATTGAAGGTGAAGTATAAAATTTTTCTATTCCATGCATTCCGAATCGCAACAGATTTGGGCATTTAATGGGATGAAGCTAAAGGGGCCCTCACACTGGCAAAAATGTTGCTCAAATTTTGAGTACAAATATTGAGCTTATTTTTATACAAAATATTGAATGGTCGTGGACCCCTCACACTGCATAAAATTGTATAACAGCCGTTATGTATATATATATATATATATATATATATATATATATATATATATATATATATATATATATATATCTTTTTAAAGGCATTTCAAGCATCTCTTGGGTCATTGTCGTCTATGTATATATGTGCAATTGAAAATATATTGACGAAAAAATGTAGAAGAATGAATTATTTGAAACAAAAAATTTAATCAAATCAATATATTTTTAATAGACAGGATAAAATAAAGATGAAAAAAAAATCTAAAATACTTAAAAATGTATTGCAAATACATACACGCTGTAATATTTGGTCAGCCCCTTCACACTGCACTCTGTCATGCTACAAAATATTGAGAGGTCCGCAACAATTATCCAAAACATTCAGAAAACTTCTGAACACCCACAAAATATTGGATACTCCTTTTTTGTACAATATTTCTCCTCGCACTCGCAATATTTTTGCACAAAACCAACATCTTCAACAATTTAAGTTAAAAATTTGCCAGTGTGAGGGGCCGATGAATATCTATCCTTAATATAATAATGCACCTTTCTATGTCTCCAGCAAAACCCTTAACAATGACCTTAACATCCTATTTGTCCTTGACCTTGCTAAAACCCAATTCCAAAAGTTCCACTCCAAATTGTCTTACCATCCTAATCCTGAAGGTCTATCCTCATCATCCCAATCCCATCCAGACAATCCTCCTAGGCGGCTCAAGAGACAGTGGCCTTGAGACAATTTAATCATCTGATCTTATCGTGGCCATTAAAACATTTACTGAGACATCTCTGGAAGTGCCAACAGTGTTTGTCTTCTTCCATGTTTTGTATGTTTTTTCTTTTATTTTACTTTTACCGTTTTTGTCAACTTGTACATAATATCTGCATCAACAAACTTGAACATTGTACTGTTAATCATTTTTACAGATTATTTCAAATAAATAAATGAAGAAAAAAAAATTATTATAATACTTCAGGAATATAGTATCTTGGAATGAGAAAGAGTAGATGAAGCAGACAAAAAAAAAAAAAAAAATCAGTCCCGTAACAGGCCACAAGGGCCCAGAGGGGCAGATACTGTAGAGGTATCTGATTCTTGACCATACGGCACACTAGGGAGATAGTGTGGTCAACACTATGCTCCGGCCGCCTGATTTTCCCCTTGGCTGCTTCGACTGCTAGAGTCATTAGCACCCAAGGTACCCATTATTAATTAAATTAATTAAAGGCTGGGTGAGCCTAGGGACGATCTGGGACCCCAAATCCAACCCTCGAACGGCAGCACTGGAAGAAAAAATCTTTAGAGCGCGCTCGGGTTTTGAACCTGGTCCTCCAGTTCATTAGTCGAGTGCTCTACCACTGAGCTAACCTCGTCCCCAGATGAAGCAGACAAAGTAGGTCCAAATGAACACCCTTGCTCTATCGTAAGCCTCCCCTGTTTCCATTTTCTCGGCATCACACAGAGAAGGAAGAGAGGCGCAGTTGTCCGGCTTCGGAAGGCTTAGTTGAGAATGACGTCAGGTAGAAGATGATTTAGCCGTTGGGTACAATGCAGACAGAGCTCTTCGCTAATTAGAAGAGCCGCCACCAGGAGCAGCACTGAAAAGTGTAGCCCCCTCCTCCCTCCCCCTTCAGAGGCTCCTGTTTCACCCCCCGAACTAATTAAGCAAGTTAGAAGCCGCAGTCCTTATGTAACCCCAATCCTCTGATTATTCCTCTTCTCTTCCTCTATTAGCCAGTCAACGGTGTTGTCAGACAGGTTGTGCATTGTTCTCAGTCGATACCCTATATCTCTACTCTCTCCATCTCTTGTTCTATTGTCGCTTCCTCCATTATTCGGAAATATTTAGATATATTACTACTGAATACTTGACAAGATTTAGTGAGAACGCGTTGAGTAACTAATAAAGCTTTGTCTTAAGTAGCCAAAATGTACATTGAATTATACTTCTCAACAACGGTACCGAAACAACAAATATAAAACGTTTGAGGTTGAAAAATAGGGCAGCTTTAAAGATTTTACCAGCCGAGCTGCCAATTAAGCAACATGCCAAAATGAGTTGGTCGAGGCAGTCGATGCTGAAGGGTTTTGCAAGCTCGCCGTCAATACGCTTACGTTTTGATCCTTGAATGTAGTTATGGCCTGCATCGCTTTTCGGTGGATTTCCGTGGTTTCTTACCTCACTGAGGGTTTGTCGCTATCTCTGTAGGCTATATGGGCATTGCCTTTAGGTTTGACGCGTATTGTGTCGGCTTATAGTGCGATGTTGACCATTAGTTGAGCTCCCTTAAGTGGCTGGTGAATATGATGAAGCATACTGTTCCTTACATTGAGTATTGGGGTACGTTTCAGAAAGCGTTGATCGTGTAAGAAATGTTTTCCTCTACCACATTCGAGAAAATCCCTGGTGATGGTGACTACAAATGTGGTATGAAGCAGTATTCCTTCAACCTTCGAAGCCTGATGGGATGTAAGATGCTGTTGAAAGCCTGCGCGCACTCCAGAACGATGATGGCTGTCACATTGTTGTTCCTCAGGTAATATGTGACCAAATAGTTTCATGGAGGATGTCTAGATAATAACTTTAGACTGGTCACGTGGACTTATTACCACATTCAGTGCACTCCAAGACCTTACAGTATGTGACCAAATAGTTTCATGGAGGATGTCTAGATAATAACTTTAGACTGGTCACGTGGGCTTATTACCACATTCAGTGCACTCCAAGTCCTTACAGTATGTGATCAAATAGTTTCATGGAGGATGTCTAGATAATAACTTTAGACTGGTCACGTGGACTTATTACCACATTCAGTGCACCCCAAGTCCTTACAGTATGTGACCAAATAGTTTCATGTAGGATGTCTAGATAATAACTTTAGACTGGTCACGTGTACTTATTACCACATTCAGTGCACTCCAAGTCCTTACAGTATGTGACCAAATAGTTTCATGGAGGATGTCTAGATAATAACTTTAGACTGGTCACGTGGACTTATTACCACATTCAGTGCACCCCAAGTCCTTACAGTATGTGACCAAATAGTTTCATGTAGGATGTCTAGATAATAACTTTAGACTGGTCACGTGGACTTATTACCACATTCAGTGCACTCCAAGTCCTTACAGTAAATTATATTTTTTTAAGTCCACTGTACCTGTGAAGCGAAGTCGACACTAAAAGGAAACCAAATTACTCAGAAGCTGAATATTTATTGTCGTCCCATTCCGAAATTAAATACCCTAACGTTCGTGGCGTTTTGCTCTCTCCAATTCCACTTTGCAATAAATGGGCGTACGACGTAGGGGAAGCGGGAAAAAAAAATTAAAAATTCAAAACCCTCAATTACAGGAAGAGTAATTTGTCTAATTGTGATACCGAAACGACAGACGATAAAAGATAAATTAGAATTGGAGAAAACCGTTCGAATAAATTGTTCCCCTAAATAGCATCCGCTTCAACAGGTTTAGGCCGCGGGGAAATTCGATTCTTCTTGTGTTCCGCCTTATTATCTCTATCATGCAATATATTCATTTATATTCAACTTCTGATTTTTATGTTATATTTATTTTTATTTCCGATCAAAAGATCTTTGTTGTTTTTTATTCAATGTTCTTTTGTTTCAAAAGTTCGAATTATTCAAAACGTTCAACTAATTTATCGCATTTAAACCGTTACCCGACCTATTTGCACTTGACCTCTGGGGAACAAACCCACAAACAAAACGTCAAACATTCAGAGAATACAGGGATTCAACGTCCTTCCTGAAAATTTGTATCGCAATTTTTGACATTTGTAATAAAGCCCTATGTAATAATCTACACATCCGTTTTATACAAGAACTGCAAAGGTACCCCATATTACATTCCAATTGTCTAAACACTCCAATCCCAGAGCACAAACGCATTGATCCGAAAATCACAAAAAAAAAAACAACAAAAAAACAAATGATGCTCAAGATTTCTTGGTCATTTGATCAGCTATTTCATTAAAAAAAAAAGTAATTTAAATAAAGAAGTATCAATAATGATTGCCTCCTGTCAAAGTATGATTGCCATTATTATTTTTTGTTTATACATTATCATCATTTTTTATATAAATCACTTTTCTGTTTTATATTTTAGTATTTTAATATTACTTATAAATTAATTTCTATATTTGTATTCCGTATTAGTTGTTTATCAAATCCCACTGTGCGTTGCAAGCACGCTTAACTAATGCATTTGCATTTGATAGAAAATAAATTAGTTTTTGAATTAAAAAAAAAAAAAAAAAATCTTCAACAAAATCACGACAAAATTCGTATTACTGACGAAAAAACATACATCATCTAAAACTAATGCATTTAGTAAAAAATTGCACAGTATAATAAAATATGACTCGAAGAATCCTAGCGAGGTTCCGTTAGTAAAGGAATATCACAAAAAAACATAAATATGAAATAGAGGCCAAGTTCCTCCCCCCACAAAGAAACACTCCCTTCCCCCAAAAGCGAGAAATATCTCCTCCTAAAACCCCCAAAAAACGCCTTACCATCCTACACTCCAAAAAAGTAGTATGAGTTAGTGTATTAAGTGCACCATATTTTCAACCAAAAATATTTGCCAATACAAGAGATGATACAAGACAGAAATGTCCAAGTTCATTACTTGGAAGACCTCATAGTTACTTACTAGGAACAGTAAAGACACTTAACTGACCTTTAAAAACAACAATAAAAATACTTATATCCAGTTACTAAAATATCACTTTCCTCATCCAGGTATATTCTTAAACTTGGCAATGTTTAGTTTTCTCTCTAAAGATAATTTCGGCACAAATAAAACATTGCCAAGTTTAAGAATATACCTGGTCGAGGAAAGTGATATTTTAGTAACTGGATATAAGTATTTTTATTGTTGTTTTTAAAGGTCAGTTGAAGTGTCTTTACTGTTCTTAGTAAGTAACTATGAGGTCTTCCAAGTAATGAACTTGAACATTTCTTTCTTGTATCATCTCTTCTATTGGCAAATATTTTTGGTTGAAAATATGGTGCACTTAATACACTAACTCATACTACTTTTTTGGAGTGTAGGATGGTAAGGCGTTTTTTTGGGGTTTTAGGAGGAGATATTTCTCGCTTTTGGGGGAAGGGAGTGTTTCTTTATGGGGGGAGGAACTTGGCCTCTATTTCATATTTATGTTTTTTTGGGATCTCATTACTTTTTTCTAAGTATTAATTAAAATTTAGTTGCCGAATACCTACTGGCTTTTGTACTTCATATAAAACCAGGGTCTTTGGATTCTGCATAAAGTTCTCCTTACTGCTTGATATTTGATACCAATAATCAACCTACATACATCTAATCACTAGCCTAGAAAAGTTAGAAGCTCTTCCAGATGACATTACTCTAGAAGACAAATTGATTGCTCTCTTAACTAAACTATTACACTGTAAAACTCAGGAACCTTCTCCCGAGGATAAAGATCACAATAGGGAAAGTGTAGAAGGCCTTCAAGAAAAAGTTAAGAACAAAGACGATACATTTTGGGTTTGTGATCCTAAACTTTGGAATTTAGATGGCTCGACTTTGAAAAACTTAGTATCTGCTGTCAAGCATGCTGTTACATGCAGTTAACCCCTACGACTTTATTTACTGTATTTAAGAAAGAAGTCACAACTGTTGTTGTTAAGATGCGTCGAGATGTTTCTTAAAACATCAAATATAGGTTCTCCGTACCAAGACGATTCATTTCATACCCCACATGATGGGTTTCAGAAGGAATGATGGCTTTCCGATGGAACAAAACGTCACAGGTAATATGACACTCCCGTATCAAGACCTACCTGCGTGCCAAGTTTGGTCAAAATAGGTCATACGGTGTGAATTTGTACAAGGAACAAACATACAGACAGACAGCTGAAAGACCTTTTTTACCTAGCCTAGTGCATTCCCCGGACCAAGGCCTACCTGTGTGCCAAGTTTGGTCGAAATCGGTCAAACGGAGTGAATTTGTGTAAGGAACAAACATGCAGACAGACAGCTGATAGACGATTTTGACCTAGCCTATGACACTACCCCGATAGAGACCTACCTATGTACCATGTTTGGTCAAAATCGGTCAAATCGTGTGGATTTGTATAAGGAATAAACAGTTAGGCAAACAGCTGATAGACAATTTAACCTAGCCTATGATTCTCCCCGTATCAAGACCCATCTGTGCCCCAAGTGTGGTCAAGATCGGTCAAACGGTACGGATTTGTATAAGGAACAAACATACAGACAGACAGCTGGTATAAGATTTTGACCGAGCCTATATGCGTCTAATTGTTTCTTAAAACATCAAATATAGGTTTTTCATACCGAGACGATTCATTTGATACCCCACATCATGGGTTTCGGACGGAATGACGGGTTTTCGAAGGAAGTACAAAATTGGCACGCCCCCGCCCCGGAAGCGGAGTCAAACAGAGCTTTTCAGGATTTTTCGATTTTTTCCTTTAATAACACCTCCATATCTATCAACATGCAAAATTTCAAGTCTCTAGCATCATGGGAAGTGCCTAATAATGTTGATGAGTCAGTGAGTGAGTGAGTGAGTGAGTGAATGAATGAGTCAGTGAGTGAGTTCTATAAATCCCGATTTTCGATCGCTTATATCTCAGAAACTATTCGATGTAGAATTATGAAAATTTCCAGTTTTACTCATATCTAGTAGTATAATACCTGTGTAAAATTTCATAGCTTTATCTTTACCTGGTTGAAAGTTATGAGAGGGTAAAAATCGGCTCTAAGACCTCCTGTAATATACACACAGTATGCTTTGGCTGGAACTTGGCCTGGCGCACTACCGTGCATCTAGATAAGCAGTTATCGGCAGGTTTTGATATTTCGTGAAAAATGTAAAATAAAATCTCAAATATAAGTAAGATTTAAGACGCCATAACAGGAAACTGACAGTAACCTATGTTCTCAATGATTACTTAAATCGGCCATTGTGTGAAGAATTTCTACTGTCATTTTTTTCTGATTGAGGGAAGAAATATTAAATTGCTTATTTTTTTTTAAAGCAGTTGCATTTTAATTTTTATTTACATTATTTCCCCCTCCTCTTTGTCGCAAGATGAAAAATCTTCATATAATAAATTTTCTCTGTTTTTGGCGCCCTGCGTATTGTGCGTATAATAATAATAATTATGGCACAATAACTTGTCATTCAACAATTCTGAGCAGGTCCAGGAATGTGACTGATAATACTCCTGAGAGTCCCATTAATGGGACTCAATTCAATTAATTAATTGAACTTTAATCTGTGCTTACCGTAACCTCCCTTTGTGGCTACCTGTCCGCCAAAGAGGTTTGGCTCGTAACTGCTGCTGATTCACAGAGGTACAAAGAACCACTGCAGCCAATGACATCACTTTTTCCATGATTTACATTTGTTTCCGTTAACCAAGCATTTATTTTATTTATTTATTTAAATTTTAACGTCCATTTATTATTAACTACGAATTTTAGGACGGGTTATCTATAGGTTACCACCCAAACCTTATTTTATTACTAACGCCAAATGAATTGACGGCAATTTTATTTTTAAATTACAAGACCATATTAAGTTTCTTGTTGGATACCGACCAATATGCCAACAATTTAATGTTATTATTATTAATGTGATTAATTTGTTTACTGATTCAAAATGGAAATGAACCACTTCAGAGGAAAGTATCTCGGGCAGAGTTTACAGACTTCTAGAATTTTCAAGGGGATGAAGTGCTGAAAATGAACTGGAAGCCGAAGAAATCGCCGTAGCCATGTTCGAAAGCAGACGGGACAAGAGGAGCTACTCGTTTTAATTTAATGAAATTAAATCATTAGCAAGAGGAAGGCTTTGTTAATCCGAGGTACTAACCCCCCACCCCGGGACTCGAGAGGGATTGAGAGGGTGGGAGGGGGGGGGGGGGGGTGTAAAAGGTAAAAGTGGCGGGAGGGGAAGTGGAGGTAGGTTTCATTAGAGAAGGTTAGGTGATATGTAGCACCGAGGTAGGGAAGCACTTGTAGGTAATTTTAACTTTACCTGTTACCTACCTCTCTACAGCTAGCGGGGCTTCCTTAATCAAAACCAGCGCGAGCAGCCAGTCGGCCCATTTAAAACGAGATGAAAATTAAATGAATAAACTTTTATTGCTCCCACCCCCCTCTCCTTCAGGGCTAGTCTCGGCGCATGCGCAATCCTCCTACCAGGCCCTTGTATAAAGTAATTATATGGAACTGATGAAATTAATTAAAAGCAGCTAAGGTTTTCTTTAATGAATGGAATTTTTACTACTAGCTCCATGCTTGCCCTCTTTCCCTCTATGTAGCCTAAGCAATCAAATACCTTAGAGGATTTAGTCTTTTCAACTCAAATATGAAGAGATTAAGATAAGAACTTTGTCAAAATTTAATCACAAGACTCACATCTGTATGTAATCTAGGTCAGAGTTCTGCAGAATTTCCAACCAACCAACGAGGTTCGACGTTATTTGAGCGATGTCAGTCAGCGAAGTGAACAACAGTACCTATTTCCGTGTATTAATGGACAGGTTCAAATAAGACAACAGTAATTTATACAGAACTATGTTTTTTTTTTTCTATTTTATAAACGTAACTTTATTGTTAAAAACTATTTAACTATTAGTTCGTAGTGTACGGCCCCCTTGTACACAAGAGCTTGTATGAGACGGTCAATTTACAGAGGGTCCTTATCTATGAAGATTTGAAGAAATGTTTAAAAAATCTCTTCATGCGTGCAACCTCAATAGCTTTATTTCTTCTGAAGGAGCTAAAAATAACCCGAAAGTCCTCAAAGGCGAGTTTTAGTATGACCGTAGCTAATTGAGGAGCAGCTAAATCGGATTCTCCCTACCGTAGCCCGCATATAAAGTATAGCTGTTCGTTATCGGTTTCTTTTCGTGACTGCCGCAGTGTAGGGAGCCCGGCAATTAGAGATAGGCCCCCTAAAGCAGCGCCCTTATAAACGAGCCGCGATAATCGAATAGTCTCGAGTCGATACACCGCTTACACAAAAATCGACTCCGATTTCGGCTTTATCTTTCTTAAGGGCAATATTATATCGATTTGGTATGAAACCCGTCTTGGCAAGCGTCATTTTAGCGCATTTCTTCTTAGGCTATATCCTGGATATGAGTTGAAGATCATAGATGAACATGACACCGTATAATTGGTAACTATTAATCGCAGGAATTGCGTTATCTTAAGGCATTTTCGTTCTTGTCCTTAGTGTCATTTAAAACAATGGAATAAAAACAGTTAGTATTTTTTTTTTTATTGATATTTCATGAAACATTTAAGGACCCATTCCATAAACGTCTCTTAAATAGCGAAGTCTCTTTACCTCGAGTTTAGGAATATTCTATTACAAACATCTTCAACACGTAGTTTTACTGAAATATTTTAATGCTAAAGGCAATTAAAGTGGTCACACATGAAACGTATATTTCGAGGTAAAACGATAGCGATTCTAGCTAGAGCACGACAAATGCCGAACTAATATTACTGGATAATACACGATCACGGGCTGAAACGAATGCAGGGCATCAACCTGCCTAGACCACGGATACGACATGATGAGATTATGCAGAGGTGGACTTACCTCCAGCTATTCATGGCGCGGGGGCGACCACAAAACTTACTCATACATTTCGTTGATGAAACACAAAGGTGAATATAAGGGGGCCTGAGGGAGTTGCAGCTCGTCCCCACCGAAATTTTGATTTAATCAGTAAAAGTTTGTCATGAAAACCCTAAAAATAAAATAAATAAGACCACTAAGTTCAGAAACAAATGCTGTTTTTGGGTGTAATAGCGTTTTAGTTGATAACTATTCAAATTTCTAGATTGTTAATATTTCATGCCCCCTCCCCAATTCTTCCAGCCCCTCCCTTCCCCCCCCCCCGAAATTATTTCCTATATAAAAGAAATAGGATGAGACATGGGGAATTCTTATAGCGGTAAAAGGACAATATTAAATAACAAGAAAGGACATTTGATAGTAAAGGTTTACACAAGGAGCCCGCAAGTCGGCTTTTAAGAAATGTCTGGAGTCAAATGATCAGATTTTTATTACATTTGGTACAAAAATCTATTGTCAAATTTAAAAAGTTCGTTAACCATCAGAATACGTTCATGGGAGCTTGGCTTTTAAAGCGAAATTTGCAAACAAAAAAATCTTAACGCACACGTATTCGAGTGCATATTCTTGCAAGTACTCGTTCTATATGTTAAATAGCGTACGAAGAGGGATAAAACCATTTTTAAATCTATATCAGTAACCGTATACAAAAAAAATGTATACAGTAGAACTTGGATAATTCGAACCCCTAGGGACCGGTAAAAAAGTTCGAATTATCCAAACTTCGAATTACAAACGTTTTTGAAAATAAAGGGGTAAAAATCGAATTTCATATTTTCACATTTTTTAATTAAAGAAAATACATTTATTTTATTTAGACAATAACAAACATTTCATAAATTGATGATTTCGTACATAAGTAATAAATAATTTATCAAAAAAGTAAAAATAAAAGTCTATTTTCTAAATCAACAACCCCACTGTACACCAGAAATTCAAGGCGTGGTGGAGGGATGGTGGGAAGCAATTCTAGGATAAAACGACAGGATGGTGTATGTAACTACAACCCCTGGAAGGGAGGAAGCGCGACCCACCCCTTTGCAGAACTCCTAGAGTCCAAGAACTAGACTTTGAGACCGCCGCGCTTCTTCTCCCGGAACCCCTACATCCGTATCTTACTATCCTTTTTACCCGAGGGCAGAATATTTTCACAAGATTTAAGATCGACCACTTCCCACTGGAGGTAAAAAATTCGAATTATCCAAAATTTTATTCGAATTAACCACGAGTTTTTTTACATTGGTTATGCCCTAAATTCTAGGGACCGAGAGAAATATTCGAATTAACCACGATTTCGAATTATCGAAGTTCGAATTATCCATGTACTACTGTACAACTAATTTTACGTTTGGTTAATCAGAAGCGATTGATTCAATTGAAACTTGTTCCAAATGTTTGACATTCATGTCCTTGTAGGAATGGTCTATTGTCCACTCAATGCCAATCTCCATGTTCAACTTGATGCCCTAAATGAATGAAAAATTACGACCGATATTTTTATTGGAACGGAAAAACATCCGATGGATATTAATGTGGACGTCCGTCCTATCGACACATTTTTTGGAATTCCCAAGAAGCGTTTTACGATTAAATGGATCTGACAATAAGACCCCTCCTCCCTCCGATTCGCATCCCGTTAACAACGCCACCCCCTTCCCCCCGGAGGAAACGCTTAAGAAACAATTAAAAAGCCGTGTAGCTGGCCGATCCTGAGAGAACTGGATAATGACGTCCGTGGAGCTGGGTTATTGGACCAATCCAGCCCGCCTCGGGCCATATTGGCCGCTACTACTTCCAGCATCATTACCACTTCGAACCGATACACTTATAATGAGGTACCCCCCCCCCCCCCACCTACCCCTGTAGCCTCACCTCCCCTCTCCAGCTGTCGCTCAGGCGCTCTTTTATACTCCTGTCGTCTCGCAGATTGAGGGGATGAAGACCATAATACCTTACCAATTGGGTACTGAATAATAACAATTCTGGGGCTTGCTACGAAAGGGAGCTTGGTCCAAATTTTCCAAGTTCTCGGGAAACTATGGAGTGATTTTTAGTAAAGAAGTGCTCTGCTTCTTGATACTTTATATATTTTCTTTGTATAAATCAAGCTTCCAGTTTTTCCTAAATATTTCTTCCCACAAGAATATGGTATGCTATATATGCCCGAAGTTATAGTTCGGGAGCAGGTAAGATCTTCGTATTGCTAGTGAATATTGTTCTTATCTGATATTTTTTCAACAATTTACTGGTTTTGCCTATTACACCTTCAAGCTATGAGACGATAACTTTTTCTATAAGGTCTTCTGGTTCGTGAGGATTCTCGGACTAAATTTGTACTTCGGAATTCCTTCTTTTTGATTTCTTCATCGTATCCATTTTTCTTCGGAGCTTTCTTCAAGTGGCGTTCTTCTTTTTTAAGATATATGGGCGCTAAAATTTGCATTGCTCTATTCAACAAAGTTCTTATGATCCTATTCTTCTGATGGCGAGAATTCGCATTCGGAAGTATGTATTTTTCATTTTCACCATGACAAAGAATTGAATTTTCCTTCTTCTTCAATTTCCATCATGAATTTTATGTATCAATGATGCTATATGGATCCTTGAAGTTTTTCACTGCCTCTCTTCTGTGAGACCAGATGACGAAAGTATTGTCAATATATCTGTACCAATTTGACGGTTTAAGGATAGCCTTGTCTAATGTATGATCTTTGAATTTATTCGCTCTCTGTTTATAATAATTTATTTATTTATTTATTCACGGAGCTTCACATACCAATAATCAATAAAAACTGTATGAACGGGAAGAAAATAAATTCAGTATATTCAGTTTCTGAAAAAAAATTAATAAATAAAAAAAAAGATAATAAAAAAAATACACAACAAAAAATTAAAATTAAAAAAAATAATAATATTAATATAAAATAAAATAAATAAGTAAATCAAACCAATGTTTATAATAACAAGGACAATTATAAATTATACACTTATGGATTTCAACAACCATTTTATTATTTCATTTTATATATTTAAATATTCAACAGCGTCCTCGAAAGGTTGAAATAAATAATGCAAATCACTAATGATGAGATGCATACATCAAATAAAATAATATAAAAATTATCATTTTTCCAACAGGCCTATATTACTTATATTATGTAATAGAATCATTTTTTATATTAATAAATCCTAGTCTATTACATCTTGGAGTCTTATTGGCGCGAGTATCGTCTAAGTTTCTTGTTTAAAAATATGAAAATGTTTGAAAAACGGAAGTAGAAGAAAACAGGGGAAAAAGGAATAAAAAATGCTGATAAATATGTAAACAAAACCAAAAAAACTGAAAATAGTATTTTTATTTATTTATTTTGTTTTAACGTCCTATTATACAAAACATAGATTCATTTGATTGGTTACCTACGGGTTATTGGAAAATCTCTACTATATTAACTTTTTATTGACATCTGTTTTTTTTCATACTGAACAGCATAATTTTGAATTTTAATGAATAGACTACAATAAAAATGAGTTATAATAGGTCACCATTATTCTCACATGAAGAATTATTAAAATTAACGCGGATCCAAAATAGGTTTTAACTTATTTGCCATAGCTTGAAAGTCTTCCACAATTGAAGCAATTCCCACTGAGCTTTTTCCTATTGAAATGTAGTGTCATTTAAAGCCATTTGCTTTATTTGACAATCCATTTGTTTACCTCACTTTAGCCTGATTAATTAGCTTTCAGCCCGGGAGTCGTTCTGTTAATAGAATTTGAAATGAACCCCCTATTTGCCAATTTTCAGGTTCATGAATAGCTCAGATCTACCTCGTCTCCTTTAAATGGTTCTTTTTTATTTTTCCTCTCTTTCTTTGTCGGCAAATTAAATTAATTTATATTCATATGTGTTAACAATTTTATATATCCAATAGATAAGAAAATTTGGATTTCATTTAATTGCATGACAACGCCCTTGCGAGAAATCATATTTGCACAGATGTCTGATTTATGTATCCATGTGCGTCTTTAGTAATTTTCGAATGAATGTACCTCATCATAACAAAATTTTATATGGAATATTTTTAACAAAGTTAATTCATTTTATTGTTGTTCTACATGTTTCACACCTTAGGCGCCTCTTGTGGAGCTAAATAACTCACTTAACTAAAAAAATATAGCCTACTTTTATGAAGGCGAACCTTCCCGTACAATGTCCAAAATGAGTTTACTACTATTTAATCATTAAATGACCCTTTGCTTAAATTTATAGTCTTATCGAATAAGGCGGAAGGTCAATAAAACTACGTTACACACGTTTTATTAGACTTGTATTAAACAACACGTTCAAAATATTGATAATGGAGAAAATCCTGATTAATATAATATTGATAATTGAAAAACAGCTTTGGTTTATCCTGTTATAAAATGTGGTCATGATTTTGATTTTGAGAACATCAGAATATTAGGGAAAGAAAGAAATAGAATGAAAAGAAAGATTAAAGAAAACATGCACATCATTAAAACCAGAAAGAAATTGATAAATAAAAAAACGGAAATACATCATATTTTCATTAATTTATTCGATAAAAAATAGGAAAAAGGTGGGTTGTGCATACATTTTTATTTTTTCTTAAGTGTTATAGGACTATATTTCATCTAAAAATTAAAATCAATTTTAAAGATATGACAGATCGATTATCGATTAGCCAACTATTTGACACCATATTGGATTCATTCAGTCAATGGCCAGTCTAGACGAGGAAGGTTCTCCTCCTCAAGTTGAGGCTGAAGTTATGTTTTAAGTGTATTCCCCTAAAGAGGCGCCAAAATGGTGCGAAACATGTAGTGGTCTAATAAAAAGTGTGAAAAAAAATAAAATAAGGGAAGTCTAATAAAAAGTGTGAAAGTGTGTGACGTTATTGACCTTCCGCCGTATTCGGTAATTCTATAAAGTTTACTACTACGTATAGCGTCAATTAGCTGTGTAAGAGAGAGAGAAATCATTTTTATTAATGAAATGCTGCCCATTTTCAATGGGTTGCTACCTCACAGCCTACTTATCACTCCTTCTAGGTGATTCATTCGTCTTCCAAAAAAGAGTCCCAAAATATGTTATTTAAAAAAAAAAAAAAAAAAAAGAAAAAAAAAAAGGAAAAAAAGACAGATCGGTAACTCCGAGAATATCTTCTCTTGTGATGGTCCTTCATGTTTATCCTCCTTTTGCTTAATTGTATAAGTGGTGATGAAGAATTCCTAGCGAGTCTACAATGATGGACTCAGCCAATTTGTGCAAATGTTCGAATTTTATGTCACACTCTTGGAAGAATTCTGCTGTAGTCCTGGGAATAGCACCCCTTGCCCCGAACCAAAGCCCTCTTACCTCGAAATCTCTTTCTCCGTAAGTTTCTAGGAACTTCTCCTTTAGGTAAGGGATGCATTTCTCATAAATAGCCTTCTTCTCTTTGTCGACTTTTGAGGCCTGGTCGAGGTCATTGCATTCGTATCTCACTGTAGGGTCGACCATTAGGGATTTTCTACTTTTCTTATGGAATGCCAAAACATCTATAAATCTAGTGTAACCATCTGGGTCGATGCAGTAAACCTCGTCGAAACAGGCATAGTCCTTTTTTTCCAGGAGGTTTTGAATTTCTTTTTTTACATTGTGGTGCCGCCTGGTGACGAGAAGGGAGTTGTAGGGGCATTTTCCCAGCACGTGAGCTGGTGTTTCAGTCTCTCTACTACATTTGCGGCAGAGGGGCCCTACTTCACCCGAAATTCGTCCACTTACATCTGGCACACCACGAAGAGGTGCATAATTTACATTCAGTTTAATCGCATTAGTCCATTCCGAGCCTGTCAAAACTTGTTTTTCAGTCATAAACTTATTCGCCTTCGGAGTGTCTTTAAAATGCCTGACTCCAACACCTTGCCATTTGCAGGATGCCCATTCTTCAAATGCCTCCTCTCGGAGGGATTGTCTTACCTTCCTAATACTGGTGTAGGAGGACGTTGGGACATTAAGTCGTCCTGCACAATTGGCTACTTCATCACTGTAATTAAACACTGACTGAAATAAATATCACTGACCATGGACAGACGCTGGGCTATGGACTAATGTTGAAGGGGAGCTTCCCACTCGCACCTGACTAGTCCGAGGCCCCGATATCTCCTAGGGCCATACATCATGGAGCTTGAGGTTGCTGCAGGAAGACCAATGATAGCTTTAACGCTCCTTCTGATCATGGTGTCCACACCTTCAAGAATAGCAGGACGAAGTTTGATTAGGGGAGCAGTCTGAAGTGGGTAGGTCAAGATGGGGAATACATACTGATTGATAATATTAAGTTTTTGATCAGGTTTCAGGAGGCTGGAGGTTATCATCTTATCCAGATTCTCTTTCAATTTTTGGATCACGTTTTCATTTAATTCCAGTTCACCAGAGAACGTGCAACCTAAATATTTGATTTTTTCGCCTTTTATCAATCGTATATATTTGGTCACCATTTTCCAGTTTTAGCACCGTCGTCTTTAATAATCCTTCCGAAACCACAATGCCTGTGCTTTTGTTTGGATTGACTGCAAGGCCGATCTCTTCAAAAATTTTCTGTATTTTATTTATGACCCTTTCAGCTGATTTTACATCTCGACAGCAGACAGCTTGATCGCCAGCAAACCCATTCAGTATGACTGTTCTCTTTGAGTTCTCCAGCTTGTAGCCATAAGTATCAGCAAATTGTTGGTCACAGATGTCGCGGTAAAGATGATTCAATCGCAAGATTGAATAATGTAGGCGATAAAGGACCTCCTTGAGGAACCCCCTTGAGTACATTAATATAATTACTTTTATGGAGTCCAACACTAACTTTGATTTTGTTCCTTGTCAAAAGCGCAGCTATAACATTGACCAAGTCAGGAGATACTCCTCTAGATTCTACTGTCTTCAATATGTGCTCATGACCAATGCTATCAAAGGCCCCAGTTACGTCAAGCATTGCTATGGCGCAGTCACCAGTTTTGTTTTTTGCGTATTTTAGGATGGCATCTATTACTCGTGCATTTACATGCGCTCCGGGAAGACCCCTGACAAAGCCTGGTTGTCAACTATGGAATGTTACATGCTTTCTAAGTTCTGAGTCAAAAATTTTTCGATAATCCGACGCACAATAGAGTAAATAGTGATTGGTCTCCAGGAAGAAATCTCCTTTAAAGGCCCCTTTCCTTTATAGACTAAGATTGTGCGGCCTTGACGAAATGCTTCTGGAGCATATCCTGTTTTGAGCATGATTCCTGCAATAATCTTTAGGATATGAGATATTTTAAAATACTTGATAGCTCTAATAAGAACACCATCAGGGCCTGGAGAAGTATCAAGGGATGTTCTTTTTATAGCCTTGTGAAATGAATTTAAATCCAGTTTAATTATATTCGGATTAGGCGAATTCTTCAGGTATTCTTCCCTTATCTGCATCTGCGTTCATTACATCCATTACCACTCTCTTTCGCCGATTATAATAATTGTATTGGGCCACTTCATATTTGTACTGTTCCTGACGTCGGCTTCTAGCCGCTTTATTTGCTCTTTGTGGATTGGAGGTGGTTCGTGTCCCTTTATCAAGCATGGGAGTTGCATTTTCCTTCCTCTTTTTGTAGAACTTTACAGCAGGGTGAATAGGACCAGGCATCTCTGAATTAGCATCTCTAAGAAACTTGAGAAAGCCCGATATAGCGTCATCGAAATCCTTATTGTTCGGATCAGTTTGTTCATTTATCTGCTGAAATGTTCTAGTCCACTTTTCAATTTGGCTCTTTATATTGGAATCGATGCTCTGTTCATTTCTATTTCCGAACATGTCTTTTAATGTCCTGCTGTTAGCCTCTATAGGATGGGTTTTGGCAATAAGCAACTTAACCCCTTTTTCATTTTTACAAGTAATTTTACATACGGGGCATAATTTCTTACGGTAAAAATGCAGTTTCCAGCCCTCCAAACCGATTTCTTTTAAATTTTGCACAATAACGTATTTTGATGCACTAAACACGAATACGATGGAAAAAAACGTCGGATTTAATTAGGAAAGAAGTTATTAAGCACTTAAGTTCACTGTTATGCAGGTTATGAGAGCTATTAATCATAGCGAGTTGGATTGACTGGGGTTTTTTTTATCTTCTTGAGCGAGCGTAGCGAGCGGAAACGCATAGCACCTATGCCCTTAAGCTACAGGCGACGATGCCCTTAAAATTGACAATATTTTCGAATAAATGGTTTCTGAACATTTCAAATGAGAGTTCTCTGTTTCCCAATGTTACATATCTGCGCATGCGCGTGTTTACAAATACGCTGATGACGCCTAGTTTTATAACCTTCCTAACTTTAGTGCTTAATATTATATTCTATTAATTTTAGCGAGTTGTATTGACTGGGGTTTTGTTATCTTCTTGAGCGAGCGTAGCGAGCGGAAACGCATAGCATGTATGCCTTAAAGTCGTCATTTATGCCTTAAAGTCGTCACAAATTTAGTTGTTTACATTAGCTCTCATAACCTGCATAACAGTGAACTTAAGTGCTTAATAACTTCTTTCCTAGTTAAATCCGACGTTTTTTTTTTATCGTATTCGTGTTTAGTGCATCAAAATACGTTATTGTGCAAAATTTGAAAGAAATCGGTTTGGAGGGCTGGAAACTGCATTTTTACCTTTCTTACTAATTAGCTGTTCCGATAATTGGTTTTCATCTTTCTCGTTTATTTCGTCTTCAGTATCCGATTTATTGTTGACTCTATGACTAGAGAGAGGATTCCGAAGCAGGATATTCTCTATAGAAACTGATTTCCCCAATAGATCCCCTGAATCATCATCCCATTCCACACTTACTTGGATATTGCCTCCTTGATTCGAGTCATCACTGATTACTGAAACGACAGTAGCTTCCTGCAAAGTGCCGTTACTACGCTTCACCCAAACAGACTGTCCTACATTAACAGTATTCCTACTGTCATTTGCCTGCATTATTTAATAATGGTTCTTCATTGGCAGCGGTGGTTCCATTTTAGAAAACACACGTACAAATAACATTTACATTCCTAACACTGTTCGTAGAAATGCCTACTACTTAAGACGTAGTAGGTAATCCTCAAATGACGATAAAATGATCTAAAGCTCTTCTGACCTCCGTTGTACAAATGTTAAGGTTGCTATATTAATTAAAGTTTCGAACAAATAGAGTTTAGGTTATCTCTATTTATATATGCATAATTCAATATAATTCTCTGGCCAGCTTGTATGCTTGTTCATTGTCTTTATCGGCAATGTAGACAACACTGTAGATATAAGCTCCTACTTGGGTAAAAACTATACAAAATGTTGTCTATTTGTTATATTGTGCAACCTAATTAAAATATTTTAATCTTTTCTTGCTGGTAGGTCTATATTAAAGTTAATATTGCATTTTACCGTATACCAAGCGATCTGGAGACAGCGTAAGGTCGAAATTTGAGAGCTAATTTTTTTTCGTGTTCTTTTCACTTGCTTGCCATAGATTCCAAAAAACAAAAACAGCTGATTGATGCTATACGTTGTAGTAACCTCAAACATTATTGTTTGTTTGCAGAATATTTTCAGCAAACAAAACTGACATTTCATCTGACACAAGCCCTTAGGATCCATGACCCTATGGAACATAGAATGCCGAATTCACCAGAACCGAAAGACCTAAAGAGTTTTTTTTCGCCGGATTCTCGCGAAGCTCCTCATTGTATCGGAAAATCTGTAAACAATAATTAAAAGTTCCTTAATGAATCACAATTAATTAGGATGAGAGAGAGAGAGAGAGAGAGAGAGAGAGAGAGAGAGAGAGAGAGAGAGTAGATGTTCCCCTCCAAAAGCCGTTCTGTAATGAGCCAATCCGGGATTTCCTCTTCTTAACCCTTCATCTCCCATCGCGGGATTACTAGCACTTTTCCTTGTCAGATAGTACTTTAGTAACTCCCATTCGTAGAAGACGGATCAACATGATTCGTATTTAAGGGAAATCCGTCCTAAAACACGGGTACTAGCATTTTTTTAATGTTTTTTTTTTTAGATCTTTCCGACATAAATTAGCTCTAGATATAAATAATGAGCCAAGTTAAAATGTGTATGTATGTACAGGCTGTCACAAGAATAATGGTCATCCGTTGGCCAGATGATTCTCCAATGCGAGTTTGGAAAAAATAATTCCCATATTAACCCTCGCAAAATTGACCTTGAAGTGTTATTCAAGGTCATATTGTTTTATTGCATATTTCAAACCTACGAGTCAAGAGGAAGAAAAACGTCAACGAAGCCATACGTCAGAAATGACTCCTTATGGTCAAAATGACCATTAACAGCTTATTCGTGGGTCATTCCATTCCAAACGACAAATGGTGGCCGTTTTAGATCATTTTTTTTTTTTTTTTTACAGGTTCTATTAACACTGCCTTACGCAAAAATACCTCGTTTGAATTTTTTTAAATGCATCTTCCAGTATAAAAAATGTAAGTATATTGAACAACGGCCCTCTCAGCGGAATTCCTTAAAGAACCATAACTCTACATTTTACAATTGACAGGAATTCCTTTATGGCTTTATCCTCGATGCTTATCTAGAGCCCTTTACCATAAGCGTTCAACCAATCGCTGAAATTACTCATTAGGGATTTCACAAATCATGTATGAATTTCATTAACCTGCCAGTCCTCAAGCACCTCCTAGAATAGAGGATAGAATAATTGCCCTCGCCCGTGGGAAGGAAAAAAAAAGTTTCTTCCTTAAAATACAAAAAAATTGTGTAAAATTGAAGTTGAAGTACATAATTATATATATATATATATATATATAATATATATAGAGAGAGAGAGAGAGAGAGAGATGAGAGAGAGAGAGAGAGAGAGAGAGAGATGAGAGAGAGATGAGAGAGAGAGAGAGAGAGGAGAGAGAGAGAGAGAGAGAGAGAGAGAGACCCGAAAACGTTTTATCCCCTAAGCTGCCGTAATTTTTGTTGTTTTGCAGCGAAAGGCGGTATTCATTGTGGTCATCTATAAAGTAAAATGTTGTAAAAATAAAACTAAATAGGGTTACTAGGAGAGGGGTTTTACTTTCGACCCAAATTACCAATTAGCCAATACCAGCCGTAACGTTTGTTATATTTCAACGAAACTCAGTATTCGTTATGTGGTAATCTAAAGAGGAAAATGTGTAAAAATAGAATAAATCGGTTCATTAGAAGGGGGGTTTATCCAAATTTCTAAATTTCTCATACCAGCCATACTTCTCGTTGTATTGTACTTTTTATTTTATTTTTTGGTGTCCCGCTTCATGGCGATGTACACCTTACATTTTTGTTGTTTTGCAGCGAAAGGTGGTATTCGTTGTGGTAATCTAAAGAGGAAAATGTGTAAAAATAGAATAAATCGGTTCATTAGAAGGGGGTTTATCCAAATTTCTCATACCAGCCATAATACTTCTCGTTGTATTGTACTTTTTATTTTATTTTTGGTGTCCCGCTTCATGGCGATGTACACCTTACATTTTTTTATTTTTTACATTATTGTCTATATATTTACATTGTGTATATATTATTACATTATACTAGCTGACCCGGCAAACGTTGTTTTCCCATATACATCGTTTCTTGTGAATATTTTGGTAGTCAAATAATAATCCCGTGCCTGTTACGGGATCCGGTTGTTTAATATTTATACAATATCTGTCTTGTTCCTTCCAGAACATTAGCGGATATTGGATAGCGTCGTATGAATGGCGTGTATCAGCAAAGGAACTCAATATTATTATTTCTTCTTCGAATCAGGATTACTTGCGTAGCTGCACGGTCGCCAACCACGATTCCAGCAACGTCTTCAGCAACAGGTGCATTGAATCTACTCTCCAGACGGTTCTTTATCAGGATTGATGACAATAGCGTGATTGTCGCTTTGTGATTTGTGCATGTGCGATTTTAATAATTTCAACAATTCATTCTGCTCATTTTTACTTAAAGCGATAAGAATTAGCAGTTGAAGTTGTATCGGTTATTTCTATACTACTACTCATTATTAGCAATAGCAGTTTGAACAGTTAACAGGAATCAGCGCTCTGGCCAATCACTGCAGTGTAAGGAATAGTAACCTACCCAACTGAAACTGATAAAGAATTATTTCTTCACGAGGCTCCATCGTTCCATCTAAAAAACTTAAGAAAAGAGATAAGGACGGAGTATAACTAACGTCACAAGAGTCTGATTAATTGGGCAGTTAATTGGGCTGCGTAAGGGGCAATTAATAGATGACGAAGAAAAATTAATTGCCGCCCTAAGGCGGGAGTCCTTGACAGTTGGAACATATTCCCTTCTAGACTTTTCCAAAACATACTCTTTAGAATGAAAATCTATTAAATTTAATTAATAAGTCAGCGTTATCTTAGCGAGATCCCATTTAATGTTTATCCCCAGTTTGATAAGGAAAAACGGATTTTGTCATAAGCTACCAATAGACCCATTATCATACGGTGGGAAATGTGCGTAAACTGCAAGGAGGAGGCCAGTTATTTTTTTTTTCGGTGCATCGAAAACTGGGTCATTAGCTCTGTCATCCATGGGATGCGGCAAAGAACCTTCTCAACGGACCATGAAATGAGAAACATATCTGCCGCCGGATGGGCTCGAACTCCTATCTCCTGCATGAGAATCTAAGGCGACGGGGATACCCGAGGAGGCCCAGTTTTTTTTTTTTTTTTTTTTTGTTTTTTTATTATTATTATTATTATTATTATTATTATTAGTTTTAATTTTTGTGCTGAGGCTATTAGCATTCGAGGCCCAGTTGTAGCAACATTTATAAATTTTCTAAATAATTCTTTTTCTTTTTTAATCAACTTCAATGTAAGGCTTATTATAATGATTAAATATATATTTCATTAATCTAATCTGATAAGATCACAAAAATAAACAATATATAAGTTTTATTCATTAGTCGCTTTTCCCACTAAATTTCTAATTACATTATGAAATTGAAAGATGTTCTTAATTATGAGTACACTATTGGAAAGGTAATTACATTTTACAACTTTTATGAGGTTCGTGAGTTTGCAGAATTTTATTGTTTTGGAAAAGTAGTGATTTTCGAAAAATTGTCGCTAACTAGACGTTTTTATTACTACCAACTTTTTGAACAGATATTGCGGCTTAAAAAAGACACTTGTGAACATTGAAAGAGCATTAGCCTTAAAGCGCATTTAATGCTATTTTTTTTTAAAAAAAAAAAAGTAATGTAACGTTGAGAAAAATGTGTACAAGCAAAGAAAATTTGGTATTTTCTACAAAAAAACATGCTTTTTTCGAAATAATTTTTAGAATAGCATGTCTGTTATTTTTTATGTTATATCAACAACAAGGCTATCAGCGCCGAGCTATACATGTTGCCTACCTTTATAATGCCAACAGCACCTGGTCGGTCACCCATTCGGGTACTAGCCAAGCCCGTCGTTGCTTATCGTTGCTAATCAATGGGAACCAGTAGATATAAAGTTTTATTCTTTATATCTTAATAAGAAATAGGTTAAACAAATATATTCCAATAGGCTTAATTTTAGGCTCATGAAGAGGCATCTAAGGATCTGAAACGTGTATACGCCTAATAATATATTTACGCCTTAAAAGAGACAACTTACAGATTCCTCGAAGCCTCTGTGAACTGTTATCTGATAGGAGCCCACATATTGATACCATACCGACGTACTTAAAGACGACAAAGAGATATAATATAATATAGTTATACCACACATAACTCCCAAGTCAAAGTTTCTTATTTCAGGATAATACAGTGGAACATGGATAATTCGAACTTCGATAATTCGAAATCGTGGTTAATTCGAATATTTCTCCCGGCCCTAGAATGTAGGGGGGAATAAACAATGTAAAAAAATCGTGGTTAATTCGAATTAAATTTTGGACAATTCGAATTTTTTACGAGTCTTTACCTCCAATGGGAAGTGGTCGATCTTAAATCTTGTGAAAATATTCTGCCCTCGGGTAAAAAGGATAGTAAGATACGGATGTAGGGGTTCCGGGAGAAGAAGCGCGGCGGTCTCATAGTCTAGTTCTTGGACTCTAGGAGTTCTGCAAAGTGGTGGGTCGCGCTTCCTCCCTTCCAGGGGTTGTAGTTACATACACCATCCTGTCGTTTTATCCTAGAATTGCTTCCCACCATCCCTCCACCACGCCTTGAATTTCTGGTGTACAGTGGGGTTGTTGATTTAGAAAATAGACTTTTATTTTTACTTTTTTGATAAATTATTTATTACTTATGTACGAAATCATCAATTTATGAAATGTTTGTTATTGTCTAAATAAAATAAATGTATTTTCTTTAATTAAAAAATGTGAAAATATGAAATTCGATTTTTACCCCTTTATTTTCAAAAACTTTTGTAATTCCAGGGGTTGTAGTTACATACACCATCCTGTCGTTTTATCCTAGAATTCCCCCCCACCATCCCTCCCATCTTCATTTCTTACTCAGTTATGTCAGTCAGCACCTAGATATGTTCTATTGTGTGAGTCTTGAATTTCTGGTGTACTGTGTATTTGTTGATTTAGGATGTCGAAGCCTAGATTTTGTAAAACTTTAACGTTGTCAGAGAAAATAGCTGCGATTAAAGAAGTTGAAAAAGGAATAAAGAAAAAATCTAAAAATTCCAAGGAATTCATACTAACACTTTATCAATTCACCTGAAAAATAAAGAAAAAGGTTATTGCCCATGAAAATGACTTTTTTTCAAAACAATAGACTTTTATTTTTACTTTTTTGATAAATTATTTATTACTTATGTACGTAATCATCAATTTATGAAATGTTTGTTATTGTATAAATAAAATGTATGTATTTTTTTTAAATTAAAAAATGTGAAAATATGAAATTAGATTTTTTACCCCTTTATTTTCAAAAACTTTTTTAATTCGAATTTTGGATAATTCGAACTTTTTTATCGGTCCCTAAGGGTTCGAATTATCCATGTTCTAAAGTATATCTTAGATTTCAACTCCAAAAATATCATTATGATTACTATTTATTATTACCATTAAAATTATAAGTTTAATTCTCTATTTATTTATTTTATTCATTGCTAATATATTTCTTTATTACTTTTTTTTCCTTTATTTTTCTTTTATTATTCATTCTCCATACCCTTTATTTTTTAACTTTGTTACTGATCCTTGTCTTATAATTTATTATATTTTATATAAATTCTTTTAGGGCAGATCACCATTGCTGTGCAGCTCTAAAAGTTAAATAAATAGAAAATAAATAAATATTGACCTCTTGCTTCCAAGTGAAAAAAAAAATTAATTTATGTTTTACGATTATCTCCTATCAACGTTGGCAGAAATTGGACAATTATTTTGGAATTAGAAAATAATATCAATACATTAACATTATCAATAAGTGATAATTCCATCAGAGGACGCAATGACCTTTTTTCGTGTCAACATTACCCATATCGTGTTCTGCTATCAATTGACCGCATATAGTGGGGCAATTTATGATAGGAGATAACCAATTGTGTACATCGAACCGCCGAAAGAGGCAACTCGGAAAATTGATAAACCGCGTTTATCATTTCCCACCTCTGTATTGATAAACGGAATGAGGGAGGGGTGGAGGCGGCGAAAGAATTTAGGCACACAAACACTCAGGTGGACTGAAGGCACGCACGAATACTGCATTAACAATGAGGCGACAGATATGACTCAGGCCCATCACGCTATTCTTGTATACAATTGTAATCACAATAAATAAATTTGTATTGAGTGCTGACATGTGTGAGTTGGTTGAATTATTCAGATGGCATCATGGTAACTTATAACTCATTACGTCTTCGGACTATTTTGTGTGTGTGTTTAACGATGTAGTAACACTTGGGCTATAAGCACCGGGCTATCTGCAGTTTGCCACCATTTTCTAATGCCAACACCTCGTGGTCGGTCACCCATTCAGATACTGGCCACGCCCGACGTTTCTTAACTTCATTGATCAACGGGAACCTCTCTATGGCCGTTTGCAGGGACTTGTTATCATTTCAACGCATTCCGAAGGAGTGAAGCTATTGAGATAGGTTGCTTGAAGTAACTTTTGAAATATTTCTTTACAACTTCATATGCCTGTCACCCAAAACAACCCCTTTTAACATTTTAAATGCGAGTAGACTAGCTGGACATGACTCCCAGCGAACAAAATAACATATTTCAAATAGTGACAAAATCCGAACGACATGCTTTACATATTGAATAGCTTTCAATTACATTTTATAGATTCAAATCGGTCAAGTAGGACGGTTTTTTTTTTTTTTAATTTATTAACAAATTGATTATTTCAGCGTATTTTCACCCAAGATTAAATCAGAAAACGGCGTTGCAAAGTGCTCAACAAGACGCTGCGCCTCTCAGTGTCTACGAACGGAATTGAATGCCTTAAAGGTAATATTTATGGGCACTTTCCAAAACTATTTACTGAATTTTGTTTAAAAAAAAAAGGATATTTTTAAAAAAATGTCTGGATATATATGGTGTAGGTCAAAAAATAGTACTTCCTTTTCTTCATTACCCCTTTATTGTCTCCTTGCTGTTTCTGTGGCCTACATGCCACCTTCTCATGAATCCCATGTGTTGTCCCCTCCCCCCCCCCCCAAATAAAGAGGAAGGTGAGCGGACCACACATTCAGAATTTAATGGCCCCTGAGGAGGTGGCATGTAGGCCACGAAAACTTTAGGGCAAACAGATAATAAAGTGGCACAAAAGAATAGAAAATACCATTTTTTGACCTACGCCATATATATCCAAAAAAGTGAATATATTTGATTGGTAAGAAATACGCGGAATAGAACATTTTTAATTGTTTTTCTAGCAAAAACTTTGTTAATAAATTTTAAAAAATGTCTAACCCGTTCAAATTCAGAATCCCGCTTATGAAGTTGACCCAATCTCGCAATCCGGAAGTGCACGTAATTTTCACCTTTCAGATTCCATAAATCACGAATACAAGGAAAATGAGAAGCATTTTTATAGTTTTCCCAAGAACGAACTTTGAGAAAGAGGATAGAGTAATTTCCGCTTAGGATACAATCAGTTTCCTGTTCGGGTGCTTAAAATCGTATATTACTACTCTTTGAAATTTTATTTTCATCAAAACCTACCAATAACTTCTTCTATTCCTTTACTAATAGTACTAGGTATATGAGCGGAAGCGTGCTGAGATGACGCAGTTCCTGCGAGTCGGACTTTTTACAGATGCACCCTCGAGAATTTCAATTTGAATACTCGTATACTTTTTTTTTTTTTACATGATTACAAAATTAGTTCCACAATAAATGATGATAACAATGATTACAATAAATGATGATTTAACAATAAATGGAGATATGATTATTTAACAATAAATGATGATAACAATGATTACAATAAATGACGATTACATGATTACAGAATTCATACCTATACACACACATACATATGCGTATATTATTGCACTGTATCTATATTAATTGTTTATATTTACATTATACGTACATTATACATTATTATTATCTATAGACTTCTAGCGTACATTATTATATCTATATAATTATTTTATTCATTAATATTATCATTATTACATTATTCCTTATTATTATATATATACTTATATTACACATTATTATTATTATTACATTATTCCTTATCATTATCTATATACTTATATTGCACATTATTACTACATTGCTTGTTTTTTTTTTTTTTTTTTTTTTTTTTTTTTTTTTTCTTTTTTTTTCTACGGCGCATCGACAAATCTTGGCCATTAGCGCCGACATCCAGGGTGCAGCCAGGAATTTTCTCAGCGAGCCCTGAGATGAGAAAATTCCTGCCGCCGGTGGGGATTGAACCCACCATCTCCCGCTTATGAATCTAGCGCGCTAGCCACTAGACCACGGGAGACCCCTACATTGCTTGTTATTATTGTTATTGTTTTTTGCTACACAGTAATTCACCAATTAATATGTATTTAATGCTGCAATTTGTTCATATCAAACAGTTTAGTTTGTGTCTGTATTGTTAATGTTCAGATTTAGTTAATGCTTGAAATAGATTGGTGTAATGTTATTCTCAAAGATAGATATATCTGTTTTTCAGATTACCTGTATAAATAATGTTAGGCAGATACGTACCTAAATAGAGGATCTTATTACGTGACGTATTGTCACAGTTTGTTAAATATATTTGTATTTTTTAAATAAGTGTATATCTTTTATTTATACTGGTTCTATACATACTGGTTGTATTTCAGTCATGTTGTCGTATACTTTTAAAGAAATGTATAAAAGAGAGCCATTTTGGGCGATGAGTACCGCAATTGTTGTCTGAAAGAAACAAATTGTCCTCTGAAAGAATTTGTATTAAAAAGAAGAAAAAAATGAATGCAAAAATTCTCAGGCCCTAAATAATTCTCTTTGAACAAAGGGTGTTGGTTTTTAGGTTGTTGTCCAAGATAAGAGACCTATATAAACCAATTAATGGCCGACAAAAAGGGCTGCTCCTTCTCAAAGTCCGATTAAAACTAATTCTTCTTGTACCCAGAATCCTAAATCTACTTAGCTTATACTCGTGACGGCATGGAGGAATTAGATTAATTTTGAAAAGCCCGGACGGACGGAGGGTTGGTATCTTTTGTATATAAAGAGTTAAAAGAAAAAAAAAGAGCTAAACAAAACAAAAACCGCGGCCGGGAGGGTTTGTGGCGGAAAAAACGCGCTGTGTGTAGTCCCCACATGTGGGTTACACTGTAGGAGCTGTGAGGGCTTTGTGGGGGCTAAGTTAATTAGTAACAACAGGAGAGGGACTTCGTCAAGTCCTCTACCTTCTTTTATACTTCATATGGTTCTTCAGGATATTATTAATCAATTAAAATTTATTTAATAATTGAATCTTAGAACTATCCGGAGGAATGTAGCTATCGATGTTGCACTCATTAGAGAATTTTTTATTTTTATACAACGCTTGGTATCAAGTATAGCAGAAATGTTGGCTATTATGGCCATGACAAATCATCCTTAAACCAAAGCATTCTGATGCGATACTGCATTAGTAATTAGGAGGTGTCATGCCCTGCTGAGAGTCGTGTGTTCGATGGTATGTGGGTCATCCTTCTTTAAAAGGGAGTATAAGATTTCTGAAATTTTTCCAAAATATTATATAGTAGAAAAGAAGCATTGGTCATCCTCTTATTATTCTGAATACTCAGTGCAATGCTATAATTTTATAGCACAGTCATATTTCGTATGGGTCCCCGGTTAGTGCGGAATTAAAGAGAATGAGGAGGTCGATACCTTAGCGAAAAGAACTGTCAATGAAGGAATCCCCAATCACAGGGTCCCAAAAAATGATATTATTAACTATATGAAGCAAATAGTCTGGCAAATAAAAGACAGCAACAAATTAAGAGAAATAAAATCGACCGTTAAAGCTTGAAAGGCACCACTCAACAGACATAGAAAACAGGAAGTTGCCTTAAGTCGATTACGCATTGGCTACACAAAATTGACACATTATTCCTATTTTTCCTTAAGAACCTCCTCCTATCTGTGAATCATGTAACGTTCAAGTAACTGTGAAACATTTATTAATTGAATGCCGAATATATGAGTCAAGTTGAGAAGAGTCGACGTCATTTTGGAAAATCGACATTTACCCTAAAACTATTTATTTTAAACAGCTGATACGTAGAAGACATGATTGATCTAGGTTGTAACCATATTTTATTTGATATTAGCTCAAGTGCTCCTGAAGAGGCGTCATGAGGACGTGAAACTTGTAGAGCGCAATAAAGGAGTAGGGGAAAAAAGTAAGCGTTTTTATAAATTTGCCACAAATAAAAATACTTGTATTAGGGCTTATCACTATGGTTGCCAAGCTCTACTAGGAAAATGATTAAATTATAGTTATTTGATTGATAACCATTGAGAGGAAGAGAAAGAGAGAGATTGAATTTGTGTGATACCATTTGCTGAAATATCCCGGTATGGAATGGGGGGTAGGGGGAGCGAGCGAGAGGTAGGGCAAAAGAGAGAGAGAGAGGAGAAGCAAGAAGAGTGTCCATGGCGACGGTAGGTCTCTAGATAACAAGGCAGTTTGGTCTGGGAGACCCTTCGGAGGATTTGTTTATTGCCCTAATGATGCCTGAGAGCTCCACCTAGGGTACCCCTCGCCCCCCCCCCCCCCTCTCGGCCGAAATTTTCCGGGGCTCCACTCTCTCTCGACCGTTAGTGACGTCAAATCTTTCCACTCGACCCTCGCCAATTACCTGCCATCCCTAGTGGTCCTACGGGCCGGATTAATTGCCCGTTAACCATCATCCAGCTGCTCGTTCATGACCCCAAGTAGCACAGATTACATATTATAATATTGTTTATAAAATGCTTCTTGTTGCCCTTACGGATACAAAAACGTTAGCTTAAGAACTATACACAGTAAAATCCATCTGCATATCTATACATAGTTTTGTACTGATATGTCAATTTCTATCATTTTTAGCATTTTCCTCTGTATATTACTTGTAAAATTTCAATAAAATTGTTAAACAATGATTTGTTAAATGTTTTTTAAAATGCATCTTCTCCTAGACCATTAGCGCCGGGGAAGCATGGCTGCCAGCCATATTTGATTCATGAAATTAGAAAAGACACAGAGATCCATACTCATTGGGTAAAGCATTATTTTCTTTTTAGGTTTCCCCTTTTATTTTATTAATTAAAAATACAAAAGAATATGAAAATACGTATTTATAGCAGAATATGTAAAAATATGGATTTTTGGCAAAATATGTAAAATAAAACCTGTTTAAATGCTTTAACATGGCTCAAAACGTGCAGAATTTCATCAAAAATTAATATTTAAGAATCAGGAAAAAATATTTAAATGCAAAAACATCCGTTCCCTAGTCATTATTAACGGTAAAGACAAATAATGAATATTTTTAACACTTCTCATAATAACAGAGATTTACATCTCCTCTTCTTCCAAGAGCAAACCCCGTCCTTCATTATAGGAATCGAAACCTACAAACCATACAAAACACAGTAATAAATATTCAATCTCATTGGTACATCCACTAATTATATTGCTTAATGCATAAATTGAGTTCTGTAATACTTACATTTGGTTCACTCGTTAAATGGAGAAATACAAAGAAAGGGCTAAACTAAAAATTTTATATATTTTTTATAAAATCTTCACTTCTTTTGTACATTGTAATTTATAAGTTTCTACAGCAAATATAAAAATATGTTCCAAATAATGTTCGCATTTTGACATGGCTGTAGTCATTACTCTCAGAACTAGTCGCAGCCTGCACAGAATGCAAGACCATGATATCTTAAGTGTATTGCGGTTTAGTATATGTGCTCCGGCAATATGTTCCTTAAAACAAGGGTTTCTGTAGTCCTGGGACCCCTTGCTGATTTTTTTTTTTTTATTTATTTTTGTCGGCCCCCCTTCAGTCATTTTTTGGAAATTAATTCATAGGATTTAGGAAATAATAAAATATTTATAAAAATGTATCGCTGCATATTTTAATAAAAAAGTCTTCCACGTTTATAGAGAACATTTTATTAGGAGAAAAAAAAAGAAACGTATTATTTTCGCTCGCGGACTACGTAGACACAGGGTTACGACGGCACAATAGGACAAATGGCCGATGTGCACCCCGTGAGGCGGAGGGTATGAGTCAATAGTTAATCTAATCTAATCTATTCTACGACCCAAGATTAAAAAAAGCTGCTTAAAACTTTCAAATAATGCATCAGCTAATATAATTAGGTTGATCCATACTTTCGGTTCATGCGCATTGATAGCATCAATAATCTCGAATCTTTTAACCCTTAGCTTTGCCCTGTGAGAGTATGTATTGGTCAATTTTCATCTTCGGACGCATATTAGGTCCCATAGAAAATATCGAAAATCAATACGAGCGTGCTGTGCTACACATATTATTTTCGTGAGGTGAATCTTTCAGATCTGCAGCGTTGATAAAAATTAATTGCGTACATGATGATCATACTATCAGTGTTAGGACCGCCCAGAAATCGTTTAAAAAAATGTTGGTGAGTTGGTGAGAGCAGCATTTATGATAAACCCCCTCCAGATGTCTAATTTATTTTAATAACGACGTTCTCAAAAATCTAGCAGAGGCAGAGCAACAATTAACTGTGGATCAGATAGCAGAAAGGGTGTATTCATCACAGGCATTAAAAAATGCTCGCGAATTTTCGAATGTCAACAAAGTATTGTTTTATCATGAGACCACTTATGACTCGAAGAATGCTACTTAACATTATTGAATTTATTTAAAACATTTTTTCATGTCCTAATTACTCCAAGGACATTTCCCCAAGAGATTTTCACTCATTGTGTGCCTTACAAAACATTTTACTTCGGAAAAAGCTTAATTCTAAACAGAGTGTACCAAATGAACAATGTAATCTACTATATATTTGTCAAATACCACTCACTCACTCACTGACCAGTTTTTTCGTGGCCATTGTGTTTTACGAAAAGGCAACATTTTTGTCAACACTTCCGGACTAGAGCAAGGGAGAAAACGTACTACAAAAGAACTGTCGTTTTGCCTATTCCTAGACATTAGTGAAAGCTGTATTTAATTAATTTACTGGATTACAGATATTTAGGGAATGTACTTGATTCTTGACAAGAAGAAAATTGAGAAATGCATAATATTCTTTTCTACTCTTCATCTTTATGTAAAAGACCCAAAAATAAACGTCGAAAGAAAGAAACGCCTTAAAAGGTTTATATTAGCGTATGATTGTGCTCTGGGGGTTCACACACTCTTCACTAGCCAGAGATAAAGCCGCCGTGATTGTACGGATGGAAATCAGAGCGCCGATTCAAAACACCCCTTAACGAACTGTATTTAAGGCGGACACAGTACAGAAATATTTCGACGGAAAGGGGGGGGTAAGCCGTGAGGGGAATGGTAAAAATATTCAATTGGGAGCCAGGGAGGGGGGGATTCGAGTCACGTCCTAATCCACCGCTAACGAGGGGGCCACATCCCTGAGTCGTTAGTCCGTTCCTAGTCAGCGCTTAATTGTTACAATCGTCTTTATCAAAGTCTTATCGCCTTCCCCGCCCTTTCCAGCTTTTCCCGCCATTTATACATCCCGACTTCTAGTTGATAATTTGGGAATTAATATCTCCTACAATTATTACAAAATTAATACAAATTTGAACCACATATATTTTCGTGATCTATGGGGTCTGAAACGAGAAATTTTCTAGTCGGCACTTCCGGATTGCGTTATGAAGTCAACCTCATAAGCGGGTTTCCTCCCTATGGAGGGAGGAAGGAATCGCGCTAATATAACGCTTATTTAAGAACCTAAGTTATGATCAATAAAAATCGGAAGCTTTCATGACGCGTCCGCAGCAGACTCACAAAAGAGTTTAAAAGCATCAATGAAGGAGAACTTCGTTCAAGCGCGTTGATCCAAAAACGTATAGCTTTAAAAAGTCCTATTTAATAAAAATAAAAGTCCGTCACGGATGAGCTGCATAACTAAAAACTTTCATCAAAAATTGGCTAGTGCACACTGCATTCTTGAATAATTTGCTTAAAACAGCCTATATAAATAATAAACGAATCCAAATTGCAGGAGCTGCATCATCAGAGCACGTTTCCCTTCCTGTCCCTAGTGCTATTACTAAAGAATTAGAAGCAATTGTTGGTAGGTTTTGATCTTTCGTGAAAAATACAATATAAAATCTCAATGAGAAGGAAGATTTAAGGCGCCTCAAGAGAAAATTGACAGCATCCAAGAAATGTACCCCCGTATTCTCAACTTTCGCCCTAGGAAAACACTATTACCAATACGTTTCTCATATTCTTACCTCGTTTTACTAAAACAATCATTTTACTGTTAAATACTGTTAAATTTATAGCAAAAAAAACGATCAATTAAAGTGTAGATTTAAGAGGAGAAAAAAAAACGTTCAAAAAGAACAAAACTAACGCATTCGAAGTTTTAAGCGCTTATTTACATACATTAACATCGCCCCATCAAAATATTCTGTAGGATATTCTTGTAAAGGTTCTGGTTAAAGAACTCGACCTTTTAAATTAGACGAAATATTTTTGTACCAAATTAAATAAAAATCAGACCATTTTTGAGCCTTTGAGAGAGAACTAACAACTGTATATATATATATATATATATATATATATATATATATATATATATATATATATATTTAAAAGACAAATCATTTACTGCTTCTATTTTAATCTTTCCAAATGAGACTAGGGATAAGAAGAGGAACGCTGTTAGATGACGCAGTTCCCGCGAGTCGAGCTTTTTTTTGTATAAAACGTGAACATTCTATGTGATGTACAGACAATAAAATTACTTTATGTATGGACAGACTACATCATAATACTTTCTGTTTTAAAAGTTTATTTTTGTATTCCTGTATCCTTCAAAACCTTTTTGGGCATCCAGTCATACATATAAATTTTTATATTATGTTTTCAGTGCAATGCATGGTATACACTTTTCAATCTGGCTAGCTTATTTATTAAGTCGTTCATTTTATGACGTTTATATGTCTTGTCTAGTCATCTGATTAAGGTCTTGAGGTTTTTTTCTCTCAGCTAATTTCGATCCAATGGTGCAATCTGACAGGACATACACTCAAGGCGAAAAGAGAGGAAAGGTGGACTTAACTTCATGCAATTTAAAATTCTTTTAGAATTGAAAGTTTTTTAGTTTTGTGTTTTATCATTGTCCTTCGATGAAAAGTGTCTATTTTAAATTATGTTGAGCTTGCAGCTTTACATGCCATCAGTTAATTTTTTCGGCCAAGAAGATTTTTTATTTTGGGGGGGGGGTAGAGGGGATGGAAGATAAAACATATAATTTTAATGATTTTTGTAGAGGCATTATGAAAGAGTGCCTTTTCACAACTGTATTTATTTATTTTCTTGCATTTTTCTCGGAAACTAAGCAGAAACGAGATATACGCCCAAGGACCTTTTTTCTTTCCTTTTTCATACTGCATTGAGTCCCGAAGTTTTGCTTCTTTTTTTTTTTGGGGGGGGGGGAGACCCTGTATACACACACACACATATATATATATATATATATATATATATATATATATATATCACTTGGATTCCAACATTGATAAAAATTAAATTTATAAATTACTATTTTGTGGAATGTTAGTAAATGGTGGGAGAAACTTTGAAGAAAGCTAGAGAATGGAGTAGCGAGTGCCATCTACCGGAGAAGAGGGTGAACTAACGATTGGACATTTCAGCCCTTCCATTCACAATACGATTTGCTACAGCACAATGCTGAGCAAACGTCACTCAGAATAATGAATAAATCTGCTATTTCGTTCTGAATAATGAATAATATTACATTTAGATTTTTAGATTCGATGACTACTAAATGTTTTTTTTAAATTTTTAATCGTTATTGAATAAAAAAATATTTATTTGAATGAAAATTGTAAACAGAGTTGGACAAAAATTAATTGCAGAGTCCGAAATTGAACCGGAAGTGATCCAGAATCACCCATGGATGAATATAGGACCCTAAAGTGATTATGAGAGACCGGACGTAAGCCGTAAGTACCCGGAAACAGTACAGATTCGCCCGAAAGTGACCCAGGGATAAATATAGTCACCCAAAAGTAATTATGGGAGAACAGAATAAACCATAAGTTAACCAGAAATACTCGGGAGTGAAGTGGACTAAAATAGGCCTGGAATAGGACCAATGGTGGACCGGAAGTGAACTTTGAGGTGGTATGTTGCCTAAAATTCATAATGTATGACTAATGAAAAATAGTGGACTATTAATGATGAATAAATAACTGAATCAATGAATAAAATCTTATTCAATAAAAATGTATTGAATAAAGAGCCAACCTTGTTATTGATAAAATATAAAAAACAAAATCAGTGGATTAATAACTTAATAAATATATTCTTATTCAATAAAAATGTATTGAATATTGAGCCAACCTTGTTATTGATAAAATATAAAAAACAAAATCAGTGGATTAATAACTTAATCAATACATTCTTATTCAATAAAAATGTATTGAATAATGAGCCAACCTTGTTATTGATAAAATACAAAAAACAAAATCAGTGGATTAATAACTTAATCAATACATTCTTATTCAATAAAAATGTATTGAATAATGAGCCAACCTTGTTATTGATAAAATACAAAAAACAAAATCAGTGGATTAATAACTTAATCAATACATTCTTATTCAATAAAAATGTATTGAATAATGAGCCAACCTTGTTATTGATAAAATACAAAAAAACAAAATCAGTGGATTAATAACTTAATCAATACATTCTTATTCAATAAAAATGTGTTGAATAATGAGCCAACCTTGTTATTGATAAAATACAAAAAACAAAATCAGTGGATTAATAACTTAATCAATACATTCTTATTCAATAAAAATGTTTTGAATAATGAGCCAACCTTGTTACTGATAAAATACAAAAAACAAAATCAGTGGATTAATAACTTAATCAATACATTCTTATTCAATAAAAATGTTTTTGAATGATTATTGAATTATAAATTTCTGGAATAATGCCCAACTCTGGTTTGTTCCTAATGCCAAGCTGAATCTATGTTTTTTTATGCAGAACAACGTTTTTGGGGCACATTACTTACAGTTATGTAGAACAAAATAAATAAATCATATATGATTTATTTCCACATTTTTTATAACAATTGCATATAATGTTTATAACTTTTTTTTTCTCATTTATTTTTTAATATTTTTTTTCTTTTTCTTTTTTTTTTTTTGAAATTGAATATAATGAATTTATATTCTTTACCCTTTATGTAGTTTTAACTGATTATTTTTATGTGAGCAAATCGCCCTGCCGTTGTGAAGCTCCATGAATAAATAAATAAATAAATAAATCTAAATTTAAACAATAATAATCCATTTACATATATTTATAATATGTATAAAATAGAAATTATCTCGAAATTTTTTCGAAATAATTTTTTATGGAATATAAACAATAAATTGGCGCACATTCTGAGTTAAATTAAAAATACGTGTTGAAAACTCATCTAAACAAAGGTGTTTAAAATTTGGTTACGTTTAAAGTTAAGAAACTAATAGAAAAAAAAATATTTTATTAACGGACATCCTGTTTCTTCCTAAATACCTTGAAAACGGTTTGTAAATCTTGATAAGTGGAAGGTAGCCATACGAAAGCTTTCTAAATATTCTACTAAAAATATACTGAATACATTTTTTATGTCAGTCGGAGAAATAAGTTCCTAAAACCTTGAATGTGTTAATTTTGTCCTTTTTAAAGGGGTTTTATCTCTGTATACCTCACTTTTCAATTTCTTTTTTAAGTGAATTTAAGAGTAAAATGAGCATTTTAGAAAAGGTAAGAAAATTATTTAATTATCTTTTCTCATGTTTTCTACTAAATACTGTAGTGCACAGCATGTATATCACAACTACGGCGATTCGCTCAGAACAAAATACTACATATATGCATCTAAAAACATTTTGCGAATTTTCATCCAAATGGAATTTTACTTATACATCAGTTATGGAGTACATTACATACCTCATTATAATAAAAAAGTCCGACTCGCAGGAACTGCGTCATCTTAGCGCGGTTACGTAAATCTCGAAGAAATGGAACAGATTAGAATCACAAATCACAGAAAACTGACAGTAGCCAACTTACACAGAAGCGGATAATTCTTAATCTGTATAAGTCAATACAATTATGTACTGAAAACGTACATGCTCTTTGACTACTGCTAAGAAGGCACTATTCTAAACAACCAAACATTCGTTGTCATTTTAAGTATCTTGTTTTACTAGCAAATTCGTTTTACTATTATAATCAACTGTAAATATGTGCTTCATGGCGAATAAAATTCCATTCTGTCGTGGGTTAAATCTTTCTATAAAAAAAGAAATAACGATAACTTCAGTTGGAGGCTATGAGGAAGGTTATATAGATGGGAGAATTCAAAACAAACTATGCATACGTCATCATGATTAGCCACAGCCATCTGTATTACCACAGCCACTCCAAACTTATTACCAATACCTTTCACCATTTCTTGGCTTATTTTAATACAATACTAATTTACTGATAAATGCAATTTAAAACAAGAAACAAATAATTAAAAAGTGAGATAAACAAAGAGAAAACCCCTTTCAAAACAACAAAACAAGCACTTTTTAAGTTTTATGCGCTTATATCTCTGATTGACGTTGCCCCATCGAATATTGCTTCAGAACCTTTTTTGTAGAGAATTTAGTAAGCATTCGAATGGTCACCTTCCACTTACCACGATTTCCCAACCGTTATCGAGATATTTACGAAAAATGTATGAAGATCCGAAAACTTTTCATGTCTATTAATAAAATTTTTTTTCGCATACTTCCTTAACTCCAAATATAACCAAAATTTAAAAATCTTAGTTGGGATCAATTTCCAGGATGTAGAAAATATTTTAATTGAATCCCGCGATTCTAAGTATTCACAAAAAAATAATGACTTACAAAAACATTGATTCCAATTTTCTCAGAAACAGTTACAGATATTGCCTTAAAAATGGTTTCATTCGTTTTCGTATGTTAAGAAACCTATAAAACAACTATATACACAACACTATAACCAGCATATAAACTCAAAAACGTAAGCGTTACGATTTTTTTTCGCGAATTTCACCCCAAACGCTGTCTTCCCGTGTTCGGATTCTGCTGGTTAACGAACTTGACCTTTCAAATTAGACGACAGATTTTTGTAGCAAATTTCGTTAAAATCGGACCATTTTTGAGCTTGCTAGAGCGTTAACAGACAAGCATAAATATATATATATATATATATATATATATATATATATATATATATATATATTTAAATTTGGGACACCGATATTTTCGTGATCTATAGGGTCTGAAACGTGAAAGTTTCTAGTCGGCACTTCCGGATTGCGTCGTGAGGTCAACCTCATAAGCGGGTTCTCCCTATGGAGATAGGGAGTAACCGCGCTGAATTTATCTTTAATATTCTTTTATTTGATGCTCTACATGTTTCATGACACAAGAAGTCTCTTGAGGAGCAACTTAACTATGTACATCAGATGTATGTAAGTTTTCAATCAAAAGAGTCATAGTTATGGCTTCCCTGTTTGTATACAACAGCCTCCATAATGATCTAAATATCCCTATTATTAACGATGTAATATCGTCCAGCTTCCAAAGTTTCCACAGCAAACCATCATCTCAACAAAATCCTAATCATGCGATTCAGAAACCCAGAGCAGATGACAGAAACCCAGAGCTCTACTGCAGTGACACTCAAGTCAAGTGTCAATGACCTGACGATATTTACCTTTAAGTGCGACAATTTCTGTGGTTCTTCGTGCGCTTTTAGATTCCAGACATCGATACAAGAAGGAGAGAGCTTGGTAGGCCCCTTTCAACGTTATCTGAATGTTCTTCTGACGTTCATCGAGAACAGCGTTGGGTTGCCTTCGGATCAGACCCCCCAAAACCCATCATATCATAGGCTGTTTTATTTGTGTGTAGGGGGAAGGTCAATCAATAAAATTTGAAATTAACGCAATAGTCAATTGATTAAAATAGCATCGGCGCTAATAGCTAAATAGTTGATGCGCCGTTAAAAACGAAAAAAAAAATTAAAATAGCATGTTTCGCATCATCTGATGCCTCTTGATGAAACAAGAAATAAAAGAAAATATACATATCACAAACAACAGGAAAAAAGTGGTAAATAAAATATTTAAAGAATATATTTTTTAATTTATTGGGCAAGGAATAAATCTTTTTATCTACATTTAATATAAATAGTTTTTAGTCACCAAACTTTTTCTCTTGTTTGGACGCTATCTGTTTTTTAAACAGCTGACTACAAACACAGCTGATTGTTGCTATGTAGATGGTCTTCAGTGGAGACGTGGCCATTGTAGCGGAAGGTTCGCCTACGTTCTATTAGGCTGCATTTAGTCTTTATGCTCCTGAAGAAGCATGGGATGATGCGAAACATGTAGAGCTATTTTAATAAATTGACTATTGCGTTCATTTCGACCTTCTGCCTCCCGTGGTCTAGTGGCTAGCGCGCTAGATTCATAAGCGGGAGATGGTGGGTTCGATCTCCACCGGCGCCAGAAATTTTCTCATCTCAGGGCTCGCTGAGAAAATTCCTGGCTGCACCCTGGATCTCGGCGCTAATGGCCAAGAATTATGTCGATGCGCCGTAAAAAAAACAACAACAACAAATGTGGGATCAATTATAAAAAAATACAAATAATTCAAAACAATAATTCATACAATTTATCAATTACGTTTAAAAAAGTAAGAACTTTTGAGTTTATAAACTCCGTTAGTTTGATATTTTCAAATTTTGTAAGATGATATACGAGTATGTTTCTGTTTATTTGGCAGTTTATCATGTATCATTCTGTAGGATTTTAGCATAGTACGAATGTATTAGTTTTAGTTTATTTGGCAGTTTAGCATGTATCATTCTGTAGGATTTTAGCATAGTACGAATGTATTAGTTTTAGTTTATTTGGCAGTTTATCATGGATCATTCTGTAGGATTTTAGCGTAGTACGAATGTATTAGTTTTAGTTTATTTGGCAGTTTATCATGTATCATTCTGTAGGATTTTAGCATAGTACAAATGTATTAGTTTTAGTTTATTTTTATTCTTAAATGATATAAATAAGAAAATATCTCTTTTGTTACGTACAGATATAAGTATGTATTGTTATTTTATTTATATATTGTATATGTATCCTCATAGACTAACCTTTTCGGATTCGCTAACAAACCAATGCACCGACTAGTTAACCTAATATGTAAACAACTGCCTGAATGTTTCACCAGTAAGAAACAGGAAGGAGTTTACCATTACACAGAACCTCCCACATCCTTCCAGCTGGCCATTTTGTTTTAATATTAGACAATTAAAAGGCAGTTAGTGGTCGGAGGGATCCCCAGCTTAATCCAACCCGTTCACTGATTACTATATAAAAGCAGCTACAATTCTCCTGCACGTGTCAATATTACACGTGTCTTCCTCTATACAAGACCAATATATATATATATATATATATATATATATATATATATATATATATATATATATACAGTAGACTAGCCCTAATTCGGCGTCGTCGGGATCGGAGTATAGTCAGATTAGAGAAAACGTCGGATTACAGAATTCATTTAGAAGCGGTCACTTATGTATTTGAAAAACCTTATTATTTGAGGATATAATAATAAGTACCATTTTTAATATTTCATATTTAAGTAAAATTTAGGTACCGAATTATAATATAAATATGTATAGTTGCTTAAGATATTGCTCCGCTCTGAGATTTCAAACTACAGTTAAATTTGTATTCACATTTTTCACTAAAGATTTAGGCAAAACATTCACTGATTCTATCATAAGCTTAACAGTAAAATTAGTATTTTAGTAAAACAGCATTAATCATATCGTCCCAACCATGTCAAACTATCGAATATGAAAAATATAGTTTTTCAAATTTGATACTTTACTTTTGCATTCGGACGATACGGCTTGTGGCGAATTGTCGAAACTCTAGGCTCTTTAGATTTGCCGGAAATGCCTTAAATAAAGCATCGAATATGACCAGTTAACAATATATTACTTTGTCAATGTATGGAAAATGTTCCTTCGCTAGTTTGCTCCTAATCGTTATACTTTTGAGGCCAAAAACTGACGTGGCAAACTAACGAAAATTAGTACAATGCATAATGTCGAATGTGTCACATTCGTTAGTTTGAAAGTCTAAATATTTGTAGAGTTAGTTTATCAGAACCAGCACCACGTTCGACAATTTGAAACGGAAATCCAAGAAAAATCACTTATTAGCACCAAGATGCAAACTTACAAATATGATTTTTGGGTTATTAAAAAACCAGTAAACACTTTGTTAATAACAGAGATGGGCATAATTTTATTTATAAATAAAAATACGAATTTATTCGTACTTCATATATTTGTGAATACGAATATAAATAAATTCGTATTCATAAGTGTGAATACGAATTTATTTTTATTCACATATATTAAATATAAAAATCCAAATAAAATTTTATTCGCAAATTTTTCTGAGAATAAAAATAAATTCACAGAAAAAATTGTAAATAATCACAAAAAATGTGATTATTTACAAAAAATCAAGTGATTACAATAAAAAAACACATTAAAATATACGAATAAAAATGTATTCACATTATAATTTGTGAATAAAAATTTATTCACAATAAAATTCGCAAATAAATCATGAATTTATTCGTATTAAGATGATATTACGAAAGTTATTGAAGGTAACTTTTTTTTTTTTCTTTTTTTTTTTTTATTATGGAGGTACAGATGACAAACTGTGTCCCTGCAGCATGGCTGGTGGTCCCGCGGCGGACTCGGGGTAAACAAAAAATCTAGGCGCTAATAACCTAGACGTTAAACGCCTTAAAAAAAAAAAAAAAAAAAAAAAAAAAAAAAAAAAAAAAAAAAAAAAAAAAAAAAAAAAAAAAACCTCTCGTAATATCATCTTAATTCACAAATCACTTGATTTGTTGTGAATATTCACATTTTTTGTGATTATTTACTTTTTTTCTGTGAATTTATTTTTATTCGCAGAAAAATTTGCGAATAAAATTTTATTTGAATTTTTATATTTAATATATGTGAATAAAAATAAATTCGTATTCACACTTATGAATACGAATTTATTTATATCCGTATTTCCAAATATATGAAGTACGAATTTATTTATATTCGTATTCACAAATATATGAAGTACGAATAAATTCGTATTTTTATGTATAAATAAAATTATGCCCATCTGTGGTTAATAATTTCACCTTAAAGGGAATAAAAATATTTATAGAAAAGATATGTAAAATTGCTTTTTTGTAAAGGCGCTGATTTTGGAATCACTATTAAAGCTTTATCTTGCTCTCCTGAAAAGTACTGATAGTTTGACATGGTAGGAAATTATTTGAAATAAAGTTTTCCTTAAGTTTAAGAGGCAGAGTCAGTAATTATCACTTAAATTGGTAGTTTTAATGGCTTTTTTCTAGAGCAAAAGTTAAAAAGGTGGAGTGAGTAATTTTCGCTTAAGATACTGCCAGTTGCCTATTGTGGCGCCTAAACTCCTGCTACTCTGATTTTTTTTGATTACTTTTTTTTTGCGAATTGCTTTTTTTTCTGTTATTAATGTTGTTGTTTTTATGTACATACTAGCTAAATACCCGTGCTTCGTCACGGCAGATAATTAGTTATTTTATTGCGTTAAATAATGTTTCATTAAAATTACGTTACTATACAATTCTGTGCAGTTTATTACAGCACGGTTCCCGTCATACTATATTTTATTCAATGGGCGTTAAAATTTAAAAGTTTATGTTTCCAAGAAGTCATATGGTAACACCCAATATATTTACGAGTATTACCTAGGTTATAGGCGAGGAGGCTGTGCAAGGGTTCCGGATATTATTACCTCGCCTGGAAAACCTAAGGATATGCCATACATCACGGTTTGACCGGGACTGTCCCGGTATTTTGCAATTGTTTCGGTGTCCCGCCCAGTTTTATCAATGTCCCGGAAAAGGCTGTAAGATGTAAAAAGTAATGAATTCATGTTTATAAGAATCTTTTTTAAATCGGTTACTTTTCTACAATTAACATTTTTACTATTGCTCACAGTGTCAAAGAAATGAGAAGTAATCTTACTGTAAAACGCTGGAACTACCTGCACAGCGCTGCCAGCTGCCAGACACTACTATTTGGCTGAGGGATTGTTTTAAGAAAATCAAGTAGCAAAAAAAGTTCCGTTCTTATTTTTAAGGTTTGGGTAGACTAACAGTTTAGGATTCCCCCTTCCCGTTAGTTGCTAGGCTTAAAACTCACCAACCATTTTGCTTATAATTTGTACTCTTTTTATCCCCCCCCCCCTGGTATGCCCATCCCATATTAATGTGTCTCGGTTTAACTCTCCAAAAATATGGCAAGCCTATCTGACGGGGACAGGCAGAAAAGAAACGCAATTAAAACTCTATGAGGGACAGTTAATTTCTAGTAATTCAAGGACTGCCATCATAGTTGAAATTAACCTCAATTAGAAATAAAACTATGAGATAGATAATGTAAGGTAACAGCTGTTCTTTATCGTCCTAGCAACGCAGGCTGCCTAGGCTTGCCTTCTCTAACCAACTCAAACTTTAAACCCCCCAAAAAATGCTTAAAAATACGAATATCAAAAAATCCTTTCTTAGCGAGCGCCTACGTTGTATAGGGAGTGTCCATGCAAAATTTCAAAATTTTCTGTCGAGCGGTTTGGGCTGGGCGTTGATAGATGAGTGAGTGAGTGGTATTTGACAAATATATAGTAGATTAAAATAACCTTGCTCTTCAGGTCACATTACGAATGATCATAACAAAACATTAACAACGATTCCTGCGAGCTAGACTTTTTCATCGATACCCTGAAGGGATAAAAATAATTTGTGTGCAAAGAAAATAATTTACAAAAAGAAACGAAAATTGAATACTTAAATGTCTCCACCTTTTCCAAGGGAGTTGACGATTTTACAAGCCAGTGAGGTAAGAGAAGGAAGGGAGTATTGGAGGTGGACTCGAGTCCAGCGAGGTCCCTGCCAGTGAGATATGAAATATTGCCCCGGGAACTGAAGAGAGGTAATGGGAAGCGAGGTCACCCAACCAGGCTCTGATCCAGCGATTTACGAGTCGTCGTACGTCACAAGCAGTAGTCCTCCAATCACATATATTGCCGTCGGTTAATAAGACCAGTTAGTAGGGAAGTTTTTGTTTTTTTTTCAATTGTATAAACTGACCATTGACCGAATGGTGAAATATTTAGAAATACGGAATCAGCCTTGTTGAAAACGTAAATAGCGAAAAGCCTTTTTATAAGAAATAATTTTGGAAAAATGTCTTCGAATCTTTATCGATCCTACCTAGTAGACACCAAAAATGACCCCAGTTAAAATTTATATATACATATATACGTGTCTGTTAACACGATACAGGCTAGTATTAACCAACAAAATCGGTCCATCTGAAGGGGGAGTTTACTCCGGAACTAAAGTAGTTATTTGCCAATAACAGTCGTAATTGTTGTTATATTTCAACGAAACTCGGTATTCGTGATGGTCAACTGAAGAGACAAATTAGTTATAAAAATAAACTAAATAGGTTGACTAGAAGGGGGGAGAATTACTAATTTCCTTATACCGGCCGTAATTTCTGTTGTAACGAAACTCTATATATATATATATCTAATAAGTAAGAAGTGTTATAAAAATGAACTAAATCGGTCTATCTGAAGGGGGGGGGAGGTGTTACTTTGTACTATTTTTGAATTGAATTCTTCCGCCAAACGTTGGTTCGCGAAACTCATCAAGATCAATAGATGAAAATGTGAAGCTTTGTGTATTTAGTACGTAGTGTAGTACCACGCATACACATAACTCTGGAAGGAACTTAATTACAAAATTAATAATTGAAACAGCTGCTCTTAAAAAATTCAAAAAGAATAGAACTATTTATATTTTTATTTTATTTATCAATATAGGTTATTTTAAGCAAATTATTCAGGAGTGCACTCGACACTACCCAATTCTGAGGAAAGCGCTTAGTTATGCAGCTCCTGCGTGACGGACTTTCATTATTCATGCCTGTTAACGTCATAACGGACAACATCTGGGTGTGTCAATACTAGGTTTTAAATTAATCTACACTAAGAAGTATGTGTGTTGCGGAATTGTCCACGCTTAATATACATATTTCTTGTCAAATTAAGTTCTGCTTAAAAATGTCAACGAAAAACTCATAATTATTCAAAATTGCTAGTTTATTGTCTCTTACAATACACACGAGATCTAGTGACTAATTTTAAATAAAGAGTGACTATGGATGTTGCGGGGAAGCTGTTATTTCGGGCAATAATTCTTGAAACCTTTCTAGGATTTTCCGTTACTCTACCACCTGAAGAAAAACTAAATCCCAAAAAAAACATAAATGTGAAATACAGGCCAAGTTCCTGTCCCCACAAAGAAACGCTCCCTTCCTCGAAGATATCCCCCCCCCCTAAAACCCCCCAAAACGCCTTACCATTCTACACTCCAAAAAAGTAGTATGAGTTGATGTATTTATTCAACCAAAAATATTTGCCAATACAAGAGATGATACAAGAAAGAAATGTCCAAGTTCATTACTTAGAAGCCCTCATAGTTACTTACGAAGAACAGTAAAGACACTTCAACTGACCTTTAAAAACAACAATAAAAATACTTATATCCAGTTACTAAAATATCACTTTCCTCAACCAGGTATATTCTTAAACTTGGCAATGTTTAGTTTTTCTCTAAAGATAATTTCGGCACAAAAAAAACATTGCCAAGTTTAAAAATATACCTGGTTGAGGAAAGTGATATTTTAGTAACTGGATATAAGTATTTTTATTGTTGTTTTTAAAGGTCAGTTGAAGTGTCTTTACTGTTCTTAGTAAGTAACTATGACGTCTTCCAAGTAATGAACTTGGGCATTTCTTTCTTGTATCATCTCTTGTATTGGCAAATATTTTTGGTTGAATAAATACACCAACTCATACTACTTTTTTGGAGTGTAGAATGGTAAGGCGTTTTGGGGGATTTTAGGGGGGGGGGATATTTTTGAGGAAGGGAGCGTTTCTTTGTGGGGACAGGAACTTGGCCTCTATTTCACATTTATGTTTTTTTGGGGATCTCATTTCTTTTTTCTAAGTATTAAATAGAATTTAGTTGCCGCATACCTACTGGCTTTTGTACTTCATATAAAACCAGGGTCTTTGCATTCTGCATAAGGTTCTCCTTACTGCTTGATATTTGATACTTATAATCAACCTACATACATCTAATCACTAGACTAGAAAAGTTAGAAGCTCTTCCAGATGACATTACTCTAAAGGACAAATCGATTGCTCTCTTAACTAAACTATTACACTGTAAAACACAGGAACCTTATCCCGAGGATAAAGATCACAATAGGGAAAGTGTAGAAGGCCTTCAAGAAAAATATAAAAACAAAGACGATACATTTTGGGTTTGTGATCCTAAACTTTGTAATTTAGATGGCTCGACTTTGAAAAACTTAGTATCTGCTTTGAAGTATATTATGCAGTGAACCCCTACGACTTTATTTACTACATTTAAGAAAGAAGTCACAACTGTTTTTGTTAAGATGCGTCGAAATGTTTCTTAAAACATCAAATATAGGTTCTCCTTACTAAGACGATTCATTTGATACCCCACATGATGGGTTTCAGAAGGAATGATTGCATTTCGATGGAGCAAAAAGTAGAAAACGTCATAGGTAATATGACACTCCCGTATCAAGACCTACCTGCGTGCCAAGTTTGGTCAAAATAGGCCAAACGGTGTGAATTTGTATAAGGAACAAACATACATACAGACAGCTCAAAGACCTTTTTTACCTAGCCTAGTGCATTCCCAGGACCAAGGCCTACCTGTGTGCCAAGTGTGGTCAAAATCGGTCAAATGGTGTGAATTTGTGCAAGGAACAAACATGTAGACAGACAGCTGATAGAAGATTTTGACTAGCCTATGACACTACCCGGATAAAGACCGACATGTGTGTCAAATTTTGTCAAAATCGGTCAAACAGTGTGTATTTGTATAAGGAACGAACAGACAGACAGACAGCTGATAGACAATTTAACCTAGCCTATGATTCTACCCGTATCAAGACCCATCTGTGTCCCAAGTTTGGTCAAAATCGGTCAAACGGTACGGATTTGTAAGAGGAACAAACATACAGACAGACAGCTGGTATAAGATTTTTACCGAGCCTATATGCGTCTAATTGTTTCTTAAAACATCAAATATAGGTTCTTCATACCGAGACAATTCATTTGATACCCCACACGCGGTTCCTCCCTCCCCCATTGGTTTCGGACGGAATGATGGGTTTCCGAAGGAAGTACAAAACTGGCACGCCCCCGCCCCGGAAGCGGAGTCAAACACAACTTTTCGCGATTTTTAGATTTTTTCCTTTAATAACGTCTTCATATTTATATTCATGCAAAATTTCAAGTCTCTAGTATCATGGGAAGTGCCTAATAATTTTGATGAGTCAGTGACTGAGTGAGTGAGTGAGTCCTATAAATCCCGATTTTCGATCGCTTATATCTCAGAAACTATTCGATGTAGAATTATGAAAATTTCCAGTTTTACTCACAACTAGTAGTATAATACCTGGTAAAATGTCATAACTTTATCTTTACCTGGTTGAAAGTTATGAGGGGGTAAAAATCGGCTCTAAGACCGCCTGTAATATACACACAGTATGCTTAGGCCGGAACTTGGCCTGGCGCACTACCGTGCGCCTAGATCAGTGTCTTCTGCTGACAATGTTCAATAGGGAGATCGAAGTCGAAGAAGAGTCCTGAATGAAAACATTTTAAGCCCTAGAATAAATAAAGTGCTAAATCATTTAATAGAATTATATTTTTTTTTTAAATTAATAAAAAAAGTAAAGGATGAGACAATATTTATTTTGTCGTGTATATTGGGAAGAAGAAATAGCTAGAGGGGTTGTTAAGTGTTGATTACATGACGGTTAGATTAAAAATTCCATCCCTCCCTCAACCCCCTTTCTAACCCCCAGGTTAGCTTTTCGCCCCTATTACTGAAGCCCAATTTCCTTGGATTAAATAATAAAACTCACCTTTTGTACAAGTCATCGTGCCTCTCAGAGACCTCACAGTTTCAAGAAATTGTTGGCCATCCTCTCACAGCTGGAGAATCTTGCTTCCATCAGCCAATAGCCACATAACTAGCGATTCGTAGTCGTTAGTTCTTGCCCCACAACCGGGAGCGACTGGACTGTCCTCGAACACTTCAATAATTACCAAAAAGCCTTCAAAAGACAAAATAACTTCCAAAAAATGATTTGATTGCACAATTTACCCGACTTTATATGAAATACACCGCACAGCTGACTGGGAATGATTCAAAGATAAGAAACGTCTTGTCTTGCGGTTCAAATATGCATAAAGCCTTGAGAAAAATCAATAACAAGGAAAAAGAAGAACAGTACTGATTTTAACCCGATTAAGAATAGGTTATTAAAACATCTCACACTCATTCCTCGCACCAAAGAATCCTCCAATATATAGCTCGTGCAATGTGGAATTCACTGTTTTTTATATTGACAGACTGCAGGACTTATGAACAATTAAAAGAACATCAGCTGTCAGACTCGTTTGACGTTTCAGGAAAGCCTAATGACACAACTTTTTGGGGGCCACAAAACTAATTAAAACAATTTAATCATTCCACCTTTATATAAACTTGTCTTATCATCATAACGTTATCAACATTGTTTATAATGCTATTCCAGAAGAAATGTTTTATAATATACACACCATCACAGAGTTATCAATTATAAAGGTGACTGGAACATGGTTTTCTGGAGACTGGAAGCATTCATTTTTGCTGATGTATACCCTTGCACTCAATTTACGAGCTCACGTCTTACGAGTTGTACTACCATGAGTTGAAATACGAGAATGGAGAGAGTTATTACGGAATGTTCGATAAAATTTATATCTACCTATCGGCTCCAATCCGAATTCCAATAGGAAACTTTTAAACAAGAACAACCAGTTAGGTATAAATTGTAGGTAATTGTTTGAGGTCCGTGGGTCGTTATTCGGCAAACTCACCCTGTTAATTTGAATTATAATTGGCTCCCTTGAAGGGCCGAGACTAGCGGCGAGCTGAAGGGGAGTATTGTTTCTGTGAATTATACCTAATCCAGGGTCTTACCCAATCTAATCCGTATCATTACACAAGCTCTAGGTCTTTTACCTTACCTGATTTCTTGCAGGAGGTTTTAGCGCGTTACCTACCTCTCTCTATAGGGAACCCGCTCTTAAGGTCATGAATCAATCCGAAAGTGCCGGCTAGAAAATGTCAAGTTTCACATCCCTAAGCTATGTCTAAACTTGTGCGTTTTCAACTCAACAAATCCTTCAACTTGCGTTTCAATAAGCCTTGATGCATCAGCGCATGCCTTTTTGAAAAGAGTTTCCTGTCTATATTTGTCCATCAATTCCGTGCAACAAGCACAATGGAATCTTCTGATTTGAGAGCACTTCTCGTGATAAGTTCGGATTTTTTAGTGATAAAAAGAGGGGAAAAAAGAATTTATGAAGAACTATTTGAAAAAAATGGAACTAAGAAATAAGTTCGGATGAAGGTATTTTCCACACCTTTACCAGAATGTCAACTGCTAACTTTGATAAAATCGTGTTATCAATTGCGCTTAAAATTAGAAAATCAGACACACGTTTCAGTGGTGCAATTCCTCTTGAAATATGAATCCCATAATGCATGATGCTTCTTATAACCCTCGATAAATCTTCAAGGGGGCTTTTTACTCTCAGAAAACATACTCGACATAATAAACTAATTAGGTAACACATAAAAGAATAATTCTTTCCATGTATTACAATGTTTGTAAACAGATAAAAACATTAGTTAAATAATCTAAGGGGAAACGAATGTAACCATTAAGGCTACATCTATACCCATGAGAAAAATAAAAATTCGAGTACTTACAATAATGGATGCATTTGAAACGGCTAGATATTTGATATTCTTACGAAATAAGATATTTAAATATTGGTTTAGAAGAAAGATTTAGAAAACAAAAATTTAACAGACATGAACAATTTTTGGATATTCGGATATTTTATTAATTATATTGAAAACGGCTGGGAAATTTTGGTAATTACGCTGTAACCATTCTAAAGCTTATTACATTTTCTAAAAAAATGGTTATGATGACAGTTCCGATTGGACAACTTCTGCCGGAGAAATAAGTGCTTAAAACCTCGGAAATGTGATTTTCTTGGGTTTGAACGGTTCTTTATCTAAATTGATTTTACCAGTTAAATGAATTTGCTAGTAACACGAGATTCCTAAAATGAGAATTTTTTTTTTTTGTAATAGAGCTTTCCAAGCAAAATTCGAAGAGTTTCGAAGTTTTCAGCACATAATGGCGCCTAAATATCGCTTATCTTCATGATTTCATGAGAGTAGGCGTTGAAGGTTTTTACAAAGTACTAAGTTCACTCATTCCAAGCGTTATACATAAACACCAAGTGTATGAAGATGAAGATGTAATAAAAAAAATAAAAAAAAAAAAAAAAAAAAAAAAAACAATTTAAGAGCAATCCCGACAATATACGTAGTGCAATTCACTCCTATAATATCTTTATAGTACGTAAATAATTTTCATTGTAGAACACTTCATAGGACGATGGTAACCTTAGAAGTTCTTCGTCCTTAAACCCTATCCATACATACATACAAGATGTAAAAACGCGCTAAGATTACGCAGCTCCTGAGAAAATTTTCAAATTTCTTCTAAGCTCTCAGGAAGACATTTACAGATTCGTTTGTTCAGGTATTCCCCTCTCTTTATCAAATGATTTTTTTTTTTATTATGGATTCTTTATTAAGGAACAAGTAAAATTTAATGCTCTCAAAATACACACAAAGACACAAATGCAATTATTACTGATGTCTGCTAACGAAATAAGCATTTACACTGGACTGGACTTGCGCTATTACCTCGGTGTAGAATTTAATCCATTTGAGAGTATGTCTAATCATGAGTTACGCGTTCAAAGTATTTTTTTATACATATATAAAGCTTTGACTGAGTCAAAGCAGGTCAAAAGAAGTGTCAGAGAGTAAAAAAAAAAAAAACTAAGCTTCCAAAAAAAAAGTATAGATTTAATTCGGCGGAATAGGTGAGTCGAACGTTTGCAGTCAAAGGGTTCAATGCTTCCCTGAAACGTGAAAAGGGAATTAACAAGTAAGGAGTTAAATATTTCCACTCGGAAGAATCTCAACAGCGACATACTTGAGCCAATCCCCGCCCGAATTTTCATTTAATTGGGCATTTCACAAGGAAATTAAGCCCTACATCGTTCAAAGTAGGGCTACTAATTTAAATTACTCCAAAAACCTATTATTTTCAATTAAAAACAATTATTATTAATTATACTAAAGGTCATAAAACATGGTAAGATACAAAATTAAGACTTTTGAGAAATCGGTTGCAATGTTTCCAGAATAATATTAAAAACTTTGCAATAACAATAATTTTTTTTTTTTTTTTTATTTAATTTGTTTATTTGAAATCTGTACAAGTCATGTAAGTACAATAATCAAGTTAGTTGATACAGATATATGCTATGTATAAATTGATCAAAACGGTAAAAAAAAAAATAAAAAAAAAAATAAAAAAAAAAAAAAAATTTGGAAGAAGCCAACCATTGTTGGCACTTCCGGGACAGTCTAAATAAGTATTAAAATTATTATGACAAGGTCAGGTGAGTAAAATGTCTCGGGGCCACTGTCTCTTAAGCCGCCTGGGAGGATTGTCTGGGTGGGATTGGGACGATAAGGATAGACCTTCGGGATTGGGATGGTGGGACAGTTTTGAGTGGAACATTTGGAAACGGGTTTTAGCAAGGTCAAGAACAAATGGGATGTGAAGGTCATTGTGGAGGGTTTTGTTGGATACATAAAAAGGGGCGTTAACAATTTTTCGGAGAACTTTGGACTGGAATGCCTGTATTCTGTTGATGTTGGATGGTTTTGCGGATCCCCAGAGTTCAAGTCCGTGTGTCCATATTGGTCGAATGATTGTTTTGTATATCGTTAGTTTGTTCTGTATCGATAATTTAGATGAAGGTCCAAGGAGTCGTTTAAGTAGTCCGTATCTTTTGTTCAGTTCTTGTCTTTTCCAATAACAATAATGACGTCATTAATGTACACAACATTCTATCTATAGATTAATAATATAACTATTAATTATACAAGTAATAATACAAAAATACATAATTACTGACTTCAGCAGATGCACTTGTGGCAAACATATCAAACGAACATAAAACCACTTAATTTACAAATTTTCTTTAACAAAAGACGAAATATATTTGTTTTTTTTTTCTATTTATTTATTTCAAGGGCTTCCTATTTATGGAGAAGGGCTTCCTATTTATGGAGAAGGGCTTCCTATTTATGGAGATGAGCCCCAATACAGATTATAAAATAGAGACTCCATTTACATAATTTTAACATAGTTTCAATTTATCTTAAAACTTGAATAATATATATATACATACATTTTAAACACAATTCATTTGAATAAAAATAAAATATGTTAGAGTAATAAAATCAGATTCCTAAGCCTTTAAAACAAACAGTTCGAATTGAAAACAAAAAAAGTCCGTCACGCAGGAGCTTCATAACTAAGCACTTTCCTCAGAATTTGGGTAGTGTAGAATGCTTTCCAGAACAATTTGCTTAAAATATCCTACATAAATAAAATAAAAACATGAATAGTTCTCTTTTAATTTTGTAATGAGTAACTGATCAATTATTAATTTGCTTCCAGAGTTATGTTTACACATGGTACCTACTACACTCCGTAATAAATACAAATCCTCATATTTTCGTCTTTTGATCTAACGCAGGAACAGGATACAGTCCCTCTAGTGGTAGAAAGCGCTCCTTGCGGCGGCTTTGTGAACCTACGTCTGGCGGGCTTTTCTATTGAAATATATTACAAAGTAAACCCCCCCCCTTTCCGATTGACCGATTCAGCTCATTTTTACTACACTTCTTTCCCATGAGTTACCCACGACGCATACCTCGTTTCATTACAATACAGCAGAAATTACGACCGGTATGAGTATATTAGTCATTTGGGTCCGGAGTAAACCCCCCCCCCCCCCTCCTAATGAACCGATTTAGTTTATTTTTACAACACATATTTACCTGTAGATTGCCACTACGAATACCGAGTTTCGTCGAAATATACCAAAAATCACGGCTGGCAGTGGCGAATTGGTATTGTGGGTCCGGAGTAAACCCCCCCCCCCCCTCCTAATGAACCGATTTAGTTTATTTTTACAACACATATTTACCTGTGGATTACCACTACGAATACCGAGTTTCGACTAAATATACCAAAAATCACGGCTGGTAGTGGCGAATTGGTATTGTGGGTCCGGAGTAACCCCCCCCCCCCCCCCCCCCCCTCCTAATGAACCGATTTAGTTCATTTTTATATCTCACTTTTCTCTCTATATTACCACCACGAATACCTAGTTTCGTTGAAATATAACAAATATTACGGCTGACATGGTCAAATTAGTGTTTTGGGTTCGGGGTAAACCCCCCCCCCCTTCCGGTGGACCGACTTTGGTGGTTAACGAACTCGTTCAATTGTTTGCTAATTGAATGCTATATACCAAGTTTCTTGACGAAAAAACAAAAACTCTGGCCGCTATCGTGTTAACAGACAGACACACACACACACACACACACACACACACACACACACACACACACACACATATATATATATATATTATCGTAAAATTCCTAAAGCCGTTAAAATTGAATGATTTTAATATCTAAAATGTTGCTTTCAGTCATAGTTTTTGCAAAATACGTTTCAAATATGGCATTTGTTTGGAGATTTCAACAATTTAAAGATATTGAATGTCTTCGCTGATAATAATATTGCAAAATTATTATGCAAAAACTATTGAACCGATTTAAACAGCATTGAAGTAACAAAAATATTTTAAAAATGCATGATATATATGTATATATATATATATATATATATATATATATATATATATATATATAAACAGGGTGTATCGAAAGTTAATGACAATATTTCAGGTGGTGAAATTAGACAAAAAATGTAATTCGACACCGGCAACCACCGATTTCTCCGTTCCAGAAATATGGCCTTCTAAAGGTCCTTTTAAAAAAAACGGGTTTTTCGTTGTACATTTTCTTTCAATGATTCATTACATTTTTGAAACCGTATTAAATTTGCTCTAAGAGTAATGAACATTAAGTGTTCTCAATGATCTCATTTAAACCGTAATATCAATTCAAAAAGTAGAAATTAATAAAAGCTTTTGGTTAGTGATAACTTTTCGAAAATCACCACTCTTCCAAAAAAAATCCTACAGACTGCCGAATCTCACAAAAGTTATATAAATTAATCAGCTTTCCAACGGTATACTCAAAACTGAGATTATCTTTCAATTTCATAATGTAATTGGAATTCTAGAGCAAAAAAAAACATGAAATAAATACACCACAAATTTCTTAAACATGTTTTTCTGTATGACATTTTTTCCTTTGAAATAAATAAAAATAAAGTTTTTATATAAAATTAACCTCTGTTTCATAATATTCTTCTTAGAGGTCATTTAGTTAATCTACTTAATTTTTGAATGGGATATTGTGCTTGTTTACGTAAAGCGAATGAGAGGAAACAAGTATTCATGGATTAAATGTAAGAGGGGGTTATTAAAATGAAGTATGCTCGCATATTCAAGTGAGCCACTCGACACGTTGCTCATTGTTCCACGAGTCTGCAATCCCTAATCCCACAGGACTCGAGGAGAAGGTTCGCAAAAAAGAAACTGGCTTACCGCTAAATCTCTGCTACCGCTCCTTTTAAAACCCTCCATTTAATTCGCTGTATAAGTATTGTTTGTGTGTTGAAGAGACCTAAAATTACCGTGGGCGTCCCCTTGCTCATGGAGAATTCCAGAGGCTCGTAGCTCGACGAACAATGCTCGGCTTAGCTTCTGTATTCAGGGCCCATTGTGAAGGCTCCTCCTTATATGCCTTGGCTCCCAGGAGCTACCCGGCCCAATGAAAAAGGTTCTTTAATTATTTGAGGAGGCTTTTCTCTGTTGTTCCGGGCGAGCACAACAAGCCAGGAGAACAAAAACGTGTAAATATTATATCCTGGGCGAGAAGGCAAGTTCCAGTCGGCTGGATGTTTAACCTCCTCTTCTCGCATATTCAACCATCCCAAAGGCCAAGTCTGGACTTAAGAATACTTTATACTTCAGTGAATAATCTCTTTTTATCCTTTTTTCTCTTTATTCGCCCCCATAAATGAGCATATGATTTATTCCCATTTAAAAAGCTAAAGAATAATCCTTTGGGCGAACAATGGTTTCGCATTCCCTTAGAAAAAGAAATTCCTGTGTCGTTTGCATTATAACATGATGCCAACATTTGTTTTTGTTTTTATTATTAATTAGAAAAATATAACAATCTGTTCCCTGATTCCAGATAGACTTTTCTTATCATTATTCTATGTGTTAACTTAAATTTTAGCACAAATTTTACAACATAGATTAATGTGAAATAAAACCTATGCATTCTTAACAGAAATTATAACACAATACTATTGTGGGCAAAACTAAAAACTAAAACTAAAATTAAAACTAAATTCACTTTTTGGAATAAACTAAAACTAAACTAAAAATTGCAACCTAAAAAAAACTAAAACTAAAATTTTACTAATTAATGGATTTTAACTAAACTAAAACTAAAACTAAATCTTAGGGAATTGACTAAAAACTAAACTAAAAATTTAGTTTAGTTTAGTTTAGTTTTACTAAAATAACATGAATTAATATAAATCATATGTTATTTCGATAATTAAGTAAATTATTAAAACTAATAGAACTTGCTTAAGAATAAGAAATGTTGGCTTTTTCTCGTAATTTGAAAACATATGTTCTTTGATAAACTAAATTAGTTAACTAAAAACTAAAACTAAACTAAAATCACAAATTTAGGTCTCTTTTACTAAACTAAACTAATTGCATTACTAAAAACGGAGTCCATATGATTAATAATTATACAAATCTAAAACGAAACTAAAACTAAAACTTAAAATATAACATTAGTTTAGTTTTAGTTAGGGAAAACTAACGTTAGTTTAGTTTACTAACGTTAGTTTTGCCCAACACTGCACAATAGCATGTGTTAACTGCATAAATAAATATACTCCTAGATGGAAAATATGTTACAAACAAAATATATGCTACAGAAATAGACTTACAAATTCAAGAATATATGTTTCGGCATTTTATGGACTTATCTTTTTAATGTATTCTTATTATAATTGCCTAAACCCTTAATTAAATTATTTTTATTTTTTTTTCACAGATAAAAAAATAATTTTTTAGCCCAGTTATGAATAAAGATTTTTATGCTTACAATATTAGATAGGGGATGAAGTTTTGTAATTTTTGTATAAATTAGCTCGTTAGTTCTTATTCGGAGGCATTTGTTTGGAATTATTTGTATTTTTTTATAATTGATCCCACATTTGTTGTTAAACGTAAATCCATTGGGCAACATCTCATCTTAAATTCTTTACTGAGTACTATTTTCTGTGAACACAAAAAAAAAATATATACATAACTTGTGATCCAAATCTCAACAATAATTTCTAATGTAGGCAGAAGGTCGAAATTAACGCAATAGTCAATTTATTAAAACAGCTCTACATGTTTCGCATCATCCCATGCCTCTTCAGGAGCATAAAGACTAAATACAGCCTAATAGAACGTAGGCGAACCTTCCGCTACAATGGCCACGTCTCCACTGAAGACCATCTACATAGCAACAATCAGCTGTGTTTGTAGTCAGCTGTTTAAAAAATAGATAGCGTCCAAACAAGAGAAAAAGTTTGGTGACTAAAAACTATTTATATTAAATGTAGATAAAAAGATTTATTCCTTGCCCAATAAGTTAAAAAATATATTCTTTAAATATTTTATTTACCACTTTTTTCCTGTTGTTTGTGATATGTATATTTTCTTTTATTTCTTGTTTCATCAAGAGGCAACAGATGATGCGAAACATGCTATTTAAATTTTTTTTTTTCGTTTTTAACGGCGCATCAACTATTTAGCTATTAGCGCCGATGCTATTTTAATCAATTGACTATTGCGTTAATTTCAAATTTTATTGATTGACCTTCCCCCTACACACAAATAAAACAGCCTATGATATGATGGGTTTTGGGGGGTCTGAACCGAAGCCACCCCAACGCTGTTCTCGATGAACGTCAGAAGAACATTCAGATAACGTTGAAAGGGGCCTACCAAGCTCTCTCCTTCTTGTATCGATGTCTGGAATCTGAAAGCGCACGAAGAACCACAGGAATTGTCGCACTTAAAGGTAAATATCGTCAGGTCATTGACACTTGACTTGAGTGTCACTGCAGTAGAGCTCTGGGTTTCTGTCATCTGCTCTGGGTGTCTGAATCGCATGATTAGGATTTTGTTGACAATAGGGATATTTAGATCATTATGGAGGCTGTTGTAAACAAACAGGGAAGCCATAACTATGACTCTTTTGATTGGAAACTTACATACATCTGATGTACATAGTTAAGTTGCTCCTGAAGAGACTTCTTGTGTCATGAAACATGTAGATCATCAAATAAAAGAATATTAAAGATAAATTGATTTTTTTTTTAAAATATATTGTCCTATGCCATTTCAGCGCGGTTACTCCCTATCTCCATAGGGAGAACCCGCTTATGAGGTTGACCTCACGACGCAATCCGGAAGTGCCGACTAGAAACTTTCACGTCAAATTTATATATATATATATATATATATATATATATATATATATATATATATATACATATATATATTTATTTATATTTATATATATGCTTGTCTGTTAACGCTCTAGCAAGCTCAAAAATGGTCCGATTTTAACGAAATTTGCTACAAAAATCTTTCATCTAATTTGAAAGGTGAAGTTCGTTAACCAGCAGAATCCGAACACGGGAAGACAGCGTTTGGGGTGAAATTCGCGAAAAAAAATCGTAACGCTTACGTTTTTGAGTTTATATGCTGGTTATAGTGTTGTGTATGTAGTTGTTTTATAGGTTTCTTAACATACGAAAACGAATGAAACCATTTTTAAGGCGATATCTGTAACTGTTTCTGAGAAAAGTGGAATCAATGTTTTTGTAAGTCATTATTTTTTTGTGAATACTTAGAATCGCGGGATTCAATTGAAATATATTCTACATCCTGGAAATTAATCCCAACTAAGATTTTTAAATTTTGGTTATATTTGGAGTTAAGGAAGTATGCGAAAAAATTATTTTATTAATAGACATGAAAAGTTTTCGGATCTTCATACACTTTTCGTAAATATCTCGATAATGGTTGGGAAATCGTGGTAAGTGGATGGTGACCATTCGAATGCTTACTAAATTCTCTACAAAAAAGGTTCTGAAGCAATATTCGATGGGGCAACGTCAATCAGAGATATAAGCGCTTAAAACTTAAAAAGTGTTTGTTTTGTTGTTTTGAAAGGGTTTTCTCTTTGTTTATCTCACTTTTTAATTAGTTGTTTCTTGTTTTAAATTGCATTTATCAGTAAAATTAGTATTTTAGTAAAATAAGCCAAGAAACGGTGAAAGGTATTGGTAATAAGTTTGGAGTGGCTGTGGTAATCAAGATGGCAGTGGCTAATAATGATGACGTAGTTTGTTTTGGATTCTCCTATCTATATAACCTTCCTCATAGCCTCCAACTGAAGTTATCGTTATTTCTTATTTTATAGGAAGATTTAACCCACGACAGAATGGAGTTTTATTCGCCATGAAGCACATATTTACAGCTGATTATAACAGTAAAACGAATTTGCTAGTAAAACAAGATGACAACGAATTTTTGGTTGTTTAGAATAGAGCCTTCTCAGCAGTAGTCAAAGAGTAAGTACGTTTTCAGTACATAATTGTATTGACTTATACAGATTAAGAATTATCCGCTTCTGTGTAAGTTGGCTATTATCAGTTTCCTGCTATTTGTAATGCTAATCTATTCCATTTCTTCGAGATGTACGTAACCGCGCTAAGATGATGCAGTTCCTGCGAGTCGGACTTTTTTAAATACATTTTTATTTTAATTAGCCGTCGTTGTGAAATGGAACTCATCATGGATAACGTTCATTTCAAGTTGAAATTATTTTTTTGACTTGTACTCTGCCTAATATATCATCAATACCATTGATTATTGATAAGCAAATGGAGGAAAGGAAATGCTGAAGGCCAGGGTCCAAGTCCTCCTGAAACTTTTATAACCCTTGTCAGTTATGTGATGTGGGAAAACCACCCCCAAATAATAGATCCTCCCCAACACTGCCCCTTGACCTCCTGTCCATTTCCTAAAGGTGCAATGTATATTTTATCAATGGTGGGGATAGGGGAATAATCTAAAGAGTCCAACTCGCAGGAACTGCATCATCTTAGCGAGTTTCCGTTCTTATCCACACTGTTATTCGGAAAGCTTATAAGAGAAACAGGTAATATTTTTGAAGTAACTTGCAGGAGTAGCTCCCCTGCTCCACATCTACAATATGAAGTAAAATTAATACCAAGAATAAGTAGGAAACTTCTCCTATGTCACTAATACCAATACAAATACAATATATGAGGTATACAATAATACGATATACCTATTAGGTAGCTTAAAGTCGTGTTAAGAACGGTAAAGTAAACGGATTTAACGTTTATTCTAAAAATTCAAAATTAATGGACCTCATTATGAAATTTTAAAAATTATGAATGGCCCAGATATCAGTACGCCGTAAAAAAAAAAAAAAAAAAAAAAAAAAAAAAAAAAAAAAAAAAAAAAATCTTGCCCATCTATAATCAGTTGCTTACTACACAACATACTAATCAACTGCAATAATTATAAAACTATCTCAAAGAAGTAAAATCAATATGTAAATTAAAAACAAACTAATAAAACTACGAAAATAATGGTAAAATTGATGGTAAAAATGTCAAAGAAAAATAAAAATACTTCTAATTATGGGAAATAAAAAATTATGATAAAAAGAATAAGTAAATCTAATGTATAAATTTAAGGACTTCAGCCATACAGGGTGTCCCACATTGAGGTGTCATAACTTCAGGGGTTTATTCTGCACCCCATTTGTAGTTCAGGGGCGCAAAAATGAGCGTTCTCTCTGAAAATGTAGTGGAGCTACGCAAACTTTTGTCTTTTTTAAAAACTACTGGCTTTTTTAAAGAAAAACTGAGTTTTCGGAATTTGTGATCAATGTATCGTAAATAAAGACCACATTTTTAGAATCTACATTAAATTTCCAATAAGATACAATGGTTATTGAAATATATCCATATAAATTAAGAGCTATATTAAAAGCCATATAGGTGAGAATGTTCAATATTAGTTTTTTATTAAATTATTCAACATTTTCGCAACCGGCTATTATTGGACTTAGAGATTTTCCTCCGCCTCAAAAGTTGTATTATTTAATAAGCTTGAAAATAGTGCCTCATAGTTTCAGAAAAAAATCTATTTCAATCTATTTTTTTCTGATTACTAAGTCAAAACAAATAAATGTGCTTTAGTGTGAACGAGCCATTCTGAACAAATTCTTTAATTTTACACGATGATGGTGATGTCCCATCCTTCCCACACTACATGACCTCATCTATATGGCTTTTAATATAGCTGTTAATTTATATGGTAATATTTCAATAACCAGTGTATCTTATTGGAAATTTAATGTAGATTCTAAAAATGTGGTCTTTATTTACGATTCATTGATCACAAATACTGAAAACTCAGTTTTTCTTTAAAAAGGCCAGTAGTTTTTAAAAAAGAAAAAAGTTTGCGTAGCTCCTCTACATTTTCCGATAGAACGCTCATTTTTGCGCCCCTGAACTACAAATGAGATGCAAAATAAACCCCTAAAGTTATGACATCTCAATGTGGGACACCCTTTATATGTGGGCCCGTGTTTGATGTGGTTTTGAATAATGGCCAGGGAATCAACGAGAATAGATTCAGCTATGATTCCTAATTGTTCCTCGCTGATTCCTGTTTCCTTGAGACAAGCTCCCGTCTCCTTCGGGATGGTGCCTCTGGAACCGAACCATAATCCCTGTACTTGGTATTCTCTCAGTCTATAAATCTCGTGGAATTTTTCCTTATAATAGTTCACGCTCTTGTCGTAGATCGCTTGCTTCTCAAGATTTATTCTTTCGCCTTGTTTATCATCGTTGCCTTCATATCGGTTAGTCGGGTCTAATATTAGAGCCGTTTTGGCATTCCGCTTGAAGGCAACGATGTCAGTATATCTTGTGGAGCCTTCTTCATCGATGCTGAATACATCTTCGAAGCAGTCCCTTTGCCACACCTGAGAAAAACAAAAATTTACAATCACTAATACACAAGTAGAATCCTATGTATAATCATGACAAGATGAATACACAAGTAGAATCCTATGTATAATCATGACAAGATGAATACACAAGTAGAATCCTATGTATAATCATGACAAGATGAATACACAAGTAGAATCCTATGTATAATCATGACAAGATGAATACACAAGTAGAATCCTATGTATAATCATGACAAGATGAATACACCACGTCAATAGTGATTTTTATTTATTATTATACACTTTTAAGGACGATGATAAAACCACAGTTTGAGTCGGGTAGGCAATTAAAAGCAGTTTGAAATACATAAATAACAAAATTAATTGGTTGTTGTAGCCCAAACACACACATGCACATGTTAATTATTTGGGAAGCATGGCAAGGCGTTTGTTAAATTTTGTTGAAAATATTGTTGTCTTTTAGAAAAGTTAGTATAGCGTTGATATGGTGACTGCCATCACGAAGTAGTTAGTTTATGTTTCGTGGAATTTCCAAGCCTTTTTAACACGATAGATATATCGATTTTTTTAATCGATCTCCAAGGGCCGAACTTTTTAAAGAATTGTTTAGGAAAAAACCTGTCACGTTAACAAACCCTATGGCGGCCATATTGATTGGCCACGTCTCTCAAGAAGTTTTGTTTTTAATGGTTTAGTATTACAATAATTTTGATTGGGTATAACTATTGAGTGCACAATGCCAACCTGTTGGGCGTTTGTATTGGATGTTCCAATTGTATAAGAGCACAATGGAAGGAAGTTTGAGTAACATTCCACAGGTAAGAAGATGGAAACTAATTATGCTACAGGTCGATTCGTAGGAGCGATGGGCGATTCTCGAATGTGAATGGATTCGAATCGAAATAAATAGGATTTTCTTAGATAATTGTAAGTAATAGTGATATCGATCCATATCGTAGATCGATTTTCGGAACCTAGAAAATCGATCTTTTGAATCAATCTGAGCTAGCTGATCTTTTTTGTGTATCGATCTTTTAATTTCGATTCGAATCGATTCAAAAGAACGATTCAGATTCGGCAATCGCCCATCCCTAATGCCTAATGGAGTGGCTGAAATTTCTCTATAATCACACAGTAGCTCAAGACAATAGGTTTTGGCCGATGGGCCTTTTTTCCTATCGGTCTTTCATGACATGTATTCAAGAACAAAAGAATTATAAAAAATACTTGATGTGTTATGTAATTGTCGAATAATGATATATTAAAAAAAAAAAAAAAAAAAAAAATATCATATAGTGGACTTCGATTGATCGCTTGTAAATTGAAAGTAATTCACATATTCCGTCATTTTGTCCTTCAAATAATGTTTGATTCAAATTAATACATATTCCGATACAAATGTATTTCTAAAACCACGGAGTTAGTACAAGGAAGACACAGGGGGCTCGGTTCCTGCTTGCATTTCTGCGGCTGCTCCCCCTCCCGGACCTTCGGATAGTTGCAGAAACTAAGGCTATTGTCTGGTGTGAAACATTAGGCAGTCATGGAAGTGCCTTACATGGCTACGGGCATTAATCAACTCCAGACAATAACTTACTCCGAAGTAATTTCCGAGTTGAAGTAACAATGCCGAGCTCGACAACCCTTAGCTATCGTTTTTTCCCTCCTTAAAGCCGAGAAGTAATTAGGAAACGCCCTAATGACTTAGAAATTTAGGAACCTAATTGTTCTTCACTTCAGGTAACAAAATGTGTTTTTAAATTAACGACCGGTAAAGATCACTTGACATTACAGGACGTTGACAAATTAACTTGATCTCAAATTCGCAACTTGAACTTAAATAACGCAATGCTGATTAGTTACAGGTTAATTATGCCACTACACAGGCTCTAACAAGGCAAATAACATAGAGTTGGACTAACAGATTAAAATGCAATAGACTGTCCTTAATCCGGCTTTGGAGAGCATGGACGGAGCAAGCACGTCCACTTTCTCACAGGCGAACCCGATGTACAAACACAGAAATACAGCTGCCAAGCAATAGAAAGAGAAGGCTTCTAGTGTCTGCCTGCTTTGCCTCCCCACGTTGGTTGCCTCTCTGGGCCCATCACTCTCCCCTTCCTTCATCACATTACCGATTATATCTACAGACTTACTTCAAAGTAATTACAACACAGACAATTACAGCTAACATCATTATGTAAACACCATTAAACTCTACTGGCATTAATGACCCCAACGGTTGACATGCCTTAAATTTAAACAAAAAAAAAAAATCCGGCGTTGTCGGGACCGGGGTACAGTCGGATTAGAGAATTCAGTTAGAAGCGGTCACTTATGAATTTAAGAAACCTTAAACTATTTAAGGATATAATTATATCGTCGATACAAATGCAAAGTATCGAATGTGAAAAAAACTCATTTTTCATTTTCAATCTTTACTGATTACTCTAGGACTAATGTATGGCAAACTCTCGAATCTATGTTCACACAGTGAAATGGGAGAGTAACCACAGTCAAAAGGTTGAATCTGCCGACTATTTGACTGTCCATAAGCAAAGTAATGTATAAAAGTCTTTTCACTCTGGAAAGTGGTGGTTTTCACATTTGATACTTTGCATTTGTATCGACGATATGTACCATTTAAAATTGTACATATTATTAAAATTACTCTTATAACTTGTCCTCCACTAGCGATGAATTTTTCGAACTAGACTGGCTAAAACCAGGAGATCCCCCGGGTATATATATATACAGGGTGTCCCGTAAATGTCTAGTCATATTGTGAGGGATGATAGAGGACCCTTAGGGGAACAAAAAATGTTCTGTGACGATTTCCCGAATTCTCGCCCATAAGGGAGAAAACGTCGTTTTATTGTTTTATCGAGACAAACGTGGTTTTTAGAAACATAATCGTTGTAGCTCCGTCCCAGGTGGTACTACTAGAAAGGGAGTGAAACCAATCGAAAGCTGAGTAAATTTACTATAAGACTAGTTGGGAGTAAACGTAAAAATGAATGAATGTAAGTATGTATATCTTAGAAAAAGAAGGCAATTCTAAATTTCCTGATATTTTATTGATATTTCTTTCCAGCGTTACTCCTCGATGGGCAGGGTCTGAGATTTCCGGGTTTCAGCAAAACTTCCTCATTTAACCAGCTTTCCATTCATGTATCACAACCCTGTGTTATTGAAGTATTTGAACGGTTTAAGTACAAAAGTTTTAAAAAAAACATGGATCTGTGAAAAGAAAATTATATTTTTTTCTTCATTTTATTCAAAAAGCTGAAGTGAAATATTTATTTTTATAAATTTTTATATAAATATTAAGTAAATATTTACTTAAAACAATAAAAAAAAATACTTCCACGAATATAAAAAAAATTCCTAAAACAGTAAATAAATAAAATACACATTTATTTTGAATTTGTTAATTCAGGTAACTAATACTGGGTCCAGGAGGCGGCCATTAAGGAACCCCAACCATACATTAACCTCAAAAATTATTATTTTTACCTAGATCACGCATTTGAACACATTTTTACAGGTACTTATATTTAGAAAACAAATGCTTTACCTTAAATTAATACTGATGGCTACGCTTGTGAAACTCACTGGGATTCTGAGCCCATGCGTTTTTGTTGTGGTAATTAAAAATTCTATCCCTCATAAATAATATGTACATAGTCCTGTAAAAATGTGTTCAAATGCGTGATATAGGTAAAAATAGTAATTTTTGAGGTTAATGTATGGTTGGGGTTCCTTAATGGCCGCCTCCTGGACCCAGTATTAGTTACCTGAATTAATAAATTCAAAATAAATGTGTATTTTATTTATTTACTGTTTTAAGATTTTTTTTTTTATATCCGTGGAAGTAATTTTTTTTATTCTTTTAAGTAAATATTTACTTAATATTTATATAAACATTTATAAAAAAAATATTTCCCTTCAGCTTTTTGAATAAATTGAAGAAAAAAATATAATTTTCTTTTCACAGATCCATGTTTTTTTTAAAACTTTTGTTCTTAAATCGTTCAAATACTTCAATAACACAGGGTTGTGATACATGAATGGAAAGCTGGTTAAATGAGGAAGTTTTTCTGAAACCCGGAAATCTCAGATCCTGCTTATTGAGGAGTAACGCTGGAAAGAAATATCAATAAAATGTCAGGAAATTTAGAATTTCCTTCTTTTGGTAAGATATACATACTTACATTCATTCATTTTTACGTTTACTCTCAACTAGTCTTATAGTAAATTTACTCAGCTTTCGATTGGTTTCACTCCCTTTCTAGTAGAACCATCTGGGACGGAGCTACAACGATTATTCTTCTAAAAACCACGTTTGTCTCGAAAAAACAATAAAACGACGTTTTCTCCCTTATGGGCGAGAATTCGGGAAATCGTCATAAAACATTTTTTGTTCCCCTAAGGGTCCTCTATCACCTCTCACAATATGACTAGACATTTACGGGACACCCTGTATATACCCGTGGCCATGTAAGGCCCCTGTAGGTGCCTCTGTAGAAACATTTATTTTCTTAGTAGAAACACAAGTTCCTGCATCTACGAAACATACATGCCTTCTGACATGACAACCATTGAATGAATTACACCGAAACATATGTTTGGCTAGCTAGGAAGGGAAGGTTTTCTAGCCGGTCTACCTCCGACAAGTTCCTGCATCTAGGAAACATACATGCCTTCTGACATGACAATCATTGAATGAATTACACCGAAACATATGTTTGGCTAGCTAGGAAGGGAAGGTTTTCTAGCCGGTCTACCTCCGACAAGTTCCTGCATCTAGGAAACATACATGCCTTCTGACATGACAATCATTGAATGAATTACACCGAAACATATGTTTGGCTAGCTAGGAAGGGAAGGTTTTCTAGCCGGTCTACCTCCGACAAGTTCCGAGATCCTGCACTTATTCCTCTCGGAGACCGCCGGATTAGAGAGAGCGACGGATAAGAGAGCGTCGGATAAGGGAGAGTCTACTGTAACTATAAATGCGATAGCAAAACTCCAAAAAATTACCCCATTATCTCCAACTGTTCAAAACGTAATTACATAAGACATAAGCTAATGATGAAAATTGTCTTTAAAAAAAACCCTCATAGGAACTGCTTCATCTTAGTGCGTAACCAGGACGTCCGTTTACCTTGTCATTTAGAAATAGAATAGATAAAATTAATACTCTGTGAAAAATTTAAAATCCTACTTCAATTACTTCTTAAAGAAAAGTGGCATTTCCCGCGCCACTGTGCCGTGCAGAAAACATAGTGCAGTAGAACTTACTCATTCAGCCCCTGCGACATCATAGTAAAACACTAGTAAAAACAAAAAAAAAAAAAAATATATATTTCTCATTTCATGTATACTGTTTTAGTGGCAAATTCTTTATGCTGCTAAAATAAATTATAAAGAATAATAAAATCAATTATAACAGGCATTAAAAAACTGATAAAACAAAAAAAAATCAAAGAAATTAACTCTCAAGTTTTCGGCACTCATTTCTCCGACTGAATAGTCCCTTCTAACCGTTTTTGTCAGCTTTCAAATAGATGAGTTCCTCTCACCACAATATCCCAACCGTTTTCGAGAAATTTAGGAAAATATACGAAAATCTGAAAGCTGCCATTTTCTGCTAATAAAAGTTTTGTTTTCTAACACGTCATCGCTGAGACTTCATTTTCATTTTTTTACGTCCGAAAATGTATAAAAAGTTTATACAAACTACTAATACTTTATGCAAATACTTTATGGGACTATTACGGAAAAACGATTTTTCCCGTATACATATAGGTGTATATATATATATATATATATATATATATATATATATATATATATATATATATATATATATATATATATATATATATTCGTCATTCGACAAAAGAAAAAGCAATTATATATATATATATATATATATATATATATATATATATATATATATGCACACACACACACAAATAGTCGACAACACACGTCGTCGGGACCTGGGTACGGTCGGTTCAGCGAAAACGCCGGATTAGTGAATTCACTTAGAAGCTGCCACTGATGTATTTGAAAAACCTTATTATTTGAGAATAGAATAATATGTACCATTTTTAATATATATATATATATATATATATATATATATATATATATATATATATATATATATTTATTTATTTTTTTGCATACTTAAGTAAAATTTAGGTACCAAATTATAAAATAACTTCAAAATAGGTAAATCCTTGTTGGTGTTTATCACAGGCATTCCAGCCGCAGGTGCCTGAGCAAAAACATTTATTTTTTCAGTAGAACCACAATTTCCTGCCTCTCAAACGAAACATATGTGCCTTCTTTGACTTCCATTCAATGTAATACTCCGAAAAAAATGATTGGCTAGCTAGGAAGAGAAGATTTTCTAGAAACTCATTCCTCTCGGAGACCGCCGGATTAGAGAGAGCGACGGATAAGAGAGAGCCTACTGTATATACAATTTTTAACCCATGTTCTTTAGGATAGTGTTTTCGTACAGAATACAGAAATCTCTACGAACCTTCTGGGGAAAAACCCACTCTTGTATTTTATTTGTTAAAAAATCATTCACATTATACTATTTTTCTTAATCTATATCTTTTCGCTTCCCGTAAATCTATAGCTGGAGTATAAGTATGGAGGTTTTAGAACCCATTTTCCAAACCCTTTTCCTGCATTATTAAGTCGAGTTGCTAACGAAGGAGAAAGAGGCTGACTAAATCCTAGCAGGTATTCACGCACGTGCCAGGAGGGCTAAGGTTTTAAATTATTTACAGCCCCACATCCCAAAGTTTAAGTTTGCCTTAATTAAGACAAAGTTTTATATTAGCAGGAGTAAGGTAGCACGGCATAGGTTAATTCCTTTAAGGACAACCTTTCCCCTTAACAAGACTACTCAAAGAGTAGAGTAAACGTTAATGATTTGGTTAATTGATTATTCTGCTGCTTTACAAGAGAGGTTGAAAAACTTTTAGAATGCTTTGCATTCATAACATATACATTATAGTATTGGCTGGAGGCCAAAAATATCCTTTTTGAAGGGTAGAGGAATATAAGAGCCCGTTTAGCAAGTTTTCGTTCCTATCCATAGAGTTATTTGTAAGGGTGCCCATACAAGGTGAGGAATATCTCAAGATTTGGACTTCGCAGTTCTTGAGGACAGAGTAGAACTGCACAGTCCATCGAAGAAGGATGATGAAGTCCGACTCGCAGGAACTGCATCATCTTAGCGCGGTTCCGTTCTTATCCCTAGTCTAATTTGGAAAGATTAAAATAGAATCATTTATTATTTTGGTTCCACCAGTCTTGAAAGGTCTTTATTTACGTTCTTACCTGTATGGGTCGGCCAACCCATAAGTCCGCCAGAAAGGCTTCCGCTCAGAGGCATTTGGAAAGCCTTGGGATCTCTCTCTTTGAACGCTACATTTCTAACAATAAATTGATCTTCTTATTTTACTTAATCTGTTTTATTGTCATAATAAAATTGAATAAAACAGACAAAAAGAACCGTTCGAATAAACGAAATCAATTACCAAAATCAAAAAAAGGTTTATACATCGTTTTCTCCGATTGACATCGACTAATCGAAAATCTTCTCAGAATATTAATTATAGAGAATTTGGTAAGCTTTTGAATAGTTTCTATCCACTTACCACGATTTCCCAACTGTTTTCGAGATATTAAGGAAAATATGCGAAGTTTCCAAAACATTTCATGTCTCTTAATAAAATATTTTATTCTAATTCTTCCTTAACTCCAAACTTAACCAAAATTTACACATGTTTGTATGTATGAATTTTAAACATGCGGAAAATATTTTAACCGAATCCCATGATTCTAAGTAACCAAACCAAAAACTTGATTTAACAACTATTTTTCCAATTTTCTCGGAAACGGTTAAAGCTATCGCCTTAAAAATGGTTTCATTCGTTTTACTAGCACAAGAAGCCAATAAAACGATTACTTACAAGCATATGAACTCAAAAACGTAAGCGTTACGATTTTTTTTGTGCGAATTTCGCCCCAAACGTCATCTTCTAGTGGGCGGATTCTGCTGGTTAACGAACTTGACCTTTCAAATTGGACGACAGATTTTTGTACCAAATTTCATCAAAATCTGACCATTAGGAGGGCCGGAAAACCGCGAACAGACAAATGTATATATATATATATATACATTTGTCTGTTCGCGGTTTTCCGGCCCTTCTAATGGTCAGATTTTGATGAAATTTGGTACAAAAATCTGTCGTCCAATTTGAAAGGTCAAGTTCGTTAATATAAATATATATATATATATATATATATATATATATATATATATATATATATATATATATACGTGTCCGTTAATACGATACAGGCTTGTATTAACCAACAAAATCGGTCCATCTGAAGGGGGAGTTTACTCCGGAGCTAAAGTAGTTATTTGCCAATATTTGACGAGTAGACTTAACTAGGACAACAACTAAGGACAGATAACGACAGGGCCATTTTGGCAATCCACTTACAGGGTTAGTAATAAGCCGGACTCCAGAGGGAGTACTTGGGAACGAGAGGACTTCCTTGCAAGGTAGGACTTAACACTTTTTATAAAAAATATGTAATTTAGTTATAATTATTTCAATATTTAGGGTAGGGGTAATATTTAAGGGAGCATGATAATTTTTTAATGTATTTTGTGGAACATTGATAGTTTTAATATAATAAAAAATATGTTTCTGTGATGTTAAAAAAAAATGATATTTTTTTGTAGAAGTGCCCCTGAAGAGGTGCGAAGAAAAGACGCACGAAACATGTCGGGCCCAATAAATAAAGTAGTATAAAAAAAGGGAAGACTCATGAGATCAACCTTATGAGCGGGGTTCCTCCCTATGAAGGGAGGGAGGAACCGCGCTAAAACCAATAGATTAACTGTACAGTCCAATGAAACCCGGACTTTAAACGCCAGCCCTGACGTTTGTGAGACAAGAGGATATTTGCTTCACATACAGTGGGCCTACTATAACTGGACTTTGCAGTCCTTGCCTTGAGGTTTATTAACTTGTGTGTGCGCTCGTAGACCCGTACAGTACAAACCTTGAGGCCAAGATGTGCAGTATCTGCCTTGAGATTTGAACTGAAAGAGCATGGCCTTAAACCATAAGAATAGAGGCACTTAAAATTTTGTTTTCTGTGAATAACAACTCGGTGAAAAGTGAGATGTAGGCACCACAATGCACAGGAAACTGGCAGTAGCTATCATTAGGCGGTAATTACTCGCTCCGCTTTCTCAAATTCCCATCATTTTAGAGGTAACCTCCAATAAAACCAACAAATAGTACAATACTAATTGTTTTTACCGAAGAAATTATCATTTTAGCGCGGTTCCTCCCTCCCTTCATAGGGAGGAACCCCGCTTATAAGGTTGATCTTGTTAAGTGTATAGGATTTACAACTTACAAGAATGATTTGCAGTTTTCAATCCCGAGAGAACACTTAATAATGTTTTATTTATTTTTAAAACATGTGGTTTCTTTTTTGGGGGTTATCTGATAACCGCTACAGGATTCCCCTCCCAGATGACGGAGTCAGAGAAGCTGACTGTGAAACTCGTTTCACGGTCCTCCCGGAACGGGTCCTGTAGGGCTCTTGAGTTGGCGGTGGCGGTTGAGACTGCGTTTCTGGGAGAACTGGTGGTGTCTCCTGAGTCTGTTCGGATGGAAGAAACGCAGGCTTAAGCCGGTCTGTCGATATGGTGGCTTGGCGGCCTGGGAGTAGCACTTCGAAGTACTTGTCGTGTCGTTGGAGAACTCTGTGTGGTCCGGAGTATGGTGGTGTCAGCGGACGTCGGTCACAGTCTTCCCTGACGAACACATGCGTGCAGTTCTGCAACTCCTGGTGTACGTAGGTCTTCTTAGTGCTCTCCTTATACTCGGCTGGTCGAAGGGTGCGAAGATGTTCCTTCAGCTCCTGCAGGAGTACGTGTGGATCTTCCGCGGTCGTGTGTTGCTCCAAGAATTCGCCTGGCAATCTTATGGGACAACCGTAGACTGCTTCAGCTATGCTCGATGAAGTATCATCTCGCAGGCTGGCTCTGAGTCCGAGGAGTACGGTTGGCAATATGCGGGTCCAGTTGTTGCTGTCAAGGTGTGCTGTAATGGCGGCTTTGAGTGTCCGGTGCCATCGTTCTATGCATCCGTTAGCTTGGGGATGATAAGCAGTTGTGCGACCTTTCTCGATTCCCAGAAGCGAAGTAGATGAAAAAGCTGGGATTCATATTGCCGGCCTTGGTCGGTGGTTATTCTTGAGGGAACGCCGAATCGGCAGATCCAACCAGTGTAGAATGCGCTTGAGACGGTTTCGGCTGTGATGTCACGTAATGGTGTTGCTTCTGTCCATCTGGTTTGACGGTCTATCATCGTGAGACAGTAACGGTGGCCATCGGAGGGTGGTAGTGGGCCAATTAAATCTAAGTGGACATGCTGAAAGCGAGTGGCAGCTGGGAATGTTCCAGGAGGTGCATGGGTATGCCGGTGTATCTTACTCTTCTGGCAAGCGATACAGCACTTAGCCCAATCAGCTACTTCCTTATTCATGTTTGGCCAGAAATATCGCTCTGCTACCATTTTCCGTGTTGTCCGGACGCCAGGATGACTTAAGGTGTGCACCTTGACGAAAGCACTGTGCCTGAAGCCCTTCGGGAGATATGGCCTTTCCTTGCCTGTTGACATCTCACAGAGAAGGGTCTTGTCGGTGCCAGGAATTTCGATGGCTCTAAAGGTTAGGTTAGTTTGTTCCTGGAGTCGGCTGATCTCATGGTCTTCTTGTTGGGCTAAAGAAAGGGCGACAAAATCGTCTGGAGTTTGGATTTCTGCAATCCTTGATAGGGAATCGGCAACAATGTTTTCCCTGCCTGGACTATAGATGATCGTAGTGGTGTATTGGCTAATGTAAGTTAGCCAACGGATGCGGAGAGGTGAAGTGGATTCAGGCTTTTGAGTGAAAGCATGAGCTAATGGGCGATGATCTGTGATGACTGAGAAAACTCGGCCTTCCAGTTGAGGTTGAAGATGTTTGATGGCCTTGTATATAGCCAGAAGCTCCCTGTCGTAGACAGAGTAATTCTTCTGCGCTTTATTGAGTGCTAACGAGAAAAAGCTTAGAGGATGCCATTTGTTATCCTGTTTTTGTTGTAAGACAGCGCCTGGACCGACGTCGGATGCGTCGCATGCGAGTGAGATCTCTGCGTCTGGGTTCGGATGGACGAGCTCAGTTGCTTCAGCAAGGTTCTTCTTGGTGTCTTCGAAAGCCTTGAGCGTTTCTTCGTTCCAATTGATTGGCGTTTTGTCATTTTTCTTGACCTGATGGAGAAGTCCGTTGAGAGGTTGTTGGATTGATGCTGCGTGGCGAAGACAAGGTCGGTAGAAATTCACCATGCCCATAAAGCGCCGAAGGTCTCGAACGTCCTTGGGAAGTGGGAATTCTAGGACAGCCTTAACTTTGTCTTCCAGAGGTGTGACGCCAGATGGTGTTAGATGGAATCCAAGGAAATCGAGCTCTGGGACACCGAAGACGCATTTCGATGGGTTCACAGCGATGCCGTTCATGTCGAGACGACGAAGTACTTCTCTGATGTGAGCTTCATGTTGTTCCTCGTTGTCCGAAGCGATCAAGAAGTCGTCAAGAAACTTGAAGAGAAAGGGTAGGTCTCGGAATTGGTTGTCGACGAAACGCTGGAAGCTTTGACCTGCGTTCTTCAGTCCAAAACTCATCCTGTTGTATTCAATAAGGCCAAATGGGGTAATAATGGCAGTTTTCTCTCGATCTTCTACTGCTATCGGTATATGATAGTAAGCCTTGCGGAGATCTATTTTGGAGAAGATCTTCTTGCCATGTATCTCCATTGTGAAGTCTCGAAGATTGGGTATTCCATATCGATCGGGAATAGTGATGGCGTTCAGGGCTCGATAGTCTCCACACAATCGGAGAGTACCATCTTTTTTTCTTCACTACGTGGAGTGGACTGGACCATGGACTTTTGGAAGGTTGGCATATTCCGCTGTCGATGAGCTCCTGGATCTCCTTTTTGACTTCCTGGTAAATTCCTGGAGGCAAACGGCGGCATTTAGCCGTGACAGGTCGTCCTTTGGTCTCTACATGATGCTCCACTGTTGAATTGGATGGTCCACGGATGGGAGTGACCTGAGTGACGGTAGGAAATTCACCTAGGATGCGGGCAAATCGATTATCGGCTGGAAAGATGGAGAAGGTTGGTATTTCTGCTGAGGATATGGTACCTACAATGCTACGTCCTGAGTGCTGGTCGATCAGTCTCCTGTTTCTTAAGTCCACAATAAGCTGATGCCAGTAGAGAAAATCAGCACCTAATATAGCCTTGGCGACGTCGGCTAAGACAAAGGTCCACTTGAGAGGTTTTCTGAGTCCTAAGTCGACATATCGAGTGATTTCACCGAAGGTTGGAATCGGGGAGTTGTTGGCTGCTATTAAGGTGAAATCAGATGGAGTCTTACGCCGTCCTTTGGGCACAGGGAGAAGAGATATGCATGCTCCTGTGTCAATGAGGAAGGGCTGACCAGTGGTTCTGTCCGTCAGAAATAGGCGGCGGTGCTGCTGGGTTGTGAAAGTTTCCGCCGCAACTTTCACATTTCCGAGTTTAAAGCTGGCTCTTCGGATTTCCAGTTGCAAGGTTGTGTGCAGCGTCGGGCTTTCTCGCGGAATCTCTGGTGTATCGCGCGACTGGGATCGAGGGAGATTGTCTTGATTCCGGCTGCTGCTGGAGCTTCTTTCGCGGTTCTTCATCTTCAGAAAGCGTAGGATCTCGTCTACGTCGCGGCGTAGAGCTCCGAAATCTTCGGATGGGTGCTCGCATCTGTTCATGACTGATGTGGTAGTTGCGGAAGACTTGTTTGCGCGAGGTTCTGACATGTCTCGAATAGCGTACGTTTCAGCTGACGGGGATACCTCCAAGATCTTGTCGGCTACTTCTGCCAGTTTTTGGATGTCAGTGTGGCCTGTGGAAATGAGGATGGGACGAATTCGTGGGGGTAAATTCTTCATCCACAGGGTGCTAATAAATCCGTTTGATACATCGGAGCCAGCTAATTGTTGTATTTTTCTGAGGAGCTGTGAAGGAGTCTGGTCTCCGAGTGGCATTTCTTCTAACAGCTTGCTAATTCTACGTGTTTCGGATTCTCCGAACGTGTTGATGAGCCTAGCTTTAAGGTCCTCGTATGGTTGCTCAGTCGGTTGGAGGACGATATCTGAGACTTGGCTAAGAACATCCAGATCGAGATTCGGTATGACGAGCTGGAATTTTTTTAGGCTCGATGTTACGCGGGATGTCGCAAATACAGCCTCGATCGTCGCGAACCATAAAGTCGGGTTCTGTTTCCAGAATGTCGGTAGTCTTGAACTCGGCCCTTGGTAGAAACTAACCTCAGGCTGGGTTTCATGGAGATCTGTATCGGACGTAGATGAGTTTTTTTTGGACATGACGAACGGCGAGAAGTGAAATCAGAAGTATTGTTCAATATCAGGGGTCACCAATGTTAAGTTTATAGGATTTACAACTTACAAGAATGATTTGCAGTTTTCAATTCCGAGAGAACACTTAATAATGTTTTATTTATTTTTAAAACATGTGGTTTCTTTTTTGGGGGTTATCTGATAACCGCTACAATCTCATGAAACAATCCGGAGAACTAGAAAATTTCCGACTAGAAAATTTTGCGTTTCAGAACCCCTAGAGACCGAAATTAAGGGTGGTTCAAATCTGTATGTATGTATATATATATATATATATATTTATATATATATATATATATATTTGTCTGTTCGCTCATATCCGGCCCCCCTAATGGTCCGATTTTGATGAAATTTGTTACAAAAATCTTTCGTCTAATTTGAAAGGTCAAGTTAGTTAACCAGCAATCCGTCCACCGGAACATGGTTTTCGGAGCGAATGTCGCGCGAAAAAAAATCGTTCCGCTTACTTCATATGCTTGCAAGTACTCGTTTTATAGGCTTCTTGGCCAAGGAAAACGAATGAAACCATTTTCAAGGCGATAGCTTTAATCGTTTTCGAGAAAATTGGAAAAATAGTTGTTGAATACCGTTTTTGGTTTGGGTACTTAGAATCATGGGATTCAGTTGAAATATTTTCTGCATGTTCAACTTTCATCAAAACTAATATGTTGAAATTTTTGTTACGTTTGGAGTTAAGGAAGGGTTAGAATAAAATATTTTATTAACAGACATGAAAAGTTTTGGTAACTTTGTAAATTTTCCTTAATATCTCTAAAACGGTTGAGAATCTTGGAAAGCGGAAATTTACCATTCGAAAGCTTACTAAATTCTCTACAAAAAAGATTCTAAAGAAATTTTTGATTAGGCATTGTCAATCGGAGAAATAAGTGATTCAAATGTGTTTGTTTTGTTCTTTTGACCGGGTTTTCGTAGTTGTTTAGCTCACATTTTAATGGGTTGTTGTTTTTTTTTAATTGCATTTATTTATAGAATTAGTATTACTGTAGAATAAATCAAGAAAATTAGAAACATTTTGATATTGGTTTTGATATTTGAAATAACTATTTGTAGTAGTGGGGTTGGCCAACCCGTGATGGGTGGATTCCAGGTATAAGGGTAAGCTGCCCTTTGGTAACGGGCCCTTTGTTTACGGGGGAAAGGTTGAACCAAAATTATAACGGTTTCTATTTCAATTTTCCCAAAATGACACTAGGGATAAAAACTGAACCGCGCCTAGATGACGCAGTTCCTGCGAGTCGGACTTTTTTAAAGATATTTATTAGGTTTTCGAAAACTAGCAACAGTATCTAGTTCATATTGTGCTGAGCTTCAGGCAATGCGTTTAGCTTATGGAGTATGGAACAAACAGATGTGGAAACAATTATTTTGTTTGCAGACTCTTTGACCTTACTCAAACATTTGAATGGAAACGCGCTAAGAAAACGCATTTCCGACGAGTGGGACTTTTTCTGCTTGTGTATACTTGTTGTAATATTCATGTTGATTTGATGATCTTTTTTATCTGAAATAATTGGGCGTACGGTTCGCCGAAGGGATACGTCAAATACCAGCAAAACATTTATAAAACAAGCGGTTATACTGATGCTAACCCAGTTTGCATCGACTTTGCCTGTCCCCGCCTCACCTGGAAAAAATATCCAATAGAGGGTAGAAGTTCAGGAAAAATTTAATAACTTGATGGAATGCGAAACAAAAAAGGGGAAAATAATACAATTAAAGGAGAACAAAGAGTTGAGTTTTATCTCTTATCGAATGAGGATGTTCCTGCCTAGTAGAGACCAAAAAGTCCGACTTGCAGGAACTGCGTCATCTTAGTGCGGTTCCGTTCATATCCCTAGTTCTATTAGTAAAGGAATAAAGGTAATTATTGGTAGGTTTTGATCTTTTGTGGAAAATATAAAATAAAGTATCGAAGAGAAGGTAGGTTTAAAACGCCACAATAGGAAACTTTCAATATCATAAGTGATTCCCCCACCTTTTCAACGTTTGCAATTGGAAACACTATAACACTGTTGGACATTTTCCTACATTCATTTACTAAAACACCCATTTTACTGTTAGGTACAATTATACTAAACAACAACCAATTGGAAACACTAGAACACTGTTGGGCATTTTCCTACATTCATTTAGTAAAACACCCATTTTACTGTTAGATGCAATTAAACTAAACAACAACAAATTGGAAACACTATAACACTGTTGGGCATTTTCCTACATTCATTTAGTAAAACACCCATTTTACTGTTAGATGCAATTAAACTAAACAACAACAAATTGGAAACACTATAACACTGTTGGGCATTTTCCTATATTCATTTACTAAAACACCCATTTTACTGTTAGATGCAATTAAACTAAACAACAACCAATTGGAAACACTATAACACTGTTGGGCATTTTCCTACATTCATTTAGTAAAACACCCATTTTACTTTTAGATGCAATTAAACTAAACAACAACCAATTGGAAACACTATAACACTGTTGGGCATTTTCCTACATTCATTTAGTAAAACACCCATTTTACTTTTAGATGCAATTAAACTAAACAACAACCAATTAAAACGACAGGTAAACAGATAAAAAACACGTTCAAAAGAGCAAAACTAACAATATCGAAAATTGCTTCAGAACCTTTTTTGTAGAAAATGTAGTAAGCTTTAAAATGGTTGCCTTTTACTTACCACTATTTTCAGCCGGTTTTTCAGCCACTATTTACTTACACTATGAACCTAAAGGAGTACTTTGTATAATTTTTCAACATATTTGATTAATTGTATATTTAAATGAATATCTAATATTGTATTTTTGTATAATTGGTTGTATAATGAATTGTATAACTGATTTATATGTACATTCCCAATTATATATTTGTATAAGTGAAAACATAATAGTATATATATATATAAATGAAATAATGTTTTGAGTGAATCGCCTTAGTCGCGGATGCTCATAAATAAAATATATAATTTTTAAAAGTGCAAGAAAATTAATCGGGATTCCAGCTTACACTGCCCACAGAGGAATGTACCCCTTATGCTTCTCCTGGAAGGCGGACGTATAATATTTTTTATTACTAAATTTTATTTTCTCAAGGAATTAACTTTTAACGGATATTCAGGACTTCAGGTAATTCTATACTAATATGACTAACATAACGCATTAGCAAATCATGGTGCTTCCACATGGACAGATAACAGAGGGTAATGCCTAAACACTGTACGCTCTCACTTCGTCTGACACATGGCTCTTCATGTCCATAAAAAGGGCGGTAGTAACAGCATTTAGTAGGCAGGCTGAAAAACACACGAAGTAGTTCACACGAGAGCTGATTTAGAAAATTGTTGGTAGGCGTTGATAAAACCGTGTAGAGCCTTCAGCGGCAGATTTTGCACTGAACATGCACTGTTTTTTTCAGGTCTCTGAAACATTTATATATTGCAAAACAGGTAATAGGTTAAATTAAGATCTCAGCCTGCTCGTTATTCTAATTATTATTGACTTTATTTATTTCGCTCTCTTTTTTGATAGATCCACGGAGCGGCATTGCAAATAATTTCTTCCTCAACCCAAAAAAAAAAAAAAAAATCAGAAATTGTCAGCTAAATATTTTTTTAAGATAATTAGCCATATCATTCACCTGAGAATTATTCAGGGTTTTTTTCTAACTAGGATGAAAAACATTCTGCAAATATAATCCTGAATTCTATATTAGAAAAAGAACATTAACTCTGGGATTATCAAACTAAATGTAATTTATCCAAATATGTAATATTAAATTTATTATTATAAATGTTTAATTATTTGAAAAGAGGTGGGATGAAGTGTGATCATTTCTGTCTAGCTTAAATAATAAAATACATATATTCAAATCGTTTCAAATCAAAGATTAGAAATGAATAAATTTACTATTTTTGAGTGTTTTATTTTTCATGGACTCAAATGTTCATAATTTCATTAAGTAATACACATTGTAATTTTTTTGGTAAATAAAAAAAAACTATTTAGCGCGTTTTTCCTGATAATCAGCTTACGATGCAGCCCGCAGGTGCACTTTTAGGAGAAAAGTAACCATTCGATAGCTTAGTAGATTTTCTACAAAAAAGGTTCAGATGTAATTTTCGATGGGGCAATGTCAACCCGAGAAATAAAATTTCACAACTGTTAGCTTTGTTCTGTTTTTTTTCTCTGTAAAACTTTTTAAGTACCTAGTTGTTCTTTTTTTTTATAATTGTATTTAACAGTGAAATAAGTATTTTAGTCAAACAAGGTAAGAAAATGAGAAACATTCTTATAGTGTTTCCAACAGCGAACGTTGAGAAAGAGGATGGAGTATTTTCCGCTTATGATACAATCAGTTTCCAGTTGTGGCACTTAAAATCGTATATTACTTCTCCTTGAAATTTTATTTTATTTATTTATCTTTTTTCTCGACAAAAAATCAAAACTTACCAATAACTGCGTCTATTCCTTTATTAATGACACTAGGGATATGAACGGAGCCGCGCTAAGATGCCGCAGTTCCTGCGAGTCGGTCTTTTTTTGTTTCTTGATACGGATTAATGGTTGACGGATTGAAAATTAGATGAATAGACATGAGCAGTTTAAAATACACATATATATATATATATATATATATATATATATATATATTGTGTATTTTATATATATATATGTGTGTGTGTGTGTGTGTGTGTATTTTAAATCGACTAGCCTGAAGCTTTCAAGTTTTTCTACTAAAAATGTTCTTTGGCAATATTCGATATAGCGTTCTCAGGGGGAGAAATCGTTGCTTAAAATTCGAAAGTGATGGTTAATGTTCCTTTGAACTAAGTCAAGGTTTTGCTTAGACTTACACTTGTTAAGAAGTGTATATGTAAATTACACCCAAATAAAGTCTCATTATTATTACTCTGAATTTACCTTTGTTGTTTTTTATCCACATAATAAAATCATCTCTCTGTAGGCTGCTAGTATTCCAGCACCCTATTATAAAGTGCGGGCACTCTAACTAGTGGAATCCTATTTTAGGTTGAAATATGTGGAATCCTATTTTAGACTAAAATGTCCTATTTCAAAATACTGGCACTGAGACACAGTTTTCAGGCTGCCGGCAGGCTGTTTTTTTTTCTCAGTGCGAAATTGTTTTTTATAGAATAGAAAAAAAGGGAGCAAAAGGAGTGAGTAATTTCCATCACTCAAAGTTTTCAGTGCATCGTGGCGCCTAGAATCTCCCTTTTCTTCAAGATTGGTTTCGGTGTCAGAAAATATTAACTTTATCTCAATTCCAAGCTTTACAAATGGGGTAAGAAAGGCAAGGCGCTAAAATGACGCAGTTCCTGCGAGTGTGACCCTATATATTTGTTCTTATAATCTCGGACAGCTTATCTAAACGATTCTTCCGACGAAATCCCTTCCTGAGTTTTTTGGCCGCCGTGCAGATTTCTTTAATCAAGATAAAACAAGTCCCTCCCCGGCGGAATGGGGTGGGATTAGGGGATGAGCAGACTGATGCGGACACGGATAGGGAGGGACCAGAGAATCCGTTCTGCCGGTGTGACGGCAGTCTCTATCTTCCTCTCCCTCTGTCTAAGGACGATTTGGAGGATAAAAAACCGATAAACCTCAGATAATAAAGGAGGTTAGAGGGGAAGGCTCCGGCAATAGAGTCAAGATAAAAGAAAAGAGAGAAAAAAAAAACGCAGAGAACTTTCTCGAAGGGGGCGTGGTTGTTGGGCGTGGTGCTCCGTCAGCACCTCCCTGTTCTGGACAGTTGCTGATATCTTCAGTTATCTCCTTGTCTCTTCATCTACCATCACAAGGGTACAGCAACATATGTCATTGATAAAGCATCGGATAAGCAGAAAGATTTAAACTTATCTACAACCAATTTTCTGCATTCTATCACCGTTTCATTGTTTGAATAATTTGTTAGGTCCAGAAGTATACTGATCTTCGTTGGAAACGTCTAACGAGTCCAGACCACCTTCCAATTTCCTTTCATAAACTGCAGCATGGGCGTATATAGAAAACAATTTCGGAGGGGGCTGGGAAAATTCGGGGGGGGGGGGGGCTGAGACCATTTCCGGTGTATGGAATACTAACAATTTAGATCTTGGAAGAGTTTTAGCCAACTTAAACGCGATTACACCCAAAATAGAACACGTTTTATGAACTAAATGATCTTATTTAATTTATTTTTAAGGGTTTTACGAAATTTTTACCGATCAAATCAAAATTTCGGGGGGCACTGCAGCCCCCTCAGCCCCCCTTTATATACGCCCATGAACTGCAGGATATATGGAGGCCTTTAAACGAAAAGGAACCAACGCCATATTAACGAAATTGAGTTTTTGGTGCTATCTTGTAGATAAGTAGATAATTTATATAGTAATAAAAAACTGGTTAAAATATAATGTTGTCTTAAGAGCAAGAAAAATACCAAAAAAAAAATTGAAATGGTGAATCCAGTAGGCTGTAATAAACAGAAAGGAATCAAGCACCATTTTTATCAATACCTATAAAAAGAATATCACATTACCATAACAAGAGTTTATTTTACTGAGAGAAAATGAATGAAACATTTCAGGTAATAAAGGAATTTTAGACCCACAAAAAACTTTAAACCCAATTCTCTAAAGAATGAACAGATGGCACTTGGTTCCTTTCCGTTTAAAGGCGTCCATATATAGTAGATGGATGGTCAATAAAAACTGAATTTCCCAAGTCAATTCTTATGTTATATTGCATGTCAAGGACACAATTCTACATTTCTCAGGTCTCTTTGCGAAGACCACATCCAGTTACTTGTCAATTATCTGTAGTGATTATAACAGTGATTCAGCGCACGCGCATAACTCATTAGCTATTCCTATGGTTGTCGCTGGTAGTAAAGTCACCTTCAACACTCTCAACAATCCAACTCGAAAAATTAATAGAATTCTATTTAATTTAGAGAGTTGGTTTGACTAGAGTTTTGATATCTTCTTGAGCGGAAACGCATAATGCGAAATAAATATAAATATGTTATAGAACCTCCGGACAAAAAATCGGCGAGGAGGCCCCTAAACTTCACAATATTTTTTTTTATAATATTAACCTTTTTATTTATAAATATTGCTTGCTGAAATATATTCTTATTTTCTTTTATGCTTTACAAGGCTAAAAGAATTAATTACAAAGAGAAGTTATCTAACGGTTAGTTATAAACCATATTTTATAAATATAGTAGTAAAAAAAAGTTACTTTTTGCAGTGATTACAGTGATTTTAAATACTTTTCATTACTATAAACGTTTGGTTACTATATTTATGTAATATGGTTTCTAACCTTAGATAACATGTAAAGAAGGAATAGATAACCTGCAAAGAACCTGTAAGCTAATCAGTAAGTACCAATCACTGCTTAAAATCACGACAGATACTTCAAACTGGATTTGGTCTTCGCAAACAGACCCCGTAGCTCTTAAGGAAAAACTCACTACATTAAAAGTACACCCTAATTATACAAAGTACATTACAGTAGCTGTTATTCCAAAAATAAAATTCGAATAATTAGAAAAAAAAATACGGGACATTGATGGATTCAAAAAATGTATCCAGTGTCCTCTTGTGATAATAACCCTAAAAATAATACTTGTTTTGGAAGACAAACAATTTTTAGCATATGCTTTAGCGATGACCGAATTGGGTATAACCGTTACGAAAAAGTATGTGCTGGCGTTCGCGCATGAGCGGTGGCCATGTACGAAAAAGAAGACTGTATGTTATACAGTACATTACATAGGTTTGTCGGGTGGACCTAAAGCATATTTATGTTCCTAAACGAAATTACTATTCTTCACATTTTTATAATTATCAAGAGGCATTTCACCCTTAATAATCAATCAATCGTCAACTTCCTTATTAGGTAATTAAACGGACAAGTTTCCTCAAAGTGGAGAAGTTACCTTAAAGTTAGTTTCCTCAAACCTTTAAAGGACAGAGTAAAAAATTCCCTAAAAAAAACATAGATTTTGATGAATAATCTGAATTTGATTTATGAAACCGCTCTGGAAGCCATTAAAAACGAACGTAGTAACATTACAACCCTTGGTTTCTCAAACGAATGTCATCTACTTTACGATTGTTTGATTGGATTTTATTTACCATAAACGGGTTTTCAGTAATTACTACTTTTTTGTAAAACAACATGATCAACGGAAAGAAATACGAAATTTGAATATATTCTGTTTCTGTTGGGAATTGAACCGTACTTTATATGACATTTTTTGTTGCTCTTCAGGTCTACTGAAAGATGCTTTTTTTTTTATACTTTTATCCTTCACACCATGTATATATGTTGTAATCATATAATGATTCAAACGTGATTTGGTTTCCCTGGTTGATTTATCTTGAATTTTCACGGCGGCCATTTGATGGACGATTCGCTAATGATTTGAAGATATTTTTCAAAAAAATTATACATTGCAAGAGTGCAACCTCAGTGACTATATTCCTCCTGAAAGTACTAAAAAATATTATAAAAAGTCCGACTCGCAGGAACTGCGTCATCTTAGCGCGCTTCCAGTTCATTTTTTTTTTTTTTTTTTTACGGCGCATCTACATGTAGGTCATTAGCGCCGACATCCAGGGTGTAGCGAGGAATTTTACCAGCGAGCCGTGGGATGATAAAATTCCTGCCGGAGGTTGGGAATCGAACCCACCATCTCCCGCTTATGAATCCAAGGCGCTAGCCATTAGACCACGGGAGACCCCGGTTCTTGTTCATATCCCTATTCTCATTTGAAAAGCATAGAATAGAAACAGATAATATTTTCCTCGGCCTTTGTTCAAAGGGTTTTATGGCTATACCTGGGTCGGGTCCGCAAGACCCTAGAAACCTCTTCTACCGATACTTCATTTCATACGTTTCAATGAATTCGAAAATATCAAAACTTTTCGCATATTCCTGTGTTCTTTTACTATAGTAATAATTCTACAGATAAAATCAATTAAGAAATAAAATAAAAAAACCAACAGCATAAAGGCAATTGAAAATATTCAAAAGACGTCATCGAATCTTTTTCTCTTGGCAAGCTATATTTCTAACAATGAATTGTTTTTCTTATTTTGCCTAATCTGTTTTATTGTAAAATACATTATCCAACTATAAGCAATTAAAAAATAACAAGGAATAAAAACAGACAAAATCGATTTGTACCAAATTTCATCAAAATCGGACCATTAGGGAGGCCAGAAATCCGCGAACAGACAAATATATATATACAAATTTTAACCACCGGTATTTTCGGTCTCTAGGGGTTCTGAAACGCGAAATTTTCTAGTCGGCACTTCCGGTTTGTTTCATTGTATCAACCTTATAAGCGGGGTTCCTCCCTATCGGGGAGGGAGGAACCGCGCTAAAAATAGGATTGGCTTTTAAAAATAAAACAAGTAAAGGCAAGGTAAATAAAAGGCAATGTATAAAAGTCCATTTGTGGTGAGGACGGGACACTATTTATTTACTCCATAAAAAAATATTGATAATATTTGTACGAAAGCGCACATAGGATTTGCTCAAAGAAAACACTCGGTGTTTTCACGCTTCCTCTTGTTTTCATATTCATTTTATTGTATCTATTTATTTTACCCCTTTCACCGCAAAATAAATATCAAACCTCAAAAAAAGACCTCCCATCCGGTACATTTATCGATTTGACTGAGATATTTAAATCGGAAGGCAGACAGGGAGTGAACAAGGATATCTGGCAGGGTTCCGAGGTCCTACTCCTCGCTTCCCCATCCATATTAATTGACAGTATAGATTTGCATTGAGAAGGGGGGGGCGACTGTTTGTTGTCAACCCACCCCTCTCCGCTTTCTCCCAGCTCCATCCGAAGGCCGTGGAGATACACCACCGAGCTACAAGCCAACTAGATAGCAATAGGGGGGAGTATTTCCTTACTTATGACGTCATAAATCTTACCAGCGAGGTTGTCTTCGGTTCCAAGAGGATGTGCGCTCTAAATCAATGACACCTGAAGAAGCTTTAGTGGCCAAAAAGTAATAATAGAGCGTTACCTTAACGATCTTATGCCTAGTGTCATTTGGAAAGATTGGTAGTTATTTTTTTGGATAAAGTGAAAAAACCTACTCCAATCAAATCCTGAAGAAAAGTTAGATTTTAGGCTCCAGTCACTTCACTTACTGACTATAAGATGACAATAGTCTGTGAATTACTACTAATTAGTAATTTCTAGTTCCGCAATGTAACTACTCAACTACTATTTAGTAGTTAACTATTTGAACTTTAGGGAAAAAAACATTTAATTTCGAAGAAGCGTATTTAAAAGACCTTTCTAAAACAATTTATCCAACACTCAAAACCGGTTGCGTGACTCTTTTGTGGAGAAGAAAATCTTGAAACAGGGACATTTTTACTTTAGGTTCACCAGTTTTTTTCTCAATTCACACAAATAGGAGTCAAGATGGCTCCTCTTTGTACCACATTCAATAATGTCAATTCAATTCAATTTTATTATTTTTCGATTATAAAATATCAAATTACCTTCTTCAAATATAGTCCGAGAGCCAGTAACCGGACGCTTCATGAAGTGTTTTATGCACCTTGAAATTTTGCTATAATGTACCTCTTGGGTAGCTAAGAAGACACCCAAGAAGACCCCCCCCCCTTTTGGGCATATGTGTTGGCAAGACTTACCGTGGAACACCAGGTACTGCGCATTGGGGAAAGGTGCAAAAAAATATCCCAAAAATAGAGTTTTATTCAGAAGCCAACTATGTTTAATATAAAATTAAGACAATTTTACAACGAATAATAAATAAGGCAGACACTTTTAAGGATTATAACATGTAAAAAAATAAAAAAAAAACTTAATTGTTTTTATTCTAATATTATTTAAATTTTAACGTCCATTTATTATTAACTACGAATTTTAGGACGGGTTATCTATAGGTTACCACCCTTTTCTAGCCAGGATAGGGGTAATGCCTTTTCTTTTTTCGAAAGAAAAGCCACCGCCCCTAGTGGGAATCGAACCCACGACCTTTGGCACGGAGTGTTAAGAGCTCATGCCTTAACCCTCACGGCTACCGGGTCTCCTATTCTAATATTAAATGAGAGTTTTATTCGCGCTGCCATTTAAACCGGAACAGCTGTACAAGATCAAGAACCAATGAGAGTGCAGAAAACAACCACAACTGCGCGGTGCTCTCATACACTCTTACGGTTACACGCAGAGTCTTGCAGTCATGGGCAACATTTATTTTTATGTTTCCTGATAATTAAACCCCACAAAAGTCCCCTTTGTAATTATTTTCAAATATGTTTATTGAAAACGCTTTTTAAATTGCAGGGTGAATCAATCACTTCATTTAATAGTACAAATAAAAAGTCCGATTTACTTCATTTTTACAACACTTCTTTCTCATGAGATACCCACGACGTATACCGCGTTTCGTTACAATACACCAGAAATTACGACCGGTATGAGTATATGAGTACTTTAGGTCCGGAGTAAACCCACCCTCCAAATAACCCGATTTAGTTTATTTTTACAACCCATTTTTCACTGTTGATTACCACCACGAATACCAAGTTTCGTTGAAATGTAACAAAAATTACGGCTGGCAGTGGCAAATTGGTATTGTGGGTCCTGAGTAAACCCCCCCTCCTAATGAACCGATTTATTTCATTTTTACAACGTATTTCTCTCTTTAGATCAAAATAACGAATACCGAGTTTCGTTGAAATATAACAAAAACTACGGCTGGTATGGTCAAATTAGTGTTTTGGGTCCGGGGTAACCCCCCCCCCCCCCTCCCGGTGGACCGATTTATACATACATACTTACCTTCTTATCTACCCTAGAGGTACATTATAGCAAAATTTCAGGGTGCATAAAACACTTCATGAAAAGTGCGTTACCAGCTCTCCGACTAATAGATTGTAAGAGGTTCTATAACCATCAATAAACATCATATGATTAGGTAACGTAAATCACTAATAACATGAAAAATTAACTGGTGTACCTAAATTAAAAAAGACCCGAAAATCACTCCAAAACTATCCAAAATAAAACATTACACCTAACTGACCGTAAAATAATGTGACGTTATTAGTATGCATGAACAAATTATCTATAGAACAGAGTGAAAATTTTACACTGGCTTTTGAATAATACTAGACTTTTTTGGGAAGATAATAAGCATGCCATCAGTTTGGCCTTTAAATTCTAAATCGAGGGATGTATAAATCTCATTTTCGATTTTTTGTGGATAACAATCACTTTGGAACTCAATGACTCATTTTAGTTATTGTAATTTGAGCAAATCGCCTTGGTAGCGGATTGTATTTAGTTGTATAAAGTATTGTATTTAGTATATATTGTAATTAGTAGTTTATTAGTTGTAACCACATTGTTCGATCCTGATTATTACGATATTTTCCCATACAATAAATATTAATCTCCTCTCTAAATGTTAGTAACATATCACCACATGACGAAGCGATAGTTTGGCGATTCATCATGTGATATTTTGGGTTAGTTAGATTCGCATGGAGGATTTAACTTAATTCAATTAGTCTAGGAGTAGGGATATAGGATACAAAAATGTAATCATAGCTGCCAATCAAAAAGAAAACATTTTTTTTTAACCCAAAGATGGGAAAGAGGCCTAAGGTGCCCGAACAAACAAATGATCAAACGCACTTCAAATATACAAAGGCAGAAAGAGTTCAGCATGAAGATAATTACGAGGTATGGATTACTGAACACGGTGTATATATATATGTATACATAAATATATTGCTAGAAGATTATAATTACCTAAACATTTGGTCCACGTTGTATGTGGCGTCTATATTTTATCGAATACGTTTTTTCAAAAAGGTCAGTACTATATGTATACTTATGTCGGGTGCCATCAGAAAGTGCCCATATCTGTCAAGTCATGAGGAATTTCCAAGTTACTGACAGCCAGATAATACCGTCAAATGGGGTCATATTAGTTCAGAGCGGTGAAATTGGTACAAACCTATACTACTAGGATATTTTGATTTAACTGATACCAAAGGGTCGAACTTTGCTCAAAGAGTGCGAACAGACAAATATATACCTGTATATGTATATGTCTGTTCGCTCTCCGGCAAATATATAAGCATGTATAACCTGTAGAGCCGAAAGTCATAGCCACGTTGAATGCACCTGTACCCGTTGATCACCGAAGTTAAGCAACGTCGGGCGTACGGATGGGGCAGTCGGGGGGACCTGATTCACCGATCACGTGCTGTTGTCATTATACAAGGGTGTCAACCTGTAGATAGCCCGTCGTTAATAGTCGTGTTTGACCGAAATCCTTATGTCCTGTTTTTTATTTTCATAGTATGAGCGGTTAAGGAGGCTGTGTCCTATCCCTAGCCTGAATAAAATAAGTCGTCTAGTGCATAATAACATTTTCATTATTAATAATAAGTGTAGAAGTAATGGACGTAAGAATTAAAGTCAAAAACCATCTTTAAGTGAGCAAATTTCAACATTTTTTTCCCCACAGATTGAACGTAAATTATGCGAAATTGCAAGCGATCCAAACTTACGTGTTACAATTCAAGAAAATGTAGGAGAAAGACTCAGAGCTTATGTAAGTGTATTTACAAAATTCATGTAGAATTCAACCACAGAATGAGGATTTTGTTTTTATACAAATACTTCTAATATCTGATCTTCTAATATCTTTTTAGCTTTGTCTTTCCTGGACACATCATTATAATCTTCAGCGCAAATCTACCTTTAGACCGATCATGGGTGTATATAAGGGGGGAGACTAAGGGGGCTGTAGCCACCTCCCCCCCCCCCCCCCCGGAATTTTGATTTGATCGGTAAAAGAATGCCATAAACTCTTAAATATAAATTAAATAAGATCACTTAGCTTATAAAAAATAGTTTATTTTGGGTATGATAGCTTTTTAGTTTACTAAAACTATTCCAAGTTCTAGATTGTTACTATTCCATATCCCGGAAATGGTACCAGCCCCCCTCCCCGAAATTATTTCCGGTAAAACTGAAGGAGAGCGTCCTCAGCTACGATTTTCTTCAAAGTTTGCACTATAACGTATTTTGATGCACTAAACACGAATCCGTTGAAAAAAAAAAAAACCCGCTCTCAACTAGGAAAGAAGTTATTAAGCACTAAAGTTCACTGTTATGGAGGTTATAAAAGACGGGGTAAACAGCTTATATGTAAACACGCGCATGAGCAATAGTCCTTAATGACGAAGTGTAATTGAAATTTAGACTCACCTGTGGTAGCTGTCTTGGTCGTAAACTGTCGCTTTTGGGCATACGTGCTATGCGTTTCCGCTCGCTCAAGAAAACATCAAAACCCGTAGATAATCCAACTCGCAGAAATGAAAATAATTCTATGCCCAAAAGTCGTCCAAGGCATTCTTCCCTAAACTTCATAACAGTGAACTTTTTTTTAAAATAACTTCTTTCCTAGTTGAGAGCGTTTTTTTTTTTATTTCAACTTTGAAGAAAATCGTAGCTGAGGACGCTCTCCTTCAGATTTACCTTATTTCCTATATACGCCCTTGGGGCCGATATACCCACTCGATTATCATTCCCACGACTATTCTCAACAAAAACTATACATCGGCCTTCAACTATTTTCCTATTGTTAGAGTCCCAAAATCTCCAACTAAGAGCTGGAGCATAGCCCACCATTATATTGTTTTAACTTTTAGGATCTAAGTTTTTTTTAACTATTTTGGAATATGTTTAAAAGAGATACTACCAAAAACTTTCATAATTCACATATGTTAGTATAAAATTTATTTAGTGAGTGTATCTGAGCCTAAGGTTGTCGGTTCGAGACCCACCAAGGGTAGCCCAATCCTGGATCGGAAATAGTGGTAACTTGTAGAAAACCAGTCCTTAAAATGTGTGTTATGTATAACATTTAAATATTCAGATATAAGTAATGGCAGGCTCTATCTGGCCCATTTTAATGTCCTTTGGTGCCCCACAAGGAACCATCCTAGGTCCTCTCCTTTACTCCTTGTACGTTGGAAATATCCCCATCAGAATCTGCAACCTCAGACAATTGTACAAATCATCTTTTCGTTCTATTCTCCAATGAGTACACGTCCTGAACAATTTCAAGTGTACCTTGAGTCTGTCGAGGACGCTTGGAAGTTGCGGAAAATCAAAATGAACGCATAAAAGTCCTGCCAAATAACATTCATTCTTTAACTTCCATTGTTCTTCCTCAGCAAACAACTCCCGGTATGTAATGAGGCACATCACCTAGGATTCTTACTAGACAGGTGACTAACGTGGAACACACACAAAAGACTGAAAAGAAAATACCTGTACATGAGATTACCACCTAGGACGACTACTTTTTGAACCCTACTTCTTTTGAAATTTCTATCGTTATACCAACGCTCCATTCACAATTGCCTTCCATTAGTATAAATTTTCAAACAATTCCTGATATTAATATTTATAATTTTCGAATTGAACAGGTAGAATGGCAAGGTGAAGAAGGATTTGAATTGGATAAAGTGCGAGAAATCACCCAGAGCAAGGCGTTTAGTTTTGTGTTGAGAAAACAGATCCGTAAATCGGTTGCAGGTATTTTTATTAAGGAATTCAATCCTGGAAAAGTAACACAAGAGGATCAAGAACGAAAGCTGTTCTTGGAAAAGTAATTATGACAAAATAACTTAAAATCAGAACATCATTATATATATATATATATATTTACGGCGCATCGACAAATCTTGGCCATTAGCGCCGACGTCCAGGGTGCAGCCACGAATTTTCTCAGCGAGCCCTGAGATGAGAAAATTCCTGCCGCCGCACAGTGGGACGAATGACGAATCTAGGCGGAAAGAATTCATGTTGGAAATTGATGAAACTGTTGTATTTAGTGTATAGGGAAGTAGTTCTTGGAACCGTATTAGAGGTTGTTTTGATTTTAGCAGGCGAATTCCAAAGTAAACACAACGCTGTAAATAGTATTTGATTCGACGCGTTACTTTTGGTTTAAACTATTCAATCTTTTAATTGACCCATTATTATAATTTTTTTTAACATGCTTTAAAATAAGGCATTTTTAAAACTTAAAAGGACTTTTACTAAAAAATACCCCAAATTACCTCTGTGAAATTTATGGTACAGGTTACTTAGAAGGTATATGAGAGAAAATTGAGACATTTAGCTGCTTTCGTCTGCTTATGTGTTTTGTGGAAAATAAATTCCATTTCCGCGTAGGAAGGTATTTAGTATTTGGTGAAATTGTAAGGATGTAGATTCAATATATATTGCCACATTTGGAAACGTTTGAGATAGTAAATATTATTTCAACGTTTTCAGCTACATTAACGACTCATTTAAAACAAAAAATTGCGAAAATGAAAAAGAAATGGCACGAGGCTGGAAGATATCCGGACAGATTTTTTATTGAAAATAATGATTGGCTAGAAAGTATGTTCATGTTGGAATACTTGTTTAAAGAAATTTTGCCATCTACTTGTCTGTCGCTTTCGGTCGCTCTATTAAACGATTCGATGACTGCTTTGTCCGGGGAAAGTTAAATAAAGTTAAAGTCACGCAGTACGAAAGAATTAGCATTCGCCATAGAAGAATCTGTTAGGAATTCGGTGAAGATTCGATGCTAAATCTTATGAAAGAAATAGTTCAATCTCCCTCAGAATTTGCAACTCAAATGAAAAGAATGATTTAGTAAAACTAATCATATGTGTCTTTTTTCTAATAAAGAGGTACTTGCTTTGATGGTAGACTACAAATTAACATAGCATACTTATATTAAAGCTTGAAAGCTAGATCTAAGAATAGCCCATTGTATTTACAAATCATCCGCCCCCCTCCCCTCAAGAATCCAAACCCAAGGGTAATTGTCATCCTTCATCGTGTGATATGACCGTTACTGAAACATTCGAAACCATAAACCTCCAGGTTAGTTGAGTGTTTTTGATTTCAAGTATATTGTTTAACAAAGACAAAGATGTAGCTGCTGATTTGTTAATATGTGCATTTATTACGAATTGATTGCAAAGCGCCTTAAACATTTTATTAGTTCATCTTTTTTTTTTTTTTTTTTTTTTTTTAGTACGGTGCACCAACATCTGGGCGATTAGCGCTGACATCCATGGTGGAATGGGAAATTTTTTCAACGAACCGTGAGATCCTGCTGCAGACAGGACTCGAACCCACCATCTCCCGCATTAGAATCCAACTCTAGACCACGGGGAGACCCTCTTAAGTGCCTATTCTTTATTTAAATGAGATGACCGTATCCATTTAAGTAATACAGAATTTTTTCCTCCTAGATTGCTCATTCGTCCCACTGTGCGCCGGTGGGGATCGAACCCACCATCTCCCGCTTATGAATCTAGCGCGCTAACCACTAGACCACGGGAGACCCCAGGGAGAACATCATATTCACCACTTTTTTAATGCTTCAAGTATAGACTGTATACGAAAGAGAGAGAGAAAATGTAAGACATTTTTATGTGAAATTTATAAATAAAGAATTAAATAGGCAACTGCATTTTCATCCGAATGTAACAGATATCTCATTAAATTGCAGAAAATGTCCCACACAATGTCACTGGGAAAATGAATTCACGGAGGACATTTTTGAAATCATTCATAACTTGATCGCATCATCTAAAAGCGGAAATATATCTTTAGAAGATTTTATGGGACAAATAATCACTCTTCGGCTGCCATTGTCTAAGGTAAAGTGAATATATATATATATATATGCAAAGTATATTGTAGGACATTTTTTACAAAATATTAAACACTATTATTGACTTTATCTATTCTAAGCTTAACAAATGAGATTCGCGTAAAAAAAAAAAAATGTAAACGCACTAAAACTACGCCGCTCCTCGGAGACAGATTTTTTATTTTAATTGGTTAAAATTATTTTCTGTTATGTCCACACCTCCAAGTGTGAAGTGGGCCTAAACAGGTTTGCAGTGTGACAACACTTTCAAAACCCATATAATAAAAAAAAATATTTACATACTACTTACTTACTCATCTTCGTCGGCGCTACATCCTACTAGTGAGACATGGCTTCCAAAATCAGCTTCCACCATTTGTCACGGTCTTGTGTTGCCACTTTTAAGTACCGGACTCCGAGTGGGCTGCGGGCATCGGCGGCTACACCATCTTGCCATCTCAGCCTGGGTCTGCCAACTCATCTGGTTCTTTGTACCTTCTTGGAAAATATTTTTTAAGGCATGTCTTGGTCTGGCATCCTGGCTAGGTGTCCTGCTCAGCGGAGACGTCCACATTTTATGTAATTTACCATGTTAGCTTCCCTAAATAGGTTGGCCAACTCATGGTTTGTCCTACGTCTCCAGACCCCTCAAGACCCTTCTATCAATGAAGAGGAGGGATAATTCGTCATGCTTTGTTATAGTCCATGTTTCTGACCCATAACATAGGACTGATCTGATGAGGATTTTATACGCCAATATCGTTGTATATTTTGTAAGAATTCTCCCTCTCAGTTGCCCACGAAGTCCATAAAAACTTCTGTTTGCTGCAAGAATCCTACTATAAATCTCCTTGAACATGCTGTAATCCTTGGATACATACAAGATAAAAATTATTTATTTGGTGTTCTTTAAGCGACAATATACTTCAATATTTTCCCATTTATAGATTGGATTTATAGACGAAATCTTGAAAAGATTGTCAAACCTCCAAATACTGATTCTCTCAGGAAATTTCATTGACGACATACCATTCCAGTTGCTGCCCCCGAAACTGTTTTTTTTAGAATTATCCGGGAATATAGTGAAGGATTTACAAATAACGGCTAATAAACCGAAAATATACTACTTGGGCCTTTCATGTAACTCGATAAATGACAGTAAGTATTAGATAGTGATTTAATATTTATTGGAATTTATTTTAGTTAAACATCATGGATGAACTTATGAAATGCCTAAGACATAAAAATTTGCACAAGAATATTTAAAAAAGAAACAATAACCACACCAATTTAGTGAAACTGTTTTTTCGTTAATTGATCCAACAAAAGATACTCTCTTTTTGTTGGGTTAATGGAACAAAACACAGTACATTCGACACTAACACAACATCTTTGGTAACAGGTTTTGTTTGACAAGAGCCAGACAATAGAAAGAGATTAGGGAAAATGATATAGTTTTATCAACAAATGGTGAAAAACTAAAATAAATAAATAAATTTTAGACGAACGGGCAAGAATCAGGCCTATTTTGCGCGAGCCTAGTGCTTTTAATTTTCGATAAGCTGGCTTGATGACAATTGAGAAGTACTCCATTGAACGTAGGTGTATAAGTTGACACGTCAGTAGCAAGGATGGATGGATTGGGTGTTTAAGGGCAGAAAACGTCTAGGTCCTCACCGCCCTGAAGTATAGTGTTAGAGAGTCGTGTATATGTCGTGAAAGGGTTTGTAATTTTGTGTTTAGGACAGTGCATGACAATGAACTGTAATTTTTATAACCTGTACTCTTTTTTTTTTTAACCTATGTCATTGCTTACGACTAACATGTTACTTAGATACTAATAGAACTATTTGCACTAAAACTAATACTAATGTGCAGTATAGCACTATTAATACAGTTAAGAGACTTGTATATAATTTTTTTTTTTTTTTTTAATGCATATATATATATATATATATATATATATATATATATCTTTTTTATATGTATATATCTATTTTTTCTGAGTAATGTTGTATATATCCTTTTTTTTAATGCATATATATATATATATATATATATATATATATATATATATATCTTTTTTATATTTATATATCTATTTTTCTGAGTAATTTCATATATATATATATATATATATATATATATATATATATATATATTTCTTTTTTCTTTTTTTCTTTTTTTTTTCTTTTTTTTTTTTCTTTTTTTTTTTTTTTCTTTTACACAAACACTAACGAATACAAACTAAGTAACTAATACAAACTTAACATAACTATTACAACTATTTGTACTAAAACTAATACTTTACTGGATGCAATGTTAATACTAAAACTATACTAAATAACAAAATTTATAGTAATACCAATTCTAAAACTAATCTAGCACACGTATATGCACATACACCCACGTTCATACACATATACACACCCACATACATACATACATACTTACACGCACATGAGTATATACCCGTGCACGTATACATAAATATATTTATTTATTATTAAATTATTATTTTATATCATGAGATATAATTGCGCCTTTTTTAAGAATTCCACAACTAGGCCAACTGCTTTGCCATCGTCTCGCAGAGCTTCTGTCAAGTTCCTTGGAATTCCCAGCTGTTGGAGCATCAGCCTATAACAAGGGCAGTCCTCGAAAATATGTAGCAGGGGCCCGTTTAGGATTGGAGCATCTTCGCTCTACTCTGGAAAAAATGTTTTTGAACTCAAACTATGTTTTATCGGCAAATAAAGAAGAACTCGAAGAATTGAAGCATAGATAGCGGCTGTGATCGAGACGGTAATTGCTAAAAAGAGAATCTATTGGTAATTCGGCCGAACAGAGCAGGCAATCGAAGATGAAATTGGGTACAAAAGTTTCATGAAAATGTCATCCGACATGTTTAACGCTTTATTACAGAAATTTACCTCCGAGATACAACGAAGAGATAATAATATTGGATGAACAATATTCGCACCACAATTATAGAGGGCCCTCTAATACCAATTGATAATAATGGTTAATTAATGGCCCTATCATTTTTAAGTATTGCAGTTTGTTCTAGATAGCAAAATCTTCGGATTGTTTACAATGAAATATCTGATCTTCCTGGATTTGAGTGATAACAACATCAGCCAAATGGAAGGTTTACTTGTTGGCCTCAGCGAGAATACCTCCATGACTAGTCTTAGCCTCAGAGGAAATCCTTGTTCTGTGAGTTCACTAACTTTTATATAATTTAATATTTTGATTCCATACTTCAAACTAGGATTATTTTGGATCATTTTCAATTCTTTCGTCAATGTTGTAATAACACGTCAACTTCCTTGGTTTTAATTTTTTAGCACTTTCCTCCGAAGGAAAGTAGCTATTGAGGTTGGACTCATGACGGAATTTTTGAAAAATTTCTTCAAATCTTTATCGATCCTACCTAGTAGACACCGAAAATGACCCCCGTTAAAATTTATATATATCTATATCTATATATATATATATATATGTGTGTCTGTTAACACGATAGCGGCCAGAGTTTTTGTTTTTTCGTCACGAAACTTGGTATATAGCATTCAATTAGCAAACGATTGAACGAGTTCGTTAACCATCAAAATCGGTCCACCGGAAGGGGGGGTTTACCCCGAACCCAAAACACTAATTTGACCATTTCAGCCGTAATATTTGTTATATTTCAACGAAACTTGGTATTCGTAGTGGTAATATAGAGAGAAAAGTGAGATATAAAAATGAACTAAATCGGTTCATAAGGAGGGGGGGGTTTACTCCGGACCGACAATACCAATTCGCCACTACCAGCCGTGATTTTAGGTATATTTCGACGAAACTCGGTATTCATAGTGGTAATCTACAGGTAAATATATGTTGTAAAAATAAACTAAATCGGTTCATTAAGAGGGGGGGGGTTTACTCCGGACCCACAATACCAATTCGCCACTACCAACCGTGATTTTTGGTATATTTCGACGAAACTCGATATTCGTAGTGGTAATCTACAGGTAAATATGTGATGTAAAAATAAACTAAATCGGTTCATTAGGAGGGGGGGGGGTTTACTCCGGACCCAAATTACTAATATACTCATACTGGTCGTAATTTCTGCTGGGTGGACGTGGGTAACTCATGGGAAAGAAGTGTTATAAAAATGAGCTGAATCGGTCAATCGGAAAGGGGGGTTTACTTTGTAATATATTTCAATAGAAAAGCCAGCCAGACATAGGTCCACAAAGGCGCCGCAAGGAGCGCTAGAGGGACTGTATCCGGTTCCTGCGTTAGATCAAAATACGATAATATGAGGTTTTTTGTATTTATTACGTAGTGTAGTAGGTACCATGTGTAAACATAACTCTGGAAGCAAATTAATAATTTATCAGTTACTCATTACAAAATTAAAAGAGAACTATTCATGTATTTATTTTATTTATGTAGGATATTTTAAGCAAATTGTTCTGGAAAGCAGTCTACACTACCCAAATGCTGAGGAAAGTGCTTAGTTATGCAGCTCCTGCGTGACGGACTTTTATATTTTATTTTAGGAGGACGATTTTGTCATATTAATCTTACCCGCCATTTTGCATTTTCCTCACCTAATGCATTTTACCCCTTTAGAAATAGAAAATGAAAAAAAAAAACCCCTTCCCATACAAATATTTTACTAGGACGAAAACTCTGTCTGTAAGAATATGAATTTTATTTTCAATAGGTTAAAAGATATTTTTTTTTGCAATAAGTCGAAAGATATTTTACTTACCTTTTATTCAATGATAATTTAATTGTAACTATTTATAATAAAGATGTAAAGAAAATTAATCCCAAACAACCCCACCAGGGGATTCGCCCCCTTAATAGGTTATCATCCTTTTCTAGCCAGGATAGGGCTGATGCCATTTACTTTTTTTGAAAACTAAACCATCCACCCTCACGCCTAAGCACTCATGTCCAAAATGCCTCCATATTTCTATTTATGAAACAATAACTCATAATGGATGCAGGAACAAGAATTGATTTAATTAATGTTTTCTAGAAATTTGAATCAACAGGTGACGGTTGGGTATGCGTGGAAAGTGTTAAATGCTCTGCCAAACCTAGTCTACCTGGACGGAAGACCACTCAAGGAATTGACTTTGGATGAGAAGAAGCATAGCACATGTGATGAAGTAAGCATTAAATTAATTGCAACGCTTATGGTCTGTAGATCTGGACTGAATTCTTTGGGCATATTCTATATGGCAAACCCCCACACTCTCATCGCAACACCAGTAATGTGGAAGTGTCTTGATAACATATACTCCAGTATTAATTTACTGTTTATTACAAGAAGATAGTAGTCAACAAAAAAACGAATCTGTAGTGTGGTAATTTGTTGATATCCCTGATACTTCCTTAACGCCAAATGTAACCGAAATTTAGAAATCTTATTTTAGATGTATAACAAACATGTAGAAAATATCTCAATTAAATTCCACGATTCTAAATACCCAAACCTTAAAAATGGTTTCATTCGTTTTCCTATTTTAAGTAACCTATAAAACGAGTACCTGCATGTGAATTTTATGTCATTGTACTTATATCTGTTCCAAAACTTTATTTAGTCTTAAGTATGTTCCATATATGTCATCAAGGGAGAGTAAATAATTCAAGGAATCTGAAAAATAGAATTTTCTCGTCCGGAAGAATGGTTTCTCGAGCCAAGCGTTGTTGGAAATATTTATATGAAAACTCTTTGAATCTATAATTGTTGCCATCAACGGATTTTAATAAAAATAACATTGAGAATATTTATTATTTTTCCTAACAATGTCGTTACTGTTGCAGATGTTCTTGAATTCCGGAGTGCTTCGAATATATGTCTTTCGAATGATGGGATTCCCGAAGTCTAATGTATGAATACAGCAGTACTTGTCTTCATTTCTCAATGTTGTAGGATCATGTGGGCTTATTTCCTCAATGCTCTATATAAACTCTATAGCATTAATTAAAACGGCCTGTTTGGGATACAGGGTCTGTCCTGAAAGTAATGTCAGCAAGTCTATTAAAAATCATATATTCAAGTGTTTAAAACTCTCCGAAAAAATTCTCCTGTTGAGTCGATACATTGGCCCCAGTGGGCCTTGCAGCTATCGAATGCGTTGCGGTAGTCCTCCTCCGGAATTTCCACCGGTGTTTCAGGGGGGTGGTTTGAGGCTTCAAAACAGAAATAAGTCAGAAAGGGACAGGCCCAGGCTGTATTGGGGCTAGGGGATCGAGGACGGCCGAGGTAACCGTGGACAATGAAAGCACTTTGGGCAGGTGCATATTTTCGTGGTGCAACGTCCAGCTGACAGCGATGTCCTTTCGGATGCCTTGAACCATGATTATCAGTTTTTTGAGGATTTCCACATAAAATTAATAGATCCAGGTTCTGCAAACCAATCCTTAGGTGTCAAAAAACATGAAGAGCAAGATCTCGATCTTCGATTTTCTCATCCCGGCCACCCTCGGGGACAAGGGCGCGTGTCGCTCCGATGATCGCATGTTGTCTCCGGGACAAGCCTGTTTCTCACCGAAGCACAGTGTAACGAACTACTGAGGCTTATGGACAAAAATCATTAACCACTAGTTATTTTCAAATAAGCATTTTTATTAACTGAAATCAACTCAAAGCAATGTAACAATAGTATGATAATGCATACTATATGGCTATAATAATATTAATTGTAATATTAACAGAAATAATATAGCAGGTAATAATATTATTAATAACAATATTATAGGGGGTCTCCCGTGGTCTAGTGGCTAGCGCCTTGGATTCATAAGCTGGAGATGGGGGGTTCGATTCCCAACTCCGGCAGGAATTTTCTCATCTCAGGGCTCGCTGGGAAAATTCCTCGTCGCACCCTGGATGTCGGCGCTAATGACCTAGGTGTAGATGCACCGTAAAAAAAAAAATAAATAAAAAATAAATATATATATATATATATATATATATATATATATATATATATATATATATATAACTGTAACATATAATGTAGTAATAGTATAGTAGTAAATTATACTTTTAGTAATATTGCCATAGAATAATAATATTTTACCATTTTCTAGGAAATTATTAAATATTTTTTTTAATGCCGAGTCTGAATCGTTTTTGGATTCTTGAGAATGTAAACTCATATCGAAATCAATATCTATTTGATTATTAAAGTCATCCTCTATTATACATTCTTTAATGTCTGGACTGATTTTGCTTTGTCTTTTTATATTTTTTCCCCGTAAAAAAAGCTCAGGGCCAGATATCAGAAGAACCCGGCGCTTTTTCGATCTCTCACACAACGCTGTAAACTCTTTTAAAAAACATTATATATATATATATATATATATATATATATATATATATATATATATATATATATATATATAACGTGTTTAGGCCAAAAGAAGTTACTTCGAAATTGAATTGGAGGTACCACTTTTGGATAAACAATTTAAGAGCCATCTCAAATATCAAATTGAGGAAGAATATTTCAAAGAATATACTCCCATGTCCGAAGAAAATGAAATAGCTAATGATAAAGCAGTCACTGAGGAAAATGCTTTATCTAATGGAGACCAAGAGAGCAGAAGCAGCTCCCACGATCCAAACAACCAAAATCAATCACTCAAAGGGAAATCACTTAAATCAAAGATTCTAGAGGTACCGAAACCAATAATTGCATCTAAAATATTTTTTTTTATGATTTTATATATATATATATATATATATATATATATATATATATATATATATATATACTTATTTAAATTTTATGGGGCGGGTTATCCACAGGCTATCATCCAGAGTAGAGGGGATGCCTTTTCTTTATTTGAAAAACTCCGCCACCACACCTATTGGACATCAAATTCACCGCCCTCGTCACGATGTGCTCATGCCTCAATACTTATGGCCACCGAGATTCCATTATTTTTTATTTTAAAAAAAAAGGCTCCGACTGCCAAGGTCATTAGCACCAAAGATATTTTGATACTCGTACAACTACTTAGACCAAACAAATTCTGCTTAAATAAATTAGAAAAAATTCCGACATATCGTACTAGTATTTCTAAAGTGACAGAACACAAAATTCGGTATTTTCAGTTATGGCTCTGGGTGAAAACATAGTGGAGCGGCGAGGGTAGAGGGTAGCCGAGAGGGTTGAAAACAATGCATGTATTTACACTTGCCAAAACATAGTGGAGCGGCGGGGTTTCTTATTTCTACCCTCGCCGCTCCACTATGTTTTCACCCAAAGTCATTGGTAAATATCTCTTTATCAACCATCAACACTGTATCTACCTAGCTTCAGAGCTTGTCGCCAGAGGGCACTTGTTTGACTCTTCCTGTCTTAATGCTATTCCCCTGTTGTGTTACTTTAGAAATACTAGTGCAATATATCTAAATTAATCAATAAATTATGAGTGGAAAAAAGAGAAAAGGCTTCATACTAAATGCACAAACAACACTACTAAAATAACACAGTAAAACGAACATACGCGACATAACAAAATTGAGCAATTATAACGTTTAAGTTGTTTACTGTAAAACCTAAATCAACCAACAACCAACATGAGGCCTCTTCAGGACCAGTCAAAATAAGAAAAACAACCATAACCTTAGAGTACCTTCTGCTGTCACGGTATCGTCCAGGCTGATAAGATTAATCATCTTATCAGCAAAGGTTAAGGCTGTTATTGCTTATTTTCAGAACTCCTGAAGAGGCATCTAGATGAAGTGAAACATGTAGAGCAAAATAAAAGATTATTCAAGAATAGTATGTTGTGAATGAGTTTTGACCTTCTCCCACATCAAATTACAAAATGCATCATAGTTTCCTCAAATTTCAGGATGACAGATCAGCGGTTTATAAAGAACACAAGGAGTTTAACATTGATTACTTCCTTAACAACGATTTCGTCATTCCAGGTAAAATTTCTAGTTATCAATTAGACTCAAGTCCTATTCATATGGATATGAATGATGAGTTTCGATTCAACGTTACGTTCTAGAGATCATTAATAATTTCTCTAAGAAAAAGGGATTTTAAGATTTTTGCCTTAGGAAATCTTCGGATAGAAAATCTCTTTTGACAAAGTCGCTTTTAAATTTGAATTTCTTAAAGAATCCTTCATAATTTTTTTTTTTAAATAATCTCTGTCCAAGACCCCGTTCCATTCTGCCAAAATTCAAAATACATGGAAGATCCTTTAACCGCATGTTTGCCACTAACATGTCGGTCTAAGAGTACCCATACACAGTGAGGAATATCTCAAGATTTGGATTGAGCAGTCCATATCTTGAGATATTTCTCATCGTGTATGGGACATCCTTGAGGCCAAAGTTGAACAGTACAGTCCATCAAAGTAGAATGATAAAACCAATAGATTAACTCTACAGACAAGTTTACTGTAATTTGGTACTTAGGTCATGGCTAAAGCATGCTCCAAGCTAAATAATGATTTCCAAAAATTAAGTAGTGTAAATATGAGGGAAAAATTCAGGAAAAAATTTATAAGAGAATCGAGTAATTTTATTTAAATTTAGTACAATAAATGTAAACCATTCACATTCTGTTCAGAATGTGAATATGATTAAATGTACATAAGTACTTTATATATATATATATATATATATATATATATATATATATATATATATATGTATATATATATTCCAGTATTCAAGGGGTCTGTTTTAGAATTAACACAGTTCAAGTCGGAAAACCTTAATTGGAATATCATTATCAAACCAAAAGCCCAGCCTGTATTTGAAATAACCGTTCCGCCAGAAGAAATAACCGATCTTAGAGACACCTTTAGAACAATTATAACCATGAGAATATATAGCCGGGAGGTAAGTGTCTAAACAATTAAATATATAAGTTTTCAGTTATTTGCCCATTTATTCCTGAGAGGGTGGTAACCTATAGATAACCCGTCCTAAAATTCGTAGTTAATAATAAATGGACGTTAAAATTTAAATTTAAATAAATATTCCTGTGATGACATTTTCTATTTTATTAATATAGGTTCACTTCAGAAATAAATATCAAATAAAATATATATACCGGTTGCCCAAAACCATTTGTCTACCCCCCTATGAAGTGCCAAATATTTCTTCTTTTTTTTCAGATCTTGATGTCTTTATCGATAAAATGAACTTTCTTTGTTTGCCGGAAAAGGGCTAGTCAAATGTTTTATGCCATTTTTTTTACAAATTCGGATTCTATGTCAAAAAATGTGAAACTCTTATTTTAAAAATAAAAAAGAATTTTGTTATGATTGTTAACCTCTAATTCGCCTTTGATCGAATGTTTCTGTTTAAACTAACACTGTCAGAAGTAGAGCATGCATGCAGATTTAAGTGTAGTGGGAATTAACATTTTTATTGCAAATTTGCAAAAAGGAATTTAAAAAATAGACCTATAAAAAGTAGGTTATAACACTAATCCTTTTAATTTTATATATGTATGTATATATATATATATATATATATATATATATATATATATATATATATATATATATATATATATTAGAGAAAACTTTAATCCCTAATGTGTATAAAGTGTCTGTCAGACACTTTTTACACACCAGGGGTTAAATATATATAAGTATATATTTATATTCAAATTTGAACGTCCGGGTTTTTCTCGTGTTATGAAAAGCTAAAATTTCTTGTCAGCACTTCCGGATTGCATTATCGAGTCAACCTCATTACAGGATTTTTCACCCTATAGGAAGGGAGGAAAAAAAAATGTATTTGACTTCACAAATGTAAAAGCCACTTACTTCGGAATGTACTAAAATATTTCACATGGGATATTTTTGAAAAATGTTTTGTTCTTTCAGATGCTGCATATAAATCCATTTTCCTTCACCTCATATAGGATTCCTACAAAGCATGAGAAGTGGATTCGTTTATAATATATATATATATATATATATATATATATATATATATATATATATATATATATATATATATATATATATTATAAAGCCTTCTCTCCTTTTCTTTGATTCCCCTCTGATCAAGAAATCTTTTTCCAAAGTCAATTTCCCGTCAGAGCATCCAACAGCCTGCATGTCGACGTTCAATATTCAATGGAATTGTTTTCCAATATCATGGATTCCTTGGGTAAGTTTTCCCCCTGACCTTCAATATCAACTTCAAGTTTGGGAACCATTTGAATATATAAATTTATCACTTAATGAAACCAAAAGCTTGAGTTCCACACCTGGAGAGTTGAAATGTAATAAATATTATTCCTCGTTTCACTGAATAAAAAATCGATAGGAAATTAAAAAAATAGTTTGTTGGCGGAATATCCATGTGTATCATTATGAGTATATTTATCTTACTTAAACCAATGTCTTTCATTGAATCAGTATTCTTTTTACAGGTTTTAACACAGAAAAGAGAAGTGAGTATCTTGATTTTCGTTACATTAATACTTACTACAAAATATGTTTTTTTGTTTTTGAAAAGGCCACATGAAACACACTGACTCCAAACTAAACAAGGCAAAAAAAAAAAAATACACAGCTTATCCAGCCTGCTACCTTCCATTAAGCAAAACTACAATTAATGAAAAGTAACCATGGAGATGTTTTAAGGGTGCTATCAAAAACTTTCTGGGAAATTACAAGAATCAAAATTACAAAGATATTGCGTGAGAACTTCCAAATGCTGAGCTGCAATGTGAGTGTGAAAGTACATTTCCTGCACTCTCATTTGGACATTTTCCCAGAAAATCTCGGCTGTATCAGTGATAAGCATGGTGAAAGATTTCACCAGGGCATAAAGGAAATGGAAAGACACTACCAGGGAAAGTGGAATATAAATTTGACAGCTGATTATTGCTGGTTGCTAGAAAGAGATGTATCAAATTCTTTCCATAGTAGGAACTCTACAAAACGTTCATTTCAAGGCAGTATGTAAAACAACTGGTCAAATGTTCAAATTTAAGTGATGGTGTGAAACTTTAGTAAATTTCGAAGAGTGTTGTGTTGGTGGTTATGGATTTGGAACTTATATGTAATAATATAACATAAATTCAATAGAGCCTAGTATAAAAATTCATATTTTACCATTTCCTGTATTGTGAAAAATTGGTATGTGATGGAGAAAAACTAAGTTCATATTCTGATTCAGCATTCTAAACTTAGGGATAATGACATATTGAAATAAAAACCCCACACAAAAAGTTAAATTTTGCAGACCATATTAATTATAATTAATAGAAGAAATTTCATATTGCTGTAGCCATTAAGTGGAGAAATAACTAATAAGCTCGTGGCCAAAATCCGTATACCAGCTGTGATACCATTTTGGAACGAACCTTATACAGGGTACACTTGGGATGCGAAGGAGCCCCTCATTGCAAAGCCTTTTCCTAATATTGGAGTAAGTAATAGCATATAAGACTCAAAAAATATCAACCGCTCAGTTCTTATGGATATACTTATAATAATATATATTTACATTCAGGGTTATTTGAAAGTATGTTGGCCTTGGTTTATTTACTGTTGTAAGAATGACCAGTGGTATAAGAAAGCCAAAGTGCGCATAGGGGGCTCAAGTGTGTCTGGGGGCTGGATTAAAAAGTGTTTGGGATTTATATAAGTCATTTTTGTGATATTATACTTTCTTGCTATACCTCTGTTACTAGATTTCCTGTTTGCAGCGTGTGCTCTTCCTTCTATGTAGATTACAGTTGTTGAAAGAGGCTCCTTTTCCTTGACGATTCGCAGACTGCAATACTGGATCTTTCAACAAACTTGCCCCAAAGGGCTGTCACACTTTGGAATGCAAATAATGGCTTTCGAGTTTGATAATGAAAGGTATCCTCGTACATCAGTGGATCCCTATCCATGTAGGAATGTCAGGGAATGAAAAAGCCGACAAATTTGCGAAGAACGATACTAAGGACATACTGAGAGCTTTTGTAATGCTCTTCATGGCCTGGTGTAAAAATAGCTGTTGCTGAAGGCCATCACATTGCTGCGACTGGCAAAATGTAGGGAAACAAATTACAGACAGACCAGTACCTCTAGGCCTCCAAAGAGAAGTAACTGTTATGTTCTACCAGACAACAATCTGATAAAACTATTTACAGAGATCCATGTGGACTTTCACAGAATCCATGTGGTGGGCATTGAAATCTGTCCACTGTGCAACAGTGATGGAATGAATGCTGAATATTTCTTGTCATGCAAGCTTACAGAAGCAGAACTCCAGAATTTGACATAAATATTATAAATCAGTCCTCCCTGTTCAGGTCAGCGATATGCTTGATGGCTGAGTTGCGCTATTATGTGTTCCTTTTCTTCTTCTTTGACTATTGCAATAATTAGTGTCAGTCTAAGATGAGTTTTCAAGTAGGATGATACGGGAGACAGATGCACAGTAGCACAACATTCCAATGCCAATCAAACTTTTTAAATAGCTAATAGATTCAAACATTGAATTAAAGAAAAAATGTTGTTTCATTAACACATATTTTATTTTTTTACAGGAGGTAAACTTTGCTGTTGGAGGGAAAGGTATTTTGTCAAATTTCTATTTTATAATAGAAAAATGTAAAAACTTTGATGTGTAACATTAAAAATAGAAAGTAGAATAATCCAAAATGGACATTCGTAGAGCAAAACCAGTTGATTTATGAATTAAATAAGCATCTCTAGCTTAAAGCCCATTCAGTTAGATGAAATAGTTCTAATCCCACATGTGCAAAATTTGTGGGAAATATTCCTAACAGTTCCGCCATTTGCATTTCCATTACAATGAACAACGCGCTACTTTAAACTCAATAAAAACTTATTATATCTCTTTTAGGTCCAGGGAAGGCTTTGAGAGTTCTGGCAAGGGAGATAGTGTTTAATATGTATCAATAAATCAAAGCTAAGGCTAAAAACAATTTAAGCTATAGCCTGTTCAAATAGATGGTTTAGTTGGAGGGAAAAGGGCATGTCTTCCCTCTCAATGTCTTCCCTAGTCTTAAACGAGACATAATCAGTTGTTATAATGTTTCACGTATCGTGTTGTTCCTTGAAATGGGAGTTTGCAAATTTCCTTCAAAAATCCGTGCATTCGGAAATAAACTGTTCGGTCTATCTGAACAGGCTATATTTTAGTGTTAAATTTGATATTAAGTTATTACTCTTGATTATTACAATCTTGTCTAAGTTCTGATATTCATTTAATAATTTTTTTACAAGATTAATTTCATTCTTCTAATGGAGAAATTTGAAATGAATAAATAAATCTTAAGAGTAGGTTGTGTATTAGTGTAAATTATTGAATATTAGGCAAAAGAAGTCTAAAAATGTTGACAACTATTAGTAATATAAACATATCCAGAAATTCACATTTATAGATAACAAATAAATTTGTGCATGAGTTTGAGCGTGGTGAGCATGTGGGTGAGTAATTACATACCAAAAGATTATAATGATCGAATAGAATTAGTAAATGTTCTACCCATATAATTAATATCACCATACTTTTACAACAGGAGTACAAAAGGGAGAAGATGTGACAGAAGGTGTATTTCCTCCGCCTGCATATCTCAGCTGTCATTTGGGATTGTCACTCAAAACAAACTTAAAGTGAGCTCACTTTACACATTTTTTATTATTATTTTTTTTTACGGTGCACCGACAACTGGGCCATTAGCACTGACATTGATGGTGCGGCAAGGAACCTTCTCAACGAGCCCTAAGATGAGAAAAATTCCTGCCACCAGAGGGACTCGAACCCCTGGTCTCCCGCATGAGAATTCTTAGGCGTTAGCCACTAGACCACAGAGAGACCCACTTTACATATAGTACAATTTGAGACTCAAAAAATAAATACTTTTTTCATGTGCTCTCTCCATTTGACACTAATCAATCTAAACAAGCAGGCTCAATTAACTGGCCCTCTTAATTACTAACAACTGACAACACTCGACAATCTTTATTAATACGTAATTGTCATAATCAAGCTTTATTCCCCATGTCAAACTTCACACATTTACTATAATGTTCTTCCTTTATTTTCTATTTAAAAAAGATATAAAAACACAAATTCATAGTAGTCAATCCTTTGCTTACAAGAGGTGTCAAGGCAGTTTTCATGAGTCTGTAAGAAGTCACCTGACACAGTTCACTAGTGTTCTTGAGTTTTAAATGTTTGTTTCCTGTTGGCCTTGTTGATTTGGCCTGAATTCTCAGCCTGAGCTTAGCACTTTTGGCAGAGGAAATATAATTTTCCAAGTTTTTCAACCCTATAAATATCCTTAATATGGATAGCAATCATATTAATTCAAGTAAAAATTCATTCAGTTTTTTGTTTAACAAAAAGGAGGATATTACTTCCATCCATAAAGACTTAAAACAAACAAACAAAACCTTTTTGCAGCTTGCCCGAGGAAAGCAATAACACAAAAAATACTTACTTACTTACTGGCGGGTGCTAAAGTCCATGAAGGACCATGGCCTCTGCTAGCAGCTTCTTCCATTCTCCCCAATCAGCAGCGAATCTCCTCCAATGGCTGATCCCCAGATCCTTCTGGTCTTTTTCCACATCATCCACCCAGCGAAGACGAGGCTTCCCTCGCATTTGTCCTCCTCCAGGCTTGCTGTCCCCTGGAGTTTCCAGGGGAGTTGTGTAGGTCCCATCCTTTCCACATGGCCAAGCCAGCGCAGCCGCCCTTTATGTGAGCCACTATGTCCTCCATAAAGGCCCCACAGCTCACGTTTCCTGATCCTCCACTGCTCACACAAGTTCACAGGCCCATAAATCCGCCGCAGGGCCTTTAGCTCCCAAACTCTCAGCATACAAATAGACTCTGAAGTTAGTGTCCATGCCTCGCTGCCATAGATGACTGTGAGTCTTAGGATACTTCTGTGTACCAGTACCTTTGTGTTTCTGGACAACCTTTTATCCTTGAGTACTCTCTGCAGTCCAAACAACATATGTTTCCAGCAGCAATCCTCGCCAGCAGGAAAATAATTATATTATATATATATATATATATATATATATATATATATATATATATATATATATATATATATATATTGTTATAATAATATATAAAATAAAAAAAAAATTATAATAGCCACACGTTGATGTGCCAAAATGTTATAATATTAATTAAAAGTTTTATTTTTAATAAGTTTATTTACGTTACGCCTCTATGTTAGGAGCCAATATAATAAAAATTTTATAATATTTAATTTTAAAAACTCTTTATCTCAGGGGTCGGGTTCAGGTCCAGTAAAGTAAAACAAAGATAATTTTAAATAATAAAAACAAAACAAAAGAAAAAACTCATAGATAAGTTACATCCAGGCATACGGATAAACAAGCATTACCTGATATAAAGCCAGCTTGGTATTAACTGCATAGGACAGGATGTTCTTTACAACTGTATCTTCTTTTCACTGAACTGCACTTATGAGACTGTATCTTCTTTTCACTGAACTGCACTTATGAGACTGTATCTTCTTGTAAACTGAACTGTAGAGATGAAACATGGGAATGACGCTTCCTTTAACAGACTTCAACTGTATGTGTCTGTATCTTCCATTACAACTCAACAGACTGCCATATGAGACTGGAGCCACCTTTTCACAGACTGCTTGTAACAGACTGAACTAACTTTCATGGCGGGAGCGTCCTACCGGTCTCCAATGCTACCTGTATCGACTGCTAGACAAATATAACAAATAATATTTGTTTATCTCAATGAATTTAACATATCAATGAGCTTTTTGGAATTTCAGAATGTTCTGTGTTAAATTTAAAACTTTTAAATATGTAATGTAAAATATCATTACAATATATATATATATATATATATATATATATATATATATATATATATATATATATATATATATATCAGTCTTCCTTTATTACACCACTTTATTTATTGGGCCCGACATGTTTCGTGCATCTTTTCTTCGCACCTCTTCAGGGGCACTTCTTGCAAGGAAGTCCTCCCGTTACCAAGTACTCCCTCTGGAGTCCGGCTTAATACTGTATTATTAGTAGTATTAAGCCGGACTCCAGAGGGAGTACTTGGTAACGGGAGGACTTCCTTGCAAGAAGTGCCCCTGAAGAGGTGCGAAGAAAAGATGCACGAAACATGTCGGGCCCAATAAATAAAGTGGTGTAATAAAGGAAGACTGCTTTAATGACCCCATGCCTCCTAGGATAAAAAATAATTTTGATATTTTGGGTCATCTATAAGAATAAATAATATATATATATATATATATATATATATATATATATATATATATATATATATATATATATATATTGTTAAGTTAGATTTAATTATTATTAAAAAACTATTTAATTTTAAGAGAAATTGGCATAGTCCAGGCAACGAACAGTTATAGATGGAAATTTTTGGAACACAATTTTTGACTTTGTAACTTTGTTTGGGCTGGATAGGAGGTGAACATATCAAAATTCCTCGCCCGTAGCCATTGCGCCAGGGGGAGGGGGGGTTTAGAAGGTCCCATTTTTCAAGGTTTCACTTATATCTCGGAAACCCTGAGTCCTAGCGACATGACTATTCTATAACAAATGAAAGCTGATTAAATTTCCTACAAGTTCTATTCAATAAAGTTTTTTGAGATATCTTTAGTTTTCGAAATATCCGCTCTTGAATGTCTGTCATTTTGGGAAAAAACACACTTTTTTCTATTCTCGACCGGATATCTCTTGTCTAAAGAATGTATGCAACATTTGGCTAAAATTACTATGCTCTATGCTGCACACCATGAAGTAAATATTGAGGTCGGAAGAAATTGAACAATCCTTCGAACTTTTTATACTTAGTTATTATTAGTCTCTACTTGATAAAACATTGAATTGGTCGTTTGCAGAAATGCTAATATTTCTCTTGTTCCGTTGATTATATCAAGATAAAGGTTCAAGCAACTAAAAAGGAACTATCATATTTCTGGTATGAACAACTTGAAATAAAAAGACAAACTGGGAAAAATTCAGCCTATACAGGGTGTTCAAAACTCGATTGACACCCCCCTTTTTTCCCACAATTTTTGAAATTTAAAAACGAAACTTGGTGAATCTTTAAGTGGTCGAATGAACTTTCATTGGACCTAATGTACGACCCCTCAACTTTCTCCAGTTCTTCTCCAGAGACCCTAACTCTGGAATCTCCAATGGAAAGGGTTTATTTTTATGACGGATTATTGTAGAGAATCGAATTTTATGTCGATTTTATATCGGTCATTTTTTTGCTAAAGCGTACCAATGAGTAACAAATTGCCAAAAACCGAGAAAACCCTTGTTTTTTGTCTCTTTTATGCCCGTAATGAAAAAAGTAGTCGATGAGTACATTGGTGCACGAAAAATGACATATATAAAATCGACATAAAATTCAATTCTCTACAATAATTTGTCATAAAAATAACCCTTTTCCATTGAAGATTCCAGAGTTAGGGTCTCTGGAGAAGAACTGGAGAAAGTTGAGAGGTCGTGCATTAAGTCCATTGAAAGCTCATTCGACCACGTTACGACCCACCAAGTTTCGTTTTTAAATTTCAAAAATTGTGGGAAAAAAGGGGGGGTGTCAATCGAGTTTTGAACACCCTGTATAGCTGTTTTTAAGCATTCATTGCCTGGACTGCTTGGTCAAAATGTAATATACAATTAAAATTTTTATTAATATTATTTAATGCTATCTTAAATACCACTGCTGCTAAAGCTATTATAATTATGAGGTCTCTTATCTCACGAGGTTCGAAAGTAAATGAAAATTTACTTAAACCATTCTGACACCTTAATGTGAATTCAAATGCGCGGTCATTAAGCATTAAATTAAGGGTGACTCCTCAGACAACGAATGTTTGGCTTGCGAGTTACTTAATAAATTGATACAAAAAAGATAAACGGACACTGATGCTTTCTTTTGTGATGACCCAATCCACATACAACTATACAAAATATATATACTCATTAACACCATTAACGTAACATATTGGGTCAGAAAATTATTAAAATATCTTTTTGTGCCTTCAGAAGATGTGTGAACGTTTGCTTCCCCTACAGCCATTGGAAGTGGTCTATGGTTTCCGCAAGTGCATATTTATTGTAGTGATTTATAATTATAAAATTTCTAAGAAAAAGTTCAGAGATGCCGGAATGGGAGGGGGAGACTAGATAAATACTATTTATTTATTTTAGCCAATTGACTGTTATTGTTTTGTATGCCTAGATTTGAGAGAATTATAATGAACTGCATTAGAAGTAAAATAAAAAAATAAATTTTCATTTTATAAGAGTAAATTTTCAAGCTTGAAAGCCCTATTTCTACAATATATAAGATGAAAGGAGTTATTTTTATAATTATTTTATGTTTTGAATAGGCACGACAAAGAAAGAATGAAAAGCCTGAGAAGTCTATTCAGCTGAAATAAAAATTTTAGAACAGAAAACAAATTAATTTAATAAATAATTGTTGTATCTAAGGCTGGTTATTATTTCAACTAATGTTTGCTACAGAAAATTTGACTTCATATTTAGCTCCCCTTCTTTTAAAAGCCTTTTCTCGCTTTCTCCATCTACCTGGTCCAGGCCACAACTGCTTCTCCTATCTCCCCGAGGCAAGATGGCTAGGGTGCCAGATTCTGGCATAAAGGTGTGAGTTTGAATCCTGCTTGTAGCATGTTGAGTTTTTTTGCAATGGGCTAACTGAAGAAATTCCTTTCTTCTCGATGACTGTAAGTAGCCCAGCACCATATAACTGTGAAGCAGTTGTACCATAAAAAAAAATCAGATGTGCCATAAAAAAAATCAGATAAAACAAAATGCCTCATTTGTTTCTCGGACCGCTCAGCTTTGGACAAGAAAATATTCTTTCCTGTAAAGATTTTTGCACTAATTAAAGAATTTTACTAAAAAAAATAACTTATTTTACTTAATTAATAATTTTAGTTTAAATTATTTGGTATTAAACTTTTTCTTTATTGCTAAAGTAATAATTCGGACGGATCTCAGAACTCCCAGAGTTCGACTGAGAGTTCCTAGAAAACCTTCCCTTCCTAGCTATCCAAACATATGTTTTGTGGTATTTCATTGAATGGAAGTCAAAGAAGGCATATATGTTTCGTTTTAGAAGCAGGAACTTGTGTTTCTACTAAGATAATAAATATTTCTACTAAGGCACCTGGGGCTGGAACCCCTGATTTTCCATGTAATTAGTTTTTGATATTGCTATAATAAATGCATACATGTGTGATTTAATTAGTAATTCAATATTTTTTATTTAATTTGTCTACATATTTTTATTCCTTGAAACTTTCACATGAATATGACCATGTAAATAATATACCAGCAGGAATTTACATATTTTGAATTTAATTTATGATTCGGTACCTAAATTTAACTTAAATATGCAATATTAAAAATATTACATATTACTATATCCTCAAATAATAAGCCTTAGGCTTTTCAAATACATAAGTGGCCGCTTCTAAGTGAATTCTCTAATCTGGTGATTTCTCTACTTATTAGGGAGAGTCTACTGTATATATATATATATATATATATATATATATATATATATATATATATATATATATATATATATATATATATATATATATATATTAAAAAAGTGACAAGTCTGAGCATAGCGTAGTCCAAAAAACTGAGCGGAAGTCGAGAAGTCGGAGTGAAGAATCACAACTTCCTTTGCATTGTCTAAAATCTCGTTTTTCTTCAAGATATCGTTGGTGTTTACATTTTTCACGAAATATAGAAGAAAAATGTTTCTATTCCAAGCTTTCCAAGTGACACTAGGGATAAGAACAGAAAAGCCAAGGGGGACACAGTTCCTGGGATTTAGACTTCTTTTTGTGAACTGCTCTCACTTTGTGCAGGACCTGTGGGACAGACGTTTCATTACATTTTTTAAGACTAATCATAAAAAAAAAAAAAAAAAAAAAAAAAAAAAAAAAAAAAAAAAAAATACTATTGTTAAACACAACATGGCTTATGGGATTAGTTGTTATAAAAACATTTATTACTATAGCCTGTTCACATAGACGGAAAAGTTCAATTCCGCAAATTTTGAGGGAAATATTCCCAGTGATTCCACTGTTTGCAAACTCTCATTTCTAGGAGCATGATAAGTATAACATTATAAAAATTGATTGCCTTGCTTATTACTAGGGGAGGCTTTGACAGGTCAGACAAAGGAAATAGTGTCTAATATTTATTTATCAATACTTAGCCAAAGCTAAGACTAATAATGTTTTAAACCTCATAGAGATAAGTTTATAACAGGAAGAATTTTTACCCACAATTTCTTACATGGGGACCCCAGGAGTTCAATTTCGCATGCACGACTGTCTGGTCGAGAATTTCCTCTGCACTCTCCCTTCTGTTCCGCCATTTGCAAAACCTTTTAATGATCAAACACAACGTGAATCACTATAAAAACTGATTATGTCTTGTTTAAGTCTAGGTAATGCTTTGTGAGGTTAGATAAGAGAGATAGTGTTTAATATTTATCAATACTTAGCCAAAACTAAGGCTCAAAACGTTTTAAATTTTATTATGATAAGGTTATGACTGAGAGGATTTTTAATGCCAACACCCTTTTCCCTCCATCTAAACATCTATTTGAACAGGCAAAATTAGAGTTTAAATTGTTTTCAGCCTTTTCAACACAGAGAATTTTTACTGCCAATTTCTTGCATGGGGAATATTGGCCATGCTCTTTTCCCTCCAACTAAACCATCTATTTGAACAGACTATAGCTTAAATTGTTTATAGCCTTAGCTTTGGCCAAGTATTGATAAATATTAAACACTATCTCCCTTGTCTAACCTCCCAAAGCCTTCTCTGGTCCTAAATGAACCTTCTCTGGTCCTAAATGAGACACAGAGTTTAAAGTGGCGTTTTGTTCATTGTAATGGAAATGCAAATAGCGGAACCATTGAGAATATTTCCCTCAGAATTTCGGACATTCGGGATTAGAACAATTCCATCTAACTGAATGGGCTGTACCGCCCCATTGGATTAGGACATATAAAGGAAAATATAAATAATACTCATTAAGCAACAAATTTACTTTATTAGTACTTTTAAAGTATCCATGTAAATGTAATGCAAGAACAAACCTTTCATCTTCATTACCCTAAAACTATTTTGTGATGTACTTCTAAAAATATTCAAGTGTCATTTTATTCAGCAAAATAGGTAAGGCATGTAATATTTACGCGCCACTCCTGACCCTCTAGTAAACAGATTTGTCTTGCAGATGTGACTCCCTCGTTTTAAATTTCACAAAACAAGTTACATTTAGAAAAAACATGGACCAATCAATTCTACTACATACATTTATAGTGTGAATGTTTTGGATTACAATTTTTTTTTTATAATTTTAATGTAACAAATTGGCAACAATTTCTACACATCCTAAACATATAAGTATTAAAGCAAATAAATTGCTTCTTTTTTTTTTTCTTTTTTTGTAGTTTTTAATCTTAAATCTTAAAACTATAAAATACATTTAACACCTAGGTACAGTATGCATCTACACAACATGGAGACATGGCCAAATACAGAGAAACATGGGGGAGGGGGCAGAGTAAAAGAAAAAGGAAAAAAATAGCTCCCCAAAATTTATTAATTTTTACTTTTTCTACACAATTTTATATTTAGTTACACATAGAAACACTGACTTAATTTTTCATAATACCGTAAAAACATTTACTTTCACAATATGATTGACAATGACTACTTGTGCTCAATACAATAATGGGGGAATACATACATTTTTTTTTTTTTTTTACTTTTTTTTTTATTATTTCATTTAATGGTATACATATGGGACACATATATTATATGATTAATTACACATTCATTTGTACATCCAAACCTTACATGTGATATAATTTGACTTTCTAAGATGAATAAATTTAAACACTCATAAAATACATAAAACATTTTGGTCTGCCATGTTATGCATCACATAAACTAATAATTTACCCTTCCTTTGGAGCATGTAACAATTCCTAATATAACGAAAGTTTCTGCAAAACATGCAGATTAAGTTACAAATATTATAAAATCTATTATTATATATAATTTTTTTAAAATTTTATTCTTAATCTATAATTTATTAAGCTTACCCAAAGTACTCCTTGCTTTTTAAGCAAAGTTTACAAATTCCATTACCATTTTTGCTAATTTTTTTTATTAAAAAACATTTTTTGTACATGTTGAATTTAACCTCACATTTTATTTTCCGATGTTTTCAAATCGGAATACTAGATAATATTTCACAATTATTCTCCCAATATCACAAAGACATATTCTAATCTTGCCAGGTTGTTTTTAGCCTGCTATTTGAATAGACTTTTAGATTTTGAACAAAATAAGAGAAATACTCTTTCTTCATTATTTCTTAAATATAACAATCCGCAAATAATAAACATTATCTGGGAAAAAAAATGAATTTAAGATTCATTGGAGGAGCTTAGCAATTTAAAAACATCAAGCCAATTAAGCAAACACAATAATTTGAAAAAAAATAAAAGAAAGAGTATTCTCTGAAATTGTAAGGAGTTAATAAATCATTTTGAATATTCAAATATCTGCAGAGTATCTTGGATCTCATCAAATATAATTAGAATATGTTTTATTTAGTATTTCCCTATAAATACAAGAAATTTGCCTAAAACTTAAAATTCAACAAATTCACCCTTTTAAGAAATTGGTTATTACCATTTCACTTAAATTTTATTTTATTTTTTTTTTTAAATTTAATATACATTAAGCTAATTTGGATAATTCATTTATCTACAAATTCAAACGAATCGTTCTGAACGATCGAATGAAATTCAGCAGGTACATTTTGTTAAGCATATCAATTAATCACTAAAAATATTGTTTCATTTGTTTGCTTTTTTTTTTCCAGTTCCTAAAATTTTTCATTGTCCTATAATTTAGTTGACTATCTATGGACATCGCCATGTACCACATTTATCACTAGAGGTATTTTTTGTTGATACTTTATGAAGAAGGGTATAAATTTGACATTTGCTAGATATATATTCAATTTTTTTTGTTGAGTTTGTTTTGTATTTAAACATGGCTAGACATATGCCATTAGAAATGCCATAAATTTAGACATTTACACAATAAAAATGTTTTCATTCTCTTTTATAATTCATCTAATTTATAATTGAGCAAGATTTATAATTCATATAAATCCTTAAAACAAACAAAAGATATTGCTGTAATCAGTTACAAACATTTGTACATATTCATTTATTTAAACATTTCGATTGCATAAATTTGCCTAATTTGTTCAATTATGGTTTTAAACGTAAATTTTCATATTTTAATAACCAATTGAAACTAAACCGGCCGTTCAAAACTTTTTAATAAGCTCTAAAGGCAGATTTACTTCCGATTGTTCTACAAATTTTAAATTTGTCAAAATATTTTAAGTAAAAGCAGAAATGGGTTTTTCTCCCGCAAGATTTAATAAAAAATGAATACAAAATTTGAGGTTAAAGTAAACACTTAGAAAAATAAGAATAAAATGTATTTGTATGGAAGATGGTTAAAGATGAGGGAAATTTGACAATGATATTCAACATAAAAGCAGGATTTGGGAGGTTGGGGGAGATGACAACGAAAAAAGGAAAAATGGGGGACGAGCACGAGGCTCATTTTCCTATTATATTTACCTATTTATTTTTAGCGAATAAAATTCACTAATATAAGTCTTTTGGCAACACAACCACTAATCTTGTCATTGCTATAAAGATTCATTCTAGTTAAAGAATGTGCAAAAACACATTCCTTTGTAAACAATTTGCTAATTTCATTCGTGTAATCTATAGTAGTAAAATATAAAATATTTGTCAATAAAAATATATGAATTTCATTATACATCCCGATTTTACAGATTGAGTTTAAAATAGAATAAATCAAATTAGCGATTCCCGCTTCGTATGTAGAGCAAAATAAGACTTCCGTGCCACAAAAGAGATACCATCAGCATTATAGTTTAGTTATCACAGTGGCAGTGTTCAGAAAGTGATTATTTCCGAACATGTTAGCCAACAGCTTATGGAACCTCCTTTGGGACAAATCTTTATTCATTTGCTCAACATATGGAGTGACAATTATACAAAGAAATGTTTACCTCAATATTTTAAACATTCCCGTTGCAAAGAATTTATTCAACTTATTTCTATTTAAAATCAGATCAACATGAATTTTAATAAAAGAAAAATAGGCGATGGGGTAAAAAAATAATTCCCATCTTAATAAAACATTTGCTATAAAATTAGTGTCAAAAGGAGTGAGTAAAAACCAAAAATTATTCCAATAATTACTGAATGGCAAAAAATATTATTTTATTTTCAACTTGAGGCGAATAATAATAAAAAGAGCAACTGTTTAGAAATTATTTTATCGTATATATAAAAAAAAAAACATAAGAAATATGAAAAGTCAGATATGACCCTCTCATTACCCACAGTGCCACCTCAATCTGGCACCATCTTCCTCGATTCTTTAGTATTTTACTCATTATTCTAATCTGTGCGATTCAATACTCACGACCACCTAGTGCTCTACATCGACATGTACAAATTGTTGCCGTCAAAAAATAAGCTCACAATCATCGAATGATTATACCAAATATTAAAATCCAAAGTACCTTATACTAGAAATACATATCCCAAACAAAGATGAAGGAAGTATATAATAAAATCAAAACTTGAAATCAAAAAAAGTACCATCTAAAAATGAAAAACAACAAATATATTTCATAATAATTAATGAGGTATTTGATACAGAACAAAATGCCCATATAAAATAAAACTTATATCTACAAATATTTTCAATATTTGTAAAATACTATGTTTCTCTTTAATAAAAATTAAAATATGAACTTTAAGTTCAAATAAAAATAAGATAAACTAAGTACAGATAATCTGAGGCACACTGTTCTTTAGATGTCAAAATACACTTATCAATCATTCTATCACTCATAAATATCCTCCTTTATGACAATTCAACCAATCGTTTGAAATACCCAAAATGTCCAAATAGTTTTATTTTATTTTTAATTTTTGTTTAGTTGATAAAGAAACTTTATTGTATGATGGATATATTCTACCAATAAACTCTCTCTGTTGTTGGAGGAAATAATTAAAGCACAGGAAAAATATAACGACTTTCTTTTCTTTTCTTTTTTTTCAAAATTTTCAAGTCAGTGGACATATTGGGTTTCACAAAGGACTACTTAAATTATAATTGTACTTTTTTTATAAGACAATAAAATGACGATTCTATTCCCTTTGTTGACAAAGTAATTACTTTGTGTAATCCTCACACCCAAAGAACTAGAATTTAAGTTAAACACTTACATGTACATAATGTTATGTAACTTCTGTCTAGACTTTTTTTTTTTACTTCAGTTTTTAAAGTGCGCCCAAAAAAAAAGTGAAATAATATTTAATGGTTACAATAATTAATAAAATATAGAATAGATATTAAATAAAATAAAATTATATAAGCGAGAAATGGTCCACAGGTATTATTTTAAAACCCTTGTCTTTCTCTGAAGGGGGAAAAAAAGTAATAAAGAGCGTGCAAATATTTTTTTCCTGTAGTAGATAATGGTTAACGAACTAAAAGAGGTAGATTCAAAAATGGACGGGAGACAGTTCGGTCGGTATGGAAAAAATGACCGATGTATTTTGATCAAGCTTGAGCAAGGCCCTATGAAGGGCTTTTATCCTGAATTGAACGGTATTTGGGGCAAACAACCGCAACGAATATTGCAATGCGACAGTCCCAATATACCTTCAAAACGAATCCTAGATAAAACTACTATAAAATACACATTCATTCTTCTTTATACTTTTTCCTATTTAGTTCCACACATCTTCATATTTACCACTTACTACAAATGATTCTTGTTCTACACGTAAAATATTTGGATATATGGAATCATCTTTAGTTAATTTTGAATTTCTTTTTTATTTTTTATTTTTAATATGTAGATAGTTCAGCAAAAAGAGAAAAAAAAGAGAGAAAAGGGGAAGAAGGAACATAAACTTCCGAAAATACCTGCTGTGGATAGCTAAAAAAAGTGATAGAAAATATTAATTTAAGATGAAAAAAAAAATAGAATTATTGAGGTTTATATAAAATACACAAAGATTATACTGTGCACCTTTTTTTTTTTTTAATAAAAAGAAAGTGAAGAATTGCAAATACCAATTTCAAATCTAGATAAGAAAATCATCAAACATTATCACTGGGAGATTCTACCCAGAAATAAACAATAACTCCTTTATTTTTCAATTTATCAAGTTCTGGTCTATAAAATATATTTTTCTTAATTTACACATGAAGGCCAAATAATGACCCTGCAATTTAACTTGGGTAATTACGAGCAATCTCAAATTCACCTAATCGAAAATCATGTTTCAGCAAATTTGCCCCTAAATATCTCAATTTAATTCAAGTACTATCTCCAGAGAAATGTCAACTTTCGTTTTTTTTTTTTAATATATATATATTAATTTTAAAGTGCTTAAGTATTGCCTAAAAACATATAATTAATTTCAACAGTAATTTTTGAAAAAAAAAAAAGTATATAAAATCTCAAAGAAGCCACAAGACAAAATTAATGGAAGAGGAACTCCATAAAAGCCCTTACAATTATGTCTTATTCACTCAAGCTGAGGGTTGACGTACGACAAGTAGAGAGGAGGACAAGGGGTTGGGGCTATCTAATACCTACCAACAGCGCTAACCATAACGCTAACAAAGTAATTTTAATTTACTATATCTGCATTATCTGAGGTAGTAACGGTTATATAAAACTATATATTCAGTTTATAATTATAAATCTATTCTATATGTATTATATATACATTTTATCTTTGTATATACATTTACACTGAGACAAACATGAAGGAAAACACAGAGACTAATAGGCTAATTACCTGAGCAGTAGTTTTTGTCCAATGAAATGGTAAATAATAAACATTCTAAATGAATCTAAGAACCCGACACCATTTCCTTTCTATCGAATAGGCCATAAACAGCCTAAATTTAACTCAACAAACAAAAATAGACATAATAAAATTTAAAAAAAAACATTCTATTGCATTTAAACTTCATTCTTCAGATAGACATCCAAGATTGCATTCAGTCAACAGCTAAGATTCAAACATACTAACAAAGCATTCGGTTAATAGCACACATTTCAAATAGGCACACTACTAAAATACATACTTAAGGGTTCATTCACACTCATACATACTTAAAAATATAAGTAAAAATTGAAAGAACTAAAGTCATATGATATCATAAATATACATTTATATCTCCCTGTAAAATATGAGGTAGGTCTCTTTGTACTAATGAGTTTAATTTGATTCGAACTTTACCCGTAATAAAAGTAATAACCCGCACTTACTCCTTAGGCGGAAACACGGACAAGTTACGAACCCTTTATACAAACGATTAAACTTACACATAATAGACATATACTATATTATTATAAAGTATTATGTAACAAATGTAACAAAATATATTAATTTGTCACATAAACTTTTTACTTAAAACTACATTATTATATAGAACAATTTTAAAAAGAGAGGATTATACAATATTTAATTTGAAAGATAAGGTTATAAATTAATAGAGTTAAGATTTTGTTTTTATTCTTAAGTGAATTGTACTAAGATTTTTAAACTTAGCATTTGACTGGCAGTGAACACCTAATAGCAAAAAGGCTGGGCATGAAATCAGAATGTAAATTTGACAAACTATATTAATAGTTAGATCAATTTTGAAAATCATAGTTTTACTTGATTAGTTGAGGTTTATTGTACGAAGGGATAAAAGTCTTATTTTAGGGTCTGAAAACATTACACTTAGAGATGTTACCAAAATAAGCTCAATGTAAAATTTTAGTGATTTATATTTAAATTTTAAACATTCAATCTCATACTCCAATCATACCCTGAGAAATAAAATGGACAGCAAAGAGTTCCTCTTCCAATTAACACAAACAAATACCTTGAAAACACCGAACATCAAACAGTAAGTGTAACACCTATTTAAAATAAAGATTTTTTTTTTTTAATTTTTTTACAAATTTTTTGTTTTTATGAAAAATTTGGGGAAATGACACAGATACAATTGATTGTTAGATACACACATAAACAAGGTACAGAAAGACAAACAAACAGTATAGAAAGATAAGCCTACCGCACCAAGCAGGTTTAGTAAAACACAATTTTTTTCCTCCTAATATTTAAATAAGTTTATTTTGATTTAATTATCATACTCCGAGAAGTAGTCGAAATGTAAAATCAAGTAAGAACCATGGAAACATCTCAAAGGCCTGAATGTAGAATAAAAAAGTGGAAAATATAAGCTGAGTGGTAAGAATATGATTGCTATCGTGATAAACCACTTATAACCGATAAGCCACAGCAGAAAAGTAATCAAGACACTTGAATTAATTGCACTGCAATGTATATATGCAAAAATACTAATATTATTAATAAACAACGTAATGAGATTGTGTGAGGATAACAACAGTAGCAACAAGGCCCGCTCAGGGAAAAAACATTTGTACAACATATAGCAGGACTTGCATAGTCAATGCCACTGCTATCAACAGACAACAATGGAATCCTTCTCTGTGCAGTCTTTATACTTTTCATGAATTATTTGGAACAAAATGTAATAACTTAAAAAAAAAAAAAAAAAAGTTAAAATAAATGAGGAAAAAAGGATATGAAAGCAGTGCCTAGCTTATAATACCACACGAACCCGTTTTAGATTTCACTACCCAGCAAACCCTTTATTTATTATTAAAACTTAACATTTACAGTAAAAATGAAATTAATAACATGTGGCTGTACCCATAATAACACAACCTTTAATTACTGCACTTGGATTATGTTCATTTATTATCTAATTAAACAAATCTATTTCTTTAGATTGAATATATCTAGCTATTTATTTACATTAGTTAAATATATATTTTATATTTATATAATTATATATATAGTCATCTAAGTAACATTGAACAACTGGCTTTGATCACAATTGTATTTAGGAGAAAATAGCACTGTTAACATGTGTGTTGAGGTATGAGAAGAAAGCACTTGGATGAATAATAAAAAGGAGGTAGAGATGGCAAAGAACTAACAACGAGATCGGGCACAGGATTGCCTAAAGGCGACCTGTTCCCTTCAGTTTGACTACCATTTAACTATATTAACTATTATAATATATAAATAATAAAATTGAATTATGTCATCACAGATTGGCTTTACTGAATATTATTCTATCTAGTCATAATGTAATCACTTTTACACAGCATTTGGCTATATTTTATTACAAAGAATAATAGTCGGTTCCGTAAAATAATCGGATAACTGACAAGCATGTCGATCGCGATTGGTCAGACATTATCAGTTTAATGTATCGTTTAATTATATATTGTCTATATGATATATTCCTGATATTTTTATTATTCATATTAATTATATATAAAACTATAAAAACTTAAAACAGATTATTAAAGTTATATGTAAATATATTAAAAATATATATATATATATGATAGTATATAATCTGCTTGTATATGTTGTGTTATATATAATATATAATTATTATCACTATTAAATTAAATGGGAACATAATGAAATTATTAATGGTACAGCCACAACTAGATGGTTTAACTATTCTGCAAGTTAAAGTAAAATACCTATTATAAAAATCTCTCTATATTAGTAATAAAAAACACGGATTTGTACAGTGACAACTACCTGAGATGATCAGCAAGGGAAAACCCTAGCTAGGACTGTAGTGGAATAGCAGCGGAAGGAAAACGGTACAAACACGTTTCAATATACTTATAACAAACCGTAAATCCTAACCGCCCACTTCATTATTTCTTTTTAATATACGAGTTATAAATCGTTTATCTTTATCTCTATAATATATTTATTATTAAATTTATATATAAAAGTAATCAATAAAAATCTGTACAAAATGTTCATAATATCCTGAGGTCGGTTCCTGTTAAAACAAATAGATATATTTTCATATATATTTATATATATAAATTATAAAAAGAAAAACTAATTCCTTAATATCTGTAACTGTGGATATATTTACAAGTTTAAAACTATCAGTAAATGATAAAAGTGAGGAAAATATAATAAAAATTGGTTGATCAGATCTGGCCCGAGTACTGAGGATCGAAATGATGAAGAACACAATTGGAAATACTGAATGCGTGGCGATTACTTAAAACCTAAAAAAAAATAAAAACTGTTTTGACTAGGATTAGGAGTTAGCGAAGTCCCTCAAACGCAGGCTTTATCCCGTTAAGCCTATAAAAGAGCAACGCTAATTTTACCTGAGCTTTACACAATAATTTCATAAATCATTATTGTTTTTGAAGAAGTGTCGATGTGTTTCGTGTGAGTGTATAATGTGTAAGTGTATGTTAGTATTCAATGCAGTGTATTTTGAAGTGTAATTTGTAGGGAGGGACAGAGTGGCTCTACGTTTATAGGACCAAAATCAAATTAACTCTATATTTCCTCAGAAAAACAAAAAATACTCAGAATTAAAATACAATTTTTAAAAACATAAAAAAGAAAGAAAGTAAACATCAGACCACTATAGAAAAAAAACCGTAAAGAAACATATAGTAAGACAAATAGTAAATCATTGAAATAAAAATGTTCAAAATAAGGAAATATAAAGGAATAATTCGATTAGATTTCGTAATATAAAAACTGCCTTAAAAAATCAATTGTGGCATGTTTAAACTGATGAAATTTTATTACACGTTGAACTGAAATCAGAAGAACAGAAACTTCTTTGGTATACGTTACAATTACTGATTATACTGCATGATACTTATATATACACGTACGTTTAATATTTACAACTTCATTATATTAATATTTACAAAAAAAAAAAAAAAAAAATTAAAAAAATAACAATATATAAACTTGCCTTTTAAAAAATCCTCTCTATTATCACATATAATACAAGGCAAGTTTATATAATAGATATTTGATTTTGTAAAGTCTATTTGTTATAAATTAGTCAAAAAAAATATCATTGATTGATTTTTTAAGGAAGAGGTATGTCAAATGGAGTAGAACAAAATTAAACGAAACTCATTCAATGAGACACCTTAAAAAGCCACTCTGTCAAGTCTGCAACCTTTCTCTTCTCATTCTTCCAAATACAATAGATTCGATATTCAAATCAATTTACACATTACAAAACATCTGTTATAAAATTACAAATTTGATTTGGCACCGAGTTCGTGATGGATTTTTTAAAATAGTTTCTAACGCAGAAAACAGGGGTTAGTAACAACGCTAAACAAGCGAAGATTTACCTGAGTTTAACAGCCTCTTCTTGAAATAAAGAGGCTTGGAGAGAGTTAATAATAATAATTAATTAAATAACAATTATGACATGTTTTAAAATAGAGTTGCACTCAAATGACTAGTTTTCAAAATGAAAATTAAAATTATATTTTGGAAAACAAGAAAGTGGGGAAATATTGGTGTTTTCTGTTATAAATGTCAAATGTGTATTGTGTTTTTGTGTGTATACGTGTGTGTGAGTGTGAGTGTATGTATTAAATTTGTAAGCAGAAGTATCAAACTGACAAGGCACACAAAATCAGACCCAAGTTCGAAGTAATAAGCTTTAAACTAGCGTGCCTTGTCTCTTAATTAAGAGCCAGCCAGGGATTTAAAAAAAAGTATTTAAAAAAAAAACATTAAACTGTTTTTTTTTTTAAACTAACAACAAAAACTTATAAAACAATAACTGTGACAGTAAAAACAATGTCTATATATAAATATTTTAAAACCACTGATTCATATATAATAGGAGTGATGGCAAAAATAAATTTTGTTAACATCAACTAACAGTATAATACAGGTCAGGTGGCCCAAAAATATTCTCTTTTAAAAGCTCAAAATGGCAACCAAAATAAGGAATTGTTCGAGTAAGATGATTAAAGACTGGGCTTAGAAAATTACTTAAAAGGGTTACACGAGTTTTCTAATTTGGAAAACAATTTAAACAGTCCAACAAAAAATGAAAAGTTATAAAAATGAAATTAAGTTACTTAGCTTATAAAAAATAAAAAGAAAGGGTTGTAGCAATTTCCAAGGACAACTACTACAGTTAGTGCTTCTTGTAAAAATTATCAAATCTAAAGCAGGCTACGCACGGTCAGGCAGGCCTCTCAGTTAGGCCAGAACAGTCCGCCTGAATGTGTATATATTCCGGCCGGTCTGTCAGTTAAGACTGTTCAGTCGGCCAGGATATACATACATTCAGGCGACCGGCTTTCCAGCAGACTGTTCAGGTATAGATGACAGGCCTGCCTGACCGTGTGTAGCCTGCTTAAGAAATTATTCATCTAACAAAAATTATGTAAAAAAAAAAGTTAACGGTTGTCTTATTAATTAAGTGTCTTTGAAAAAGGATCTGAAACAATGTCATTATTCAAGTAGACCAGCGTAGAAAAGAAAATATTTAAAAGGTCACTACAATTAAATTATCTATAACCAAGGCATTCTTCCTTTAATCAACTGACAACAAAGTAACATGAGTAATGACAAAAAAATAAAGCTATGAAAGATGTTTATTTTTGCCATCACTCTTCCAGGTCGGTAAACATTAAAACAATTTTACCTACTGTTATATGCCCGATTATTTCCTTCTTGAAAGAAAAATAACAATAATATATATATATTTATGTATAAAATAATAAAATAAAAGATCAAATGAGGTATATGCGTTGAGACTGATAGGTCGCTAGCGAGCGTATGCAATCGATGGCAAATCGCTGCTACTGGTTGTGGTTTTGTACCTGAGATGGCTGAGGTTGGAAGGCCTTGAGCGAGAGCTCTGTTTTGTGTTCACGTGCTATATGGCGCCGGACGGTGTTGTTGCGTGTAAACGTGCGTGAACAGAAAGGGCATGGTACCCGAATTCCCTGATGTCGTTGACGAATATGTGCACGTAGATTTGTCTCGTACCCATAAAGCCTTTCACAGAAGGGGCACTGCAGTTTTTTACCTAAGAAAAGAAAGATACATTAAATCTTAGAATATAAAATTTAAATAAATTCAGGTAAACTGAATTTTAAACTAAACATAAAAGAAGAATTTTTGATCAATTGAATGATGCTCCACGTCTTTGGCAATCTGTATGGTAAATAAACTTATCACAAGATAGTAAAAAAATAAAATAAATAATAATTTTTTTTTATTTTAGCCTGTGTGTATGGAATTTCTATTATTTTTATAAAAATAAATATTAAAATCAGATAATCCCCTTCTTTATATAAACTCGAGACCAAATGTGAAAAGGTTATTGGCCAATGAAGCTGAGGAGACAAAATAAATAACAACTCCTCTACTCCAAAGACTGGTCCTCTTCCAGCAATTTGAACTTCAAAAAATTAAATAAAATTTGCGAAGAAATCGAAAAACAAACTGGAGATTATTGTACTTTTATAACCTTATGATTTCTCTTGGAATCATTTTTCCTTCCATAAATTAAATTACAAAAAGTAATAATAAATGTAGTAATAATCCTGATCTAGAAGAACAGCATACAAAAGTGGAGTCTGCTCCTCGGAGTTAAAATAAAAGTCCGACTCGCAGGAACTGCATCATCTTAGCGTGGTTCCGTACATCTTGAAGAAATGGAATAGATTAGGTATCACAAATAACAGGAAACTGACAGTAGCCAACTTACACAGGAGCGGATAATTCTGCTCCACTGATCCTTCTAAAATTCTGCTAAAGGAAATGGTTGATAAATTAAACCAGTCCTAAATCAATCTAGAAAAGTTCATGCATCAAATCATAGCCCTCATCTCTGATCACCAACCCACTCAGACGAATTAGAAGCACCAGCTCCCGAAAACTCCTCATTAGAAAAGCACTTGGAAGCCTAAATTCCTGTATATCAGATGTCTTACGACACTCTGACAAAAGAATTCCGGCAAATGCTACTAAATCCTTGGCACACGAGGATATCAGTAATAAACATCCTCGTATAATTTTGCGTAAAATTATAAAATATTTTTCTAAAATGGACACACTGTTCTAAACTGTAGAGGAGCAGTTGAATATTTACATTATTTAGACCAAACTGATAGCTTAACTAATAGTTCTTGTGATGAAATTGTCGGCCACTAGTTATCTTCACACGAAATGATAGGCTAACGGATGAAGGAGATATTGATAAAAAAAAATACCAGATTCAGTCATACCAAAGGATGTGTGCAATGAGGTGAGTCTAATTTTAAATAACTTAAAAGACCTAGGAACAGATGTTAGTTGTTTTGATGATACAGAGGACATTTCTGATATCTTTGATTCTTTTGGAAAGAAAAGAAAAACTATCCAATCTAAAAAAGTTAAAACAACAAAGACATGTTTCTCCTAAATGGGTTGAAAACAGTGATATACAGTCAATTCCAATGGAGTCTCTTGCAAATATAAATGAAAAAATTCCCGATCTATCTAAATTACTGTCAATAGATCTTTTGTTTGAAAACTTGTCTAAAGAATGTATGCAACATTTGGCTAAAATTACTATGCTCTATGCTGCACACCATGAAGTAAATATTGAGGTCGGAAGAAATTGCCCAATCCTTCAAACTTTTTATACTTAGTTATTATTAGTCTCTACTTGAGAAAAATTTGAATTGATCGTTTGCAGAAATACTAATATTTCTCTTGTTCCATTGATTATATCAAGATAAAGGTTCAAGCAACTAAAAAGGAACTATCATATTTCTGGTATGAACAACTTGAAACAAAAAGAAAAACTGGGAAAAATTCAGTCATATACAGGGTGTCCCGTAAATGTCTAGTCATATTGAGAGGGGTGATAGAGGACCCTTAGGGGAACAAAAAATGTTCTATGACGATTTCCCGAATTCTCGCCCATAAGGGAGAAAACGTCGTTTTATTGTTTTTTCGAGACAAACGTACTTTTTAGAAGAATAATCGTTGTAGCTCCGTCCCAGGTGGTACTACTAAAAAGGGTGTGAAACCAATCGAAAGCTGAGTAAATTTACTATAAGACTAGTTGGGAGTAAACGTAAAAATGAATGAATGTAAGTATGTATATCTTACCAAAAGAAGGCAATTCTAAATTTCCTGATATTTTATTGATATTTCTTTCCAGCGTTACTCCTCAATAAGCAGGATCTGAGATTTCCGGGTTTCAGAAAAACTTCCTCATTTAACCAGCTTTCCATTCATGTATCACAACCCTGTGTTATTGAAGTATTTGAACGATTTAAGAACAAAAGGTTTAAAAAAAACATGGATCTGTGAAAAGAAAATTATATTTTTTTCTTCAATTTATTCAAAAAGCTGAAGGGAAATATTTTTTTTATAAATGTTTACATAAATATTAAGTAAATATTTACTTAAAAGAATAAAAAAAATTACTTCCATGGATATAAAAAAAAATCTTAAAACAGTAAATAAATAAAATACACATTTATTTTGAATTTATTAATTCAGGTAACTAATACTGGGTCCAGGAGGCGGCCATTAAGGAACCCCAACCATACATTAACCTCAAAAATTACTATTTTTTCCTATATCACTCATTTGAACACATTTTTACAGGACTATGTACATATTATTTATGAGGGATAGAATTTTTAATTACCACAACAAAAACGCATGGGCTCAGAATCCCAGTAAGTTTCACAAGCGTAGCCATCAGTATTAATTTAAGGTAAAGCATTTGTTTTCTAAATATAAGTACCTGTAAAAATGTGTTCAAATGTGTGATCTAGGTAAAAATAATAATTTTTGAGGTTAATGTATGGTTAGGGTTCCTTAATGGCCGCCTCCTGGACCCAGTATTAGTTACCTGAATTAACAAATTCAAAATAAATGTGTATTTTATTTATTTACTGTTTTAGGAATTTTTTTTATATTCGTGGGAGTAATTTTTTTTTATTGTTTTAAGTAAATATTTAGTTAAAATTTATGTAAACATTTATAAAAATAAACATTTCCCTTCAGCTTGTTGAATAAATTGAAGAAAAAAATATAATTTTATTTTCACAGATCCATGTTTTTTTTTTAAACTTTTGTACTTAAACCGTTCAAATACTTCAATAACACAGGGTTGTGATACATGAATGGAAAGCTGGTTAAATGAGGAAGTTTTTCTGAAACCCGGAAATCTCAGATCCTGCCCATTGAGGAGTAACGCTGGAAAGAAATATCAATAAAATGTCAGGAAATTTAGAATTGCCTTCTTTTTGTAAGATATACATACTTACATTCATTCATTTTTACGTTTACTACCAACTAGTCTTATAGTAAATTTACTCAGCTTTCGATTGGTTTCACTCCCTTTCTAGTAGTACCACCTGGGACGGAGCTACAACGATTATGTTTCTAAAAACCACGTTTGTCTCGATAAAACAATAAAACGACATTTTCTCCCTCATGGGCAAGAATTCGGGAAATCGTCATAGAACATTTTTTGTTCCCCTAAGGGTCCTCTATCACCGCTCTCAATATGACTAGACATTTACACCCTGTATATATGACCATGCAATTCAGCAATTCATAAAATTGATCTTTTCTCATAAAATATGACAAATGAGGAGACTCCGTGGCCGTGAACACCAGAGATAGTGGCTTTTCTTTCGAAACCCGTCCCAAAAATCTGTGTAATGTATAAGTGGATCTTAAAATTTAACATGTTAACTTTCCGTACTGGCTTTCACTGAGGTACGGCAGACAAAATAGCTCAACTCCCTTAACTTACAATGGCTGTAACTTAAAAACAAAACAAAAAAAACTCTTAGTCCAATAGATGCACAGAAATTGAACAAATTATTGGAAAGTACGAGACAGATGTCCCGTAACGTACACTAATACCAGTACCCGGCCTGACAAACAAGTTAAAAAAGTGTATAAATTTTGTGTGGAGTGTGAAGGGGACCCAGGTTACTGCCTAAATTGTTTTAATATGGACCATGAAGCCCAATCAAATATTTAAGTCTGGTTTTAAAAGAAAATATTTGAATTATAATTTTTGCTTTGTTTCGCTTATTTGTTACGCCTTGTTAAAAACTGAAACTTGTTCAAACAATTTTTTGTATAAGTAACTTGATTCATACGATTTCTATATATAATATTTGTAAAGTTTGAGAATATACTGTAGGTAAGTATTTTACAGCATTATCAAGTGCTCAATTCTTTGTTATATAATCCTACTCCTGCTTCAAAATAGTTATCATATAAACTTCAGTAACAAAAATATCAAGCAATAACTTTCAGATTTTTTTTTTTTTTTTTTTTTTTTTTTTACTTCATGAAATGTAAATATATGTATAGATGTTTACGGGATACATTTGTCCCGTACCGCTCAGCAGTCGGAATCCTTATGGGACACGTGTCCCGTACCGAGCCTACGACTAACTACTGAAATTTTGTGCCGAAGCCAATATGTTAAATAAATAAATAAATAAAAAAATGTGTGATTATATATGATATATGTGATTTCTGTGTGTTCTGACCGACCATTCAACTGGGAAACCCCAATTGAGATCATGATTTTGCCTAGCCTCATACTGGAGGTTGTTTTACAAAAGCCTTTAGGATCACTCGAGGAGTGTCAAATTTGTGCTTATATTTCCTGATCTGATATCCGAGGGAAAGAACAAGAATTAATGGTGAATCACTTTTTCACATTTTTATTCACTCATGAACTCAACTCCAATGTGATATCATATTCTTTTTTTTTTTTTATTATTATTATTTTTACTGTCCATCTGCTTCTAAGCCATTAGCACCAGTTCATATTCTACTAATATCAAATTCATTCAGAAGATTTTCTAAATTATTTGCACACCTAAATAAAACAAGTATGAGATGAGCAAAAATAATACAATATATTACATCATACATGGTTTTTGGTAGTATAGGCATGCGAATCATAAGATAAATAAAAATTACTTACCTACATACAAGGAGAATTATAGTAATACATAGGAAAATATTCTAGAAATAATAATTGTACAATGCATTTATGCTGAGTAACTGGTTTAACATCCGTCCTCCATATCCTAAAAACAGACTCATTTATATAGCACTAGCTGTTACCCGGCGTGCCATCCTACACCTACTTTATATTAAATAGCTGTTATCCAGGGTGCCATACTACACCTACTTTATATTAAATAGCTGTTATCCAGGGTGCCATACTACACCTACTTTATATTAAATAGCTGTTATCCAGGGTGCCATACTACACCTACTTTATATTAAATAGCTGTTATCCAGGGTGCCATACTACACCAACTTTATATTATATAGTTGTAAAAAACAAACAGACAGCTGGTAGATTTTTTTCACCTTGCCTATGACACTTCCCGTATCAAGACCTACCTGTGTGCCATCGGTCAGACGGTGTGGATTTGTATAAGGAAAAAACAGATAGACAGAAAGCTGACAGATGATTTTGACCTAGCCTATGACACTCCCCGTATCAACCCCTACCTGTGTGCCACGTTTAGTCAAAATCGCTAAAAAGCTGTGGATTTATATGAGGAACAAATTGAATGGCTTTTTCTTTTTTTGTTCCACAATATAGTATCCTTATACTGTGGGAGTTCATTTAGGTTCTGCAGGTTCCATCTTCCAATACTGCCTGCATTACAATCAAAGTAATATACATTTTTTTTTAAGTATAATAATAATACAAATAAAAATAGTAACAATAATATTGAAAAAGAAAAAAAAATTATAATATCAAAATTATAAATTAATTGAACGAAATACAAAAAAAAAGAATGAATATAAATGAATCAAATAAAATAAAATAACTGATTAATGAAAAGAAAACATCCGTTCTTGCAATGGCTTATTCTTGCGATTGTTAAAACAAAATTCAATCAGGATTGTGGTCATGAGAAACTGTTCAATTATTTACAGCAGCATTATTTTTCAAAAACAAATGCGCTACTTTTCTCATTTGTTCCGATGCTAAACATAAAGGTATGAATTCTGTATACGCACTTTTGATAAGATTATATGATATAATAATAAAAAATAATGATTTGTCAAAATGAAATTATTTACAGTGATAATCCATCGTCTCAGTTTAAAAATAAATATATGTCATGATTGCTTTACATTCAGAAAAATTTCACAAAAAGTTTTAGCGGAAATATTTTACTACAGCTCATGACAAACGTGTAGTAGATAGGGTAGGAGAAAGAGTAAAATCCCTGGTCTCTAATGGAAGTTATGAGCAAATCTAAAACTAAAAATGTAAAAAACTCAGTAGAGTTTGCTGATGTTGCATCTAGTTTAATGACAAACACTACAATTCTCCGTATGAGCCAAGTAGATATTGAGCCTGCTATAAGTTCGGACAGTCCATGGGTTACTGTTAAAGACATAGTTTTTATTAAGCAAATGCATGTGATAAAATGCAAGTCGCAAATCAAAAATTCAACTATGGAAAACAAACTGAAACCAGCAAGTTAACAGATCAAAAACTTAATATTTCAAATTTTAATGTTAGTTACTGGTGTGCAGTTACATGTGATAAAAATTAAGTGGTATTTCATTTTATATTGCCCAGCAAACCCTTCACTGAAGTAATGAATGTTTCTTACATGTAGGTAGTTTTCATTCTGAATAGCTTTGGGTTATTTTTTATAGTTTTTAAAATTAAATCGGGGTACTATAAAAAATAATATATTGTTAGCTAAAATTTTAATTGAACAATTTTTTGTATTTAACGGAAAAACAAAATTAAAGAGTGAAAGAAACCATACATTTTATTTTTTCATGTGATAGTGTATACCTTTTAGATTAATAATAAAAAAATAATTTAGTGATTTTCTTTTTATCGTTTGATGATATTCCACTTAGTGTGGAACGCCATATTTAATTTTTACAAAATGCATTTTAACAATTCAGGATTTTTTCAGACCATTTGTAATTACTTTATGCTTATATTATTTTTTTTCCTTGCTTCCATATTTATTGTCATAGAAAATGTCATCAACATTGGTCGATAGGTATGATTTATATTCTAGAACTAAGTGCACTTCCTTTGTCCAATCGATGATAACTGCAAAATTTGAAATACTTTAGCAAAGCATAAAATTAAACTATTTGAGATTGAGAAAAACTATTTTATATTCTTACTTATATCCATGAAAGGAATGAACATGCGAAGTTTCATTAAAATCTGAGATCATGGGTGTCAAATCCTATTTTTTTGGGTTGATTTGACATGGAATGACCCAAATGTTTAACCCTTTCGTTGCTGACGAATGAAACTACTCGTTGCACCCGGTACGCTCCATGCTTATACGTCTAGCTTCCCCCATATGCTCGCCAATATCTCCTCATCTCGACCTCAGTACGGTTCAACCCTTTCGCCTCTCTCAGCATCCTCTTGTTATATATTTGAAATTATTAACTTATAATTTCATACATCTTTTGCATTCGTAATATTATACTAAACTGAAATACATTTTCTATCATGGAAAAGAAAATGACTCAGATAAGAAATGATGATATAATTATTTGAATGATATCGTGTATAGTATATAATGATAAAGGAGGATATTTATACCGACCGAACTAAACATGATCCAAATTGTGAGTGAAAGATACAAACAGCAACAATATGGTTAGAGAAACAAATTTGAGTACTACCCTGCAAATAGGCGGCGAGGCGAGCCAGCTTCAACCTTCAACAATTGATATAAGAATGTCGATTGTAGGACTTTACATTTTTTTTGCATAGATAATAATAGACTTGCACAATGTTTAATTTAAATTAATATACGAAGAAGATCTGATAAGGTCCCAACGATTTTATACGAGTTAATAGCACTAGGCCGGAGAAGCGACATACGGGGCTCATGGGACCACGAGTTAACTCAGGGGTACTGCCAGTGGAACACGAGTTAACTCGTGTGGAGCGTCTGGAGCCCTGCAAGTCGAACACGAGTTAACTCATTTGGAGCAACGAAAGGGTTAAATATCATGTCACACATAGATGATTTTAGGTGGTACGTTAAAGAACTAAAATTATTTAAATTATTAAAGTTCTGTGCAGGTTAATGGGTTAATGTTGAAGACATAGTTTATGTTAAGAAAATGCATGAGATAAAATGCAATTCACAAATACAAAAAAATTAACTATGGAAAACAAACGGGAAACTCCAAATCAACAGACCAAATACTTAATATTTCAAATTACTTACAAATATATGATACTAAACCAAAACCTGAGAATATAAGGTAATCACAACATTTTTGTACGTTACATATAGATGATTTTAGGTGGTACGGTAAAGAACTAAAAGTATTTAAATTATTAAAGTTCTGTACAGATCCATGGGTTGATGTTGAAGGCATAATTTATGTTAAGCAAATGCATGAGATAAAATGCAATTTGCAAATAAAAAAAATCAACTATGAAAAACAAACGGGAACCTGCAAGTCCACAGATCAATAACTTAATATTTCAAATTACTTACTAATATATGATATTAGTCCAAATTCTGAGAATATAAGGCTATAATTTAGATAAACATACAAAGGTTATAATTGAAAAGTTTTGTTCGCAAAAGAAAAACCTCTACCTAATCTATCTAACCTCTATCTAATCTCTACCTAGGCAACACTGGAAAGAAAATGGCAACTGGACAGTCAAGAGATCAAAAACTTAATATTGCAAATTATTTATTAATATGTATTAGTCAATATTCAAAGAATATAAGGCTATAATTTAGAAAATCACAAACATTTTGCTAAAACTAAAAAGTTTTTGAAGTTAGATAAACACACCAAACTTAAAAACAAATTGGTTAATGGCTTCTAGGAACTCAGTGTTGTCCTACATACATCTTCATCAGAAATTAAGAAAATTGAACTTATATGATAATATTTGTCCAAATTCTGAGAAAATAAGGCTATAATTTAGGTAAACATACAAAGGCTTAAACTAAAAAGTTTTGTTCCCAAAAGAAAATTTGTTCACAATAAAAGAAGAATGTTTTGTTGGCTTGCTAATCTCCACCTAGGCAACACTGGAAAGAAAATGGCTATTTCTGATAATTCACTCTTCTATATTTGACAGTTTCGAACTCGTTACTCCTTATTTTGAGCTAGCCTAGGAGATTTCCCGTACCAAGAAGTACATGTGTGCCAAGTATGGTCCAAATTGGTCAAACGGTGTGGATTTGTATAAAGAACAAACAGACAGACAAACTTACAGGTGATTTTAATATATATAGATAAAAAAACATATATGGATAAGAAAATTAGATGTTCTTTTCATAGATCCATGTTTTTTTGTTGTTTTTTTTTTTTAACTTTTTAATCTTTATTCAATTACTTCAATAACTTCATTTACTTCAATAACACAGGGTTGTGATACATGAATGGAAAGCTGGTTAAATTAGGAAGTTTTTTTGAAACCCAGAAATCTCAGATCCTGCCCACTGAAAAGTAATGTTGGTAAGAAATATCAAGAAAATGTCAGGAAATTTAGAATAGCTATCTTTTGGTAAGAAAGACATACTTAAATTCATTCATTTTGAAATTTACTCTCATTTAGTATAACAGTAAATTTACTCAGCTTTTGATTGGTTTCGCTTCCGTTCTAGTATAATCACCTGGGACGGAGCTACGATGATTATTCTTCTAAAAAACATATTTGTCTCAATAAAACAACGTTTTCTCCCTTATGTGTGAGAATTCGGAAAAAATCGTCACATAACATTTTTTGTTCCTCTAAGGGTCCCCTATCACCTCCCACAATAAGACTAAACATTTACGTTACACCCTGTGTGTATGTGTATGTATATATGTATGTATGTATGTATGTATATGTATATGTATATGTATATGTATATGTATATATATATATATATATATATATATATATATATATATATATGTTTGATGTTTATTTTTTGTCGCTGGGATAATATTTTTGGATGGAACGGCATTTTTCTCCAGCGGTGGTACTCCTCCTCACTTCTTCCTGGAATATTTTGATGGGTTCATCTCCATCTTCGTCAGCCAGGTCATTGTTGTTTATTCCTCGGTACCGAGGATAATATATAAATATATATATATATATATATATATATATATATATATATATATATATATATATATATAATAAATATATATATATATATATATATATATATATATAAATATAAATAAATATATATATATATATATATATATATATATATATATATATATATATATATATAATAAATGTTCCGGGATCTTTTGATATGGGAAGTTTTGTTATTTGAGTGTTCCCAAAGATATTCATGCAACCCCTCTCAACATCCAGACTGGAAACAAGTGCATGCTTGACTACACAACAATTTGTAACTACTATATTGACCTTCTATAATAAAACATGAATAGTCTGAAGAAGCTAGGGAAATAATCAGTGAAACATTGAGCACTGAACAACAACACAGCTAGGGATAGAAGCCAAACTCCAAAATAATAATTACATATATATATGTAATGCATGTGTGTGTAAATATATATACACTAATGTCATTAAAATGATTCTAGCTTCATAAATATTCCCTAAACCAAAGATTTCTGTTTAACAGTAACGAGGTCCTCTTTAACACATTCATTGCCCATTAGGTAAGAGGTATGATTGCAAGTGGCCCAATTTTTTTTACAGGGGCTGGGGACCTGCCTGGCGGGTCGCAGGCCTGGTGGGAAAGGAAGGATACACCCGCCAGGTGGGTTCTGGGTAATGAACGTGTTAATTTAACACTTTAATAATAATCTCAAGGTTACACGTTCAGTTCAAATCTCAAGGCTGGGACTGCATAGTTTGGCCTCAAGGTTTGGACTGAACGGATCTAGCACACACACCCGATAAGTTAATAAACCTCAAGGCAGGCAATTCACAGTCCAGTTATAGTAGACCATGGTGTCTACTACTTTCGTGAAAGCCAATTTCGTGACTTTTTCGTGAAATTTTCATGACTTGAAATGCAAATTTCGTGCCCATTAAAAAGAAAATAATTTCACTTAAATAGAGAAAGCCTTAAGATTTAGCTTAAAATTATTTGTAACTTAAACGGATTACCGTGATATCTATAAACTCACAATTTTACATACATTTAAAGCAATTAAAAAAACTGTATAAAATGTACATCATATCGTCTCTACCATGTCAAACTATCGAATATGCAAAATCTCGGTTTTAGATTCGGGACTTTGCTTTTGTATTGTGGACGATACAACTGGTCGCGAATTGTCACAACCCTAACCTCTTCATAGAATAGCCTTTAATGTCTTAAATAAAGTATCGAATAAGACCATTTTTCAATATATTATTTCATCAATGGGTAAAATATGTTCCTAATTTGCTCCGCTTTGCTTATTCGTTAGTTTGACATGGCAGGGACGATAAGTTAAAGAGGATAGTTACATTAATTTTAAAAGTGAAGACACGATGACTCTGGAATGACTATGAAATATATTAAACAATGGTAGCAGAATTCAAAATTTCTAAATAAATTACTAAATATTTATTGACAATGTATATTATTTAGTCAATTAAGGCCCAGCACACACAGTGTGCTCAACTCTCGTTGCAAACCAGTTGCGTCTGAAACCAGTTTGCAACTGAAACAAAACTTCTGCCCGCACACGGGTGAACTGGCAAAGGGCTAGTTGTAAATCAGTTGCGCCTATGATGCAGTAAAAGTGGAATGTTTTTTAAGTGCTGTATGTATTTGTTTTTAAGGCCTTGGCTTTGCCATGTGAGCTTACTATGTCAGACTCAGACAAAGAAGACGTTGGGGTCATTTTATCTCAATCAATACACTTCTATGACATTTTTTCCCTTGCCATCTCTACATATGATGTCATTTGGTGCATGGGTTACCTTCATAAAGAAAAACACCAAATTTCAGCTTAATTGCTTAAACGGTTTCAAAAATACGGCCATGTAAAGTTTTCAACAGGTGGTCAAAATTTTGCTGCGGCAAAATATATAGCTCCACTCCTGTTTACGGTAGAAACGTGATGGTTTCAATTTTTAGTTTTTTATATGCCCTTTAAAATAGCATGTAACACATACGCTGTACTAATGTGTCACTCGCTTATGCTTAGCGTGTAAGTATTATGTACTATTAATCCAAAAACTCCAACAGGGAGAATTTACTTTCTGTCCGGAGACGAAATTTTTAGAAGCAATGAAATGTTATTCCAGTACCTCTAAAACGTTTGTTTCTAATTTCCAACCACTTTTATAGTTTAAGATTTATGAATGAATATGAAAATTGCTAATAATACTTATGTTTTATTCAAGCTGCCAGTCACTTAAAATATTTTGAGTACAACGTCATTTATTTTTAGACAAGTATTCTAAATTGAATTAATTATAACAAATTATTAATGTAAACAATTTTTTTAAATAAGCTTTGTAATTAAGATAATAAAATTGAAATGTGTTTAAAATATATGCAATGGTAAAGTTTGGATTTAATTTTAAAATTATGTATTAAAAAGCTTTTATATATAAAAATACGTAAAATTAGTCCAAAGCCGCCTTTAGTTTTAAATTATTTAAAGATTGACACTATATGGCTGATAAAAACCGGCTAAACACCTCTTGGTCTCGAACAACGAAACTGCAACCAACCGAATTTCATTAAAATCAGGCCATTTTTGAACGACAGGAGAGCGAACAGACAAAATCGTATGTATATACGTATACATATACAAGGTGTCCCCAACATAAACGGCAAAACTTCAGCAATCGATGCAGGATGAAAAAAGAAAGAAAAAAAGTCGTTCAGCATTTTTCTCGTTTTTGCTTTGTTTCCGAGAAAAACTCAAAAAACTACAACACAATTGTAGACGCAAGGATTGCGTCATGAGGTTAACCTCATAAGTGGGTTTCGTTTCTATGGAGGAAAGGAGGAACCGCGCTAAAAAATGTAATCTATCATTTTAGCGCGAATCCTCCCTCCCTCCAAAGGGAGGAAACCCGCTTATGAGGTTGACATCATTACGCAATCCGGAAATGGCGACACAAAAATTTCAAGTTTCAGATCCCCTAGCAACAAATATGACAGTTGTTGAATTTTTATATATATTTCTCTGTTCCCTCTCCCACCGACCCAAAAATGGTCAGATTTTTATGAAATTTCTTAGAAGATCGTTCGTCTAATTTGAAAGGTCAAGTTCGTTAACCAGCAGAATCCGTCCACCGGAACATAATTACTCGAACATGGTTTTCCATAACTGTGGAATTCCTACCAACTGGAGGATCATGAATAGAATTTTCTATACATACAGCAATAGATAGAGGGGTTTGAGCTTACATTAATTCCCCCACAAGATTTTTTTTTCTAATAGATTTAGGTGTGCTGTGAGTATGCTGAAAGAAATTCTTCCACCTCGAAAGCTGGGGGGAGAACTTTTGGCAGGCGAAAAAGGAGCACTTTCTTTCTTTATTTAAAACCCGTTGATTTTGGATAAAAAAAAAAAAAAAAAAAAAAAAAAAAAAAAAAAAAAAAAAAAAAAAAAAAAAAACTTCAAATAGGGAGTAAAGAACATTAAATTCTGCTTCAAATGAACTGCCCGAAGTCCAAATTCGGCCAGGTAAAAGTGAGGCAATCACTAGCCAAAAAACAACACTTTTGTCCAATTTTGCGAAAAACTGTGTTGAGCCTACTTTTAACAAGTTACAGCTTAAATTCAACAATTCTTTTGATAAACCACCTAAAATTTGAAGATCACCAATAACTGATTCCAAAAAGCACAAAAACGTATACATTTGAGCAATATAAAAAATTTTAAATCACTATTGAGCCAAAATGAGAAAAAGTTAGTAAACTATTCATTTGATTGCATTTTCAAACTTTTGGTTCCTATTAGCCACAATTTACTTCTGATTCCATTCTAAATGTATCAAATAACAGTGTACGCGGTATGTTGAGGGGAAAGGGGTGGGGATGGAGGGAACCCTAAGACATTTAGACATATACCTGTGTCCGAGAAATTTTTATCACTGTACTTCTATATTTCTTCAGTGAAGCAACAAAATTAGAAGCATATCGTATTGAAAATGACTGCATTTGAAGTAAATATTAAATTAAAAACATGAACTCACATTAACATTTATTCACTCACACGACATTTATTGAGTGAAATGATGTTAAGCTAATGGAATTATATTAAGTTTTTATTCCTTTTGAGGGTTCAGGTTGAGGCTCGTCATCAGATGGAGCATCTTCTAGCACATTATTATTAAACAGCATTAAATTCTGCGTCAAATGAGCTGCTCAAAGTGCAAATTCGGCCACGTAAAATTGCCGCAATCGCTAGCCAATTTTTTCCAATTTTGGGAAAAACTATAGTGAGCCAAATTTTAACGAGTTACAGCTTGGATTAATCAATTGTTTTGGTAGCCCCCAAGTTGATCAATGCCTAAATCAAAAAAACACAAAAACTAATAAATTTGACCAATTTTAAAATTGTTGAGTCGCTATTGAACCAAAATGAGGAAAACTGAAATTTTCATGCAAAATCTTTGGCTAGCAATTGTGGCAATTTTACGTGGCCGAATTTGAACTTTGACCAGTTCATTTGAAGCAGAATTTAAAGTACTTTACTTTCTATTTGAAGTTTTTTTTATATCCAAAATCAACGGTTTTTAAATTAATGAAGAAAAACTGAAAAAAAGTGCTACAATTTCGCGGTTTTTCGCCTGCCAAAAGTTCTCCACCCGGCTTTCGAGTTAGAAAAATTGGTTTCAGCATACTCACACCATACTAAGGATATTAGGAAAACAATCTTTTGGGGGAATTAATGTTAGCTCGACCCCCTTTTGAAGCCTCTATGGACTAATAACTTTAAGCCAGGTATCATTGCATGAGCTCTATCTAATACCTGCGAGTTTTCAGTCCACCTGATTGTACACAGTTTTAGTGGAAAAAGATTAATTCTAGAAACTTTGCTGAATTTAGCTCAGCAAAGTTTCGTGACATGGTTTCCAAATTCGTGACTTTTTCGTGCCCTATTTTTCATTTCGTGACATTTTCGTGACTTTTTCGTGCAGTAGACACCCTGTAGACCCACTGAATGCGAAGCAAATATCCTCTTCTGCATACACATCAGGCCTGGCCTGCACAGTCCCAGTCTCATTGGCCTGCAAAGGTAATCTATTGGTTTTATCATTCTTCGATAGACTGTACAGTTCACCTCGGGCCTCAAGGATGTTCCATACATGGAACAGAAACTCAAGATTTGGACTGCGCAGACCTTACCTTGAGGTATTCCTCACCATATATGGGGACTCTTATGTGCTTATTAGTAAGCAGTTCATAGTTGATTGCCATAAAAATGGAAACAAATAATATAATTGACTTTACTAAAACTACTGACTATTTGACAAAACAAATTACATTCTAAGAAAATGATTAATAAATATTTACCATCTGGTGTAGTAGTAGGCGTAATCTTGTGCTGAGTTGAAGGTGGTTGCTGTTGTTGCCCTGAAGAAACCTTGCTTCCCTGCCAAGGAGGCGGTGGGATCCCTCCTCCCCCACCTCCTTCTTCTCCTTCTCCAGATGGCGTGCTGCCCCCGTAATTAGACCATTCACTCTTGACTCCTGCCGTGCCGCCTCCAGTTGTTCCTCCTGACCCAGGTGGTTCTACTTTAACGCTTAAGTCTGAAAATAAAATGTTTCAAAACATCATCGATTTATTTTTTCTTTTCAGATTAAATTTGTAAATATTCGCTGTACATCTCTCTCCATAATTGATAAGTAACAAGAAGTAATTGTGCACGACAGATTTTCTTTAGGGTACTGCCCCTTCATAGCCAGGATAGGAATGATGCACATCATTTTCCCAAAGAAAAATGATAAACAGAAAGTCCTACTATCAGAAAGGAGACCTTATTGATAGTAGATTACAAATTCTTTCAACTAAAAAAGAACAATTAAACGAAGTCAAACAAGATGTAAAACAATTATTGGAAACAAGTGTTTTCATGTCCCAAGAATTAAAAAAACTTACAGCTGAAAATTGGATTTTATTGAGAAAAGTGTACCAACATGACCAACACTATAGAAGAAATAACTTAATCTTTCGGGGTATTGCTTTAGAAGAAAATCAAGATACATCTATAGTGATAAAGACATTTACAATCTCGGTCTATTAAACTGAAGAATCAAAATGCCATAATAGTAGAATTCAGTGGCGAAAATACAATAAGAAAAAACTGAAAGGCACTGGATATAGCTTATTTCATGATTTTACGCCAACAGTTAGAGAAAAATTGAACAAGCTCCTTAGAATCAGAAATCTTGAAAACTAGAACACAGGTGATGGTACGTGTGAGAAAATACATGCTAATAGTTGACGGATTAGAATTCACACGGGACAATGAAATTGGAATGACTGATTTTAAAGGAGAAAAGGCAATTATAAAATTAAATAAAGCAATCAGGATGGACTTATCAGAATTAGAAAAGTTGCTCATGAGGGAAAGAAAACAGCAAAATGACAGCAGCGACACGTCAACCTCTCAAACTTCAGGGAAGCAGCCAACAGTTTCGGATGAAAATATAGACATTATGTGCTGCTAATGACCCTAGTAGTCGATGCACCCCCCCTCCCCCAAAAAAAATAGAGATATAATGACTTTTGTGAAAGCCAATTTCAGAACATTTTCATGACTTGAATTGCGAATTTCATGTCTCATTAAAAAAAATAGAATTTCAATTAAAAAGAAAAAGCCTTAACTATTAGCTTAAAATTATTTGTAACCTTACACGGAGTACCGTGACATCTGTAACCTAACAATTTTACAAACATTTAAAACAATAAATAAAACTGTACAAAATGTACATCATATGTTAGACAGCAAGAAACGATGATACTACCAATTTTAGAATGACTATGGAATTAGCAGCCTCAAAGATATTGAACAATTAAACATTTTTAAAAATATTACTAACTAAATATTTATTGTCAATATACATAATTTCGTAAATAATGAATAATTTATGTGTAAATGCTACAACAAAGGAGTCTAACTGAAGAAGGGAGAGAGGGAGGCAGATAGAATTGTGTTGCGGTACGTTAGACTTTGGTGAAACTGAAATTTTGTGACATGGTTTCAAAATTTATGACTTTTTCGTAATTTCCGTGTCCTATTTTCAATTGTGTGACATTTTCGGGATTTTTTGGTGCAGTAGACACCCTGGCCTTATAAAAATCCTGTGTTACAATATTGGGGACTTGAAAGCCAAAGTAAACCATTATAAATTTCTCCAATATGCCCAACAATTTTATAGCATAATATTAATTGAAACTTTCATAGAGGTATCTGATCCAATCAAATATCGAAATTATTTTATTGATTTTAACATAGTTTGGGTACCAGCGACTAGGATATCGAATTGAGGGAGAGCTTCTGGGGGATTGTTGTTAGGATTCAAGCATATTGCCTCATTTTATTTGCATATATGAGAACATTTAATTAATCTAAAATATCAAGTAATCATAAATAAATAACTAAAATTACTGTCTGCATATCTTAATTGTAATAAGTGGATTAAAGACTTCCAGAAATTAGAAAACTTTCTTTACAAATATAATCCCTTTGATATGTTATGTCCCAGTGATTTTAATGCACACGTTTAAGACTTACAAATTATAGATAATAGTAGCCTAAATAAATCATTGATAATAGTAGCATATTAAATACTTAAAGGAATTCTAAAGACTGTGTTAATAATTTGGATGGTAATAAATTATTGGAATTATTTAACAACTCTAATGTGGTTATAAAGAACGGGAGGACAAGAGGTAATGATAAACTTGTTGGGTTTACATTTATATCAAATAGGGGAAGTTCAATGATCTCTTTTTCTTCTCAGAACGCATTTTAATTCATAAAGCGAGCTCAACTACTGATACTAGCTCAATAGGAGCTCAGCTTATAATATTCGCCTTTGTTCATCACTGAGATTAAAAATCATTAATTCTTCAGGAAATTAACTTATTTAAGATTTATAAAATTTCAGAATTGGAAGTTATTAAAGTATTATCCACATTTTGAAGTACTTTTCAATTAAGTATGAAAGTATGTAATTCTTGTTTTAACATTGTTTTTTTTATTTTAATGCTTAGAACCACTATTCGTAAATTACATTTTATTTATATTAGGTTATGGGTTCAGTTTCGACTTGAGTGATGGTTTGAATAATTTCATTCTTATCCTGGCAAGAAAAAGGTAACTAGGTAAAATAACATCATTCCAAAATGTATATATATCTATACATAATATATATTATACATAAACATTGCTGATTTTTAATAAAGTCAATATTTCTGCATGAATGCAAAAGAAATTAAATGAGCCTTAGAGGTGCAGTAAATTGCTGACACACGGTGAGGTCCAAGTAATAGAAAATGTCAGATTTTAAATTATTTTTTTACGCAGCGACATCTGGGCCATGAGCGTCGACATCCATGATACAGCGAGGAATTTTTACAACAAGGCGTGAGATGAGAAAATTCCTGCCATCAGCGGGATCTCCCGCAAGACAATCTAAGGTGTTAGCCAGAAGACCATGGAGAGACCCACAGATTTTTAATGTTTGTAATATTACTATTATTTTACAGAGTTTATCTTGCAATCCAAAAAATTAATTTTAGAATAAATATGGCATAAACCATTACCATTGAGAAATGTTCTGATGAAAAAGTAGCATGGAATTTTAAGACATAGCGTCCCATTGATCTTCAGATGACAGGATAGCTCGGTCGTCGCCCTTGAGAACCCCAATATTAGTCTGGGATGGGATACTTTTCTTATCTTCAGACCTTTCCCACCATTCAGAAATTAATTAAGTTAATATAATTAGGCAAATTTCCTTGTGTTTATCTTTAATGTTCACATAGCATTTTATTTTTTAATTCATTTAAGAATAATAAATTATGCCTGGCAACATATAGAGCATAGAAGAAAAAGATACAATGCAATAATAGATATTGTTTTTAAAAAATTTATTTTTAAGCTGCACTTTCCAATGAAGTTGAATTATTAGAAAAATATTAATAGTCATTTAATTAAATTTTTTTTTAATTTGTGAGCATCCTCAGCAACGGCGATTCGCCATTTTTTTAATTAAACAATCACCACAACTATGGCCATTCACCTTTTTTTAACTAAATAGGAATTAAATGAGATATTTAAATTAAAACAAGATTTTTTTTGTACTAACCATCTACTAAGTCTTTATTGGCTTATTAATATTAAGTCTGTCGTTCAAATCAGTGGTAGACACCATTTTGAAAATAATTATCCATATGTTGAATGAATGAATGAATGAAAAAAAAAACTTTATTCTGGGACTTCGTCCCATAAGAATAAAAATAAGTACAAAATAAACAATAAAGAAATTTAACCTAAAAATATAAATATGAATAATATTATTCATTATTTACGAAATTATGTATATTGACAATAAATATTTAGTTAGTAATATTTTTAAAAATGTTTAATTGTTCAATATCTTTGAGGCTGCTAATTCCATAATATGTTATTATCCAAATGTAATATTTTCTTATAATATATAAGTATCTATCTACAGGGTGTTCAAAACTCGATCGATACCCCCCTTTTTTCCCACAATTTTTGAAATTTAAAAATGAAACTTCGTGTGTCTTAACGTGGTCAAATGAACATTCATTGAGCCTAATGCTCGACCCCTCAACTTTCTCCAGTTCTTCTCCAGAGACCCTAACTCTGGAATCTTCAATGGAAAGGGGTTATTTTTATGATGGATTATTGTAGAGAATTGAATTTTATGACGGATTTTATATTTGTCATTTTTTTGCTAAAGCGCACCAATGAGTAAAAAATTGCGAAAAACCAATAAAACCCTCGTTTTTTGTCACTTTTCTGCCAATAACGTAGAAAGTATGCCCGTAATGAAAAAAATATTCGATATAAACGTTGTAGAGGATTAAATTTACTTTCTAAAAAGTACCTTTAAATGCCTAAAATGTTAATAGGAATGGAGCAAAACAGACTTTTGTTTTTGAAGTTTTCAGAAAGGTTTATTATCTACGTGATCTACACTTCAGTAAAACTTAACACATTCATTGCGGGTCTAAAATTCACGTTTTTCCCGTAAACGGGAGAAATTTGTATGATCAAATTTTGACATAACCATGTTATATTTGTTTTATTAACACAAAAATTGCGAAAATTATAAACACTGAATAAAAATGCACATACCTTGAAATATTTTAAAAAGTGGTTGGAGACTAAAAATTTAAATTTGAAAACACAAACGATTTATACCCTCTGAAAGAAGAACGATATCTGAGGTCTTCCCGCCGGTCGGTTGGGCAGGTAAAGGAGAAATCCCCTCTACGAGACACTTTTAAGTGAATGGAAAAGTACTTGGCTTACCCGATAGATCTATCGGGTCCGTAGGAGCGAGTGGGGAGGCACCCGATAGATCTATCTGGTCCGCAACGAATGTGTTAATAAACATCTCCTAAACTATTTTTGCTCCACCTAGTTTTGGATCAAAGAACGTTTGAATAAACCATAAAATTCAATTACTTTTTGAAGGTATTAATATAATAATTTTAAAGCAATTGAACTCCCCTAATGATTAGAATTTTGTAGTAATTATTTTTGTGTTTGACGATTTTTGTTGTTGTTTTTTACGGCGCCCTGACATATAGGCCATTAGTGCCGACATCTAGGGTGCAGCAAGGAATTTTCCCAACAAGCCGTGAGATAAGAAAATTTCTGTTGCCGCACAGTGGAAACTATTTTTCGTGTTTCAAAAAAGACAACAGCCTCTAAATCTTAACAGATTTGAATGCATTTTTGTTTTGCCTTGTCAGACCAGATTTTTGTTTTTGCTTTCACTGTTTATTAAAATACATGTAAATAATTCACAAACTTTTACAATCAAACATAAAATAATATTTTATTTTTCATCTAACTTAATATCAGCAATGATATCGTAGAAAATAAACATTCAAACCCTGATTAGACTTGGAGAAAATCAGTCTGACGTCTTTAAAACGTAAATTTATCATAATTCAACAAAGAGAATTATTGAAATAATGTGATTTTTGAATGGGTTGATAATAATTTTGGATTTTTTCCAAGTCTAATCAGGGTTTGAATGTTATTTTCTACGATATCATTGCTGATATTAAGTTAGATGAAAAATAAAATATTATTTTATGCTTTATTGTAAAAGTTTGTGAATTCAAACTGAATAAACAGTGAAGACAAAAAACAAAAAATCTGGCCTGACAAAGTTGTTCTAAATTTTATTAGCTTTCATTTTTTTTAAAAATGCATTCAAATAGGTTAAGATTTGGAGGCTGTAGCTTTTTTTGAAACACGAAAAGTAGTGTGGCCCCACTGTGCGGCGGCAGGAATTTCCTTATCTCACGGCTCGGAAAAATTCCTCGCCGCACCCTGCATGTCGGCGCTAATGGCCTAAATGTCAAGGCGCCGTAAAAAACAAAAACAAATTCGTCAAACACAAAAATAATTACTTAATCGATAATTACTTACGAAATTCATATCATTACGTGATTTCTATTGCTTTAAAATTAATTAAATTAAAATTAATGCTTTTATAAAGTAATTGAATTTTATTGTTTCTTCAAACGCTCTTTGATCCAAAACTAGGTGGAGCAAAAATAGTTTAGGAGATGTTTATTAAGTTTTACTGAAGTGTAGATCACGTAGATAATAAACCTTTCTGAAAACTTCAAAAACAAAAGTCTGTTTTGCTCCATTCCTATTAACATTTTAGGCATTTAAAGGTACTTTTTAGAAAGTAAATTTAATCCTCTACAACGTTTATATCGAATATTTTTTTCATTACGGGCATACTTTCTACGTTATTGGCAGAAAAGTGACAAAAAACGAGGGTTTTATTGGTTTTTCGCAATTTTTTACTCATTGTTGCGCTTTAGCGAAAAAATGACCAATATAAAATCCGTCATAAAATTCAATTCTCTGCAATGATCCATCATAAAAATAACCCCTTTCCATTGAAGATTCCAGAGTTAGGGTCTCTGGAGAAGAACTGGAGAAAGTTGAGGGGTCGAGCATTAGGCTCAATGAATGTTCATTTGACCACGTTAAGACACACGAAGTTTCATTTTTAAATTTCAAAAATTGTGGGAAAAAAGGGGGGTGTCGATCGAGTTTTGAACACCCTGTATATGTACTCCACATGAATTTCAGAATAAAATAAAATCGTAGGAAGGAGAAAAAAAGATATGATTTATTTTAATAATTTGGACTAAAGTTCTTTGAAATAATCTCAAAAAATTAGAACCATATCATTCTAGAAAGTACAAACTAGGCCCTGATAATGTGTTTGTTTTTTTTTCAGATGAATATAATTATAAAATAAAATTCTTTCTAAGCACAAAAACATTTTTACTAAACCACAATTTCTGACCCAAGAGGGAATGCACACCAGTTGAGTTCATTTTCAACATTATAAAAATGACTGTCAGGCTAGGATTCAAAACCGTTTCCTCTGCTCTCAGTGCATGTGGCTTTACAAAATAGGCTACCTATCTAATGTAGCAAGGGCTTAGATAAGCAGCATTGCATTATACCTGCTGAAAGCCGGGTGAGAAACTGTTAATGAACAGTCTCTTAGGTTCATCCTGGATATCCCCAGCGATGTCCATATTTCCCACTTGGGCTCTTTAGTTTAAGTGTACATTTTATTATTTACTTTTTATGTAATAGCATTAGATTTCTTTGTTATAGGGAGAGTTAGATTTCTATTTTATTCCATGAGTTAAATTGGTTTATTACTCTTAACTGAATCGTAATCCCTGTTGACTGTATTTACTTACCCGGAACATTATAACTCTTACAGTTATAACTCTCCCAGAACCTTTCCTTATAATATGTTATTCACGGCTTACATCTCTGTGTTTATAGATTTGCCATGCTTAATATCATTGTCTTCATAACGGATAGTTGGGTCTAAGATTAGAGTTTTTTTGGTGTTCCAATTAAAGGCCTCGATGTCAGCATATCTTGTCAAGCCTTCATTGTCAAATCTAAAAACTTCTTCAAATCATTCATAATTTTTGTCTTATAAAAGTCCCTTGAGAGTACGCTTTATGTTATTCTGGCAACATGTAACCAAAAGCATGTTATGGTTACAACTTCCCAACACATGTGCTGGAGTTTCTTTCTCTTTGCCGCATCCGCAACGAACATCTCTTGGCTATTGATGCCAGGAACAGCTCAAAGCATAAATCATATACAGCTTCAGTGAATTTATTCGCCGATAACACTTCTTTATTATAAATTTATTCACCTTTGGGGCAGTCCTTGAAGTATCAGACTCCAATGCCCTGCTACTTCAAGTAGGCTCAATCATTGAAAAAGTTGTCTCTTAAGGTCTGCCTTAACTTCTTTTTGTTATGGATGTTGCTCATATATTCTTTTAGCACTTTCCTCCGAAGGAAAGTAGCTATTGAGGTTGGACTCATGACGGAATTTTTGAAAAATGTCTTCAAATCTTTATCGATCCTACCTAGTAGACACCGAAAATGACACCCGTTAAAATTTATATATATCTATATATATATATATATATATATATATATATATATATATATATATATATATTTATATACATATATATATATATATATATATATATTTATATACATATATGTGTCTGTTAACACGATAGCGGCCAGAGTTTTTGTTTTTTCGTCACAAAACTTGGTATATAGCATTCAATTAGCAAACGATTGAACGAGTTCGTTAACCACCAAAGTCGGTCCACCGGAAGGGGGGGGGGGTTTACCCCGAACCCAAAACACTAATTTGACTAAGTCAGCCGTAATATTTGTTATATTTCAACGAAACGTGGTATTCGTAGTGGTAATATAGAGAGCAAAGTGAGATATAAAAATGAACTAAATCGGTTCATTAGAAGAGGGGGTTTACTCCGGACCCACAATACCAATTCGCCACTACCAGCCGTGATTTTTGGTATATTTCGACGAAACTCGGTATTCGTAGTGCTAATCCACTGGTAAATATGTGTTGTAAAAATAAACTAAATCGGTTCATTAGGAGGGAGGGTTTACTCCGGACCCACAATAGAAATTCGCCACTACCAGCCGTGATTTTTGGTATAGTTCGACGAAACTCGGTATTCGTAGTGGTAATCTACAGGTAAATATGTGTTGTAAAAATAAACTAAATTGGTTCATTAGAAGGGGGGTTTACTCCGGACCCAAATTCCTAATATACTCATACCGGTCGTAATTTCTGCTGTATTGTAACGAAACGCGGTATACGTCGTGGGTAACTCATGAGAAAGAAGTGTTGTAAAAATGAGCTGAATCGGTCAATCGGAAAGCGGGGGTTTAATTTGTAATATATTTCAATAGAAAAGCCCGCCAGACGTAGCTTCACAAAGCCGCCGCAAGGAGCACTTTCTACCACTAGAGTGACTGTATCCTGTTCCTGCGTTAGATCAAAATACGATAATATGAGGTTTTTTGTATTTATTACGTAGTGTAGTAGGTACCATGTGTAAACATAACTCTGGAAGCAAATTAATAATTGATCAGTTACTCATTACAAAATTAAAAGAGAACTTTTCACGTTTTTATTTTATTTATGTAGGATATTTTAAGCAAATTGTTCTGGAAAGCAGTCTACACTACCCAAATTCTGAGGAAAGTGCTTAGTTATGCAGCTCCTGCGTGACGGACTTTTTTAAAAAGAGAACAATCATATTTTATTTTAAGAACATAATTTCTAAAATATTGCTTCTAAAATACCTTCTGGGCAGGAAGGAGATCTCCACAAATCTGGAGGTGGTTGGGCAGCAGGTGGTGGTGTCTCCACAGCAGCGGTTCTGTCATAGTCATCGTTATGACGGGAGTATGGAGGTGGTGAGAAGTGAGGAGGTGATGTGTAAAGCGGTGAGTCCCCCTTCGACCCATCCCTTAAAACACTTGCCCTGACTAACCTCTCACGTTTCCCTGTAAATACAGAAAAAAACATATTTTTATTATTTAATCCCGTGGTAAGTAGACATATAGATATATTTAATTCAAGGCAGTGTACAGCAAAACAATGGTAAACTTTTTAGAATTATAAGCGAGCAACTACTAGAAATGTTTAGGTCTTATGAAAATTTGAAGCTAGCAACCACTAGGGATGTTTAAGTACCTCATACTCCATCAAAGCCAATTCAACAAGTTAATTTTACATGAAAAATGGTCATTGATATTTGGTAAGGCTCGAAGAGATAGAGATTCTAATATTTTAGAATTTGAAGTGTTCACAGTTCTACAATACAGACATCATGCACCATGACTTTTTATGAGCTTCCCAACTGAATTCACTGGTTAAAAGAATTGTATTACAAACATAGTGAAAGGAACATTTTTTTAAATGAAATTAACAAAAACTGCCTTCACCAAAATTAGTTTTTTAACTTATCACAAAGTGATGCTTTTAGAGGCACAGCTCCTGTTGAATTTAATAATCTTGTAGTTATGTATGAAGCAGTAACTAAGAAGACTGTCATCTGTTTTATTATGTTTTCTTTAGATCAGCTGTTTCTTTTGTAATTCAGTATGAATAAAAACTTCTTTGAGTAATGTTTAATTTAGTTGTTGAGACATAAATTATAAAAGGTTATGGGCCCAGATCCCTCAATCTGCGTCATTCTTGTGTCTCAATAAGTTCAATCGCGAGTTATGGTGTTACCAGAACATTGAAACTCAATCAAGTTTATTCATTTCGCGGTTTCTAATCTGTTTCACGGTTTTCCCTTCATCTGATCATTGTGCAGTACATTATTCAGTTTTTCCTTCGAAAATGGAATTCGTGAAGGGTATCAAGCCGTTGAAAGGAGCTGAAGATTGGCCTCAGTGGAAAGATAAAGTGATGGACGTGATGGAGTACTTTAACGCGGTCGACATTATTGAAGGTAAGTCTTTTAAACCTGAACTTTCAGGATTTAAACCTGAACTTTCAGGAACACCATCGAAGGCTGAAAGAGAAAAACTAGAAACTTGGAACAAAACCGCGGCCCAAGCTAAAATGGTTTTGGTAAATGTCAAGGAGCGTGGTCTCCACGCCGATTCTTTTGAAACTTTGCACTATAACGTATTTTGATGCACTAAACACGAATCCGTCAAAAAAAAAAGGTCGCTTTTCACTAGGAAAGAAGTTATGAAACACTAAAGTTCACTGTTATGGAGGTTATAAAAGACGGGTTAACGGCGAATTTGTAAACACGCGCATGCGCAATAGTCCTTAATGACGAAGTGTAATTGAAATTTAGACTCACCTTGTGGTAAATGACTTGGTCGTAAATTGTCGCTTTTGGGCATACGTGCTATGCGTTTCCGCTCGCTCAAGAAAACATCAAAACCCCTAGTCAATCCAACTCGCAGAAATGAAAAGAATTCTATGGCCCAAAAGTCGTCCAAGGCAGTCTTCCCTAACCTTCATAACAGTGAACTTAAATGTTTCATAACTTCTTTCCTAGTGAAAAGCGACCTTTTTTTTTAACGGATTCGTGTTTAGTGCATCAAAATACGTAATAGTGCAAAGTTTCAAAAGAATCGGCGTGGAGACCACGCTCCTTGACATTTACCATGGTTTTATCTCAGTGTGTCAGCGACGAGCTCCACCAACGAATTTCGGGCGGTCTATCTGCTAGGGAGGCTTGGGAAATTTTAACTAATGAATTTGACAATAAAGCTGAAGACCAACTTTTTCATCAATGTCTAGATTTCTTTTGCATTGAATGGACTGATAACAAAGACGCTCCTACGATTTTAGCTTGTATTAAAAACCAACATCGGGATTTTTCTGCTGGCTTAAAGACTCGTAAAATCGAAACCGTCAAAAGTCTTTTGGAGCTTCTTTTCGTGTCAAAAGTCCTTCATATTCTCCCCAAACGACTTGAAACGTTCAAATCGAGCTACCTACTTCTAAAGGCAATTGACAGCAAAACAATCGAAGATATATCGTCCGCGCTCATTCTTCATGAGAGAAATGTTGCTCCTATATCTACATCAAATGTGTCAGGTGAAATTTTGGAGGTACAAAACAACAACAAAAGCAAGTTGGTTCGGAAAACAAATAAGAATCATTTTAATCACCCTAGAATGGAAACTCCTGCAGTTGGGGGGAAAAGACCAGTTGACGTTATTTGCAAGTATTGCAATTTGAAAGGACATTGGTTGAAGCAATGTGCCTGCTGGAAAAACGATGGTCAACCACCATATCCTGCTCGCGCTAGTGGAACACGAAGCAGTAAAACTTTGTCCCCAACAGTCAACAAAACCGAAACCGAAACCAAGTTGGCGCTATTGTCTGTTAGTAGTGACGTGTGGGCAGTATCTACTGGCGACAACTGGTGGATAGACAATGGCGCGACCAAACATATTACCCACAATTTTAATTGGTTCACAAAATACAAGCCATTTTCTGGAAATTGCGCGGTAACCGCCGCGGACAACAAAAAACTTAGAGCTCTCGGCAGCGGGGAAATCCAGATAACAGACTATTCTAATGGCAAGTTGAAAAGTTTGACTCTCACCGATGTGTGGTATGTCCCAGATATTTCTCAAAACCTCTTCTCAGTTCTGGCAGCTCACGATAGAAATCCTACCAGTAAATTTGAATCGAATCAATACGAGTGCAAATTCACGGTCGATGGAAAATTTGTTTTTACAGGAACCAGAGAGCAGCATGGAACGCTGTATCGAGCATTGTTTCATCCAGTTCATCCTGAGGAGCCATGTGTCAACATAGTTGAAGGCACGGATACCTTGCAACTATTCCACGAGCGATGGGGTCACATGGATAAGCAATACGTACGAGCAAAGCTGCAGTCTGAACTTGGTATTGCGGTAAACCAAGCAAAGAGCTCTGTGGGCCATGTCAATTTGGAAAGGCGCACCGGCAGCCATTTGGCACCAGAGTTCGATCAACCAGACCAGGTGAATTGATGTCAGGAGATGTATGTGGTCCTTTTGATAAATCATTCAACGGGCGCAGATATTTGATTGTTATCAAAGACCACTTTTCACATTTCCGTTTTTGTTTCGTCGCACGGGAAAAATCGGCCGTGAAAGATGCTATACGAGAAGTATTGGCCAAGGCTCGAACAGTCGGCCATCAAGTGAAAGAATTCCTCAGTGACAATGGAGGAGAATTCGATAATAAAGAAGTTCGCGCTGTACTTCACGAATTTGGAGTTACTCAAAGACTCACTGCACTGCATACTCCTCAACAAAATGGTGCAGTAGAACGTGAAAATAGAACCATCGTCGAAATGGCGCGAACGTTCAAGTATTCTAACCCAAACATTGAGTTTCCTGTAGCTATTTGGGCTTAACTAGTTATCACTGCCGGCTATATTCTAAATCGATTAGGAAAATCATCAATTGAGGGTAAAAGTCCTCATGAAGTTTGGTTTGGTCAAAAACCACGGATCAAACATTTGCGAATCATTAGTTCCAAGTGCTATGTCAATATTCCCGCGCAAAAGAGGAAGAAGATGGACTGAAAAGCAGTAGTTGGATATCTCGTTGGGTATGATGGCGATGAACGATACAGAATATATGTACCCGAGAAACGAGATATTGTGTTATCGAGAGACGTCATCTTCCAAGAGAAAATCTGTGATTGTGAAGAATGCATATTCTTACCTATAAAAATAGAGGACCCAACCATCCAAAAGGAGGATCCCGAAAAATTAACGGAAGAAAGGACTGAGAAATCGGACACAGTTATATCTTCATCTGAAGATGAAGAGGACAATGCAATTGAACCAGACACCCGAAGGAGTTCGCGAAAATGTCAAAAACCCTCCTACCTAAATGATTACGTCACAGTTGCAGAGGCATATCTTGTGGACGATGATCCCAAGATATTCGCAGAAGCTATGAAGCGTATAGATAAAGATGAATGGAAAAAGGGCATGAACACGGAAATGGACTCTATGCATTCGAACAATGCGTGGGATCTGGTTGCACTTGCTCCCAAAAAATTCGCTATCAACAACAAATGGGTTTTTTGCCTGAAACGCCACCCTGATGGCACCGTCGATAGATATCGAGCGAGATTGGTGATACAGGGGTGTGCCCAAAGACCTGGTATAGACTTTGAAGATACTTTCAGTCCAGTCACGCGTTTGGACACCATAAGGACCTTGATGGCGGTGGCAGCCACAAATAGGATGGAGGTAATGCAATTCGATGTCTCTACCGCTTTTCTCTATGGTAAAGTAGATGAGGAAATATACATGAAGCAACCAATTAGCCACTCAGATGGTACGAACCGCGTTTGCCACCTAAAACTGAGCCTATACGGTTTAAAGCAAGCATCACGTTGTTGGAACCGAAGATTTGATGACTTCATGATAAGCCTCAAATTCCAGCAAAGCCAAGAGGATCCATGTGTTTATATCCGTCAACAGAGTTTGTGTAAGCTCATCGTCGCATTGTATGTGGACGATGGCCTTATTATTTCCTCATCTCAACAGGAAATGCGAAATTTCGTCCAGGAGATCAGTTCAGAGTTTAAAATAGTTGCCAAAGAACACCTATTTTCTCGGCCTTGAAATATCCCAATTCAACGGTGACATAGCTGTGGGCCAGTCCGTGTTCATTAAGAAGATTTTGAAGCGGTTCAATATGGCCGAGTGTAATCCAACCAAAATACCCATGGACAAATTAGGGAGTCGAGTTCCAGGGAAAGCGCCTATCAATTTTCCCTACCGATCAGCTGTTGGGGCGCTCTTGTACTTAGCTAAAGGTACACGCTTTGATATTTCCTTTGCCGCCAGCGTTCTATCCCGTTCACTGGAAACCCCAACAATCGAAGACATCGGACGAGTCAAGAAGGTTCTCCAATATCTTGCTGGTACCAGGGATTTGAAACTAGCATATCACTGTAAGCCAGAATCACCTCTACTTGGCTGCTACAGCGACGCCGATTTTGCTGGTTGCCATTCCACCAACCGATCTACAACTGGTGTGGTAATAACGTTTGCAGATGCAGCTATTAGTTGGTTTAGTCAGCGTCAATGCCTAGCAGCCGATTCAACTTGTGAAGTGTGTTAGTCGCTGCAAATGCAGCATCAAAAGAAGTAATTTAGATTTCAAGATTTTTAAATGAAATTGTCGGTTTAGCATCGGTGCTTGTTCTTCTTATGGACGAGGCAGCAAGACGTCTTTCAGAGAATCCAGAATTTCATTCAAGATCAAAACACATTCTGAGAAAACGAAGTAATTTAGATTTCGTGATCGTATTAAAGCAAAAATGTTAAAAGTGTCACATATCGAGTCTGAATTTCAATTGGCAGATTTGCTTACAGAACCTATGTCTTATCCAAGGCTTTTGTTTCTGCGTCAAAAGTTAGGCCTTGCGTATGCTCAATTTTCATAATTTTTGTTCAATTTTACCACATTTTTGTTCCTAAAACTAATCGATTAAGGGAAAGTGTTGAATTTAATAATCTTGCAGTTATGTATGAAGCAATAACTAAGAAGACTGTCATGTGTTTTATTATGTTTTCTTTAGATCAGCTGTTTCTTTTGTAATTCAGTATGAATAAAAACTTCTTTGAGTAATGTTTATTTATTTAAATTTTAACGTCCATTTATTATTTACTACGAATTTTAGGATGGGTTATCTATAGGTTACCACCCTTTTCTAGCCAGGATAGGGGGGATGCCTTTTCTTTTTTCGAAAGAAAACCCACCGCCCCTAGTGGGAATCGAACCCATGACCTTTGGCACGGAGTGTTAATGAGTAATGTTTAATTTAGTTGTTGAGACATAAATTATAAAAGCTCCATCAACAGAGTGTGACATGTGTCAATTATGATAAGAGTTGTGCTTCTGAAGGTCATGGACCATAAGAGAAGTTAATAAAATTATTGTAGTCGAAACCAAAAGCTTTTGTAACTTTAATATTCAATGTCACCACCATCCAATCAAATCAATGTCAAGTAAACATTTCTTTTGGTTAAAAATATTGTTTTTTTCAAAATGCATTTTTATATAGAGGAAGGCATCTCTTTCTTCAAATACTATCTGTACTCAATTATATTTATATTTGGAAGATCACTAATAACTTAAAGATGAGAAATTAATTAAATGTCCATACTGATACAATTATTTACAAAAAAATAATCAGAAGAAATGTATCAAAAAATAAAAATCAATTAACTTAAGTTGAAAATGAGAGTAGGGAAGGATCAATTGATTCATGAAGTAACTTAGCACGAGTTGCTCTCCAAAATTGTTTAAAACATTAACTTATATTTGCAACGTTTCGAACATCTTTAGGTCTACAATTATTTTTATAACTCCATATCCAGGTCCATAAATCCCGAATTTTGAGAGAAAACGTTAAATCCGGGTAAGAATCTTCTGAATATAAGTCACGTTAAAGTCTACATAATATGTTGAGTGGATAAGTAATATTCACATTTGTCACAGTGTGAATAAGAGTAGACCTTAACACGACTTATTTTAAGATGCCTGATAATGAATCTAAACAGGCAAATATAAGTTAATGTTTTAAACAATTTTGGGGAGCAACTCCTGCAAAGTTCCTTCAAGAATCAATTAATTTAATAGCATATATAAATTATAACTTATTACATTTTACGTTATAAATTATAAAAGTAAACTCACGTGGAGGGTCTCCATAATAACCACCGACGTAGGGCATGTAGGGAGTGTAAACCGAGGACGAGGTCGATGGGGGGAGTTCTTCCGAGTTAGCTGCTCCTGATGTATTACTACCTCCTCCCTTCTTACCACCGCTCCCGGCTTGAGGTGACTGTGGTGGGTCGCTTGGATTGCCCGCAGCTGCAGCCAGCTTCTCGTGTTCTATTGAGAGCCCCTTTACCTAATCAAAGCGAAAGAAACAAAAATAATCAGTCAAATATAAAATATGTAATTCAAGTAATTTGGAAAAAATTAAATCCTTTCGCGCAGTTTTTTTGTGTTATTTTTAACAATGAAACTGAATAGAAGAATTAGAGCTCTCTAAAACCATTATTTTACAGATCATTCATTAAACCAGAAATTAAAACAAGACACATTTTTTTACAATTTCTTCAAACCAAATCCAATACTACTATTTTTTTACAAATGAAAAAAGTATATAGAACACACTAAAACATATACAGATGCTTCAGAAACAGACTGTCAAATAGACTGCACTTATTCAAGAGACAACCCTTCCAAAAAATACAATATGCATGAAGCAAATATTATATTTACAGGCCCTGGAAGATATCAGGTTTCAAGAAAACAACAAGCCCCTCATCGTAACTGACCAGGGTGTCTACTACTTTTGTGAAAGCCAATTTCGTGACATTTTCATGACTTGAAATCCAAATTTGATGTCCATTAAAAATAAAATAATTTCACTTAATAATTTATTTATTTAAATTTTAACGTCCATTTATTATTAACTACGAATTTTAGGACGGGTTATCTATAGGTTACCACCCTTTCCTAGCCAGGATAGGGGTGATGCCTTTTCTTTTTTCGAAAGAAAAGCCACCACCCCTAGTGGGAATCGAACCCACGACCTTTGGCACGGAGTGTTAAGAGCTCACGCCTTAACCCTCATGGCTACCGTGTCTCCTTCACTTAATAAGAAATAGCCTTAAATTTTAGCTTAAAATGATTTGTAACCTTACATGGATTAGGGGATAGCCGTGATATCTATAAATTTACAAATTACCATACATTTAAAATAATTAATAAAACTGTATAAAATGTAAATCATATGTTAAAGAGGATCGTTTACATTAATTTTAAAAGTTAAGAAACGATGATACTAAACATTTTAGAATTTCTATAGAATTAGCAGCCAAATAAATATTAAACAATGGTAGCAGAATTCAAAATTTCTAAAAATATTATTTACTAAATATTTATTATCAATGTACATAATTTAGTAAATTAAAGTGAAAACAATTTCAATGTTTAAGTCTGTTTCAAACACTCTTAATATTACGAAAGACAACTAAAAATATATGTAAATAATGTTTACTTGATGTGTAAATGATAGAACAAAGGAATCTAACAGAGGAAAGGGTAGGGGAGGCAGATAGAATTACATCGCCGTACAAAAAAAGTGGCAATTATGAATGCACGAAAGTCGTAATATTACGTTAGTCCGATAAAACTGAAATTTCGTGACATCTTTTCAAAATTCATGACTTTTTCGTGATTTTTGTGCCCTATTTTCAATTTTGTGACATTTTAGTGATTTTCGTGACTTTTTCGTGCAGTAGACACCCTGCTGACTCACTTAGCATGATGTAAGCAATGTGCCATCCTACTATAACAGAAATTTTGAACATTCTAGCAAAACTAAATAAAGAAATTTCTTTTGTATCCTTCTCTTGAGGGTATTGAACTCGATGATATACAGACAGGACATCAAACAATTTCTTAAAAACTCAGCACCAACATTGTGGAATAACGAATGGTTGAAAACAGAAACCAAACTAAAAAACATAAGGGAAGGTCCGGTGCGCCCCAGTGTCATGAAACCTTACTATACAGTACTCAGATATAAGTTTAAACACAAAAACATAAAACGAGTTTTCCATGTTTGGAAAACTCCCAAAAGGCAGAGCGGAGTAGTTCTGGCGGTAATGCGAATTGACCATACCAACATAACCCACACTAAGGAATTAACAGTTAACATTTTTGAACTAATGTAAGGAGATAATGGACAAGGAAAGAGAATAACATTACAGGATGCATCAATGAAGTCTTATAGGACAAAGAAACACCAGCACAAAAAATATAAAAATAGTAATACAAAAGGGTGGCAACCTGTAGACAGCCCGGCGTTAATAGCCCTAATGTTAATACGCTGTTAAACACAAAAAAAAAAAAAAAAAAAAAATCTAAGAGAAACACGTCTACCTAGCGATATAACCATAGATCTGCCAATGGGCCGGGTGAATAAAAATGAGTAGGAGGAGTATTTACTAACAAGTAAAGTGTGACAAGTATTTTGAGGGCAAGTAAACCCATGTGAATAAAGTGAAGAGATTACTCGTGACCGTTTACTAACGTTTAATTGCCATTTCAAGAGTATACTTGCAAGTATTTACTCGCGAGTCAAACGAGTTCACTAGAAATGCAAGTAAATACTCGTAGCGGCCCACGGCTACACATCTTTCCTGTTGTGCCTTTCCGTCCATTTTATCCTATTATCCTTAAAGTTCTTTTTTAACTTCTTTCCAACTCGACTCATATCCTTTTTTCTGAGTAGTCAGCAGTTGTGCCTGATTGTGTTTGTCATTTTGCAGCTATGAATGAAAGCGATGCAAATGCTGGTTGTGACAGTAGGGCTATTTTTGTAGTGTTATTGAAAGACTGTAGAGGTGATCAATTTGTAATCACAGACCCTAATAATCACAAAACAGTAAGTTTAAGATCAATGGCTGAATTTTTATTTCATTTTTACAAAGTGTTTTCGTATAACACGACGCCATATTGCATTCCACCATTTTGATGTTATTGATTTTTGACAAATTTTTAATCACAGACCCTAATAATCACAAAAAAGTAAGTTTAAGATCAAAATGGATAAATTTTTATTTAAATTTTAGCAAGTTTTTTTCATATAGCACGTCGCCATATTGCATTTCGCAATTTTGATTTTTTTCATTTTCGTTATCACAGACCCTAATAACCACAAAACTATAAAGTTTTAGACCAATTGCTAAATTTTTTCATTTTGTTCACGTTTTTTCGTATAAAAAGACGCCATATTAGATCCGCCATTTTGATTTTTTTTTAATTCTGATAACGAATTCGTAATCAGCGACCCCAAAAACCTCTGAATACATAATTGTAGATCGTTTCCTTAACTATGCAGCCATCTCGAAACGCAAGTACGGGCTAGCAAGTCTGGGGTCAGGTGAACTTGCAAATCTACTAGTATTTACTCGCCACGGAAGTATTTACTTTTGCTTATTCACACCAATTCAGGGGGTTTACTTAGTATATACTTGCCGTACAAGTATTTACTTGCAAGTAATAGTAAATACTTGTTTTATTCACTTCAATTTAAGAGTTTACTTGTTTTTTGAGACTCCACGAGTTTTTACTCGTCCTACTTGTTTTTATTCACCCGGCCCAATAACTAAGATGAGTAGAGGCAGTACAAATGAAGAAAATATAAATATTATTTATATATTTATTTATATATTTATTAAAGGATGTCATATCAACAATCATTTGCTCCAGGTAAGGTATAATGCATCTAAAGCCGTAGGATAAGATATCGAAAATATAGATAAAATCATAAAATTATATTATGAAATATAGGACCGTGTTAATTAGGTAAATACTGTGAGTATTGTAAATAAATAAATAAAAAATGCATAAAACATTAAAACAGAAAAAATAATTGAATTAGCAAAAAGCTAAATCTCAGTCAATGATAATTCTATAGCTTTTAGCACAATAAAACCAATCAACCTCAATGTATCATACATTATTATTATTATCACTAACTTTAATGATATTCTGATATTTCATTAAAAAGAAATAATTTCAGGACAAAAAATTACCTGTAAGCATTCAGCTGCCTTGAGAAAGCTCGAGAGGCTCTCATGTGACACATGTACTTCACCCTTGTACATAAACTCAAGTAGAGCTGACATATTACTTGAAGAGGTGCCATCAAGTATAACGAGAACACTGGGGCAATGCGGAGCGGCCTCAAATAAGTCTTGGAAGTGTTTACTACATGCTGCAAGGATCAATTTATGAGCCTTAAATGTCACACCTAAAAAATAAATATATGTTATAAAAATAAATAAATCATAGAAATATAATTCTCATCTAGCAAAATAATTATAATTTAAATTTTGTTGGCCATAAGTTGAATTTGAGTTACTTTTATGAAGCTGGCCAAAATAGCCCAAACAATTAATGAAAAAGAGAGAAGATTTTGTGGGGGTATTAACTGTTCAAACTATAACAAATATAACTATTACCATTTTATGAATTACTAATCCTTTGAGGAATTATTATAGAAAACCTATGCCAATAATATAATAAATATTTGTCAATACATTACAATTATATAAGGTTCCATTTCTTCTTTTTTTTCACATAAATTCTCTAAATAATATAATTTTAAATTGAGAGGAAATCGTTGACAGTTGGAATTGCGAAGGTAGATATTGTCGGGCTTTGATCTTGTAGTTTTATTAACCACACGCAACAATTTGAAAGAATCTTATTCAATCTATACAAAACCAAATGTGTATGTGCATACAAATATATATATACATATATATATATATATATATATATATATATATATATATATATATATATATATATATAAAACATTTTAATTTTTAACATCCATTTAAAAATAAAAGATTTATAGGAACGGATATCTACAGGTTATCACTGTTCTTCAAGCCAGGATGTGGATATGCTTTTTGTTCATTTTGTAAGAAGAGAACAAGAGCATACACAACGCTTGCATGCTGTGTGTGTGACAGCATGCGGTATCCAGTAGATACGATGTGGCAAGGTCTTAGGGAAATCCACTATGATAGGAAAAGTAGCTACCTCCTCTTTTAGCTGTTGTTTTTTTTGTTTTTTTTTTTGTTTTGTTTTTTTGTTTTTTTTTATTGTTCCTGTCCCCTCAGTTTTTAATTATTGATCATCGGATGAGGTTAAGCCTGTTTGTGCCCAATTTTTCCTTTGTGGATACATCACGTGTTAATTAATAATAATTATCCATATATGCGTTGTTGTTTTTTTATCTAATTTATGTGCCTATTAAGTTCTATTTGGTTCTTTATACTTTAGTGAATGCATGACTAAGACTGAAATATCCATTTTAGTATTAAAATTACTGCCCTATATCTCATATATCCCGCATCCTCGTGTTCCTTGGGGCTCATGCAATCAATTTTTTGTTTGTAAGATCAACAATAGCTCAACAATGCATTATAATAATATTCCATTATTGACCAAAAACTTGACAGCAGCCCAACAATGAAAGAAGTAAATGAAGGTACTTCACGGATGGAACTTAAGAGAGAATGGGATATCAATCCATTTCCATGCGGGAAGAAACGTTAACCCTTAGTTAGTGGCGTGCTTTTTCTTCCATAACTAGTGGTGTCAGGTCACCAGTGACCCGAATTCTAAATTGATTTTTTGGGTAATGTAATTTAAAAAAAAAAAATTATAAACACAAATATTTATTAAAATACGGGTCATTTATTAATATAATACAATAGTTATCAAAATTTACGTAAAAAAATCGTATAAAAGGTAGTGCTGAATGGAAGGTATGAAAATGACGGTGTTGTTTGTTTACAAAATTAAAATGTATGTAGTTTTCATTCAATAACGAAAAATCAAAAAACTTAAGGATTACATTAATTGCAAACAAGTGAGTCCTTACATACACATTTGCCACAAAATGGAGAATATTTATTGTCTTTAGTGGAAGGACAAAAACTACACATTTTCCTTTTCTGTCTGCTTAATTCTCCTGCTTCATCTTTATTTCCTGGCTGAAAAACCATCAAACCTTGTTCGTCCATACATATATTAATCTTTTGTTTGAGAAGCCTAGGTAAAAAAATAATTTGCGACCAACAGATGCCATAATTCTTCTACCTAAGCCTTTTAATAAGCTCTTCCTACCATCTGCTTTCCGGAATCCAGTGACGGTTTTGTAAACAACACATGCATTTATAGCGCTGAGATTGATCAAATGAAAAAATATATCGAAACACCATTTCTTGGTTCATAGCCCAACATTATATTTTGCACACTTGTGGCCATGGGTGCCTATTCCTCCTTTTGTATAATTGTAAAAAGTAATCATAGCTGGTTTATTTTTTGTACCCGTGGATTCATCGATATCTTGGCCAAACTCCATTGTAGTCCTTTGATAAAAAAGGTGGTTTCACATTGATCGTCAACCTCCGCCGATAAAGTAGAATTACTAACGTGGTCACTTTGATGAACTAAATCTCCCCCTTCATCTGAACCTCTTTCTACAACATATTCCTCTTCTTCCCGTTCCTGTCTATCGAATAACACCAATATTTCCTCAAAAGTACTAAATAATTTAAATTTAGCCATTAAGAAGATTGGAAATACTTTCAAATTAGTAAATTACGTCTTACAAATTTTAGGACGTCAACACTGGCGTCGGGTCATAATGGCCCCACGAGTTAGTAAACAAACACTGGCGTCGGGTCAAATAGTCAAATAGACACAAAAATACTCCTTTGACAAAGATGTCACTAATACTGAAACTTGACAAAAGCAGTTCTAGATTACAATGGATGGGGAAGGCAATTACAATGAGTTAAAAAGCAAAAAAAGAATTAATAAATAACTTCGGGTCAATATGACCCGACGCCACTAATTAAGGGTTAACATTGTGAACTAAGCATAGCCCAAAAAAATGACATCCAATATTCTTGTAAGAATTGCAAGAAAATGATATTCCTTCTACACACATACGCCACATTTTATGTGGTGACTGTTATCTAACTGCAAAGACATCCATCAATGAATAATAATAATAATTTTTGCGTGTTTCCTCAAACACTGAAGTTCCTATTTTTAGTTCCTTTGTTCTTCTTTTCAAGACCTAATATTATTACTTAATGATAGATCTGTTATTCTTTTGACCTTTTATCTTTTTTTATCTTGTGCTTATTTGTTCACTTTATTATTTTGATCTTCTAACTGATTTGACCTATTTTTAGTTGACCCAAGATAACTGTTAGCAGATATTTAGCAGTATGTTTTCTAATGTGCTGATTGAATTTAAAAGACTATTTATTATTTATTGTTTGTTTCTTAATTTAAAGAATTCAAATACTGAGACTGAATTGGGTATCCTAATGAAAATTATAGGAAAGTTTTAAAAATTAACCTTAATTAAACATTTATAATCATTCCAATGAGATAAATTTCATTAATAAAATTTTAAAAAATATTATATTAGTTTAAAACAAAAAATTATTTCATTTAGAGCCTTCTGCTCAAATTCAGGAACATAAATATGCTTTAGGTCCACCTAACAAATCTAATGTACTGTATAACATATATTATTTTTTAAATTTTAACGTCCATTTATTATTGACTAAGAATTTTAGGACGGGTTATCTATAAGTAACCACCCTTTTCTAGCCAAGATAGGGGTGATGCCTTTTCTTTTTTCGAAAGAAAAGCCACCACCCACCCCTAGTGGGAATCGAACCCACGACCTTTGGCAAGGAGTGTTGAGTGCTCACGCCTTAACCCTCACGGTCTCCTGTATAAAATATAGTCTTATTTTTTGTACATGGCCACCACGCATGCGCGAACGCCAGAACACAGATTTTGTTGACACTTTTTTGTAAGGCTTAGATCCACCTGACAAACCTATGTAATATACTCTGTAACATACAGTCTTCTTTTTGGTACATGGCCACTGCGCATGCGCGAATGCCACTGAGCTTGCACGACCGCCAGCGGACACTTTTTTGTGACACATACAGTCTTCTTTTTCGTACATGGCCATGCCACTGCGCATGCACAAACGCTAGCCCCACTTTTTTGTAACATTTTTTCCAGTTTAGACACCGCTAAAGCATATTTATGCTAAAACATTTTAAAGAATGAGTGTACATTAATTGAACTTTAACCCCTGATGTATCTCCCAGATAAGTCGCGTGTTCCTGTTTAGTAGAGAGGAGCGTGCGCTCCCGAGGGTTAAGGATGTAACCAAGGATACTATCCAGTGATGGCACATGTGACTCCCTGAAATAAACTCCCACGTTGGAGGAACCCTCTATCCTGGGAGTTTATTTAAAGTACATGGGCTATCCTTACTGGATTCTGCACATATTTTGACTGCGTACGTACATATACATATGAGTCATTTTGATTTAATAATTAATAAATATTGAATAATAACAATAAAATAAAAAAAAATCTAACAAAAAAAAACAAATTAAGAAAATATAAACATATGTAATAAATTTTTAAAGATTTTTTATTGTCCTACCTACTGATACTGATAATGACTCCTGAATGTATATACTGGGTTCCCAACAAGTTTTGAAAATTGAATTCCCTGACCTCTCAGATAGCGATAATTGATAGTAATCGAGGGATTCAGTGTTAGGGTGTATAGTGCAACAAACCCAGTATTTTTCAGTTTGTTTAAGACAACCAATGGTTGTGGAAAACTTGCAGGTAAGATTTTACTAGACAATATGTGTTTACTAGATAATGGGTGGAGTGAATAAAAGCTAGAATCTAGCCCTTAGATGTAGCATTTCCTCAATACAGAGAGAATAAACAAGAGCTACTTCTAGGTAGCAAGATCTAAGTAAGTTAGTCTCATCTCCTGATAAACTAAGGAAATTCTAAGGGTAGCTGTTGCTAACCCCTCTTCCTTCCTGTCAGGGTTTGTTGCTTGTCTCTCTCCCCTCATGCAACTGTCAACACGCACGGGCCCTATTAGGGAGGGGGCTGCAGTCCCCTCCAAAATCGGTAAAGATTTGTCAAAAAAAACCCAGAAAAATGAATTGATACCACTTTGGTCAGAAAAAATAATTTCTTTTTGGTGCAATATCATTTTAATTGGCTAACTATTCCAAGATCTAGATTGATAATATTCCATACCCCCCAAAATGCTCTCAGCCCTCCCCCCAAATACTCCCAGCCTCTCCCGAAATTATTTTCTATATACGCCCTTGCCGGACTGGATCGGTCACTTTTTATAAATGTATTAGTCAATGATCCTGTGGCAATGGAAAAATCTAAATTACTAGCTGCTATTAAAGAAAGAAAACCTGCTTGGGACAGCATTAGTAATGAATTTTCCATAGGGCGAAAGGTCACTGTTGCACAGATAAATAAGTTGCTGAGTAACATTAGAACAAGCATAAAGAAGAAAAACGACCAAAAAGCCACCGGCAATAAGCCTATAAAATTGAAGCAGTAGGGAAAAGATTTTTACATATTATTGATCAAGGGCAAAAATCCCACGAAGAATTCAAATGGATTCACCGAAAAGCGTTTAACAAGGAAGTAGGAACCCAGCACTGCTACAACAAATTGCAAATAAAAAATTGAAAAAGTGCGAAAATGGTTGAGGTTTACGGTAAGGAAGAAAAAAACATCCGACAACTCCAGAACTTCAAAGAATCGTTTTACTGCAGGAAATGTAGCTAAAGAAGATGAAAATAAAACATGACGTCCTGGCGCATATAATACTCCTTTTCCTTACGAACATGCGTAAACGCCGCCGTAATTGAGCGAAAAGAAACGACTAACTAAATGAACCAGACCAGACTAGCTTTTTCCTTAGCAATTGCTACCCTTAGAACCTAGTCAGAGCTCTTTATTCACACCTTCTACCTAGCTGCAGCTAGGAACCGTGATAAACTAAGCAAATGCTAGCCCTAGCTGCAGCTAACCTTTTTATTCACTCGTCCCTTAGCAATTGCTTGGAAAATACCTAGTTCTAGCAATTGCTAGCTTTTATTCACTCCACCCAATATGTTTTTTTGCTGTGTGGTTAGGAAGAATAGAATAGAACAATAGAAGAAGAGGAAAACACGTTTCACTTATGTTTCACCTCCTCCATCCCCTAATAGCCAAATCCATCCTCTCCTCCTAAGATATTTTTTATTTTTTTAAGAGAACCAACAATTGAAAATTTTTGTTTATTTGTTTTTTTTTAAGATGTGGTAAAAATACAGGTACATCAGATAATGATATATATATATATATAAGGCAAAAATGTTTTCACTTTTTATAAAAAAAAAATAAAAATAAAAATGAAGATTTTTTTCATCAAAATTAAATTCCCTGACATTTCCCTGTGTATGGGAACCCTGTATATAGGTTATTATTAGCAGATATTTCAGGAATGGAGTGCAAATTAATCTCCTAGGTGAAGAATCTGCTTAGCAATGGGGCTCCTGCGTGTCAAGACTTTTTTTTTTTTTTGTATTACAATGTTCCCATCTCCGATATTTCTGATGCCATCTTATGGATAGTATTAATGTTACAAATCCATTTGATTTTCTAAAAGCTTTGAAGTGTTAAGGAATCGTTGAAGTAAGAGAATCTTAAATATTTAAGAAAGTATGTGATTTAGGTTAAGCTTGATAAGAATAATTCAAAAATATACATATTTGTCAAATGGAATGGCTACGTAAAAGGAGCAAAAACATACCAACATCTTCAATTTGTACTCACAGGTATTATTCATAAAGAAAATAATAATTCTCTTCCTAGTAATAATATACTACCAGCTGGGAATGAAGAATTGTAAGTAGGTAACTATCAATACACAATTAACCTTGGGAAGGTAGTTTGCATATTGATACAGGGTGAGACAAGACACTACATATTAATGCTATTAGGACAGTTAAAACCGCCTTCTGATTAAATTATTGAATAGATTTTTATACTTCTTCCAATAAATTTATCAAGTGACAAGAAATACACTTGAACAAAGTGGCATCTGTTAACATAACACTTCCTGGCATGTGTTATTACTACAGTGATCTCTGTAGAAAGATGATCCTTGAATTTGGCTAAGATGCCTAGATGGAATACCGGTTTAAAGATTACTTAAAATATCTTAGGAATATGAAAATAGGGTCTCTAGGTCATGGGTTTTTTCAGGCCAAGGAGCCTGTGGGGGCAAAGAGTCAGTATGTAATATTATGATTATAGCTAAACATAAAAAACAACTGATGATGGAAGGGCTGTTAAAATTCCTGAAAATATAATTTTTTTAGAATCTTTTCGGCAATGCATTTGGTAATTGTGAAGTTTAGGGGCCTCCTCGCCGATTGTTTTTTTACATGACGTATTTATTTCATTTTACAAATTAATCTAACGAGGTGGACAATAATCTAATATAATTATTATTATTATCAAGCAAAGGTATGCGACTTTTTCGTAATTTTACATCAGGGCTCGCTAATTATAAAGCCATTAGCTAATTATTAAGGGATTTCTTTCATAAAATACTTTTCAGCGGCAAAAAAAAAAAATGTAGAGAATATTTCATTATTTAAAAAAATATTTATATTTTTGAATAAATAATTGATGGTAAATTTAAATTAGATTTCATTATTGCGGATTTTTACATCGTTGCACATGCAAATATTTACAAATATCGTTCTTTCCCTTGCTTTCTTAACCTGCATGACGGTGAATTTAGTGCTTAATAACTTTTTCCTTAGTTGAGAACGACTTTTTTTTTTTTTAACGGATTCATATTTAGTGCATCAAAATACAGTATAGAACAACATGTAAAATAAATCTGTGAGGAGGCCCCTAAACTTCAAAATTACCATGCATTTTCTTTCTTTCTCCTATCAGTCGGTGTGCAGACACAGGGTGTCTACTACTTTTGTGAAAGCCAATTTCGTGACATTTTCATACTTTTAAATGCAAATTTCATGCCCATTAAAAAGAAAATAATTTCACTTAAAAAGAAAAATGCTTAACTTTTAGCTAAAAATTATTTGAAACCTTACACAGATTACCGTGAAATCTATAAAATTACAATTTAAAACTGTATAAAATGTACATTAAATGTTAATAATACAAATTTTAGAATGACTAAGAAATTAGCAGGCTCAAAACTTTTGAACAATGGTAAAAGATTCAAAAGTTCTAAAAATATTACTAACTAAATATTTATCGTCAATGTTCATAATTTAGTTAATTAAAGTGTATACAATTTCAATATTAAAGTCTGCATGAACAAATCAGAATATAAATAAAGATAAATAATAATATATGTAACTAATGGATAATTTATGTGAAAATTGCTACAACAAAGGAATCTAAGGAAGGAAAGGGGTGGGGGCAGATAGAATTGAGTCAATGTACGAAAACTGCGACAATTACAAATGTGCAGAAGTCCTGAGATTATGTTAGACTCCGGTAAAACTGAAATTTTGTGACATGGTTTCAAAATTCATGACTTTTTCGTGATTTTTGTCCCCTATTTTCAATTTCGTGACTTTTCCGTGCAGTAGACACCCTGCAACAAGGACATTTATCTCTCCACATAGAGAAATATAGTTACTTGTGGATATTGATATATAACTTTTTAAATAGAACATTGCCTCTTCTACCCACTCATTCCCATGAAATCAAGTAATTCTGAATTCAATCCCTTCTTAGCTGTGTCACTCAGTTCAGAAAGTGTTTTTTTTAAGCAGCCCTAACCAAAAATGTAATGAACACTTCAATTGAATACAATTTTAAGTACTTCAAGCATTTAAAATAGTATTCCTTAGAAAACCACAAAATTATTGCTGTCAGATTAGGGATCAATATCTCCTGTTGAATTTAAGAGTTTTGGACGATTATATGATAAGACTGGTATAGCGGAGAATTTTTGTTTGTGTGTGCTAAACTGTAAATAGTAAAATTTGGGAAGGCTTAAATGTACTAAATTAACTGTTAACTACCAATATTTAAATTTATTATGTATGATGCTTGTATAAATTGAGCAAATTGCCTTTGTTGTGGAGCTCAAGAAACAAATAAATAAATGTGCTAGAGGTTTGAATATGATTAAATAGTTCTTTGGGATATATAGAATGATAATCCAAATTAAATATTTCGCATACAAATGTATTATCATTTTATTTTACTGATGTTTTTGAGCTTATGTACAAAACAGACAAGCTCGTTTTGAGCATCAGCCCGAGTATGCAGCCAAAGTTATGGAAAAAAATCAAACAAAAGCAGAATTACAAAACAAAAAAAAGACCAAATAGCAGGTCATGAAACCAGCTAAAGTTTCTTGCTTTAAAAATCTTGCAGTTACAACTTTTTTTTTTTTTTTTTAAGGCAACAATAAGAAAAATTAAAATATATGAATTAGATCTGTGATGTATGCAGCGTTATTTGTGGAGTTCTCGATTTCGTAGAAGGTAGAAAAATAATGTCTCTCCACTGTTTTTCAAAGTATTTATTAGCAAAAGCTTTTCGAGAACATGGTTCTCATCGTCAGTGCATCTATTACTCCACCGGTAGTACTGCTAACAGCCTCTCCGAACAGGTGTGAGGTAATCATTACCTCACACCTGTTCGGAGAGGCTGTTAGCAGTACTACCGGTGGAGTAATAGATGCACTGATGATGAGAACCATGTTCTCGAAAAGCTTTTGCTAATAAATACTTTGAAAAACAGTGGAGAGACATTATTTTTCTACCTTCTACGATATGAATTAGAAACAAATGTTGATTTTAATCAAGTTTCTGGAGGTCCGGTGGCCGTGAGTGACACTCCGTGCCAAGGGTCATGGGTACGATTCTCACTAGGGGTGATGACTTTTCTTTCGAAAAAAGGAAAGGCATCAGCCCTAACCTGGCTAGAAAAGGGTGGTAACTTGTAGATAACCCGTCCTAAAATTCTCAGTAAATAATAAAGGGTGTTAAAATTTAAATAAATAAATAATAATAATGTTTTTGATACTTTTAGAATTGAATGACAGAATAAACTGCTTAATATAAGGAACCACTTTTTTAAGTAAAAAATGATCACATACATATTTACGGAAGTTTTAAACAATTGGTGACAATGGTGAGGTGCAAAAAATGTGTATTGAGAACTGGAAATTCAGAAATTCCAAAAATAAGAATGAAAACAAACAGATCAATTGACAAGCACACATAGACCAATTGTCCGCACATTTTGGTGTATCCTTATCCTACAGACCTAAATCATGGAAGCATTAATACTTGACATATCTCTAGAAGTTCACTTCATATAAAGACAAAAATTCATTATTTTCTAATATTTGTTGAGCAACTGTACAAAAACTCAGAATGGTTTTTCCTAGAGCAATAGCTTTATGATTCTGAAAAGCAGTTCTCAACAAGAATCTATTATTTCAGAATTACACAATTGAAACATGATAATGTTAATAATATAAAAGAGCAGATTGACATTATTACAGAAATTAAAATGCATTCTGACTCAGTTTGCTAATGGTGGGTAAAAATTATATTCTTTCACAAAAAATAAAAGCAGTAGCATTAAACAAAGTACAATACATGTTAGTTCAATCCTCATTTCCAAAAAAGTAAATGAAGTGACCACAAAAACTGAAGTAATTAATATGTCACAATAAAAATAGACTAAATTATAACCCCTACCACTCTTCAAAATGCCATAAATTACACAAAGGAATTCAAAGAAAGTATTCAACAAATATTTAATTGAAATCAAAGCTTCATTAATTGTGAATAAACTAAATACAAAATATATATTGAATAGAAGAATATTTATATGAACCTTTAAACGTTTGTTTGAAATAGAATACATCATACAATTTTTGGCTAACACCACAGATATTAAAATCTGACAACACATTATAAATGAGTAAATCCTTTTTGCACACACACGCTAAGTTATCAAATTTCTTCACAAGTCTATTTACAAAAGGATAAAGTATCAAGAAAAAAAAGTTGTACTATACTAACCAAAATCATAGTTATTTACATTGTTTCTGATGTTTGATGATGATCAAATACAAATTTAACCAAAAGTCACATGTTGAAAGGTAGCACAAATCAGTTATCACATAGTTTCCAAGGCATTCAAGTTAAATTCTTCATCCAGTAACATCAATTTGAAAAATTAGTTGCAATTTGCTAATATTTAAAGTAGTCTTAATTGTTGTCAAATAACAATCGACTTTTAAAATAATTTTATAAAATTTAGTTGGATAAGGTTACCTTAATTTATATTTGAAACAAAGCTGTCAAGCGCACAAGTATCAAATGCGCATACACACATATGCGCACAAGTATCAAAAGATTATGACAGCTATAAACAGATAAATCATCAAGTAAATGCAACTTAACATAAACATTTAACTTGTGTCAATCCTTGTGACACAAATATGAACACCACAAATATCAGTTCTTCTTTTAAACAAAAACCATTAAATTTTTCAATAACTAGGTTCAAACATACAGAAAAATAAGAAAATTAAGTACAACTAACCTTCGCAGAAAAGTGTAACGTCTGTGAGACTTTCTGACTTAAATAAACTGTCGAATGTTGTGACTAAATTACTCCCAAAACTATTCCACTTAAGACAAAACTGCTGCTGTGGGTCCATTCCAGGGTTTATGTGGATGGTCTACCCTACCTATAAGGTGTCAACAAATATCAAATATGAGAAAAATATGTCTTAATCATTATCAATTCAATGATTAATAAGGATTTACCATTACAACTGCATTTACAATGAGTTTTAGTAAGAATTAGGTTGGATCTATTTCAATGCATCATGATATTTCACCTTGAAGATAAAAAGTTAATAGATTCTTTATCAGATACACTTTAATCAGTTATTAATGGCCAAAATCGGTCAGTGACACTATTATTTACCCATTTTTAGAACAAAACCAAGTATAAAATGCTAAGTAAATATTTTTATTGATATAAGGAATGCAACTTGCACAGGTTTAGGTTCACCGAATAATAACAACATAGTGGCCTTGCAATTCGAGTAGGACACATGTAATTAAAGTGTATTTGTAGATGAAAGAGGTAGATAAGGAATTGAAATGAATAAATGAAAATGCGTTTGGGAAAAAATGTTTATATTTATCACTTCTCAAGGTTGGCTTTAGGCCTAAGCGAAAAATATTCGCATGCAACCATCTTGACACGATTCATGCACATCGATGTTTGGGAAATTTTGCAGCAAAACCACCAATTCCAACACTTCTAAGGTCCTATTTACCTGCTAAAAACACTAAAAAACAAAATAAACACTTAATCAAAACATTCTGGGAGATAACAATTTACCTTACGACCGTCCCTTCACTATATATAAATATCTTAATTTCTGTAACCCGTGCATAAAAAGTAATTTTGTTGTACTGTCGGAAACAGTGCTGATAACTCCGCAAGTCAATGCAAAATTTTGCAATTTTTCATAAAAAGACCTTAAGGGAATGATACCACCAGCTAACAAATAATTGCTAAGACTCCTGGTTATAAATGCATTTTTTTATCAGAAGTAAATTTAGAAAATGGGGTTCTAAAGTCAATATACTATCTTCACATGCGCCATTTTACTCTGGCGGTCGTAAGCTGAAACTGTGCAGTTCTTTTTCAGTAATCAGCTGTGATCAGCTCTTTTCGAAATATTTAAGGGGTAGTTAAATTATTAAAAAAATGATTAACGCAGTGTCTCGTTCTGGTAATTTATCTCCTTATTTGCGGGGTGTAACGGCAGTTGGAAGTCCTAAATCTATAACTTTATCAATACCCTCCTCATCAACAAATGTTGTGGATAAAAAACCAGAAATTTTGACTTCATCTTCATTGAGCAAAATTCTTCCAGCTAGAGATGTAAAAGTATTTTCTGGGCCATTAGGTAATTTCATTATTATTATTGCTATTATATATTATAAGTTTCTATCTGTTTTCTTACTAACTCATTTTATATATCGTCGCTACAAATGCAAAGTATCGAATGTGAAAATTACCACTTTTCAGATAGGAAAAGCATTTATTCATAACTTTTTTTTGGACAGTCAAATATTCGGCAGATTTGACCTTTTGATAGTGGAATACTTTGCCTTTAATAGAGTGATCTAAGATTCAAGAATTTGCCATACATAAGTCCAGCAGAAATTAGTAAAGATTGACAATGAAAGATGCATTTTTCACATTCGTTACTTTGCATTTGTATTGACGATATATCTGACACCCTTGACTCTAATGATTCTTTTTTATTTTTCCTTGCATAATTCTAGCTACCACACAAGTCAGGTTTGCTCATACCGATCTTAAAGTTCCTGATTTTACCCCTTATCGAAGACCCTCTGTACAGAGCCCAACTAGTGATTCTCAGGCCAGTGAAGAATCAAGGAAAAGCTTTTCCTATGTAATTGTTGGAGGTAAGTCTTTTGAACATTTTTAACTTTGTGAAATATTAAGCTTTAGGCAAATATATGATTTATTTGATCGAAAAAATAAAGGCTGTAACATTTTTATCATAAAAATTATTTATTTGACAAAATCTTATTGTTTATGGTCCATTTATATTGAAATTATAGACTATCTGTACATTTTTCACTATAAGCAGATTCTTATAGTGCCGTAAGCCTAAGGCACTAGACTCTATATAAATCTCAACTGAAATGTTCTAGCATTTTCAATTCCACTTTAAAAGTTTGAAAGATAATTTTAAAAATTTCTGACAGGGTCTAGGAATTTATTTATTATGGAAGGGCTGGATTGACTCCACACATTGAGGGAGGTCTTCCTTACGCAATCTAGGTTACTCTTTAAATTGCCTTTATATTTTCAATTCTATTGAATCTATCAAAAATTATTCAATTCCTTTGTGTAGAATTAATTTTTTTTCCCCCCAATTTACAAGGGGTTCTGAAAATGCATTTTATGCTAAGTGTAATCTTAATGTAAGATCGGTAGAATTAAAAGATGGGATGTGAGCCTTCCAAATGTTTTCTTATTCTATAATTTAATGCAACCTTTTATATTGAAGGTTGGCATTATATGGCAAACAGCAGGGCCGTAGATTTACCTATAATAGCTTAATATTAATATTGTCTATTAATTTGTGATAATTCGTAACTAATATTACTTAAAATTGTGATTCATTGAGTGGAGATCGTTGACCATTGGGAATGCAAATGTTGATTTAGTCAGAGTTCGATTTTGGTATCTTAATAAAACTACGTTTTTTATAAGAAAATATGTTTTATTTTTGCCAACATTTTGGCTTGAAATTCAAGCCTTTATTAGGGCTGTAAAACAAGGACAGAGTTACTACTAATTTATATACAGAAGACATGAAAGGGATTTATTTTGTAGAAAATAATCCGGCTTTTGACTAAATTGATAAAGAAGTCATCGCCTAATAGTTTTTTTTTCCGGTTTTGGGGATTAAATATAAAAATAATGTGCAGAACCTCCCATTTGTTATTGCAGATTTGTGTTCAGGAGGGAAAAACACACATGCATAATGTGGTCTAGACTCCAGCTACTGATAGCTTCTTTTGTTTTAAGCAATCAGTTCCTTTAATTGTTTTAACCTAAAGAAAATATGTATTCAAATTAGATTTTATGTTCTAGCCGGTGGAGTTGCTGGAGCTTATGCAGCTAAGACACTCGTTACACAATATATAACGAGCATGTCGGCATCTGCTGATGTTTTGGCTCTGGCCAAGATTGAAGTGAAGCTCAGCGATATCCCAGAAGGAAAGAGTATGACATTCAAATGGAGAGGAAAGCCTCTTTTCATCAGGCATAGGTGAGACTTTGCACTATTACAGGCATCAAGATATCAATCTCCTGCATAAATGTAGGGGTTGGGAGGTGGAGGCAAGGCCCATATTCAGGAGTAGTAAATAATAGCCAAATCCTCCACAATAAATATATACACACACGAAAAAATATACGTTTGTGATGTGGTTTCTTTCTCCAGCAATCTTGCTCCTTCTTGCACGATATGTGGTCGGATTCCTCTTCAGCTCCTTCTGGCTTTCTTCATCCTTGCTGGTTGCATACCTTACCAACTAGCAAGGATGAATGACAGCCAGAAGAAGATGGAGAGGTATCTGGTGAAATATCGCGCAAAAACACAAGGGACTTGTAATTCACAGCAAAGCGATTTCGTAGAAAACATATATATATATATATATATATATATATTATATTGAGTCTATGGAAGTTCAAAATAATACATTTTGTTACATTAATCCTTGCTCTTCTAGTTGTTCAACATTAGTACCTCATCATCAACATTTGTTAAAGCTATGTATAACCTAAATATGCTATTATTTAATAGTTACCCACTTCATAATTTATAGTTGGCATTTTGGTATACATTTTTTTTATACTATACAGTAGTTCCCACTAGTGTGAACTACAGTAAACTTCCTGTAATCCAGCACGCTTGAAATTCGGCATCAAGGCTAAGCATGAAAAGTGTGTCTCTTCAGTTCTTATGCATCAATTCCGCGAAATCCCCACCTCAACAACCCCGTGGTGCCCGACAGGGTCGTAGAAAAATTCCCAGGAATCCTCTCTTTGATCAAATACGTACTTGTTGCCAGTTCAGTTTATAGCTTTCGACTGAGGCAGTATAATTCTAACTGGATGCAATTTTATTTCAGTCATTTTACATTAAATATGTATTAGTCATATACTGTACATTGTGTGTAATTTTCACCTCTATCCATTTTTTTCGACTTTTATCTGAAAACCCGGAATATTTGATAATCCAGTATGCTCCAAATTCCAAACGTGCCGGATTAAAGGAAGTTTACTGTAATTGGAACCTAGCCCTGTCCGTATTAGGCAAAGTTTTGTCATATAAAACCTTATATTGACATTATGAGGTGTATTAAGCCATCTGATGTGTTAAGAATTAAAGGTAAAAAATTGCAATTTCTAGTACACTTCACTGTATTATGAAAGTGAGTTACAATTTATATCATGAGTGGTACATGCAAATGGCAAAACATTGCTTCTTCAGGCCATTTTAGTTCCTTGCACTAGAAGATTATTAACTTAATCACTTAGATAATGGTCTGCTTTTTACATTTTTTGTAAATGCTGTATAGAACATGGATTCTACATACATGAGTACATTTGTTTTAATATTAATTAAGGGAGTATTTTGGATTTTTAGTTACACAGCAAAATTGAAAAATTACAAGTTTCTTATATGTACATTAAATGTACAACATAACTTGTTTTCTTTACTTTTCTCAGTTCAGAAACTTTATGGAAATTATTTTTTCCCTATTATTGCTTGGATTAGATGGATTTTTGAAATAGCAGGACTCTACTGTACTTCTTTTGAGTATGATGTTTAGTTTATGAGTTTTATATAGTAAAATCAGATCACAGGTTCGCACAGTTGTTCTTAACTTCAGCCTAAACCTGATCCTGGTAGTGGAAGTGTTTTCAAGACTACTGCCTCATCCTCATGCAAAGATGTCTCCCCTATCTCTCTGCTAATATAATGCATTTTGTGTAAGATTCGGCTTTCATATTTTTACTACTGAATCTCCTGAATGGTTTCTGATTCTGTACCCTCTTTTACATTACTTATTTATTGCTGTATTCTCAAAAACTACTGAACCAATTTCATGTTTTTTCTTTACTCAAATAAATTATACAAAATTTGATGTAACTTATATAATGCCTGTAGAAGGAATAAATGTGAACTGATGGGGAAATGCTCTGAGGGTTGTATGCGTATCCTTCAGAACATGTTTCTAAGGCATGAGTACTTAACACCTCCGTGCCCAAGCTCGTGGGTTCGATTCCCACTATGGGGTGGTGGCTTTTCTTTAGAAAAAAGAAAAGGCATCAGCCCTGTCCTGGATAGAAAAGGGTGGTAACCTCTAGATAACCCGTCCCAAAATTTTTAGTTAATAATAATAGATGTTCAACTTTTAACGTCCATTTATTATTGACTATCAGGGTGTCTACTGCACGAAAAAGTCAAGAAAATCATGAAAATGTCATGAAATTGAAAATAGGGCACAGAAATCATGAAAAAGTCATGAATTTCGAAACCATGTTACGAAATTTCTGTTTTACCAGAGTCTAACATAATCCTGGGACTTTCACGCATTTGTAATTGTTGCTGTTTTTGTATGGTAATGCAATTTTATCTGACTCCTCCGCCCCCTTACTCTATTAGATTCCTTTGTTGCAGCATTTACACATCAATTATCCATTTTTTACATATGCGCAGACTTAAATATTAAATTCTTTGGACATTAAATAAGTAAATTATTTTCTTTGATAATAAATATTTAGTTAGTAATATTTTTAGAAATTTTGAATTCTGCTACCATTGTTCAATATTTTTGAGGCGCCTAATTCCATAGTCATGTTAAAATGTTTCTTAATTTGAAAAATTAAGGCGACTATCCTCTTTAACATATGATCTTCATTTTATATAGTTTTATTAATTGTTTAAATATATGTTAATACAGGGTGCTTCAAAAAAATGTATACACACTTTGAACTTCCATAGAAAATTTATTTACCGTTCTACAAAGTTAAATTTCAGGAAATTAGAAAGCTGAAAGTCCAATGTAAATGAAACATAAATAACAAATGTTAATACTGTTCAAATTGGTGACCTGCAGCATCAATACAATTCTGAGTACGAGTCACCACTGATTCTGTACATCGTATCAAAACGTCCAATGAGATTTCTCTACACACGGCTTGAATCTCATTCCAAAGAATGTCTAGGTTACGTGGTTTACGTTTGTACACCTCATTTTTTACTGTGCCCCATAAGAAGAAATCCAGTGGTGTAAGGTCTGGGGAGCGTGCTGGAAACTCGATTGGCCCCCTGCGTCCTATCCACTGGCCCGGCAAATTTTGATCCAGGTAAGCTCGTACGTCCCTGTGATAGTGCAGCGGGGCACCATCTTGTTGAAAATAAAACATATCATTACCGTATAAGGCACGAATGGCAGGAAATATGGAATCAGCAAGCATTGTTAGGTAATTAATACCAGTTACAGTGCCTTCAAATCGAAAAGGTCCAATGAGTCCCCTTGAAGACAAACCGCACCACACATTTACACCAGGCAAATTTACAGCTTTTTCAATTGTAATGTGAGGATTTTCTTCACCCCAGTAAACACAATTGTGCCTATTGACAGTTCCATTAAGTTTGAATTAATAATCTGCTTACGTTCTTCAAAACTCAAACGTACGTCCGCCATGTTGATATTACAACTTCCAACTGACAATATAACATAGAGGGACAATTATGCTGCCACCTGGCGAAGAAATATAACATTAGCCTTGTAGAGTGGAAAAACTACGATAGTTTAAAGTGTGTATACATTTTTTTGAAGCACCCTGTATTGTAAGTTTATAGATATCATGGTAATCTGTGTAAGGTCACAAATAATTTTAAGCTAATTGTTAAGGCTTTTTCTATTAAATGAAAATATTTTCTTTTTAATGGGCATGAAATTTGCTTTTCAACTCATGAAAAAGTCCTGAAATTGGCTTTCACAAAAGTAGTAGACACCCTGACTATTAATTTTAGGATGGGTTATCTATAGGTTACCACCCTTTTCTAGCCAGGATACCATAGTCCTTCTTCTTTTTTTTAAAGAAAAGCCACCACCTCTAGTGGGAATCAAGCCCATGACCTTAGGCATGGAGTGCATACGCCTTAACACTCACGGCCACCGGGCCTCACATTAACTTTCTAAAGTATTTCCATCAAATATTGATGTTACAACATTTTATTTTTTTAGTTAGTCAGTGATATTAACAAAAATCTCTTAGCTCATTTGGCCATTTCTATCATAAAAATATTTCTTTCTGCTTTGTTTTTATTTTATTTTTATAATAAGTTCTATATTTTATATAATTAGACTTTCATTGTTTACAGTTAGTCGTTATGTTGAGTGCCACTGTACTTATCAATATTCCAGACTAGAAAGTAACTTTACTTTAAGCATATCGTCTTATTAAAACCTATAAATATAGTACATAATGATCAACAAAAAGCATATAAAATTATTTTTTTTTTGCAAAAAAAGAAGAACTCTTCCAAACCATCTTGTAGTTTTTGTAATCTGTAAAAGAAAGTTCTTTGCAGAAGCCAACTTCAAATTAGTTTGTACCCAGACTCGCCATGGCCTGTCCTTTTTTTACTGTGACATGACATTTTTTCTCTTCCTTGAGGCCATCTATTCATATTTAGATTGATTTACTAAGAGTTGCCACGTAGTTGACAGTCAACATGTTAATAACTTCGATTCTCATCAAGAACTTTTGTTTTGGAAAAAAAAATGTTTATCACCATGTGTAGACTAATAACCATTCTCTTTCTTCAGGACGGGTGAAGAGATTTCGAAAGAAAGACAAACTCCGATATCCGAGCTTAGAGACCCAGAACGAGATGAAGACAGAGTACAAAAACCAGAATGGCTTGTCCTGATAGGTGTTTGCACACATCTTGGCTGTGTGCCAATTGCTAATGCTGGTATGAATAACAACTTATCAACAACTCATATAAATCATTCTTAAGCCAATAGAAGGGTTTTTGGCTTAGATCTCAGTGGTATGCATTAGTTTGGCCACAAAAATTCAAGTGGATTAAAATATTGCATTTATTTTTTTACATAAAAAAAAATAAAGCCAGAGTAAAGAGAAATTTTCTACTTTTTTTTTTTATTCAGTTCTAAACATCTTATTGAAATTTATCAATTCAATAACAAAAAAGTCGAAATATTGAATATTTCTTTTGTACGTACTACAATTTTAATTTAAAATCAAAGATAACATGCTTAATATACTTAAAGCTCGTGGTAAAAGAGCATTTCATGTTTAAAGAGAATTTGATTATTTTTCAAAAGCTCGAACAATTTTAGGGAGAATGAAGATTTTAACTCTTTTTCACAACACATAAAATTTATTTTTCTTCAGAAGATTGTTCGTATTTTTTTGTTACATTGAAAACAGCAGGCAAACGGAATTTGTAATCTAAAATGTTCAGTCCAAAATTGAAAAAACCTGCTTTTTATAGAAAAAGTAGGTTATGTAACAATATTTTGTTTAGGCACTCAGCTGATTCAAAGTTCCCGCCGCGCGGAAAAGTTCAATCTCCCTTGCCTGACTTCTCAAAGCCTTCCCTGGTCCTAAACGACACATAATCAGTTTTTATTAAGTTTAAAGTTAAGCGTGCTGTTCATTGTAATGGGCATGGAAATGGTGGAATATTTCCCTCAGAATTTCGTGCATGCGGGATTAGAACTATTCTATCTAACTGAAAAGGCTCTAAAATTTGTAACACTGAATTGAAAATACAACTTCTCCTCACATCTACTGCATAAGATGGAATGACTTGAATATCCCATATAACATGTCTGAACTTCTCGCTGAAGATAGCCAGTACATAGACAGTATCTTAACATATCTATGAGCTACAAGATTATGCAACCTCATAAGAAGGTTTTGAAGACAGTTTAATGAATATTCATTTTTATTCCATGAATAAAGGTATATTCATTATGATTTAGAAGTTAATTTTTTTCGTTTATAATTTTTATTCTTGTAATACATTAAATGTGAATGTAAAAAATATACCAAGTTATTAGTTTCTTTGAAGGCTTAGCTCAAAGAAGTTACTGGATGTCAATCTTAAATCTACTATATATTTGTCAAATACCCCTCACTCACTGACCTATCATTGCCCAGCCCAAACCATTTGACAAAAAAATTTGAAATTTTGCATGGAGGCGCCCTATAGAACGTAGACACTCGCTTAGAAAGAATCTTTTGAAATTCGAATTTTTAAGTATTTTTAGAGGGGTTTAAAGTTTTAGTTGGTTAGAGCATGCACGCCTAGGCAGCATGCATTGCTAGGACGATAACAGAACAGTTGTTACCGTACTGTATCTATTTCATAGTATTATTTTTAATTGAGATTAATTTCAACTATGGTGGCAGACCTTGAATTACTAGAAATAAGCTGTGATTTTGTCCCTCATAGAGTTAATGCCCTAGTGATGGTCCATCCGAGGTAATAATATCCCGAACCACTTGACACAAAACTTTGAAATTTTGCACAGACAATCCGTTTAGAATGTAAACTCTCGCCAAGAAAGGTTTTTTTGATATTCAAATGTTTAAGTGCTTTTAGGGGGCTTTGAATTATTAAGAAGTTCCTCATCGGCTCAAAAATAGTCCGATTTTGATGACATTTGGTACAAAAATCTTTCTTCTCATTTGAAAGGTCAAGTTCATGAACCAGCTGAATCCGTTTACTGGAACATGGTTTTTGGAGCAAAATTTGCGCAAAAAAATCGGAACGCTTACATTTGCGTGTCCATATGCTTGCAGGTACTCGTTATGTAGGTTCCTTAACGTAGGAAAACAAAAGAAACCATTTTTAAAGCGATTTCTGTAACCGTTTACGAGAAAAATTAATAGAAATACTTTTCCAAAGTAATTTTCTGTTTGGGTGTTCAGAATCGATGATTGGTTCACTTGAAACTTGTACCAGGTATTTGACATTTATCTAATCTAAGATATTTAAACTTTGGTATCGTTTGTAGGTAAGAAGTATATGGGGAAAAAATTGTATTAATGGTGATACAAAGTTTTCGGATCTCAGTATATTTTCTAAAATATCTCGAAAACGGTTGGGAAATCGTAGTAAGTGGAAGACGGCTGGCTATTCGAAAGGTTACTGAATTCTCTACAATAAGACTGTGTTGTAATGTTCGGTGGGGCGATGTCAATCGAAAAGATAAGTGCTTAAAACTTCAAAGTTTTATTGTTGGTTGTTGTATTTTTTTTTTTTTTTTTTTTTTTTTTTTTTTTTTTTTTTTTTTTTTTTACTCCCTAACGGAAACAAACACGTTTACCTCCACATGGGGTTTCCTGGGCAACTCTAAAGTCCGTGCAATAATAAGCTGTACAAAATTATGTAGTAGCATAAATTTTGATCTTACCTTATTTAACGCAATCTAGGCGCACGGTAGTGCGCCAGGCCAAGTTCCGGCCTAAGCATACTGTGTGTATATTACAGGCGGTCTTAGAGCCGATTTTTACCCTCTCATAACTTTCAACCAGGTGAAGATAAATTTATGAAATTTTACACAGGTATTAAACTACTGGATGTGAGTAAAACTGGAAATTTTCATAATTCTACATCGAATAGTTTCTGAGACATAAGCGATCGAAAATCGGGATTTATAGGACTCACTCACTCACTCACTCACTCACTCACTCACTGACTCATCAAAATTATTAGGCACTTCCCATGATGCTAGAGACTTGAAATTTTGCATGAAGATAGATATGAAGGTGTTATTAAAGGAAAAAATCGAAAAATCGCGAAAAGTTGTGTTTGACTCCGCTTCCGGGGCGGGGGCGTGCCAGTTTTGTACTTCCATCGGAAACCCGTCATTCCGTCCGAAACCCATGATGTGGAGTATCAAATGAATTGTCTCGGTATGAAGAACCTATATTTGATGTTTTAAGAAACAAATAGAGACGCATACAGGCTCGGTAAAAATCTTATACCAGCTTTCTGTCTGTATGTTTGTTCCTCTTACAAATCCGTACCGTTTGACCGATTTTGACCAAACTTGGGACACAGATGGGTCTTGATACGGGGAGAATCATAGGCTAGGAAAAATTGTCTATCAGCTGTCTGTTTGTCTGTTTGTTCCTTATACAAATACACACCGTTTGACCGGTTTTGACAAAATTTGACACACATGTCGGTCTTTATCCGGGTAGTGCCATAGGCTAGTCAAAATCTTCTATCAGCTGTCTGTCTGCATGTTTGTTCCGTACACAAATTCACACCATTTGACGGATTTTGACCAAACTTGGCACACAGGTAGGCCTTGGTCCGGGGAATGCACTAGGCTAGGTAAAAAAGGTCTTTCAGCTGTCTGTCTGTATGTTTGTTCCTTATACCAATTCACACCGTTTGGCCTATTTTGACCAAACTTGGCACGCAGGTAGGTCTTGATACGGGAGTGTCATATTACCTATGACGTTTTCTACTTCTTGCTCCATCGAAATGCCATCATTCCTTCTGAAACCCATCATGTGGGGTATCAAATGAATCGTCTTGGTAAGGAGAACCTATATTTGATGTTTTAAAAAACATTTCGACACATCTTAAAAACAGTTCTGACTTCTTTCTTAAATGTAGTAAATAAAGTCGTAGGGGTTCACTGCATAATATACTTCAAAACAGATACTAAGTTTTTCAAAGTCGAGTCATTTTTGTTCTTATATTTTTCTTGAAGGCCTTCTACACTTTCCCTATTGTGATCTTTATCCTCGGGATAAGATTCCTGTGTTTTACTGTGTAATAGTTTAGTAAAGAGAGCAATCAATTTGTCCTCTAAAGTAATGTCATTTGGAAGAGCTTCTAACTTTTCTAGTCTAGTGATTAGATGTATGTAGGTTGATTATTGGTATCAAATATCAAGCAGTATGGAGAACCTTATGCAGAATCCAAAGACCCTGGTTTTATATGAAGTACAAAAGCCAGTAGGTATGCGGCAACTAAATTCTATTTAATACTTAGAAAAAAGCAATGAGATCCCCAAAAAAACATAAATGTGAAATAGAGGCCAAGTTCCTGCCACCACAAAGAAACACTCCCTTCCTCAAAAATATCCCCTCCTAAAACCCCCCAAAAACGCCTTACCATTCTACACTCCAAAAAAGTAGTATGGGTTGGTGTATTAATTCAACCAAAAATATTTGCCAATACAAGAGATGATACAAGAAAGAAATGGCCAAGTTCATTACTTGGAAGACCTCATAGTTACTTACTAAGAACAGTAAAGACACTTCAACTGACCTTTAAAAACAACAATAAAAATACTTATATCCAGTTACTAAAATATCACTTTCCTCAACCAGGTATATTCTTAAACTTGGCAATGTTTTTTTTGTGCCGAAATTATCTTTAGATAAAAACTAAACATTGCCAAGTTTAAGAATATACCTGGTTGAGGAAAGTGATATTTTAGTAACTGGATATAAGTATTTTTATTGTTGTTTTTAAAGGTCAGTTGAAGTGTCTTTACTGTTCTTAGTAAGTAACTATGAGGTCTTCCAAGTAATGAACTTGGCCATTTCTTTCTTGTATCATCTCTTGTATTGGCAAATATTTTTGGTTGAATTAATACACCAACCCATACTACTTTTTTGGAGTGTAGAATGGTAAGGCGTTTTTGGGGGGTTTTAGGAGGGGATATTTTTGAGGAAGGGAGTGTTTCTTTGTGGTGGCAGGAACTTGGCCTCTATTTCACATTTATGTTTTTTTGGGGATATAAAATCTACTTATTGGCTGTCGTGAAGTACGGGTAGTCAGCTAGTTAAATATAAAGTTACTTCAGAATATAATATCAGTTTTTGTAAATGTTTTTTGTTCACTATTGTTATTTGCTCGTTAAATATTTCATCTTGATTTAATTTTGTCACAGGTGATTATGGTGGCTACTACTGCCCTTGCCATGGTTCTCACTATGATAATTCTGGACGAATTAGGAAAGGACCAGCTCCCCTGAACCTTGAAATTCCTCCTTATGAATTCATGGATGAATCCACACTTATTGTTGGCTAGTCATTTTTTTAAATTAGTTGAATTATCTAATGTAATATTTTGTACATTATTGTGGTATTTATTTGTTATATTATGTACATTTTGACCCTAAATCCATTTTAAAATCAATAGTAGGCAGATATTCCATTCAGTGTAAATATTTCAATTTTATTCATTCTTCATAACTCATACAACAAAAATTATATTGTTTAAAACATTGAAATAAATGTTTGTACAGATATAATTTTATTTTTTTAATAAATATTCCTTATCTATAAAGCTGGCAGAGGTCCAGTGTCCGTGGTCTTTTAATTTGGGTGCTAAAAAATAGCATTATTCGCCTCTAAAAATTGTGTTTTGTCCACTGTTAATAATTTAAGATAAGATTATTATTGTGGCTGAAGGAATTAGATAATAAATTCATTTGCTTTTAGAATTTGATTTATTTGCTGCTACATATTTATGTGTTATACATTTCTTATTACATTAAGTTCCATGCTTTTATTTATTTTTGTCACTGTATTATTTATGGTCTGCCAATGAAAGTAACATAGTTAAATATGAATATGTTGTTTGAATCGACTGGAAAAAAAAGACGCACCAACAAGGTTAATTCCTGATTTAAATACATTTTTACTTTTTTTAATCTAAAAATTTTAAAATTTATCTCTAAATCTACTTTTTGATTATTCATGGTGTACACAAATCTGGGTCATTATAAAAAGAAGGCCTATTCTTCCATAAACAACTTGTTTCATGGAAGAATATGCCTCCTTTTTTACACACACACACACACACACACACATATATATATATATATATATATATATATATATATATATACATACATTTATATGTACCCATGATCATTATTATTTTTTAAAGCAATAATTTTAACAGAATCAAAATCTTAACTTTATTATTTCCTTCTATACTTTTCTCTTGTTCCTGGATTGTGGAATACTTTGTTCGGGATGACTAAAGAAAGGCCTTTTCTCTCCCGAAACAATTTTATTAGCACAGAGAGCTTACGAGAGTAAAAGCTCCTGCATCAGGGTTCTTGAAGCTGATTTGTTCTTTTGTGATTCGTACCATAGGAACTAGTGTGCTATAACAGTAGTGATTATGGTGGGTATGCTTTGAATTGCGCTAATAAAAGTTATTGTGGAAGATAGGCATTTCTTTGCGTATCCTGAATTTGATACGTTAATTTTTTATTTTTTTTTTTTTTTTTTTTTTTTTTTTTTTTAACGGCGCATCAAGATAATGTTAATGAAACAATTTAAAACACGGTTTAATTTAGCTTATTGGAAAAACTACCTTCATAAATTGTGCCATGTCCATAGAAATAATCTGGTGATAATTGTACTTAAATGGTTGAACTGTTGTCAGAACCATCAAAAACAGCAGAGACTTCCTTTGCTTTTCATCCTTCTCATACCAGATTCCAAAGTAAGCCGATGAATGCAGTTTTTCTCCCTGTTAAAAAAATATAAAATAAAACGTTTCATATTTGTTGATGTTTTTGTTTTTACTTTTAGCTTTCTTCCAGGCTCAAAGTAAAAAAATTAATTAGTTTAATAATAACATAACTGTTCCCAATTATGAGAATCTCCAGAAATCATATGCCAAGAAACTCTGCAAATATCGCAATTAGGCCATTAAGCTGGACTATTTGAATAAACTGGATTTTACATGGATAACAGTTCTGCAGGCGTTGATTTATTGTGTTTGTTATATTTGAACGAAGGGCTCTTTCCAAAGACTATAATTTCAACAAGATCATATGAAATAGTCTAGGAGAAATTAATCTGAGATGCTAAACAACTAGCACAGTTCAAAAGTTTGTGGACAACTTGGACAAAATTATTTGGTTGGTAATATTCGCAAAAAGATAATATTACAGGAACTCAAGGAAATATTCCCCTAATAATAGTTATAATGAAAATTCTATACAGGATTTTTTTATTAAAATAATTAATAAGAAATTATATACACGAGTAGCCGTTTAGGAAAAGTGGCAGATAACTTGGCACATGATGATGAACAAGAAACGAAGAGAAATTAACCCCTTTAGAGACTGAATGGGAGGTTGCTGAGCTCTTGAGCCTGGGGAAGGCAGGGTATGGCTGGCTAGTGTGTCTCCTGTCCTATGCTATAAGCAACATCTCTCACCAGTTCTCAATAATAAATAACTTACAAAACTAACCTGTTTCATAATAGTATTTCCACAATAGCATATGATGAATGATCGTACAAGCACTAGAAAAAGAACATGGGCATGGTTCCCAGCTTCCCTTCCTCCGCCAGAAAAGCTCTGAAAAAATACATGTGTATTTTTTGAGTGGCAGAAATATATTTCAGTTGTTTCAGCCATTGTGGCAACCTTCAGATAATCAAAATTGAAATTAAAAAGAAAAGGCATCAGCCCTATCCAGGCTGGAAAAGGGTGTTAACCTGTAAAAAACCCATCCTGAAAATCTTTGTCGTGTATAAGTGTGCGTTCAAATAAATAATAAATTGAAATTAATCAGTACAATAATTAATGCCAATTAGTTTTTGTGCCCGCTCAAGTTTTGAACTCGGGTCCTGCAGCATTTTAGTCGAGTGCTCTACCACTGAGCTAACCTCGGCACCGTTTTGTTAGTTTATCTCCTGTAACAAAAGCAAGTTCCAAGCTGAAAAGAAAAGGCATCAGCCCTATCCAGGTTTAGACAACGGTGGTCACCTATTGATAACCCATCCCACAAATTTTCATTAGTTATAAATGGTCACTAAAAATTTAAATAAAATCAGTCCCGTAACAGGCCCCGAGGGGCAGATACTATAGAGGTATCTGATTCATGACCATACAGCACACTAGGGAGATAGTGTGGTCAGTACTATGCTCCGGCCGCCTGATTTTCCCCTTGGCTGCTTCGACTGCTAGAGGCATTAGCACCAACCAAGGTACCCATTATTAAATTAATTACGGAGACCCGATGGCTGTGAGGGTTAAGGCGTGAGCACTTAACACTCCGTGCCAAAGGTCGTGGGTTCGATTCCCACTAGGGGTGGTGGCTTTTCTTTCGAAAAAAGAAAAGGCATCAACCCTATCCTGGCTAGAAAAGGGTGGTAACCTATAGATAACCCGTCCGAAAATTCGTAGTTAATAATAAATGGACGTTAAAAATTTAAAAAAAGATTAATTAAAGGCTAGGTTGGCCTAGGGAAGTTCAGGGAGGCCGAATTGAACCCATTAACGAAGACACTAGAAGAAAAAATCTTTAGTGCTTGCTCGGGATTTGAACTCAGGCCTCCAGCTTATTAGTCCAGTGCTCTACCACTGAGCTAACCTCGCCCCCACCTTATTTAAAAATTTAAATAAAAAGTAAGATATGATAACACCAGTCTTTGTTTAACATGAAATACTTTATTATTTTCGGTGTAGTTGATGTATTTTCATGAATTCAATGGTCACTGTAAATAACGCTGTTAAGCTCAAAATCCCAACTTTTCAAGCAGCTCGTTGACAGACAAAAAACAGTTATTGTATGAGATTCCAAGAAACTCTCATCTTTATAAATCAGAAAAATCAAGGCAGTGTTTTAGTGACTTCTTTACAATATGCATGAGTCTTAGGGCTTTACTCATTTGGTCCACTTTCAGGCTTACTTATCCTTGTGATCATCAAATTTATAGTGGAAAAATGCCTTTAATTTCACACACATTGTAGTCGTGATTCCACTTCCTCTAGCTGCCTAGAAATTCCCTAGCTTCGATAGAAAAGTTTGTAAACCTGTAGATAACTTGTGTTATGTACAAGTAAACGTTGAAATTTAAATAAATAAATTATTCTTGACGTATCTGGTAGGAGGTGCTCTCCAAAATTGTTTAAAACATTAACATTCATCATCAGGCATTGAAAATGAAAAAAAAAAAAAAAAAAAAAAAAAAAAAACAAGAATAAGGAGGAAACTTCTCCTATGTCACTAATACAAATGCAGATAAAATATAATATATTGTATCTGTATTTGTATTATTATTATTATTTAAATTTTAACGTCCATTATTATTAACTAAGAACTTTGGGACGGGTTATCTATAGGTTACCACCCTTTTCTAGCCAGGATAGGGCTGATGCCTTTTCTTTTTTCTAAAGAAAAGCCACCACCCCATAGTGGGAATTGAACCCACGGCCTTTGGCACGGAGTATTAAGTGCTCACGGCCACTGGGCCTTCGTATTTGTATTATTATGAGGTATATAATAATACAATAGATAGACCTTAACACAACTTAATTTAAGGTACCTAATAAATTGTATTATTATATACCTCATATATTGTATCTGTATTTGTATTTGTGGCATAGGAGATCTTTCCTCCTTATTCTTGGTTTTATTTTACATTTTAGATGCCTGATGATGAACCTAAACAGGTTTGAAACATCGCAAATATAAGTTAATGTTTTAAACAATTTTGGGAAGCAATTCCTGCCAATTACTTCAACAATCCATTGATCCTTCCCCACCCTCACCTTCAACTTCAATAAATTATTGTTTATTGAAATATTTCTGCTTACGAATTTGAGGTAAAAACTTATATTATAGAGTCATTCTACAATGTTATTGTGAAGAATTATTTTTATTATCTCATTTATTTATTAAATGCACCTATTTAGATAACCTTGTTTCTCTGAACTAATTTGGTAAGTCTATCAAAACCATAATGAATACCTAAAGGGTGTCCCAAAAAAAAGAAAATAATAATAAGCAAAACTTTGGGAATTGGTGCAGGTTGAAAAAAAAACAAAGAAAAAAAGTTCTGTGGCATATATCTCGTTTTTGGGGTATTTTTCCAGTTACTTTTGAAGTAGCAGTAGTGATTGTATCAGTGATTCAGCGCATGTGCATAACTCCTTTGCCTTCCTATTGGAGAATTCGATGACCAATAGCATTGGTTCTTGCTGGGAGTAAAGTAACCTTCAACAGTGAATAAGCTTTTGTTTATGAAAAAGCTCTGCTTATGTTAGTGAGAAAAATGAGTCTTTTACAATTAGTTCGCGATGTTCCTGACAAAGAAAAAGGGATTGGTTTCTTACTCGGAAAAATTAACGGAATCCTATTAATTTTAGCGAGTTCGTTAGACTAGAGTCGCTAAAATTAATATAATTCTATTAATTGCGAGTTGGATTGACTAGGGTTTTGATATTTTCTTGAGCGAGCGGAAACGCATAGCATGGAATGCCTAATAAATGTAAAATATCCAAAAGAGAGAGAGAAAAGGAATAAAATATGTGTTTTGACAAATATTGTTTATGTTATCCTTCATAACCTGCAAAACAGCCAACTTTAATGCTTAATAACTTATTTCATAGTTGAGAGAATTGATTTTGAACATATTAACCTTTTTATTAATAAATATTGCTTGCCATTTTCTAATATGAATTATAACCGTAGATAACGAGTCAAGAAGTAGTAGATAACCAGCAAAGAACCTATAACCTAATCAGTAAGCTTATCAGCGAGTACGAGTAACTGTTATAAATCACTACTGCTACTTCAAAAGTAACTGGATGTGGTCTTCGCAAAAAGACCCCGTTTTTGTTTCGTTGGCGAGAAAAACGCAAAAATTACAATTGTGGAAAGGATTCTTTCATAATGTCTGTATAAAAATCATTAAAAGTATATGTTTTATCTTCCATCCCCTCTTCTCACCAACCTCCCCCCTCCAAAAGAAAAATGTCTTGGTCAAAAAAATTAACTGATGCCAAGTAAATCTGCAAGTTCAACATAATTTAAAATAGCGACTTCCCTTCGGAAGAAAGTGTAAAATACAAAACAAAAAACCTTTCAAATCTTAATAAAAATAAATTTCCAATTCTAAAAACATTTTAAATTTAACATTGGACGCATACATAATTATATAATAACTTCTTCTAATAATTCATAATAATCAATATAAATACTGTTTAAAGGTTTGACCCCTTGCACCAATACAGGCATCACATCGCACACCCTTTATGGAGAGTTTCCCTTAGATTTTGTTGCTAGACTTTTGATAAATGGTGTGCATTACCTTGATGATGAGGAAACTACAGATGCAGCAATAGAATGATGACAGGATTATTTCAACAAACATAAGACCTGCTAGAAGTCGGTTAACTCTCAAGAACAATCTAAAATATACAGATCATTATTACAAATTCATTATTATAAAAAAAAACGGATAATTAGGTAGGCTAGATTGGGAAGTAAATCTAAAGAAAATCCATTTTTTATGACCAATAAAAACAACAATCAGAGTTTTGTCAATAAAACTAAAATGAGAAAGAAGTTTGAATTATTTTAAGTTTGTCATAAAGTTCCTAATCTAGTAGGCAGGGTGGTCAATTTTCTGTGCATATTAACGATTTTGCCATCTATAATTCTGCTTTTCTTGGAGGTTTCATTATTTTTTTGAAACAGTTTGAAAAAAATAATCAACAATTCCCATTTCAAGCTTCGCAAATCTCACCAGGAATAGGGACTATAAAAAAATATTCTACGATGACATAGTTCCTGCAAGTCTTACTTCAAGCACTTTCCGAAGGAATGTAGCTATTGAGGTTGCATTCAGGAAACACAGGCAACTATGACTGGAATTTCGTGGTAATCATGAAAATTGAACAACGGCTGACTGGAGAAGAGTTGTGAGGTCAGACAAAACAAAAATGAACCGTTTCGGGACTGATGGACAATGCTGGCTTTGGAAAAAGAACCGGGTCTCCTATTACTAACAGGAAACCCAGTCTACTCAGATATTTGGTGGTGGCAGTCAAATGGTTTGGGGTGCATAAAGGACCAAAATGTTGGACGGATTGCCAGAATAGGCAGGAAAATGAACCCTGAGGAATATCTAAGCATTTTCCAGTCATGTCAACTGCCAAGTTTTAAATTCCAAAGTGAAGATATTATATTTCAACATTATAATGATCCAAAAAAACATTGTTAAAATAAGTGGAATGGTTTGAAAATCATTCAATTAACTTGTTAGATTGGCCCCTCGGTCTCCTAACATAGATATTATTGAGCACTTTTCGTTCCATAAAAAACAAAATTTGGCCAAGTGCGAAAATTCATCATAATCGATTGAAGAATTATGTGAGCGAAACGAATTGATATAGAATAATATCCCGTCATTATTTTCAAACAATCTAGTGAAAAGTATTCCAAATAGAATTCAGATCATAATTAAAGCCAAAGGAAGCCATAGAAAGTACTAAATTATAAGGTTTTTAATAGTTTAAATTCAGTCACAAAAGTGTTGCAATCAGTTATATTTTCAATGTTTTTCAGAATTTATTTTTATACTTCAATAAAATTATTATTATGTTAATTTCTAATTATTAAGTAAGTGTTAAAACCATATATATTTATTTCATTACTCAACACACATTTCTAATAGACAGGTATTCAAATTTTGTAAGCAAGAGCTTTCATTGTAACAGTTTTGTGAGTCACTGTATATACATATATACTATATGAAACTTGGCATATAGTATTCCCCTAGCAAATGATTCAACAAGTTCATTAACCAGCAAAATCGGTCAATCTGGAGGGTGGGGGTTATTCTGTACCCAATTTGTCAATACCAGCCGTAGGTATTTGTTGGGGTCATCTAAAGAGAAAATAAACTAAATGGATCTATCGAAAAGGGTAGTTTCAACAAAGTTTATTTTGCACTATGTTTGAATTGAATTCAGCCGCCAAACAGAGGTTCGCAAAGCTACCACTAGGTGTGCTGACCAGTTGTTCCGCCTTCTGCTTATGTATGATTTTATATGAGTTGTTTTCTTCTATCTTCTACCACTTGGAGGCTAAACAGGGGAGCTGTATCCCGCTCCTGCTCATGCCTTATTATTGTAGGATTTTTATAGGGGCCCCTTTAGTATTCATCAAGATCAATAGATGAAAATGCGAAGTTTTTGTTTTATTTATTAATTAGTTTAGTACCATTATTAAGAAAATTAATAATTGAAACAGATCCTCATTACATACGTAAAAGAGCAAAACTATTTATTTTATTGTTTTTATTTATATAGGTTATTTTAAGCAAATTATTCAAGTATGCAGTCTTCACTACCCAAATTTTGAGGAATGAACAGATCTTGCGTGACGGACGCAATGGATATGCATTCTTTAATGGATGTTGAATATGCAGTGTATACAATTTGAAAATCTTGCTGTAAACTGGAAAAATGTCTTCAGAAGAATACACGTTAACGGTCCATCAATGCGACACGCAGGCACTGCTTTATCTTTGCGTGATTTCGTTCTTATCCGTAATGTAATTTTAAAAGTAACAATAAATTAAAAACTTTGAAAAACAGAGACAAAATCCGCTCACGTTTTAGGGCTATCAAATGCTGGGCACGACCCTCTTTGCCGTTTCCACCTTCTGAGGTGCACACCTGCCGGATTTCGTCATCGGGTCGATATCATAAGCGGGTTTCCTCTATATGGAGAAAGGGAGGAAACACGCTAAAAATAAATAAACTGACAAACCTCATTAACTTCTGGTGGAGGATCACGCTTGCTTTCATGTCACTGTCTTCTTCCAACATTTTCCTTAGTACTTGCATTTGTGCAGATATCTAAAAAATAGAGAAAGAAAAATGGACAAAATACCTAATTAGAAGTTACAATAAATCGCTGGAATATGGATAACGAACCTGAATTGTGAGGAAAATAATGAGGCAAGAGTACGATGCATTTGTGAATCCGACACATAGGGAAGTGAATACTTGATAGAGAAGTCCAAATATGTAGTTGGCTGCGACGGGTGGTGGAATCCAAGAACCTTCCAGGAATAGTTGTGGAGGCCTTCTCAGCAAGAAGCGTTTCAATAAAAGATTTGTCACCCGAAGAGGATAATATCCGCAGAATCCGTACATAAAGAACTTGGAAATCTTTTTTGACAGGTGGTTAGCCCTGAAAAGAAAGCCCGACACGCAGGCGCTGCAGATTCCTCAGATAATTGGTTTGTTTACGCTGTATTCCTAGAGAATGTGATTAAAACGAGAAAATATAAATAAATAGTTTTGATCTTGTAGAGATGCCTCCTCACGGCTTAGTTTTAGCACTTTCCTCCGAAGGAAAGTAGCTATTGAGGTTGAACTCATGACGGAATTTTTGAAAAATGTCTTCAAATCTTTATCGATCCTACCTAGTAGACACCAAAAATGACCCCCGTTAAAATTTATATATATCTATATATATATATATATATATATATATATATATATATATATATATATATATATATGCATATATATATATATATGTGTGTCTGTTAACACGATAGCGGCCAGAGTTTTTGTTTTTTCGTCACGAAACTTGGTATATACCATTCAATTAGCAAACGATTGAACGAGTTCGTTAACCACCAAAGTCGGTCCACCGGAAGGGGGGGTTTACCCCAAACCCAAAACACTAATTTGACTATGTCAGCCGTAATATTTGTTATATTTCAACGAAACTTGGTATTCGTAGTGGTAATATAGACAGAAAAGTGAGATATAAAAATGAACTAAATCGGTTCATTAGAAGGGGGGGTTTACTCCGGACCCACAATACCAATTCGCCACTACCAGCCGTGATTTTTGGTATATTTCGACGAAACTCGGTATTCGTAGTGGTAATCCACAGGTGAATATGTGTTGTAAAAATAAACTAAATCGGTTCATTAGGAGGGGAGGTTTACTCCGGACCCACAATACCAATTCGCCACTACCAGCCGTGATTTTTAGTATATTTCGACGAAACTCGGTATTCGTAGTGGTAATCTACAGTTAAATATGTGTTGTAAAAATAAACTAAATCGGTTCATTAGAAGGGGGGGTTTACTCCGGACCCAAATTCCTAATATACTCATACCGGTCGTAATTTCTGCTGTATTGTAACGAAACGCGGTATACGTCGTGGGTAACTCATGAGAAAGAAGTGTTGTAAAAATGAGCTGAATCGGTCAATCGTAAAGCGGGGGTTTAATTTGTAATATATTTCAATAGAAAAGCCCGCCAAACGTAGGTTCACAAAGCCGCCGCAAGGAGCTACCACTAGAGTGACTGTATCCTGTTCCTGCGTTAGATCAAAATACGATAATATGAGTTTTTTTGTATTTATTACGTAGTGTAGTAGGTACCATGTGTAAACATAACTCTGGAAGCAAATTAATAATTGATCAGTTACTCATTACAAATTTAAAAGAGAACTATTCATGTTTTTATTTTATTTATGTAGGATATTTTAAGCAAATTGTTCTGGAAAGCAGTCTACACTACCCAAATTCTGAGGAAAGTGCTTAGTTATGCAGCTCCTGCGTGACGGACTTTTATTGGTGTTAAGCCAAAAGGAGCACTCGAGTGTTTTTAGCTGGACCTGACGAAATTTTAGTCAGTCTGGCGCTCACTGCTTCGGCAGCTACCACATGCTACCTAGGCATCCTAGTCCCTTGCGCTACAGGTCTCGTGTCCGGTGAATCAGCCACACGTATGTATGGCTAAACTCTTTTATATTTGTATTGAACTGTTGATTAATTTTTTTTTTTCATTTTTGTGGGGGGCGAATTCCAACTTCTAGTGGGTTGAAGTTGCCTGTAATGGACCGAAAAGCCAGTAATTTAGTTCCCGAGCAACCTCCATTCTTAATGGACCTATTTAGTTTAGCTCGCCATTTTCTCTTTAAATGTAAACGCTGTATACCGAGTTTCGGTGTAATGCAACAAACATTTCGACCACTTGGGGCTTATTGATAATTTGTGTCCGGAGTAACCCCACCCCCTCCAGTTGGACCGATTTTGCTACTTAACGAACACGTCCAATCGTTTATTATAGGGATGCTATGTAAAAAGTTTCGTGGAAATTGAAAAAAAAAAAAAATTGCGGCCGCTGTCTTGTAACAGACACAAAAATTCTTTCGTATGGGCAACCTCAAAAGTCATTATGCCCAATTTGTTTTGGAGTTTGGTAGATCAGACTATTTCAAAAATATGAAATAAAAACGACTTAATTTCGCCTCAAATGTGGCGTCATTAAGACGGACATTTGCCGGAAGTCAGATCACGAGAAATGCCAAAAAATAATCGTTCCTAGAAAAACATTTTATTGAGGACTGTAAAGCAAGTAGTAATTCATGTTATCATCTAGGATTTATCAAATTAATTTAAAAAATAAATTAATACCATTTTATGTTAATGTTTAGTATTTCATGCGTGCAATATTGGTCTCTGTATATGCATAAATATTTTTTCATCCTGATTACTCACCTGTCTATGATTTCAACATTTCTTGGATTTTGCAATGCTTTTTCAGAAAGACTTTCTATTTCATTAAGAATGTCCAAAGTTTCTTTTTGATTTAGCACAATGCTCAGGAACTTGCAGAAAATTTGCACTAGGGCGATGAGATAATGGACTGTCTGTAATTTATCCATAAGCGATTTTGGGTCTAGAATTATATATAACAGTAGAGATGTTCCAAATATGATGTTGATAGAAAAGTGATAAAAAGTATATGCTTTCATTAGTGGTCCACCATTAATATAGAGCATGCCGGCAAACTTCAAACAGAATGACATGAATTCGTGAGGACCCATTTTTCCTAAAATTAATTTACAATTGTTTAGTGTGCTTAATAGTTTGGACCGGTTTTGGGGGGACAAAAACATTTAATCAATGATATATTTTTCTTCCCTACCTACAATTTCTTCTTACAGGAAGGTTTTAAATTGAATTGCTGAAGAAAGACTCTGGTTTTAATGCAAACAAAATTGAAAGTTCATTTAACGTTTTCCCAAGTAAAAAATGTTTAATGTAAATGTAATGAATGTAAAAGGCACAAAATAAGTGAAAATCTCTTGGAGCAATCTCTCGGGACTACGCAGGATGCGGCAATAGCTCTCTAATAAATTCAATCATATATATATATATATATTTTTTTTTTTTGCGTTGTTTGAGGCATAAATGGTCTAGTATTATAATGATAAAACAAAGCTTTCTTGATATTAACCATTCACAAGCGGTTTTGGGATGAATCCATACTTGATGCCATCTGATCCAGTGTTAATTGTGGCTCTGACCTACACGTTTTATAAGAACACCGTAATTAAAATTTAACTGGACATCCTGAACTGGGTTCATCATAAATGCTTCTCTCTCTAAATTATTTTTTTAATACAAGTTCTGGGCATTAATTTCACTGATAGTATGTTTACCATGTGTAATCGTGTTGATTTTAATCGTTAAAGATGTGGCAGGTCCCCTTCTAGTACGTATGCGTAGAATAAAGGGTAGATTTTAAGCCCAGCTCCACCCGTTGTACCTGGAGATTTTCCTGCAAATAACAAAACTGGGAGGGTAGGGGAAAAAAAAACGAGTGAGTCCGTCATCCAACCGAACAATCTGAATAACATTTATAAAAGAAATATTATCTATAGATAAAGGAGAGTAACTAAATTATTAGAATTTAAGGCAGTACACTGCGGCGCCTTTTGACCACTGCCAAGATGACCTGGCTTTTTGTGATCGTTGACACCGGCCTTTAAGTCCATCATACCGCACAACCTTCTGACCAACATCTATAAAAGAAATATCTATAGATAGAGGAGAGTAACTAAATTATTAGAATTTAAAAAAAAGTGCACTGAGGGTCATTTTGACCGCTTCCAGGATGACATAGCTTTTTGTCATCGTTGACACCGGTCTTTAAGTCCGTCATCCCGCACAACCCTCTAAGTAAACATGCGAAGTATCGGATAAACGACAATTTCTGTGGGTTTAATCTTTGAATGATTTCTTTATTGTTTACATTTTGAATGGTTTCCCTTTAGTATTATTCAATGAATAAAGGCCCTAAACATGGAACTTCATGGATGGAAAGCTCATCACACTTTTAGAAACTGATAGTAATACTGCTCCGTCATATCCCAATTGTCGATTTTGATATCAACGATTTAAGAGTGGTGATTTCGATGTGAATTACAAAGAACTGCATGGATTATCCAAAAAATAGGAAGACAATCAATTATAAGACCGAGTAGAAAATTATGAAAAATCTTTTGATTTATAAATATTGTACACATTTTTCTCAATGCATACTTTCTTTAAAGTGAAAAAATGATCAAAATATACCTAAGGACGTATAACATAAATATATAATGGCTGTAGGCTGGTCAAAATGTTTTGTATGAAAAACATACCTGCCCTTACAAATGAAATAAAAAATAGAATGTTATTTCTCAGTGCTACTATATATTCAATAGTTAAAAAATATCTTGTACTATTTTTTTCTAAGCATACGGTAATATACTATCAACATTATTTAAATTGATATGTAAATAACTCGGGAGTTGAAAAACAAATATTAATTTAGGGATCTACTGAAGTGCTTTAAGTACTGAAACGTTAGATTGTTAGGCCTTCAGATCTTCTAAAATTCAAGAAAATTACAGTGTTAGCTCGTTCGAGACATAATTACAGATATACAAGAGAAGATACTGAAATAATTATTCATTCCGAGACGCCTGCCTAAAGATTCTTTAAAAATTTCTGATTCACACTAAAATGTATGGGATCGATTATTAAGACTTAACCAAGCCTGGCCCATTTCTCAATATTTCTCTTAAATTAGACTTCGCCCAATGACATTATTATTTTTCTTTTTGTTGTAGCACATTCTGCAAAATGAAAGAATCAACGGAAAATGTATTCAAATCAACAATTCTGTATCCCATCCATAACAGCTCTTTTAGAATATATCTCTACCTCTAATCAGGAAAGCTGGGTACACTTCCCACTTTTAGCGCGGTTACTCCCTATCTCCATAGGGAGAACCCGCTTATGAGGTTGACCTCACGACGCAATCCGGAAGTGCCGACTAGAAACTTTCACGTTTCAGACCCTATAGATCACGAAAATATCGGTGACCCAAATTTGTATGTATATATATATATATATATATATATATATATATATATATATATATATATATTATGTATATATTTATATATATGCTTGTCTGTTCGCTCTCTAGCAAGCTCAAAAATGGTCCGATTTTAACGAAATTTGGTACAAAAATCTGTCGTCTAATTTGAAAGGTCAAGTTCGTTAACCAGCAGAATCCGCCTACTAGAAGTTAGTGTTTGGGGCGAAATTCGCGCAAAAAAAATCGTAATGCTTACGTTTTTGAGTTTATATGCTTGCAGGTACTTGTTTTATACGTTCCTTAACATAAGAAAACGAATGAAACCATTTTTAAGGCGATATCTGTAACCGTTTCTGAGAAAAGTGGAATCAATGTTTTTGTAAGTCATTATTTTTTCGTGAGTACTTAGAATCGCGGGATTCAATTGAAATATTTTCTACATCTTGGAAATCGAAATTAATCCCAACTAAGATGTTTACATTTTGGTTATATTTGGAGTTAAGGAAGTATGCGAAAAAAATTATTTTATTAATAGACATGAAAAGTTTTCGGATCTTCATACATTTTTCGTAAATATCTCGATAACGGTTGGGAAATCGTGCTAAGTGGAAGGTGACCATTCGAATGCTTACTAAATTCTCTACTAAAAAGGTTCTGAAGCAATATTCGATGGGGCAACGTCAATCAGAGATATAAGCGCTTAAAACTTAAAAAGTGTTTGTTTTGTTGTTTTCAAAGGGTTTTTCTCAATTTTTAATTGGTTGTTTCTTGTTTTAAATTGCATTTATCAGTAAAATTAGTATTGTAGTAAAATAAGCTAAGAAACGGTGAAAGGTATTGGTAATAAGTTTGGAGTAGCTGTGGTAATCATGATGACGTAGTTTGTTTTGAATTCTCCTATCTACGTTATATAACCTTCCTCATAGCCTCCAATTGAAGTTATCGTTATTTCTTATTTTATAGAAAGATTTAACCCACGACATAATGGAATTTTATTCGACATGAAGCACATATTTACAGTTGATTATAACAGTAAAACGAATTTGCTAGTAAAACAAGATACTTAAAATGACGAATTTTTGGTTGTTTAGAATAGAGCCTTCTCAGCAGTAGTCAAAGAGTAAGTACGTTCTCAGTACATAATTGTATTGACTTATACAGATTAAGAATTATCCGCATCTGTGCAAGTTGGCTACTGTCAGTTTCCTGTGATTTGTGATGCTAATCTATTCTATTTCTTCGAGATGTACGTAACCGCGCTAAGATGATGCAGTTCCTGCGAGTCTGACTTTTTGGTGCATGTGCTTACAAGGGAAGATCCCCAAGAGTCTTAGAGCCGATTTTTATGAAACTTTGTATATTTATTAAACGCGTGCCAACGGCCATAGCCACGTTGAATACACCGGTTCCCGTAGATCACCGAAGTTAAGCAACGTCGGGCTTGGTCAGTACCTGAATGGGTGACCGACCACGTGCTATTGGCATTATAAAAGGATGGCAACCTGTAGATAGACCGGCGCTAATGGCCAAGTTGTAGATGCGCCGTAAAAAAAATAAATAAATTTATTAAACGCATGAAAATAATCGATAGGTATTTTTTTTTTATATCGGCCCAATCGCACGTTTAAGGGGTGAAAACACCCTTACGAAGTACACCTCAAATATTCTAACAAGCGAAGTATTGGGGGGGGGGGGGGTGGCTCACCGATTTGGTCCATTTTTTTCTTCTCGTGATTCTACATTGAAAAAATAGTCGACACGTGTCCGAGCGTTCCTTCCAATATAACGTTGATTCCAGAACACCTAGAAATGCCCCAATTGGACGAAAATGTGTATTTTTGGGGGCTTTATCTACAATGGGCGTATATAAGGGAAGGGGCTGCAGCCCCCCCCCCCCGAAATTTTGATTTGATCGGTAAAAATTGTCATAAAACCATTCAAATAAATTAAATAAGAAGACTTAGTTAAAAATATTTTATTTTAGGTATAATAGCATTTTAGTTGCCTAAAAGTTCTAAATTGTTAATACTCCATACCCCGGAAATGGCCTCAGCCCCCCCCCCGAAATAATTTCCTATATACGCCCATGTTATCTACAGTCCAAATTTGGTTTGAATCGGTTAAATTTTCTTTGAAAACGGATGTCAGATTTGTTTTAAGCACGAAAAAAAAAAAAAAAACTACGATCAAATTTTGGGAAGATTCCAAAAATAAAAAGTATTTTAAATTTCGCTAAAGCTTACCTTCAAAATTTTGTTTGATTCAAAACTCTTGACCATATTACAAAGAAAATTTAACCAATTCAAACGAAATTTGGATGGTTGATAAAAGCCCCAAAATTACACATTTTCGCCCATTCTAGGTATTTCTACATGTTCTGGAATCAATGTTATATGCAAAAACGTTATATGGGACAGTATCCTGGGACAAGTGTCGACTATTTTACAATGTAGAATCACCAGAAAAAAAAGATGGACCAAATCGGTGTCCCCACTGATATTCAATCGGTACCATGTATACTCCCATTGTTAGAATATTTGAGGTTTACTTTGGAAGGATGTTTTCACCCCTTAAACGTGAGATTGAGCGGCGTAAGGTTCTGTCATTTCAATGAACAACAAGCTCCTCAAAATATTAAAATCTGACTTTGTGTCATTAAGGATCAGGGAGGCTTTGGGTGGTCTGGTAACGGAGATGGTGTTTAATGTTTATCAATACTTAGCCAAAACTAAGATTGAAAACAATTTAAACTGTAGCCTGTTCAGAAAGTTCATTTAGTTCAATTGCACATGCACGATCTTCTCGGAGCAAAATAATCTCTACTGTTCTGACATGGGCAAAGTGCTGTTTCAATGTCACACAAGTGAACACACCCCTTTTAATACTAAAATCTGAGTATGTCTCATTTAAGATTAGGAAAGGCTTTGGGTGGTCAGGCAAGGGAGATAGTTTTAAATGTTTCTTGATACTTAGCCAAAGTTAAGACTGAAAACAATTTAAACTGGACATAAAATGAAATGGTGGTAAGCTATCGATAACCCGTCCCAAAATTCGTAGTTCATAATAATAATGGAGGATAACATTTAAATAAATAATACACTGAAATGAAACCTTCCTTACAATAAGGTTATAAAAGAGGATTTTTTTCAGAGTTTACTATGGTAATGCAGGCCTTCACCCTTTTCCTTCTGAACTCCATGATTCACAGGCTATAGCAGAATCAGGATTAAATGAGGGAGTGAATGAATGAGTATAAGAAAAATTATAAACTGTCATTGATAACAACTAATCTTATTAATAATAGTTCTTTGGTTTAGGAATATGTTTGTATAAATAAATATATTTTGGTATTTTAAATACATTAGTATGTACACTTTAAAATGTACAACTATTCTAGTGGCACAAAAATAACACATTTTCTAAACAAATAAAAAAAAATAAATAACAAGAAGAACAACACATACTGTAAATGTACATACACAGAATAAATATAAATGTGCACATACATGTGCAGTATTTTTATCTACAATCAATAAATTACATAATAAGCACATGTTGCACATATGCAAAACATACTTTTCAACAGGTATAGGAAAGATAAATAAACAACAGTTTCTAAATTTGATATCAATGATTCAAGCACATCACCAAGAACATTCTTTGAAGTTGTGATGATGTAAGAGAGAGCTTAGAATAAAAACACTTGACTGATATAAGATACTAATGACTTGGATTGATTTAAAATGCTCCCAGGTAAGGTGAGAACATGCAGGTTAAATGTCATGCATCTGAAAATTGTGTCATCACAGTTTTCACCCTGAAAAAAAAAATAAGAAAATATGATTGAAAATTGATAAACTCAAATGATAATTGCTATATATTTAATAAGGCCAACCACTGGCAGTGGAGTAAGTTAACCCGGAGTGGAAGTTTGAAGTATTTTTTTTTTTTTTTTTTTTTTTTTTTTTGTGGTCCAAGTTAATATGCACCAGTGCCTCTCCCGTTAATTGTTTAATTACCGAATTAATAAAACAAAATTATGGAAACAAATTATTTCGTTTAGAGCCTTCTGCTCAAATTCAGGAACATAAATATGCTTTAGGTCTACCCGACAAACCTATGTAATGTACTGTATAACATACAGTCTTCTTTTCCGTACATAGCCACCGCGCATGAGTGTACACTTTCTTGTAACACTTAGGTCCACTCGAAAAACATATGTAATGTACTCTATAACATAGTCATCTTTTTCATACATGGCCAATGCACACGCGGGAATGCCAGCGGACACTTTTTTGTGACACATACAGTCTTCTTTTTCATCCATGGCCATGCCACTGGCGCATGTGCAAACACAAGCGAACACTTTTTGGTGACACATACAGTCATATGTTAAATATGCATTAACATGTCTAGCCTGCATGTGGGCAGGACTTAAGATTAGGCAATGTAGGCTAGGATAACTCCTCCTTTGAACATTTGGACTACTATAGACCAGGCAAAACAGAGTTGGCCTTTTGCATGCTGTTGGAAGTATTAAGAAAATAAAAGAAAAATTATTACTTATCAAACAAGAGGGTATCAGAAGTCATGATTAACTGCTGCAGTTGCCTATAAACACCCATTTCCTTGAGTTTTGCCTGACGTTCTGCAGCCCCGCTTTCTTCCTTCCAAACCAAATTGGAAATACAAAATATGGCAGCTATTTGAAGTTTCACATTACTGTGTGTCTAAAATGAAATGTGATAAATTTTAACTTTAATATTGTTATTTGGACAAACAATAACAAATTCCTTATTTCAATGAGTAGGTTTTGTTGTTATTTATAATTCTTTTTTCTAACCATGTACTCCTGGATTTTGTTGAGAATGTCTTCTCTTGACATTATAAATTCCTTTGCACTATCACCATCTCCTATGTTCCCTAGGATACACAACGCCTGTTCTTTTACATCCGCTGAGTGATTCGAATTAAGTATAAGGGTCACTGCCTAAAACCATAAGTGAAGAATGAAAATTTAAATTTAGAACAGAAAAATACATGATTTTTAACAAAATAAATATAAGCATCAGGTAACAGTTAAATAGAATTGCAGCTAACTGTGGAACAGAGGGATTATTTTTACGCTACTGAGGGACGGCATTGACTCAGCTGGCCAATGTTAACATCGTTTTTACTGTCGCTTATTGAGATCGATTATTAAAATTTTACAATATATTATTTACATAAATGATAGGAAAATTCTTATAAAATTTATCAAGGAATCTCAAATAGTGTATTAATAATATGTTTTGAACACAATAATTAGTTGGCATATTTTATAATTTTTTTCTTTGAATTATGAATTAAACTTGGCAATCAAGTTTCACGAACAAGAATGTACCACTCATGTTTTGAGTGTTATCTCACACTTCTTCATGAGCTGATCTTGTACAAGGCGTCCTCAGTTACAATGTCAGTTTGATGAGATTGGATCGGAGAACGCCTACACAAGATAACTTGAATAGGATGAACAAATACACGCATTATTTAAGTATATATTTTATCAGCAAAGTACTTTCAAGGTCACAACCTCATCCTCCTTCCTTTACTCAGCGAGGTTCAATCGGTACTTCTTCTGACTATACATTGAAAGTACAATTGGAAGAAGTCCCGAGTGAATCTTGCATAGCTGTAGGAGGGAACTGAGGACCTCGAAAGTAATTTGCCAAAAAAATGTATAAAGTAGAGGTATTATAACCAATTCTTTATCTAATTCCACGATGGTGAGCCTTCTCCAGTCAACCAAACTGTAGCCTGTTCAGATAGACAGAAAAGTTCAATTCGTCATGTGCAAAATTTTAAGGGAAATATTCCCGATGGTTCCAAACTTTGCAAACTCCCGTTTCACAGAACAACACAATATGTGAAACACTATAAAAACTGATCATGTCTCGTTTAAGACTAGGGAAGGCTTTAAGAGGCCAGTCAAAGGAAATAGTGTCTAGTATTTATCAATACTTATCTAAAGCTAAGACTAAAAACGTTTTAAACCTCCTAGTGATAAGGTTATAACATATATAAGAGAGAATTTTTAATGCCAATATCTTGCAAGGGAAATATAGTCCATGCCATTTTCCCCCCAACTAAACCATCTATTTGAACAGGCTATAGCGTAAATTGTTTTTAGCCTTAGCTTTGGCTAAGTATTGATAAATATTAAACACTATCTCCCTTGTCTGACCTCTCAAAGCTTTCCCTGGTCCTAAATGAGATATAATCTGTTTTCATTGAGTTTAAAGTAGCGTGTTGTTCATTGTAATGGAAATACAACTGGTGAAACCGTCGGGAATATTTCCCTCAGAATTTCTAGCATGCAGGATGATTGGTGAGATGAGCAAGAGTTTTTATTTGACACATCGCCAAAATTGCACAACAAAAAATAAATTACTTATTAAATTTAACAATTTAATATTTCATAAAATAAATATGTCAAATGAAAATCTAAATAGATGATTAATTAGGATATTTGAGGATACTTGGGGTATGTCATCTGATGTCAAAGAATTATTATTATTTAGTCATACAATTATGGCAATGTTTTCTCTAACCGATAGGCTTGACAGCATTTAGGAAAGACCCCTAGCTAAGCAAAGCTATTCAAAACTATACCTGCATTATTTGAATCCCATGAAGAGCCATAATATGATCTATGTGTGGTTTTGTAGATAGCAGATTCCTCAATAATCCCAATGTCTTCATTAGAACATTCACCTCCGAATCAGAAAGTAATCTGAAGATTTGCTCAGTCCCTAGTTTGTTAAGTATTTGCGACTTAACTTTTTGATCAGCTTGGAAAGCCATATTCTAAAAAATAAAACTATTTTTACAAAATGATATACATTAAAAATTGAGAATCAAAAATAGATATGAGCACGACAAATTGCAATATTCCTAGAATTTAAGAATCCTATTAGTCAGAGAGCTGGTAATGCATGTTTCATGAAGTGTTTTATGCACCTTGAAATTTTGCTAGAGTGCATCTCTTGGATAGATAAGAAGGTAAGACCTGTGCATGTGTTGGCTAGACCTACCTTGGGACACCAGGTATTGGGCATACGGGGAAGGTGGAAAAACCTATGGCCCAAGATAGTGTTTTATTCACAAGCCAACAATCTTTAATGTAAAATTAAGGCGATTTTACAATGAATACTAAATAAGGAAGGCACTTTTAAGGGTGTTAACATGTAAAAAAAATAAAAACTTTTTTTTTTCTAATATTAAACGAAATGGTTTATTCACGCTGCGATTTCAACCGGTACAGCTGTACAAGATCATGTGCTCAAGAGCAAATGAGAGCGCAGAGAACAACCACAACTGCCCAGATGATCGGTGCTCTCACTCACTTTACGGTTACACGTAGCTTATTGCGGTCCATCATAGGCAACATAGATTTTTCTTATGTTGAAAATGATAAAAATTTCATATTTGCTGATAATTAAATCCTAAAAAAAGTGTCTGCCCTTTAGTAATTATTTTCAATGATGTTTATTGAAGAAAGTGTTTTACTCGCAGCGTGAATAAAACTCTTCATTTAATATTATAAAAAAAAAAAAAATAGGGGTTTATTTTTACTCGTTTTTCTCCTTAAATTGTCTGCATTACTAATTATTCATTGTAAAATTGCTCCCCTTTGAAAGTATTTCTGTTTATTTCATTTCAAAAACGATAGTCCTAATATGTAAATAAAGTTCAAGAGATGTCCTCAGCCAAGCCTTCATTCATTCTGGCATTGCATGGGACTGAGAACAATCCAAGTAGCTTAGCTCAGGCGATACTCAAGCCATTATAGTAGATTAGCGCATTTAAAAGGCTAATATTAACCTACCAAAGTTACAAGAAGAGAAAATGCGAACATTTTATCTAATTATAACATTATTAAATTTTAGGAAGCGTTGATCGTCGGGGTTTCGGTCAGTGTTCTTATTCAATAAAACACATTTTATTTGCTAAAATGTATATTTATTGCCGCCAACGTTTCGGCTTGCTATACAAGCCATCTTCAGGGTTGTAAAAACATATATGGTATAACAATGGTAAGGACAAGAAAAAAAAAAAAAAAAAAAAAAAAAAAAAAAAAAAAAAAAAAAAAGTTAGAAACATTAACATAAATATGAGTACCTATATGCTTGAAAAATATATATATATATATATATATATATATATATATATATATATATATATATATATATATAGTATAATAATAGCAATATAAATAAATATACATGTATATATATATATATATATATAATTGTACATGTATATATATATATATATATATATATATATATATATATATATATATATATATATATATATATATATATATATATATATATACCCGATATAGCCAATATCACCCTAAATGACCTCCTCAATCTCACCCTCCCGATGTTCCCCAACGACATAATTTTCATTAAAAAATATGTAGATGACCTTTTCCTCATCCTCAACCCGCATAGTATTCCTCAGATCTTAGCCGCCTTTAACTCCTACCACCCCCGATTGAAATTCACCGTTGAAACCGAATCCAATAACTCTCTACCCTTCCTAGACCTACTTGTGATTAGAAACCCCGATGGCTCCTTATCCACCGATTGGTACACCAAACCCACTTACTCTGGCCGACTCCTCCATTACCAATCCTCACACCCCCCTCATCAAATCCTCAATACAGCTAGAAACCTAATATTTCGATCCCTTACCCTATCTGATCCTAAATTTCATCCCAAGAACACATCCCGACTCCTAGAAATACTCAAAGCCAATGGATTCCCGAAACACACCATCACCTCCCTCATAAATTCAATTAAAAATCCTAAACCCCCCTCCACCTCGCAAGATAGTGAATGAATGAATGAATATAGCCTTTATTAACAGAATAGTCATAAGTAATTACATAAATAAAAGTGATTAATAAATAAATAATTTTTATACTAAACAAATAAATAATATCGTAGATCTTTTTTTTTTTTTTTTTTTTTTTTTTTTTATGAGTGACTACTTCTGTAGGGCCTCCCAGATTTCTGGGGTAATAGTCAGACTTCCCACGGGGACTAGTCCTATCGGGAAGTGGAGTCCGCTGTGCCTTCCTGATCTCTTTCCACCTGATCCTGTCCCTGGCAGTCCTCATCCACACAGCACCAGCCTTGCTGTGCATGAAATCGGCCCATCTCTTCTTCTGCCTTCCTCTTTTTCTCTTCTGTCCATATGGGATCCACTCCGTAGCCTGCTTTGCCCACCTGTCATTGCCTTGTCGAGCAACGTGCCACGCCCAGGTCCACTTGGTCTACTTAGCATGGAGTAGGACATCCTTCATTCCTGTTTGTGTCCTTATATGCGCGTTTGTTACTTTCTGCGTCCTTTTAACGTTGAGAATACATCTCTCAACTGAGCGCTGCCACGTTTGCAGTTTCTTTTCTTGGACTTTAGTTAGAGACCACGTTTGGCATCCGTAAGATATGACTGGCAAGATACATTGTTCGAAGACAAGCCTCTTCCATGCCATGCCCTCGCAAGATAGTGTCGCCCCCCTATTCAGATCCCTTCCGTACATCCCTAACCTCTCTGAAAAAATCCAAAAATCCCTCAGAAGCACATTTCCGAACCTAAATCTAGGTCTATCCACTAAAAATAAACTGAAAACCCTATATACCACACTCAAAGACCCCATCCCACAAGGAAATGATCCAACGTCGTTTACCGAATTCCTTGCTCTACACCACACTGCAACAGCTAGTGTTGTTAAAAGCGAGCCCTGACTAGAGGCTTCAGGCCTGAACCTTGAACCTAACCTCTACAGCCGGAGCTCTGAGGGTTCGATGAAGGCTCGGCAGTGAAGCTTCAGCCTAACCTTATCAAGCCCTGAAGGTTCTCCCTCGAGCCTTGAAGGCTCGGCCTTGGAGCCCTGGGAAGGTAGAGCTTAGGCAAGCACGGTTATAGTAGTATAGTAGTAGTAGGACAGTGTTGCCATCACCGTCTCACAGAAGAGTTTATTTTTTAGGAAAATTTACTATTTTTACCCAATTAGTGATCCATATAATTAGTTTATCAATGAAATGGTAAATTTAATTGCCAGCGAATAATTTCAATGTGGCGGAAAGAATTTAGGACGAATCTACTAAAGTATATTTCATGAAACAGCTGTTTGCCCGCCATCCGCCATTTTGGAAATGTAAAGTAAAAGGCTTCAAAGCCTGCGCCTTCTCCCGAGGCGAGCCTTCAAGGCTCGCGCCTTCTACTAAGCCGAGCCTTCAAGGCTCGCGCCTTCTATCGAGCCCTGTCCAAGCTCTGAGAGCTCGAGCTCTTAGGAGCCGCGCCTTCTAGCCTTAAAGGTGCGCTCTTTTACAACACTAGCAACAGCACTTACATTGGGCAGACGAAGAACCGCATTCATAGCAGACTCACAACACACAAATACAACATTAAGAAAAGAGACATTAAAACCGCACTTTCTAGACACGCTATCACGGATGAACATAAATTTGATTTCCAAAACTTCTCCATCCTCTCCACTGAACCTTGAGAAGCGTCTCCTTTCTGAATCCATATATATCCATCTAGAAAACAATCCCGTCAATGACAAAATTGACAAACAAGTCATCTCCTCAACCTATTCCAACATTTTCCATATCCTCAAAACCTCCCGTTAGGTAATCCCACCCTGTTCGTTGCCCTATTCCCACACACCGTCTGATCCTTCCCTGTACCTGCAATACCCATCGGCAAGTCCTTTATATCTTTACCGCCGTCCCTCTGTCCTTACTCCCAGGTCGACTTCTCCCCACCCCCTCACCCCCATCCTCTCCTGTCTAGCCCTGGCCCAATCCTTCCCTGTACCTGCAATATCCATCGGCAAGTCCTTTATCTTTACCGCGGTCTTTACCCTCCGTCCTTACTCCCAGCTCCACTTCTTTCCACCCCCTCCCCCCATCCTCTCCTGTCTAGCCTTGCCCCATCCTTCCAGTCTTCAGAAATGTTCTCTTCTTGAAACGGGACAGTTCTCAATCTTCTCAATAGGTATGTTACTATGACACTTCTACTGTATTCTCTAGGATACCCTATACATGTATATTTATTTATATTGCTATTATTATACTATATATATATATATATATATATATATATATATATATATATATAAATATATATATATACATATATATATATTTATATTTATATTTTCAAGCATATAGGTACTCATATTTATGTTAATGTTTCTAGCCTTTTTTTTTTTTTTTTTTTTTTTTTTTTTTGTCCTTACCATTGTTACACCATATATGTTTTTACAGCCCTGAAGATGGCTTGTATAGCAAGCCGAAACGTTGGCGGCAATAAATATACATTTTAGCAAATAAAATGTGTTTTATTGAATAAGAACACTGACCGAAGCCCCGACGATCAACGCTTCCTACTTCCGAACGGTCGACCATATCTTCTCTATTAAATTTTATATCATTAACAAAGTCTCCTGCAGAAGGGTGGATATTGTACTCAATTCTTATGTAAGGAGAAGCAAGTTCAGGAGTTTTAGTATCTATGCGATCGCTGAAAAAAGGAAGGGTGGCAATTTATCGATACACTGGTAATAATGACCCAAATGAAGGCCCCCCGTAAAAAAAAAAAAAAAAAAAAATTAAATAAACAAATATTAATATTACTTATTTCTATAGCTTGACCTTCTAAATTCAATAAAAATAAACAAACCATCAAAGCCCAAACACCATTTAACCGGAGAGCAGGATCAGGCCTGTGAGTAAGACTACATAGCAGATCAACTGCACCAGATTCTAGAATTGGTTCCTTAGCAGGAGAAAATTCTAACAATAGGTTACAAAGAGTAGAGCTCGCAACACTTAACATATCGTCCGTCGCACCCTGGAGGACTCCCATCAGAGGTTTCCATACAGAATGATCCTGAAATGCAAAACATATTGTAAGCAGGCTAAACAGAAAGTTTCATTACATTTTATTCAAAATAAAAAACTTGTACTACAATTCTAGACACTGATTTTAATAAACCCAGAGGTAAGTAGGTTTCAGCCCTATACTGACTAGAAAAATATGATAACCTGCCAGAAAAATTGTGTTGAACCATTAAGTTAATAGGGAGTGGAGGGAGGGTAAACGAAATAGGTTGAACCCTATAATCGGCCATTTCAGTGTGACCAGTAACGCGCGAACATTTGAATTTTCAAGGAAATAACTAGTTTATTATTTGTTTACAATCATATTCAGATTCAAATATTCAAACATCACTGGTCACACTAAAATGGCCGATTTTAGACCTAAAATTTTTTAGCTCTGGAAGATATATAACACTCCCTCCACTACCTACTAACTCAATGTGTTGAACCCACCCATAACAGGAGAACAAATGATTATGAAATACATATTCATATAAACTTTTTTCCTTTTTGTGGTTTCAGGAACCCATCCCCGAATTTTGTAAAAAGTATTTGTGAAATACTCTGCACATACATACATACATATATATATATATATATATATATATATATATATATATATATATTAAGCTATTTGATAATTAATACAATCAATGGATAAAATAGGGAAATTATATAAATTGTCACTTTTATAAATATCCATGACAGGTTAGTTACTTTTTTCAGCAATCCCATTGCTGTAAAAAGTCAACCTGCCACATGAGGGGCTCAAAACCATATACATGAGGATCCAGTGTGCGGATGTGTGTATACAAAAGAAAAATAATTTTCTGTGGAGTTTACTTACAAGAAAGGTAGTTCTTAGTTGCTGGACAGAACGAGAAAGTGAGTGTAGACATCTAACAGCAGCCAGCCTTACTTTGTCACTTGGATCTTCAAGCCCACAAACCACCTCTTCCATTAACCTGTCAGTTTCGATAATTTTTTTCCTGATATCTTCATCGTTAGCACCCAATGAAGCAAAAGCCTAAAAAAAAAAAAGAAAAAAAATTATAACAAAAAAAGTACCTCCCCAGTTTACATTATATTTGTGAGGAATGTGCCTAAACTAATTGTCACAGATACAAGAAATATATTAAAATACTATCCCTATTTGCTCATCATTTCAACAACTTTTATTTTTTTAATTTCTTCTTTACACAAGGTTTCAGCTTTAAGCCATTATCACTTAAATCAAGCAGTCCTTTCTAATATTTTATAGTTTAGAGCTTGTCTTTCCGGCATTTGGCATCTAGTTATTTCCTTAAAATTATTTTTATAAAATGCATTAATCCTATTTACCACAGTTATTAATTCAGCACTTATCATATCGTCGATTCGAAGTATCGAATGTGGAAAAATGCTTTTTTCATTTTCAATTTTTCTGATTGCTGTTGGACAGATGTACGATGTAGCAAACTCTTGAAAATTAATGAAAAATGATTATTAATTACAGAAAATCAAACTAACAAATGTGCGGTAAGTCTAATTAAAATTTATCATAAGATAAAATATATATTTAAGTCATGTATAAGGTACCAGCCACTTTTCACATTCGATACTTTGCATTTTTATCGACGATATTATTATAATGATTAAACTTTAAATTATTACTTTCAAAAATATTAAAGGCATCAGCTGGCTAGAATAGAGTGGTAACCTGTAGAAAATTGTGGTCTATATAAGTTGATGTTAAAATTTAAATAAATTATTTCCCAGAAGTCAAAACCTAACCAAAACTTATTTTCTTTCAAAAAAGACAATTATTATATTACTGGTTAGAAAACATATTATTATAAAAATCAATAATGGTTAGGAGGCCCGGTGGCCGTGAGTGTTAAGGCGTGAGCACTTAACACTCCGTGCCAAGGGCCATGAGTTCGATTCCCACTAGGGGTGGTGACTTTTCTTCGGAAAAAAGAAAAGGCATCAGCCCTATCCAGGCTAGAAAAGGGAGGTGACCTATAGATAACCCGTCCTAAAAGTCTGAGTTAATTGTAATGGATGTTAAAATTTAAATAAATAAACAATTATGGCTAGGTTTGGAGCTGAAAAAGCACTACAAAAATTAAAATTTCCCTTGATGGGACATAGTTAAGATCACGAATGTCATAATTAGAGATGAGCAGGAAGTAAATTTTAATTAAAAAAGATATATACGGTGAAAGTGGCCCCTGAAGAGATCAGGAAGGCAAAAGGAAAAGAGAAGGGGGATGTTTCGTATTTTATTAATGGGATTTGGGTTTCAAGCAGGATGTATTTAATATATGGAAAATGTTGGAATACATAGAGGATTCCATCGTTTTCCATATATGAAAAACATCCTGCTTGAAACCCAGATCCCATTACTAAAATAAAACCTTTCATATATGTCTGGATTCCATTATTACCTCATGTTTATCTTCCACCACCCAAATGGGTAGTCAATACTCCCCGGCCCTCTTTTCCTCAAACTCGCCTCGATTCAGGAAATTCAGAAATGGTTGCACTTCTGTGAGACATAAATCTCCCCTTTTTTTTTCTATGGTTCATCGACATCTCGGCCATTAGCGCCGACATCCTCATGTTTCTCAACGGGCCGTGAGATGAGAAAACTCCTGCCGCCAGTGGGACTCGAACCCACTATCTTCCGCATGAGAATCTAAGGCGTTAGCCATGGGGAGACCCTCATAGTTCTCCTTCAAATAGGTAATCCAATTATCATCCTGTATGTATTCATTAAATATATCTATTTTTACGTTACTCATATTTTAAGTTTCAAATCTGTATCAATTTCCCTTTAATTTAAGCTAGAGCTCAGACATAACCAACTGATGGCTGACCATATTTGGTCAGAAAGCAACAGCTTTTTAATCATTCCAAGGAAAATATTTTTTCTATCACAAATTATTCTCCTTGGAACGATAGATAATAATCCTCCGGCCTATTTATATGTTGGTTTCATGTGATTGTTTTATTGTATTCACTTTCTTTCTTTTTCTTTTTTTTTTTTTTTTTTTTTGAAATTCTGTATATAGATTAGTATTAATGCAGTCCTTTTTTTTTACAGACCTGTTGAAAGCTTGAATTTCAAGCCAAAATATCAGCAAACATAAAATGCATTTTCTTATAAAAAATGGTATTTTTATTAAGATTCCTACATTTTGGGAGCCTCAATGAAGACGAGATCAGAAGGTTAACTGAGGTCAGGCAATACCTAAAGTTCATTAGGAGGTAACTAATCTAATTTAATCTAATCTAGTTTTATTAAGACACCACATGTCAGAACTCTGACTAAATATACCTTCATAATTTAATTTTAATGTTGTTCCAAAATGCATAGAAGTTCTTATTCTTATAAATAAAGGATATTTTTCATTTTATTTCACAAAAACGTGTTAACTCATATTAATGATATGATTACATAAATAATACATTCAACTTCATTATTTGAGTAGAAAGTAGGATAATACTAACCCGAAAGGCTGCTTGCTTCATCTCGGCTAACATATTCGGATCAGGATATACATTGTTGTTATTATTATTTGTTTCGGGTTGTGAGTGCAGCATGCTAGCCAACGTAGGAATCAGTTGATTTGAAATAGATGCAAGCCTCTGGAGATCAGTGTTAACTTCTGTCAAGTATGCAATTGTTTCCGCTGCTACTACTCGTTCTTCACAAGAATGGTCTTTCTTACAAAGTACTACCTGAAAAAAAAAACATATATATGTGTTAGTTGTACAAAGAGTTGTAGTGTTTTTGTATTTCCCAATAAAATTAATTAAAAGTGATTACAAGTGCCTTTATTGGAGTAAAACCTCCATGCTTCATTTGTGTTTCGAGCAATTTCCAAAGAAGCTGATTAGGTTGAATTCACAAAAGAATATCTGATAAATCTCTTTAAATTCCTACTTCTTGTTTATCCATTCTATGAACCACATACCACTTATTATTATCATTGCACTATATGTTTCATGGCCTCCATGCCAACTCCTTGGGGGCCTAAACATTTTTAAACTACATCACCTTAGTTAATCCAATAAAACATTTCCATTTAACATATTATTAATGGCCTACTTTAAAATTCATCTCTAAAAATTCTAATATTTGTCAATCTAAATATATAAAAATCAGCTGTTTGTCTGTCTGCATGTTTGTTCCTTGTAAAAATCTATACTGTTTAACCGATTTTGGCTAAACTTGGCACACAGGTAGTTCTTGATCCGGGAAGTGTCATAAGCTAGGTCAAAAATCGTCTATCAGCTGTTTGTCTGTAACTTTGTTGCTTATACAAATCCATACCATTAGACCGATTTTGACCAAATTTGGCACACAGGTAGGTCTTGATATGGGAAGTGTCATAGGCTAGGTCAAAATCATCTACAACTCACAGTTCGAAACTGTGGACCGGAACAGTTACAGATTTACAGTATTAGATTTTCATATTACTTATTTGGTTTTTAATTTTTGTCGCTTTTATAGCAACAATTTCACAACTTTCAGTACTGAATATCTCTTCTAATGGATAAATCATTATGCTAACCATTGAATTTGACAATCCTATTTTTCAAAATATTAAAATTCTATAGACAAAAGTTTTTATGACATTGTGAACAGGAGATATTAATTTCTCTTAATATGATGATCTAAATACTATTATACATATACATACTATCATCTTACAAGGCATGGTAGAGTTTTATACAAAATTTTTGAATCTTCAGCAGCTATTGCTCCAGCTCTATGGATGTAAGTAAGACATTTTGCCGAGGCTAGTTGCATTTCACTGGGGCGGTCTCGTGACATCAGACCAACGAGCAGTTCAGGTACAGAAAGACCGCCAAAGCTAAAAAAATTATCATGAGAATGTTTTTATAATAAAAAAAAAATCATTTATATGCAAGAAATGAAAATATATTATTACCTGGCACTGGCAATTATAGAAGAAACATTCGTGTTTTGATATGCTAAATTTGCTATACAATTCAGAGTGGGCATTAATACTGAGTAATGGGGGGAGCATAATAATGCTGCTAATGTGTAAATAGCTCCTTGGTCGCATAGTAGCATTTGGTGATCAATAGTCTGAAAACCGAAAGAATAGCAAATTAAAATGCGCAGGAACATAGACAATATAAAATATAAATCATTATCAAATTATACCTTGCATGAAGAGCTTAAAATTGTTGTAACGCATATTTGATTAGAAACAGACTGCATAGCTAAATTAAGTAAATGTGTAACTGTTTGCTGCTCTCGAAATATAAGTTCATAAGGAGCATTTGGATGAGAAAAAATTGAACAAGCACATCTTAAGCAGACGTCCGTCAACTTGGAATCATCATTAGATAAGATGCCTGAAACACAAAATATATGAAAATGTAATTAATAAAATTATTAAACATTGTGAAGAGATAGTCGGCCGCTGGGATTCATAAGTTGTAGTTGATCAGGGGTGTGGGTGTGGTCATATGTTAAATAAAAGATTCTATTTTATAACTAAAATGAGTTATAATTGTCTGCAAGCCTGGGAGTAATAAGAAATATAGCCTCCAAGAAATGGAACTGTCCCTCTCCTCCATAGCCCTGAAGATGGCTAATTCAAGCCGAAATGTAGGCATCTACAACTCATTTTAGTTATAAAATATGGTTTTATTCAACAGATGACCAAACCCCATCATCTACAACTTCTATATTATTAAACAAGGTTCATCCCTTGATATAGAAAGAGAAAAATTAAATTATTACTTTGCCCATACCAGGCGTAATTTTTAGTTCTTTGTAGCAAAACTCATGGAGTCTCTAAACAGAAAGATATGTAGTAAAATTTTCGGTACAATATCGGTACAATAGGAATAGCGTTTACTCTAGTGCCAAATTATTAATTTTTTATTTATTTTAAATTTCTTTCACTGAAAATCGGCAGACAATTCCCCAACCAATGAGGAGCATGTGTGAAAAAGAACAACATCGGTTCATTAATTCATTCTATATTAAAAATGAGGAAATCAAACAACATCTCATCTGTTGATAACTCTTCGGACATACAAAGAAAATGAATTCCTGCAGGTTTTATTTATTTATAAGATGTCCTCTGAAGAAGGAAAAATCTTGGAGCACTGCTCCTACTTTACATATGTTTATTAAGCGATTAACATTTATAAATGAGCTGAATTAATTCAAATTTCAACAACCACTGCATCGAAAAATTTGATCAACGCACATGAAACTCAGATGAGTGCATATAAAAGATAATTATAGATCGGAAAGCACCAAAGAATTAACTCACATCCACAAAACACACAAACATCAAAAACGTGCTGGAGCAAATACTTACAGTTCAGGAGAAGAGGAGCGATCCCAAAATCTATTAGTTGTTTGACATGAGAGTCTGTCCCTTTGGCTAATGATCCAAGAGTGACTGCAGCTTCAGTCCTTATTTCAATAGGTATAGAAGCATCTTGCAAGAGCTGCATCAACCTAGTAACCACCCCTTGTGCAATAACACTCCCTTTTTGGCGATTACTTCCAATCACAGAATTCTTCAAACAACTAAAAAAACAAATGTATTTTATAGGTAGACAATAAAATTAGAACACAATGAATCAATGTAACACAAACATACACTATTGCCTCCAAACATTTTAGCTGGTCAGAAGAGTAAAGTTCATCAATATAGGATCTACAACTCTCAACATCCTGCAAAAGCAAACCTTTAGACATCGCATATAACCAAAGACAAGATCAAAATGAGTATATCAACTAAATACCATAAAAGGATGAGCCACAGATAACATTCTACGGGAGGGAAACTGGGAAACCTAACGTGTACCCAACCGGCCTCAAGACTTTCATGGATTTTTCCAAAGCCCTCTGCCATCTTGAACTATTAGTTCGGTATTTAGTGATCTAATTTATCTTATATTTGTTGAATGTTTTATAGCTCTTATTTATAAAAGTGAAGTCAACATTTTATTTTTATGAGCGGTAGTGAATGTCATAATTTTACTAATCGATTTCTTAAACAATTTCGCGAAATAACCTTGTTAGTAGACCATCTTGTTAAGGTTTGAGTTGGAGAGAGTATTGTGTAGTTTGGTTCGGAGTTTTAATCTCAATTAAAGCCAATTTCTTTCCTTTAAATGCAGTATTTATTTCTGCTGTGTCATGTAGAATATATTAATGAAGAATGAAATTCCTGATTCTTCGAGTTGTAATTTGCTATTACCCCAGAAAATTAGTGATAACGTTTTAAACTTTGTTTTGAGTATGGTGGCCCGGCCGTCTGCAGTTTAAAGCTAGACATTAATGAGTATAAGATTTGTGTATAACTACATTACGAAGAAGGTTAGTAAATTATATTATTACTTTAGAAATTTATTAATGCTCAATTGAAACCTATCATTTCAATTTTTGCTTTCCCTAACTTCTTTTATATTAACACTTTGTTCCCAGCCTTTTCATTTGATATTTATTTGGTCTTATATTTTATAATTATTCTATATCTGTAATTTGGCTAAAAAATTATATGTCTGGTTTAGATGTCTACGGATCCCACCTTAGTTCCACCTGGCACTCTTCCAACAACATTTATTCCTACCACTTCTGCTGGAAAGTATGTTTTTATGCTACATTGATTCTTTTTAGTTTTTTATTCATGAAGTCTACCTATTTGAGTGTAATTAATTCATTTTTTTCAGTGTCGGATATATGGTTATGTCCTATCCTGGGCGACCCCAGATGGTTCCTGGGATACATATGCCACCTGCGATGGGAATGCCCTATATGCAGATTGGAGGTTTTTTATTAATCCACTTTTTAAAATTGTTTAATAACCTATTGTTTTTGTTTCACAATGCATCGGGTGATATGTGTTTTCAAGTTTTTTAACTGATAACAATAGGTCTTTCCTTTATACTTTTAGCAAATAGTAATAAGGCTAATAGATAATACCAACTCTTGTCATTTGCAAAAATGAATTTAAACCCTAATGCAGATTATAATTCTGTATTTGAATTTTCTAAGTATTTAAAGTATCATTATATTAATTTTTTATTTAATTTATGAATGTATTAGATAACTTATTTAATTGTCTTTATTTTTAATTTCAGCTCCACCACCTCTAATGCCTGGTGTTCCAATGCCGATGGGTCCAGTGAGTATACTTTTACACTATCAATTATTTATATTTTTCTCTAATGATATTCGGAAGAGATTTGTGGTAATTAAGATTTTTATGAGGGCTATTGACTATGTGATTGTGTATAGTTCATGACGGTTGATGAGAAAATATAACAAATCAGAGATTTGTAAGGCACATAAATTTTTGAATGCAACTTGACTCTTCATTTCTTATTTTCAAATTCGAGACTAAGTTAAAAAAAAGAATGAGTTATAGAATGTCTGCACAGTTGGCAAGTTCGATTAAAGTTTATTCTTAAAGCAGTTCGGAAAGGAATACTAGTCTATTTTAGATAAGCCATTCAAGAAAATAGTTTTTTTTTTTAGTTGCCGCAAATGTCAAACGTTTGATTTTGTTTGGCAATGAAAGTCTGGTGGCACATACACTTTATTTTACAACGTAGTGGGGTAATTGTTTGCACTCTTTTCACAAAAATTCAACTTATTCAGTTCTAAGTGGGATACTTTAACAAATATGCAAGGTAGGGATTGTCGGTGCTCGGTCACTGCTTAACTTACCACCCCCGGTTAATATTCACCATCGAGACCGAATCAAACAACTCCCTTCCTTTTCTTGACATACTCCTCATAAGAAATACTGACGGCTCTATATCCACTGATTGGTATACCAAACCCACCTATTCTGTACGACTTCTCCATTACCTTTCCTCACACCCAAAACACCAAATCCTCAACACTGCCAGTAACTTAATAAATCGAGCCCTCCCCCTATCAGACACCAAATTTCACGCTGCCAACAAATCCCGACTCCTCGATATCCTTAAAGCCAATGGATTTCCTACAAACATCATCACCCATCTCATAAATTCTTTTAATAACCCCAAACCCCTCCCCACTACCCAAGACAATATAGTCCCTCAATTCAGAGGCCTCCCATATATCCCAAACCTCACCGAAAAAATCAAAAAAATCCCTATGCAATACATTCCCCACTCTAAAACTAGGACTATCGACACAGAGCAAACTAAAAAACTTATATACGACTCTAAAAGACCCCATCCCACATAAAGACAGAACCAATGTGGTCTACAGAATCCCTTGTATTACACCGAACTGCAATAGTGCGTACATTGGACAGACTAAAAACCCAGTAAGAAAATGAATCAACAATCATAAAAACGATGTAAGGAATAAAGACAGCTTTAACTAGACATGCCGTCACAGACGGACATGACTTTGGTTTTGACCAATACTCCATCCTCCCCACTGAATCCAACAAAGACAAACGCCTCCTTTCCGAATCAATATTTATCCACCTAGAAAATAACCCAGTAAATGACAAAATTGATAAAGAAGTCATCTCCTCTACCTACTCCAACATCTTCCATTTATTAAAAACTTCTTCCTAATACTCCATACCGCCTGCAATATAGTCCTTCATACCTGCCTCCCTTCCATTAACACAAAATTTTATGACATCTGACCCCACGACGCCGCTTTTTCTTTCATCTCCAAAGTACTCTGTTCATTGGGTGGTCCAGAACCCCCCCCCCCCCCTCACCAACTCCTTTCCCCTAAGTTTCCTTCTATCAATAGTCAGAAATGATCCCGCATCTGTGAGGTATAGTTCTCAATTTTCTCACCGGCAAGCCCATCTTGTTATTCTTATATCTGCTCTAATCTAATCTGTTATTCTTATATCTGTTCTAATAATCTAAGCACTACTATAGGACATTGTTCTTCTAGCTGTTAATTATGTTTTTATATATATTTTTTTTCATATATGTATGTATATATGTGTATGTGGGTATATATATGTACATATGTGTGTGTGTGTATATATATATATATATATATATATATATATATATACATATATATATACATATATACATACATAGATATATGTATATGTTATTATTAAATCTGTCCTACTTGTTTTTACAGCCCTGATGAAGGCTTGAATTTCAAGCCGAAACGTCGGCAACAATAAAACCATTTTCACTCTAAAATGTAGTTTTATTAAGAAGCAGTGACCGAACCCCGACAATCCCTATCTTGCATCATCAACGGTCAACGATCTCCTCTTAATGTTTAACAAATATGTTCATTTTCATCTACAAATTACAAAGAGTACTTTAATTATAGTTAATAATTAGGATGTAATCATAATAAAAAATAACCTGTACAAGTGCTTTGGTGACAAGTATTAAGCTTGTGTAATTTAGGCTTAAGATATAGTAGGCTTTCTGAGGCAAATAGGAGGGGGGGGGTCATTCATTAAGTAACACAACAAATTGATTTAGGTCAAAAATGGTTTTATAATTCAATACTTTAGGATTTCGAGTCGGCATCCTTGTAATTACTTCTGATCAGTTGTTTGGTTAGATTTTGTATATATATAGCCTATTATTCAGTTAGTTAAAAATGTCAAGTCCGATTGAGAATTTTAACATGCAAGAACAACTTGCTGTGATAGGATTTTTAGTTGCAGAAGGTGTTAAAGGTAGTGAGATCCATGTAAGGATATTAAAAGTGTATGGGAACAATAGTTTAAACCAATCGAATATTAGTAAGTGGATGGAACAATTTAAAAGAGTTGGAGATGAGCAGCGAACTGGACAGCCAGTCAAAGTTGCAACTTCTTCCTTTGAATCTTGCATTGACATGATTATCCTAGATAACTGTTGAACTGATAGCAGAAAAAGTGAATGCAAGATTTGGATCTGTCTATAACATCATTCCCAATAAGCTGCTATACAAGAAAACTTGGGCATGAAGGTTGCCAAGACAATTTACAGACATCCACTAAGAAAAAAGGTTTCAAATCAGTCAATAGTTGAAAGCCCGATGTTAAACTCAAACTATGTTTTTTATTTACTTAAATTGTTCTTCCAAAATACTCATTTTATTGTTCAATGGAATTTTAAAAAATGTCCAATTAAAAACTGAGGCAAACAAAGATAGATAATTTTTCACTTGGCCTTTGGGAAAACTCTTATTAAGCTGTTATTTCTCCAACTGAAGTTTTTTAATTGTGAAGAGCTACAATAATAAAGGAATATTCTCTTTTTTTTTTTCAGATGATGGGTGGTCCTCCTATAGCTCCTATGGTGCCTCGACCTTACAGGCCAAGCCCAGTAACTACATCAGCACCACCTAGACCTAAGGCTGCTCCACCTGTACGCTACTTGCCACCCCAGCCTGATGGCCCATCTGTCACTGTTTTCGTCGGAAATATCACAGAGAGAGCTCCTGATCAAATGATTAGATTCATTTTGTCTGCCTGTGGACATGTTACATCTTGGAAGCGTGTGCAAGGTAAGTTTTGGTTATAAATCTTTATAAACACACAACTGTGAGAAATGTTTCATAGATACAGTAGAACCCCTCATATCTGGCCACAAGATATTGTCTACTTGGAAAAAAATGTTTCCTGAATGTAATGGAATTTGTTTCAATCCCTAATCCAATTGTCAATAAGTGTGGCTGAAATACTTACAGATCATATTGATCGCAAGATCCAATCTTCTGATGTAGGAGAGTGGCTGCTAGAGGGAAATATGGCTGTTGTCACCAATGAGTATCTTGAAAACAATCAAATCGTGGCAGTAATTCTTCATGCTGAAATGGAGGAAAATTAGAGGTTCGACGGAAAAAAAAAAAGTCACTCAACACCTAAAGAGTCTCTTTGGAAATCTAATAACAAGATTAGATAATTAATTTTTTAAATGAATTAACCTACTTATATGCATTCTTGTATGTACCATTTTTCTACTGTTTTTTCTCCTGTAAAAATGCACATGTTGCTACACACATATGTTTGTTGGTGTATTTATTTTTCAATATACACATTTATACGCCTTTTTATTGTTCTCCGGATTAGCAGAGCTCTTTTCTGTTTCGACCTTTCTCTGTTCTCTGGATGGATATGAGGGTTTCTACAGTAATATTTTGTTGCTATATTGTAAAAATATAAATAAGTCATATGGATGCTTTAAATCTGTCCATGGCAGCAATTACTAAACCAATTTGGGAATGAAATTCTTTCCTATATATTTTAGCCTAATTATCTTTTATTTATAGGGTTCGGATTTTGTGAATTTGGAAATCCGGATGCTGGTCTTCGTGCAATCAGACTGTTACATGATTATGAAATCGGCGGGAAGAAACTAGTCGTCAAGGTTGATGCTAAAACACAAACTGTTCTTGAAGAATATAAGAGTGAGTATTATTTTCTTTTCCTCGTGTCACACTTCCCTGTATTACATTTAACAAGAGGGTACTCTAAGTCCTTTCCACAGTAGACAGGTAAGGTATTGTACACTAAGAGGCTTAAATTAATCTAATTACTCATAATCATATTTTGATGAATGTTAGATAATATTTTGTTTCTAATTGTCTTCTGGTTTAATAGATGAGAAAAGGAAAAAAGCTGGGAGTAGTTCACCATTACAGGATGAATCTGTTGACGAAGATGATTATATGGATGATGATATGAAAGCAACTGACAAAGCTGCTCTTGACAGAATTGCCATGATTCTATCAGATTATGAAAATGAGATGAAGAACTATGTCCCTCCTCAAGCCGAAGAAGTTAAGCCAGGTAATTTTTTATTCTTTTTTACTAATGGTTTAACTAATCTTTCCACATTAAATTTTTAATTTAGTCGGTTTGGAAAATATCACAACCCATCAGTGAAAAGGATTGAGAATAAAATAGTGAGTTAGTAAATGATTTATTATTTTCCATAACTTTTTGTTTTGTGTAGAATTAAATGTTACTTTTTTTTTTCATTAGCCCCAGAGATAAAACTTCCTGTTCCACCACCTCAAGTCAAGCACGATGGACCAGTTGTAAGTATAAATTCTTGTACATTTTAGTTTATAGTTAATATTATAACAAAGTTTTAAATTGGTAATTCATAGCACCATTTCTGTAGTGTGTTCAGATAGATCGTTCAGCTCAATTACACATGTGTGAACTTCTAGGTGGGAAATATTCTTCACAATTCCAGCATTTGCTGATTCCATTTCATTGAACAATACAGTACATGAAACACTAAAAATTGATTATGTCTCTGGGAAATCCTCCAGGGACACAGCTGAAATATCAAATAGGGGCTTACATTCTTCAAATGCAAAAAAGATCCAAGCTAATATATATCAGCACGTAGTCCCTGGATCAGTCTTCTGGCGAGCTTATATATCAGCTCACACTTCCCAGGGTTCATCTTCCGGCAAGCTGTAATATCAGCCAACTGTCTCCCTGGCATGTCTTCCAGGCTGATATATCAGCTCACAACTCCTTGGGTTCATCTTTATCCTTATAACCGCTAACTGTCAAGCGGGCCAAGCATGTTCGTAGGTGTGAAGGTTTGGCTAGGTCTAGTCTTCCCTTAACTGTAAGATAAGATCGTGATTCTCCTGGTCTTGGCTGTTGTTTAAAAATAAATGTTTCCTCTCTTCGTACGCCCCTTCAACCATTAACCCTTTTTTTTTTTTTTTTTTTTTTTTTTTTTTTTTTTTTTTTTTATTATTATATGGAAGGAATACTAAAAAACTAAGAGTCTAGCCGATCGTGGCGAGTTCAGCTCCCAGACCACATATGAGATGTTCAGAACCAGAGTGGACTATCCACCCTGGGAAAATTGAGTTTGAAAAATGTGTCTTCAAATATAAAATACACATTGGACCATCTGTTAAGTGGCTTTATCTCTTAATTGGTTTTGAAATTAATATTATTCTCAATATAGCCTTCAGAAAGCATGACAGGCTGTGATTTAACTTTTCACACTCAATTTACAATAGTGTGGGATAGTCCGCTCTGGTTCTGAACGCCTCATTTATGCGTATCGAGTACTGGGGGCACTATTCTCACGCCTGCATTTATGCTCTCAGAGCAGGGGGTTGAAGGGTTAACAATGATCACCAGTTAGTTATCGCTGTAAATAGTGGGAAAATGAAGTAATGATAGATACTTCTTTGTAAGGGTCTCTCCATGGTCTTGTGGCTGACGCCTTAGATTCTCATGCAGGAGATGGTGGGTTCGATTCCCACCTGCAGCAGGAATTGTCTCATCTCACGGCTCATTGAGAAAATTCCTCGCTGCACCATGGATGACTGTGCTAATGGCCCAGAAGTCGATGTGCCTTAAAAAAAAAGCACAAAGAAAAAACTTCCTTGTAGTAAATCATTGTTTTCTATTTTTTTTTTTTTAATTGTTTTAACTGAAACATTCTTTACAGTCTGTTGATTTAACGGATGCCAACATAGAAGATGACAGAAGAGATCTCATAACTCGAGAAATCGGGAAGTTCCGTGAAATTATGAAGGTATGACAAAATTTATTTTCATAAGTTATTTTTTATTATTTTATTACATTTTCTTATTTAGAAACGTTTCAATTAATGGCTTTAATTATCAAAGCCATTCTTTATCAAATCTCTAATGAAAAATCTAATTCCTAAGGTAGCTCTTTTCTTCTTTTTTAATTCTCCAACCAAATTTTTACTTCATGTTTACTTTCATAACACAATTTAATTGTCACACTTAAATATTTCCTTAAAATGAGATGTTTCATATATAATCATCTTATGGCTGCTTGTTCGGTAGGTTAATTTTATGGTTTTACTAGCCATTTTCTTATAAAATCTAAGTTTTTATATTATTCATATAGCCCCTTTATGCAAATAAAAAGTTACTTAATAATGGTAAATTATTTTAATTCATTTCGTTTATTCATTTCGTTTATTTTGATTTTGGTAAAGCCTGTTGAATAGGAATACCAATATAACTAGAGTTATAAGCCCCGTTTACACACACAGGTTTTCCGACAGTTTTGGAGCGGACGCTCCAAACCGGCGCTCCAATCCTGTGTGTGTGAATACTAGCCGCCGAGATGCCAGGAGTGCGGACCTGGAGCGACGTTCCGGGAGTGCACGTTCCGACCTGCAGCGGCATGTTCACACACTTGCTCCAATCAAACGCTCCAGATCTTGCCAGTTAGTGATTGCTAGACATCAGTACAGTTCAGTGGGTTTATTATCAGTTTAATTAAAAATATTATCCGTATAATTAAAATATGTGGAATCGGGACAATCTTGAAGCATTTATTGAATTATACAGAAGTTTTCCCTGCCTATGGAAAATAAAAAGCGAAGAGTATAAAAACTTTTTAAAATTTAAAATTACTTGAAACGTAATGTCGTCCATTCTTAAATAATTTCTGTAATCTTCTGGGTTATTTTCTCTCAGCTCCCGCAAAAGAGGCATATGACCGAAGCGTTCTCTATTTCTTCTCCACTCCTTAACCCATATTTGTCGCGGATTTCTCTGTTTCTTTTGACACAATAAATACAGTGCTACACAAGCAATAGCACTCTTTTTTCTTGAACTCATTTTAAAAAAGTGGTCTTCTCACTGCAAAGTATTCAATTCGACTGACTAGTTACCTAGGAATGTTGGAGCGGCGCGTGGAGTTTCCACCCTGGCGGAAACTCCACGCGCCGCTCTAACATTCCTAGGTAACTAGTCAGTCGAATTGAACACTTTGCTGTGAGAAGACCACTTTTTTTAAATGAGTTCAAGAAAAAAGAGTGCTATTGCTTGTGTAGCACTGTATTTAATGTGTCAAAAGAAACAGAGAAATCCGCGACAAATATGGGTTAAGGAGTGGAGAAGAAATAGAGAACGCTTCGGTCATATGCCTCTTTTGCGGGAGCTGAGAGAAAATAACCCAGAAGATTACAGAAATTATTTAAGATTGGACGACATTACGTTTTAAGTAATTTTAAATTTAATTCGCCCATATATAACGAAAAAAGATACAATTATGAGAGATAGCATTAGTGCGGAAGAACGTTTGGCTGTTACTCTCCGTTATTTAGCCACTGGACGGACACTTCAAGATCTAAAATTTTCATCTTGTATCTCAGCACCTGCTTTGTGTTCTATTATTCCAGAAACATGTTGGGCTATTTATACCGCAATGAAAAATAGTTATTTACAGGTACATTTTACAAAAAGGAATAACTACTTTTTAATAAATTCTGTAATTTTTTATGAGGCAAAAAATAATTATATACATTATATTTAAATAACATTTTGAGTAAAAATATTCTAAAAACATGTTAATTTTACAAGTTTGCTCATTCGTGTTCAAAATAAGATGTATGAGATGAAGTTGAAGATTGGTTTGATAGGGTTAATACCATCGGGTCTCTTTCAATAATGTCTGTGTTTGGTGTGATTTCATTCAATAAACCCTTGCTTAAAATTGTATTTATAAGACGCTCAGCATAAATTGCTTGAACATTGTTCATCTTTTCTAATTTTTTGGCCACATTTACTGTACTGATGTCTAGCAATGACTGACGGGCAAGATCTGGAGCGTTTGATTGGAGCAAGTGTGTGAACATGCCGCTGCAGGTCGGAACTTGCACTCCCAGAACGTCGCTCCAGGTCCGCACTCCTGGCATCTCGGCGGCTAGTATTCACACACACAGGATTGGAGCGCCGGTTTGGAGCGTCCGCTCCAAAACTGTCGGAAAACCTGTGTGTGTAAACGGGGCTAATATCTTTCCATTTCAATATTTTGCAAATTTCGTAATTTGCGATTGAAATACTTTATCGTTGTAATGATTTAGTCACTTAAAAATTTTGAATAAAGAGTCTATCTTTCCTGTCTATTCCGTTCCAAGCCTTTTTTACTTCCTATCCTTCGCTTCCGTCTCTCCTGTATTTGCTATTTATACAGAAAGATATATCTGTTTATATATATTATAATATATAAGTAAAGTTAGGAGTAATCTAGAAAGTACTTCTACTACTAGTACTCTTCTTGTATGTGGTACGTAAGTGTAAACAATTTGGTGCCCTGGCGTGATATAGGGGATGTTGTGAGATGAAGAGGAGAGTTCTGACAGCGATAGCAACCCTTTTTCAGCCACCCATTGCCCAAGACGGTGAGTTCACAATTACAATTAACTTGAGGGCAGGATAAAAATGAAAAAAAAAAGTATGAATTAAATTGTTATAAATATTGAGTCTTTTCTTAAGTTTTTTTTTTTTTTTTTTTTTTTTTGTTTTTTTTAAAAAGGGGGGGAATTTTCCAAGTAGAGTTATACAAAACAATTCAAGTGACCCTCATTGAAATTTGAGTACACAAATCTCGAAGCCTTAAGATCTGAGGATTAAATTGTTTACTTTAAACAGCTTATATTTATTGTCCGAAAATAAGTTATTCTCTAAGTTGAAGGTGAGGGTGGGGAATGATCAATGGATTCTTGAAGTAACTTGCAGAAGTTGCTCTCCAAAATTGTCAGTGTGAAGATGACTTGTCCGCTCAACAAATCATAAAGATTCTTACCCGAACTTAACGTTCACTCTCAAAATTCAAAATTGATGGACCTTAATATGAAATTTAAAAATTATTATAGACCTTAACAACACTTTATATAAGATGCCTGCTGATGAACATAAACAGGTTCATCATCAGGCAAATATAAGTTTTCGAGATATTTTAGAAAGTATACAAAGATCCGAAAACTTTTCATTTCCATTATTTTTTTTTTTTTTTTTTTTTTTTTTTTTTTTTTACGGCGCATCTACAACTTGGCCATTAGCGCCGTATTTCCATTATTAACATTATTTTTCTAATACTTCCTTACCTCCAACTGCAACCAAAATATAAATATTTTCGATTAGATGAATCTGGAACAAGTTCCAACTGAATCAATCAATTCTGAATATCCAAACTGAAAATTAGTTTGGAAAAGTAGTTGTTTCAATGTTTCTCAAAAACGGTTACAGATGTAACATTAAAAATGGCTTAATTTGTTTTCCTAAATTAAATAACCTATAAAGTGAGTACCTGCAAGCTTAACATGAAAACGTAACCGCCCCCCCCCCCCTGTGCAAATTTTGTTCCAAAAACCATGTTCTGGTGGACGGATTCTGCTGTTAACAAAATTGACCTTTCAAATTAGAAGGAAGACTTTTGTACCAAAGTTCATCAAAATCAGCCCTTATCCCTAGTCTAATTTGGAAAGATTAAAATAGAAACAGTTATTATTTTGGTTCCACCTTTCTTGAAAGGTCTTGATTTATGATCTTACCTGGATGGGTCGGCCAACCTCAGAAAGGCCCCCGCTTAAAGGCAAATAGTTAAAAGGTCTTCAAATCTCACTCTTGGAAATCAATATTTCTAACAATAAATTGCTTTTCTTATTTTACTTAACCTGTTTTATTGTCAAATACATTATCCAACTATAAGCAATTAAAAAATAACAAGGAATAAAAACAGACAAAGTCCGTCTCGCAGGACTGCATCATCTTAGCGCGGTTCCGTTCATATCCCTAGTCTAATTTGGAAAGATTAAAATAGAAGCAGTTATTATTTTGGTTCCACCAGTCTTTTTTTTTAAATTAATTATTATAATGGCGTGTCAACCCTTAAGGTCACTAACGCCATTCCTGTGAGTAGTAAAGTCTTGAAAGGTCATGATATACAATCTTACCTGGAAGGGTCCGCTACACTAGAAACAGACCTGCTAGTGACAAGGTCTTGGAATCTTGGAAATCCATATCTCTAACATTAAATTGTTTTTCTTATTTTTCTTAACCTGTTTTATTTTCAAATACATTATCCAACAATAAGCAATTAAAAAATAACAAGGAATAAAAAACAGACAAAAAGAACAGTTCGAATAAGCGAAATCAATTACTTTAAAGATTTAAGCTCTTATTTCTCCGATTGACATCGCCTAATCAAAACTTTCATTAGGACCTTTTTTTTAGAGCATTTAATAAGCTTTCTAATGGTATTCTTCCGTTTCCAAGATTCTCAATCTTTTTCGAGATATTAATGAAAGTAAACAAAGTTACTAAAACTTTTTATGTCTGTTAATAAAATATTTTATTCTAACCCTTCCTTAACTCCAAACGTAACCAAAATTTCAACATATTAGTTTTGATGAAAGTAGAACATGCAGAAAATGTTTCAACTGAATCCCATGATTCTAAGTACCCAAACCAAAAACGGTATTCAAAAAATATTTTTCCAATTTTCTCGAAAACGGTTAAAGCTATCACCTTGAAAATGGTTTCATTCGTTTTCCTAGCCCAGGAATCATATAAAACGAGTACTTAGAAGATTATGAACTCAAAAACGTAAGCGTTACGATTTTTTTTGCGCGAATTTCGCCCCAAACGCCATCTTCCAGGAGGCGGATTTTGCTGGTTAACGAACTTGACCTTTCAAATTGGACGAAGGATTTTTGTACCAAATTTCATCAAAATCGGACCATTCGTCTTCTATCTAGAGAGCGAACAGACAAATATATATATATATATATATATATATATATATATATATATATATATATATATATATATTGTAATGATTAATTTTTACAATAAGAAATAAAGAAATTTTAATTAGTTTTATTATATTAATTTAAATTAATCTCAGGGATCAAAGTTCCGAGTGAATTGACGATATAACATTTATCTCCAGACAATTCTGAGATACACACAATATTAAACCACACACAAATAATAATAAAATAATCGACACTACAAAAAAAACAATTCTTACCTCTAAATCAATCCGCTTCCAATAAAACCTCAATTCACTTGGTATTCCTTGGAGGAAAGCTCTGACTTCCACCAACACTGAGAAGCAACAGACCTCTTCTTCTCCCTCTGAATGCTGAGACTAGACTGCTTGTTCTCCCTATGGCTGCTGAGACTAGAGTAGACTGACGCCATTCGAGCAAGCGGGGAAGTTTAGCGTCCTTGCTTCTTAACTTCCGCAGTTTACCGGATTATATATAAAGATAACAATTATGTTTTTTGTAATACAAATAATTAATTTATTGTTATCTGGATGTAAATTTAATATGGATATATTGTATACCAGTATTGTCCAAAAACATTATTAATTTTGATCGTATATAATACGATGTTATTTGTATATCTAGTTTGTGATTTGCGCGGGCTTTTCAAAATATCGATGGTTATTTGAATTTAAAAATATTTTCAAGAATGTAATATATCATTACATTTGCACTCCTGTCTAAAAAAAAAAATAATAAAAAAAAATGATTTTAGTCCGGTATAAAAAATAAATTTAAAATTGAATTTTTTAATTTGGAGTTTCGGAATACAGAGTTCAGAATAATAGCAAGTGTATTATATTATTTTTAAATTTTGATAGCTTACTTCGTCTCATAATTTTTAATTATTTTGATTATATGAATATAGTATTTTATTAATATACTTATTTTAAATTATTTTTATAATTATCAAATTTATTTTAGGCTAAACTAATGATCTTTATTGAAATAAGTTTATTTTAATATACAAAAAACATTATTATTAAATTTATTAATTTTACATAATATCAAAATTTTCTTATCCTAACTAATGTGCTTTCAACATTTATATTAATTTTTAATTATTATTATTATCAATTAAATCTTATACTAAACTAATTTTTGTAACAGATAAAAATTCTAAACTAGTACTACATTTAAAAATTGTCCTGGATCCACTATTTATCATTAAAATCTTTTTTGCATCTGTCCGAATTATTCCTAAGGATTTGTTTTATTCTCTTTCGTGGTGGCCGATTTAATTTTGCAATTTTTTCAATCCCATTTTGATATTGATACTCAAAAAGTATTTTTACTTTATTACCAAATTTGGTGTCCATATTTTTCAGATGATTATTTTTGTTAACATTTTTATTCATTATATTATTTTGATTATTACCATTATTATTATTATAACTCATTATTTTTAAACTAATTATATGATCATCAACTAATTTTTTAATATTATTTTGTTCCAAATTCTCATCCATAACGTCTGTACTTATTTTATTTTTTAAATTATCATTAGTTATATTATTTTTAATTATTTGATTTATTTTTTCATTATTATTATTCAAATTACTCAATAATATTTCTTTAATTTTATCATCTTCATTCACTAAACAAACATACTCACTTTCATCTTTAGTTTCAACAAATATTTTATTTTCTTCACATTTTTGATCAATAATACTACAATCATAATTTAAATTATCTTTTCTTAATTCACTTAAATCGTCATTATTGATTTGTGTATCGTCATTTTCGGTATTTTTAATTAAATTTTCATTATTATTTTCATTAATCTCAATAATTTCTTTACAACTTCTATTATTTTTATTAAAAAGGTTATTATTCGATTTTTCCAACTCTATCGTCTCTTTTGTTATCTTGATTTCCATGTTATTTAAAGCATTACATAAATTGTCCAATTTTTTATTTTGTTCTATTCTATTTGCATCTATTTTATTTTCCAATATTTTATTATTTTTATCAATTTTATTTTCCAATATTTTATTATTTTTATCAATTTTATTTTCCAATATTTTATTATTTTTATCAATTTTATTTTCCAATTTTTTATTGTTTTTACTTAGCTCAACCATATTTTGATTTAGTTCTTTATTTTGTTCTAATAATAGCCTCATCAAATGTTCTAGGCCTTGAGGATGCATCTCATTATCCCTTTCGGAAGTACGGTCATTGGATAGAATTTCCGTTCCTAAGGAACCCGCCGACGATTCTCTGAATGCTATTGCATCATCCTCCTGCAATTCGTTTTCACGTGTTTCGACTATAATATTTATTTCTCCCGGTGTTGTAAAAAATACGTATTCCGGTGATTCTACACTATTTTCCTCACCGTTATTTTGAATTTGTTCAATATTCACGTCAGACATTTTTATTTAAAAAAAAAATTATTTTAAAGTTTTATTTTTAATATTTATTTACTGTTTTTAATTTCAATTCACTCGGCCGTCTACGTTGGGCGCCATTAAATGTAATGATTAATTTTTACAATAAGAAATAAAGAAATTTTAATTAGTTTTATTATATTAATTTAAATTAATCTCAGGGATCAAAGTTCCGAGTGAATTGACGATATAACATTTATCTCCAGACAATTCTGAGATACACACAATATTAAACCACACACAAATAATAATAAAATAATCGACACTACAAAAAAAACAATTCTTACCTCTAAATCAATCCGCTTCCAATAAAACCTCAATTCACTTGGTATTCCTTGGAGGAAAGCTCTGACTTCCACCAACACTGAGAAGCAACAGACCTCTTCTTCTCCCTCTGAATGCTGAGACTAGACTGCTTGTTCTCCCTATGGCTGCTGAGACTAGAGTAGACTGACGCCATTCGAGCAAGCGGGGAAGTTTAGCGTCCTTGCTTCTTAACTTCCGCAGTTTACCGGATTATATATAAAGATAACAATTATGTTTTTTGTAATACAAATAATTAATTTATTGTTATCTGGATGTAAATTTAATATGGATATATTGTATACCAGTATTGTCCAAAAACATTATTAATTTTGATCGTATATAATACGATGTTATTTGTATATCTAGTTTGTGATTTGCGCGGGCTTTTCAAAATATCGATGGTTATTTGAATTTAAAAATATTTTCAAATGTAATATATCATTACAATATATATACATATATATATATATATATATATATATATATATATATAAATAAATATATACATATATATATATATATATATATATATATATATATATATATACAAATTTGAACCACTGTTATTTTCGGTCTCTAGGGGTTCTGAAACGCGAAATTTTCTAGTCGGCACTTCCGGATTGTTTCATTGTATCAACCCTATAAGCGGGGTTCCTCCCTATGGGGGAGGGAGGAACCGCGCTAAAAAGAAGCGTTCGAATAAACGAAATCAATTACTTTAAACTTTTAAGCACTTATTTCTCCGATTGACATTGCCTAATCAACTTTCTTCAGAACCTTTTTTGTAGAGCATTTAGTAAGCTTTCAAATGGTAACCTTCCTCTTACAAAGAGTCTCAACCGTTTTCGAGATATTAACGAAAGTATACAAAGTTACCAAAACTTTTCATATCTGTTAATAAAATATTTTATTCTAACCCTTCCTTAACTCCAAACGTAACCAAAATTTCAACATAGTAGTTTTGATGAAATTCGAACATGCAGAAAATGTTTCAACTGAATCCCATGATTTTAAGTACCCAAACCTAAAAGTTATTCAACAAATATTTTTCCAATTTTCTCGAAAACGGTTAAAGCTATCGCCTTAAAAATTGTTTCATTCGTTTTCCTAGGCCAAGAAGCCTATAAAACAAGTGCTTGCAAGCATATGAAGTAAGCCCAACGATTTTTTCTCGCAAATTTCGCTCCAAAAACCATGTTCCGGTGGGCGGATTCTGCTGGTTAACGAACTTGACCTTTTAAATTAGACGAAAGATTTTTGTACCAAATTTAATAAAAATCGGACCTTTATTCGCTGTGCTAGACTGCGAACCGACAAATATATATATATATATATATATATATATATATATATATATACAAATTTGAACCCGGGCAATGATGACCTCGCAGTTTTTTGCCCTTAAGCACAAGTAAACAAACAACAAATTTGAACCACCGTTATTTTCGTTCTCCAGGGGTTCTGAAACGCAAAATTTTCTGGATTGTGTCATGAGGTCAACCTTATAAGTGGGGTTCCTCCCTATGCAGGGAGCTAAAAGTTCATCGATTGTCATTTATTTTAGACGACAAATATTTAATTAGTGCCAAAATACCAATCTCTTTTTCTGGCAGCAAAAGTTCTTTTATATGTGTAAACCTGTTACTGATTTTATTAATACTTATGATTCGTGAAATATTATTTTCTAGGTTTTTATACAGAAACTTAGGGCTGGCAGTAATTCTCATCAAAATTAGTTACATTTAGTACTTTCTCTTTCCCTTAGTTTATTTCACTATGGTCACTTGAATTGTTTTTTTGTTTTATATATATATATATATATCACTCCCAACTGGTTATATTTAGTCAGTAATATAAGAAAATTTGTATGTTGGATTTATTTTCCTTTTTGTTTTGCACACTTTTGTTATTTAAATGTCATGCCGATAAGGACAAGTAATATTAGTAATAAGAAATTTTTCAGCTTTTATCATGACCCATTTCATATTTTTATTTCTGCTCAATTTTATTTTTATTTCCTATGTATATTAAATTTATCATACATAACCATGAAATTGTAGCTTCGCATGTTCTGAGGTTTTGGTTTTTAATATGAAAGATGCTTAGTTTAAAATGCTTTTAATGTGATATATATAAAGAAGGGTTTTGAATGCTTATGAAAAAGTATGAATCGCCTTGTAAAAATGCATGTTAAAAAACTTATTCTAAAACTACTTCAAAGTCTCTTGTAGTTCGAGCTTCTGCTATATTCTGTGGTGGTATTGTAGTATTTGTTCCCTCTAATATTGTAGAATATTATTTCATGAATTTAAAATAAAAATAAAAATTAATTAAAACCATCTTCTTTATTTTGTAAGAAATAGAATAATGATTTCAGTTTAATTGCTTTTCTAACAACTCACATGCACGTTGAGCTTTTTATTTAATTTGTTTTGTGGTCATTCTTTTTATTGAAATTTCATTGTAAAATGAAATTATACTTAGTATAAATATTAATTAGTAAAAAGTAAAGTCATCACTCAACAATAGTTAGTAGTTGTGATAAATTCATTTTAATTATATCCTGGCCTGATTGTGTGCTACTTAGCTATCTCTCCTGTCTAAAGTGACCAGGGCAAGAGAGCTTCTAAAGTTTTGTTTAGACGTTTTCCTAGGACAGGTATGAAATATTTCTCTCTATTCTTAACTGTTATTGTTTTGTTTTGTTTTTTATTTGTTTTTTTTTTTTTGAACTAGTAACAAAAATATAGTCCTCTGAACTGGCAAGTTCAGTAACCTAAAGAGGTAAGGAATTAATTATACAATTATTGGCAGTATTTCAAAATATTTAGTAGGTTTGCATTACTTTGCCATCAGTCGGAGTTTTGTTCTAGTTAACAATAGAAAAATCAGTAAGCTTGAGTAAAATGGTTTTTCTCCTACACAATCATTTCATTTGGGAAGGGATCGAGTATTTAACACATGCGGGCCCAGCGTCGCAGCATATACGCCCAAGAGATGTGTTCTGTGGGCCAAGCGTCATGGTGTGTGCGTCAGCGGATAGCTTGCCTTTGTTTCTATCCTCACTGCTCTGGGCATTGTCCTATACCCTTCGTATTTGTTTTAGGATCTCATTACGTTATTCCCGGTTAGGTTTGGGGGTCTGGTATTGTATGATATTGAATCCGCCAGTTCAATTCCTTCAGCAGGCCCGCTGTCGAGGCGTATTTGACACAACTAAATTGTAATTAATCCACTAGAAGCACCACATTTCAAACGTTTTTCACTTCTTTTTTTATATATATATATGTTAACTGAAATAACTACAAAAGGAAGACTTGAGCCCTGATGGAAATTTTTTTTTGAAGCCATCGGTCCTGAAAAAGAAAAATTAGCTAGTTATTTAAATTTCTAATTAAATAAAGATCTTTATAATAATTTATCCATGGCAAGTTCTGACTCTCAACATCTCATAGTGTTTGTGACAACTTATACAAAACACTTTATCAGGGATAATCTGTTGGCAGTAGTTTCTCCCATAAGTTTCTTATTCTTGCATTTGTTTTGCAAATAATAATGTCACTTTTCATACGTGTCCAATCTTGATATTTCATCATTTGTTTGCTCAGTATCTGTTTCTGCCTGATTCTACTAATGAACTTCTATCTAATTCTTCCTGATGAGGGAGTCAGGGAATGTGTAAATAGCACAATTAGCTGGATTCAGTGTATATATTTCTGATTCTAAAATATTTTTAAAGCTTTTCTTTATTTGGTTACTTTATCTCATCAAACATTTATTTGCAGTAGAAGATAATGTTACTAATATTTGTGGGGTTGCATTAAGAACTTTTAAAGGAGTTTTGAAATTATCAGAAATTGCCTTATTCGTAATAGAAGTTGAAGCCCTTCTGATTTATTTTCTTTGACAGATTCTGTTAAAGTGAAGATAGAAAATGGAATATAAGTTTCCAAGGAGATTGAAAGTGTTTGTTTCTATTATATTGCTCTATGAATTAGAATTGTCTTGAACTCTGCTTAACAAGAAGAGGGTAGAAACCTTTAGAGAACCTATCCCAAAATCATCTGTGTCAAAAAAAATAGACTGAAAATTATTTTTAGTAATAATGGTTTATCCCCGCCCAGACGATTGCGTATGCACAATTGAACTCCTGGGTTTATTCTGGACAGGCTGTAGCAATATTTTGATCAATATTCTCTACTTGGCTTTACAGTCCATTCAACGAACAGTTATAGATGGAAATTTTTGGAACACAATTTTTGACTCCGTAACTTTGTTTGGGCTGGACAGGAGGTGAATATATCAAAAGTCCTCACCCGTAGCCTTTGTGCTGGGGGGGGGGGGGTTTAGAAGGTCCCATTTTTTGGGTTTTCACTTATATCTCGGAAACCCTGCGTCCTAGCGACATGATTATTCTATAACAAATGAAAGCTGATTAAATTTCCTTCAAGTTCTATTCTATAAAATTTTTCGAGATACCTGTAGGTTTCGAAATATCTGCTCTTGAAAGTCGGGCATTTTGGGGAAAAACACTTTCGCCGCATATTTTTCCCCTTTTTGACGGGATAACCCTTTAACGATGAACCCAAAAAATAAATAACGGTTATAGGGTTGTAGAGTATTGCATTCCCTTCTGTAATATATATTACTTTGCTATTTTATGTATTTTCCTTCAAAGGTAAAAATAATTTCAGTGTTCATCGTGAAGTCTGAAATTTAGCGACTAATAGTCCAGGTAACTAAGATTTATAGATGGAAATGTTTGGAACACAATTTTTGACTTCATAACTTTGTTTCGGCTAGTTAGGAGGTCAACATATCAAAAGTCCTCGCCCGTAGCCTTTGTGCCAGGGGGTAGGGGGGTTTAGAAGGCCACATTTTTCGGGTTTTCACTTATATCTCGGAAACCCTGTGTCCTAGCGACATGACCACTCCATAATAAATGAATGCTGATTAAATATGCTACAGGTTCTATTTAATAAAGTTTTTCGAGATATCTTTAGTTTTTGAAATATCCGCTCTTGAATGTCTGTTATTTTGGGAAAAAACAAACTTTTTGACCGGATAACTCATTAACAATAAACCCAAAAAATAAATGCCATTTATAGGGTTGTAGAGCATTTCATTCTCTTCAAGAATATATATAACTTTACTATTTTATGTATTTTCCTTCAAATGTGAAAACAGTTTTAATGTTTATCGTGATATCTGGGACAACTGACCAATGAACCTTTCAGTTTCTCACCATTTCCAGTCAATGTATAGTCCAAAATATGCTCCATTATGTAAATACAGTCCAGTACTCACTATATATAAATACAGTCCAGTACTCACTATATATATAATATAGCAAAAAATATATAATTTTGGGCCCATTGACCAGTTATTCAAACTCAATTAGATAAGATCTTGTCCATGGTTTTGCTAAGACCATGTGAGTGCGTATATAACGTTTGAAGGAAAATACATAAAATAGCAAAGTATTATATATTATTGAAGGGAATGCAATACTCTACAACCGTATAACCATTATTTATTTTTTGGGTTCATCGTTGAAGAGTTATCCCGCCAAAAAGGGTAAAAATATGCGGCGAAAGTGTTTTTTCCCAAAATGCCCTACTTTCAAGAGCAGATATTTCAAAACCTACAGATATCTCGAAAAACTTTATAGAATAGAACTTGAAGGAAATTTAATCAGCTTTCATTTGTTATAGAATAATCATATCGCTAGGACGCAGGGTTTCCCGAGATATAAGTGAAAACCCGAAAAATGGGACCTTCTAAACCCCCTTCCCCCCCCCAGCACAAAGGCTACGGGCGAGGACTTTTGATATGTTCACCTCCTATCCAGCCCAAACAAAGTTATGAAGTCAAAAATTGTGTTCCAAACATTTCTATCTATAACTGTTCGTTGATTGGACTGTAAAGCCAAGTAGAGAATATTGATCAAAATATTGCTACAGCCTGTCCAGAATAAACCCAGGAGTTCAATTGTGCATGCACAATCGTCTGGGCGGGGATTTCTTCCTTCTGTTCCACCATTTGCAAAGCCTTTTAATGATCAAACACTTAACGTGAATCATTATAAAAACTGATTATGTCTCGTTTAGAAGCAGGAAAGGCTTTGAAAGCCCTGACAAGGAAGATAGTGTTTAATGTTTATCAATACTTAGCTAAGGCTGGAAACAATTTAAATTATTACGTTCCCGATTCCACAAGCAAGGCGACTGGGGTAAGGGTTGACACCTGATAAGTTTATAAAAGGGAATTCTTCTCGCTATTTCTTAGGAATATAGGCCTCAACCATTCCCTCCATGTATTTAAACAGGCTATAGTTTAAATTGTTTTTAGTCTTAGCTTTGGCTTAATATTGAAAAATATTAAACACTATCTCCCTTGCCTGACTTCTCAAAGCCTTCCCTAGTCCTAAACGAGACATGATCAGTTTTATTGAGTTCCACGGAGCGTTTTGTTCAGTCAGTCAGTATGGATTTGTTGGCCGTAAGTGAATTGGTTCACTCGTGTGAATTTTTTACGTGAAAGTGTTTTTTCATGTCAGCAGAAACGTGAAACGACATACTGCCAAGAACAACTCTGTTTTTTGTCTAAGAAGACCCCCATGGAAACTTTTTTTATTCCTAATACAGCTTATAGGGATACTGATTTAAGTAAAACTCATAATTATGAGTGGTTTCAACATTTTAAGAGTGAAGAAATGTCGTTTGAAGATCAGCCTTGATCTGGGTGCCAGGACTGAACTTGATCTTCACTTTATGGACTGACAACAACGTTAGAAAGATTTACACTTGGCCTAAGACTAGTCAGAATATGAATGTTTAATTTCAACAATATCAGTGCTGAGATTAAGTTAGATGAAAAATGAAATGTTATTTTATATTCAATTGTTAAACTTTGTGGATTTAACTTCTTTATACGTAATTTAATAAACAAGGGAAACAAAAAACAAAAATCTGACTAGACAAAGTTTTTCTAAATGTTATTAGCTTTCATTTAAAAAGTATCTTTAAAAGATTTCGAGGCTGTAGCCTTTTTTTTAAAACACATCGTTTAGCCCCACTGTGCATCGGCCTTTCGCTAAAGGTCTAGGAACAAACAAGTTTGAACAGCCAGGAATCGGTAGTCGGATTGGATTGGATCGGATCGGGACCAATGTAGGAACCTTCGTTGAGATGCTTGTGTTTGTTTCCCTTCCGACGGTCGGTGGCTATCTAATCGATTCCAATGTGGTTGCACCCTTAGTGTCTAAAAATTATCTAGAGCCAGAAGAGTTTACTGTTTTATGAGGGTCTAAATTATGTATCTCTAATAGGATTAAAATGTATTTAACCAAAGTATGTCATATCATCAGGCACGCCATTTTAATATTTTTTTGTATGTATCAATATTACATTAAAGATAATTTAATATCTGTATCTCGAAGTTAAAGGACACCATTTCACTTATTTGAGTTTGTTCAGGAGAGCAAATTTTCCATAACCTTGTACTATTCAAATTTATTTTTTTGTTACTTATAGAAACAGTTTAAAGAAAATGTTTTTCATCGTTATTGGCATTGATAAGTAATTGGAAGTATTGCTCATAGTAAAACGAAATCACAAGTCCACATGGCATGTTTTACCTCAAATGAAAACGCACATGATTTTATTTTTCACTGTCTTATCTTTGTTATTTATGGAAACAGGACATAGTGCCCTATACTATTGTAAGGAACAAAAAATCCACAATAAGAACATGGTGCTAAGTCCATTTAATAAAAAAATGGACAAGATGTCCTTTACCTCTGGGATACAGATATAATAGTATGCTTTAGTTTGATTTTATATTTTAATGTTATACTTTCCTTTTCTATCATTTTTATCGAACAACATTTTGGTAAGATTTATATTTTGGTGTTTGGTAGGTGTTGTGCTTCTGTGAATCTTGAATGATATGTGTTTTTAAACTTTCAACTGCATGGTCATTAACATTTATTTTATGTGGGTGTGCTATTATTTTTTGTTTCTCACTTAGGTTGCACAATGATTTAATGAATATTTTGATTAATGGCACTTTTGTGGAAAAAAATAAGTAAATACTAGTCGTTTTAAATTGAATGCATGAGTCCCTCCTTCCCCCCAAAACACATCATATTTAACTTGTGTCTCAAAATAGACGCATCAATCGTTGAAGCATTGATAACAGGTAAGGAAAACATTCATTTTCAAAAATTTAACGTTTGTATAAATTTGTTTTTTAAAAAATACAGCCAAATATTTCCTGAATCTTGTGTAGAATTTGTGACATTTAACAAAAACCAGGTAAATTTGGGTTCATCCTGAAGTTCCTTCAAATTGATTGGGTCTTTAATGCCACTTTTGCAACTCATTTTTTTTTTAGGTATATTTTTTTCTTAAGATAAGTTTCTAATGACTTATTTTGGCTACCAATGTAAGTCTGTATTTTTGGTTTTAAACATGATTTTTCATTTTTGTTTATATTGGAAGGTTTATATAGAATATTTAGGTGAAATGAGGAACTTCGTATGAGAACTTCACAAGGTGACGAACATCGTTCAGCTGTCAGTAAGTTAATATAAACGAAACAGTAACCCATTTTTAGAACCTGAATAGATCCTTCTCACAACTTTTTTCTCTAATTTTTATTCATGTTTATTATTCTTGCCATATTATTATTTATTATTGAAAACACATTTAAATGTCCTAATACTTAGCCAATGGCACCACCTAAACTCTTAAATTCTCTTTGAACTAGATCTTGCTTTGTATACATGTGTGTATTTATTTAAGTTTATTTTTATTTTGGAGGGCTGCAATTTGTTGCCTAAGACTATGACTATCATTCTTCAAACTTGCATTTTGAAAGTATCAGTGAAATGGATTGCGCGGGGTAATAAGTGAACAAATTTAATTTTCCCATGTGTAAGTAAATAATTTTAAATGGGCTTCTGGTAGGACTTAATCAAGAAGGCAATAGACGGGAATGGGGGGGGGGCATTAATAAAAAAAATCAAAGAAAAAAATAATACAATACAAATAGATTACTTGTCTTCCAACAAGATTCACTTCCTCTTTAACCTTAACTGTTGGGCTGATTTTATGAACTCCAATTCTGCCAAAATCTACAGAAAATATTATTATTGAACAAGTATATTGTGGCGCAGCAGAATTATGAGAGAGGAAATACAATTAATTTACGGTAGCAGTTACCGGTAATAAATGGTTATTATGTCTATAAGCATTTTTTTTTTTTTCAGCTAATGAATTTTCATCAAAATTGACAAGTAGTAATCTAGAAATAGTAATTTTTGTTTTTGTTCTTATTTTCCTCTTCAATTGGATCTTAGAGCACTTTTGCTTTTTATCATCAATTAATGGTGCAAAGTCTCTTGAAACTTCGTTTATTCAGATCACCCAGTATTTTATATTCTTATGATGTATATAGGAATGGACTAAAAATGCAACGCTGAAGAAACAATAGTCACCAATGGTAGGGAGTACATCTAGTCTGGAACAACTTGAAAATTTCAAAGGGCGCATGTCAAATTGAAATCATGGGTTTGCAAACATTCTCTAAACATTTAAGGGACTTAATTCATGGTCAGTCATGAAACACAGTTTGTCAAATGACTAAAATGGTTCAGTTGATACTAGATTCTTCTCAGTCTCATGACAGGATCACAGTGGATTAAACCAGCATCAAGGTGTTAGTCTCACTGGAATCCATTTAAATTTAATAGTCATCCAAAACGTTATGATTAAAAGAATGTTTAATGAAAATTGAAATTTATTTGTGTTCTGATTCACACCGTTTTCAAGTGAACCAAACATGAGCAATAACAAAAAAGGATACAGTTCAAGTTACTTCAGTTTATTGGGAACTTGTAACATTTGTTTGATCGTTTAAAGATATTTACCAGATAAAAAAATATATCTAAAAATGGGCGCAAGAAAAATATAATACGAACCATTAACTTGATATGGTTTTGTATATAATTTTTGTTTTTGAGTATAGAATGCCTTAAAACACAGCAAACACATTTACATTATATTTACCTCACAATCTTATAGATTTTTAGCTTTCTCTTTTTTACTTTTATGTATTTTTCTTTCTGCAACCTATTGGTCTGAATAATGGAAGTCTTAATTTATTGTCATGCTTGTGACCATCCGTCCTTTCAGATGTTGGAAGTGGTTCTTTGGGAAAATAAATCAATGGTTCAACGTTTAATAATCATGTGAATCTTGGTAAGGTGAGCAAAATTTGCACACAAATATTTATTCTAAGAGACTTATCGGTACAGTTTAGGTCTTTATTACACATTAGGTTCGCCTACTGTTAAGGAAATGTATTCTGTTTACTGAGGATAAATTCCAATACTCTTCAGGTGGACAAATCCTCAAACAGCAATTTAAATTTCAGAACAGGCTCTCCCCTTCTCCCTTTCAAAGTTATTCTCAAAGCTGCAACTGTTATCACACATTTCACCTCTTATGGCGACCAAAATGTTTAAGTATATTGACCCATACACAAGTATTATGCTATAAGTCAGGCTTTCAGATAATTGTGATTTGTTTTGATTGGCTCAGGTAAAATAGTTTTGATAGTAGTACAGAAAACTGGATCTCCCCGTGGTCTAGTGGCTTAGATATTCATGCGGCAGATTGTGGGTTCGAGTCCCGCCGGCGGCAGGAATGTTCTCATCTCATGTCTCGTTGAGAAGATTCCTCGCTGTACCAGGGATGCCGGCACTAATGGCCCACATGTGTATGCGCTGTAATATATTTTAAAAAAAAAGTACAGGAAACTTTGACTCTTACATTAATGATGAAGGAGACTTTGCAGTACCTCCTGAAATTTTAATATCTTATGCCCGCACAATCCTAATTCCTAACTCTAAATGTCCACAACATATTTACTTCATGTCATTCATTTGCATAAATGTGTTCCAAAAACAACAAAAGATCGTTGTTTTCTTATCTAAACTTTGCTTTCTGTGTGTATTGAACAAACGGTTCATCTACCAGACAGGCTGTGATCCATTTTTGGTGCTGGTTGTGGCTTCATCCTCCTGGTCATTTTGGCTGCCTGATGTATTTAGGAATCCCAGATTCTGTTGGTCTCTTTTCAATTTGTGGTTAGGTCAGTTTAAACCCAACATCTCTTAACAACTCGACCCTCACTAGAGTTCATAGTAGGATTATTTGCTACATATATTGCCTGATAGTTAATGCCGGCTATGTGGAGGATTCTAAAGAAGACAGATAGAGGACACACCCAGCTACAGGATATGTAGCGCACATCTTGACAATGATGTCTACATCACCTTTAGGTAGATATAAAATGTTATTATTTCTAGCTTCTCATCTCAGCCTGCTATAGTGATTCTTCATCCAACTGTTCACTTGAAGTTTCGTGAAATGATTTTTCAAAAAAAAAAACTTTCCTCTTCATCCGAAACAATAGACTCATTGCTCCATCATCTTTACATACCTACTTACTAAAAAGCCTCTCCATTCTTTCTTGATTTTCTTCATATAAAATGTCAAACGGTGGTCGCAACAAAAAATTGTATTTTAAATTTTTGTTACGTAAGTAGGGAGGTGGGGTGTTGTGAGCACCCCAAGCCATTAAAAGACCCGTAAGACGGACAAATAAGGTTTTTTCTGATTCGAATGCAACCTCAATGTGAACACGACTACTATTTAGGAAGGTACCAAAGAGTTGAAAAGGATTGAAAATCTTTAAATTGAAAATATAGAGCTAATTAAGTCATGGGGTGCTGTGAACACCCCACCTCCCTATTTAAAGGTTAACAACCTGAACATGTGAGTCAAGGCAGGCCTTATTTCGCAGGATGGTGATAACCTTCGATGTTTTCGTTCTTAAATCCCATCCAGTTTATGTGTGCATGTGTGATAATTTGTGCAGGTTCTTTAGCTATTTCAGTGTAATCTGTCTTTTCATTGCACATTTATCAAATAATTCATCGACACATATATAATAAATGTATATAAACTATCTTTTTAAAGTAAAGTCAGATACATAAAATCACCAATAAAAAACAACTAACTTATCAGAAGATTCTCAAGAACCTGAAAGAAATTTCTCAAGACTTTCCTTTTAATGCTTTAAATCTCTTTAAATAATAGTCGAAATTACTCCAATTATCAGCACATTGCCAACATGATTTGGTCAAACAAATTGGTTGGTTTCTGCACAGTTTGATCTCTCTGGAATAGGTTAATCTGAGCATTTGTGGAGGACTTCATAATCATTTTAGAGTTTCTTAAATAATTTTATTGGAATAGTAATTGTTGATTAGTAGACCTACTCAAGTCAAAGGTGAAAACTTAATTGGCAGCCATGTATTAAAATAATCATTTCTTGTTATATTGTTTTATTTTTTAATCATGTCGAGATAAACTATATAAGATTCATACACATTCTTAATGTTCACAGGCAAAAGGCATTTAATCAAGTTAATTTTGTGTTACTCTCTAATATTTCTTTGACTTTTCTACCACCATTGCAAGATTTTGTAAAGTATAAATCAGAAATTGAGAAAATCATGAAGAAATTATTTCCTTGAATGATCCAGTTTTCGAGATTTATCTGTAACATATTTTACTCATTTATGTTATTTTATATATAATTGTTTATTGTTAATTAATTTAGAATTAATTTCCGTTCAAGAGGTGGTATTTCTACATCTTCTTTTTTATTTTTCCTTTTCTCTTTTTTACCTAGCTTCAATGAGTTTTTTTACCTCATTTTGATATCCTGGGAATGGGACCTTTTTATATTTTCAGAAGCAAGAGGAAGAGAAAGAGGTCGAGAGGAAAAAACGAGAAGAAAAAGAAAGGGAAAGGCGTAGTGATAGGTCGCCGGGTAGAGGCAGTAGTGTTAGTCGGACTCGATCGCCTGCTCATGATCGCTCATCATCTCCCGCGGAATCAATAAGGCACAGAAGTCATAAAAGCAGGCATCGCACTAAGTCAAGGTATTCTTCAATATTACTTTTTCTTATGTAATGTTTATAATTATTCCTTCTAGTTACAACATAGTCTATAATTCATTCTAGCTTGAGTTATTCGTAATGTTTAAAAAAAAAAAAAAAATTCTTTAGACACTCAGGGGGTACTACAACATATTGAGTGATGTCATTCTTCTTTTCTCTATGAATTTTCACCAAGAACCCCTATGTCTCTAAGTTGGTTCTATGTGATTTTTTTTTTTTTTTTTTTATGCCCAGCTACAGCCTGTTCAGATAAATGCAGGAGTTCAATTGTGCATGTGCGAACGACTGTGGGCATTTTTTGCCGCACTCTCCCTTCTGTTCCGCCATTTGCAAAGCTTCTATTGATCAAATACTTGACGTGAATCACTATAAAAACTGATTATATCTTGTTTAGGAACAGGAAAGGCTTTGAGAGGCCAGGCAAGAGAGATAGTGTTTCATTTTTATCAATGCTTAGCCGAAGCTAAGGCTGAAAACAAGTTAAACTATAACATTGCCGATTCCACAATTAAACTGGTTTAAGGGCTAAGGTTATAACTGGGAGTTCTTCCCGCTATTTTTATTGCCTCTCAGGAATTTAAGCCCCGCCCATTCCCTCCATTTCCCCCTCCAACTACTCCATCTAATTGAACAGGCTATAACGCAGATTTTTGGGAGGGATTACCTACAGATTACCAAATCTTGTGGGAATGGAACTCATGACCCATGTACTCATGCCTCGACTGTCACAGCCACAGGGCCTCCCAGTGAAAATTGATGGGAAGCAAAAGATCTATTGATGGGTAGAGATGCCATCACACAATGCTATATAGTTAATTAAAAATCATCAACATATTTTGTTTGTGTGAAAACACTAAAGCACTAACCCTAAGCTTATGAATTTGCTTTATTCCTGGTGAATAAACAAGTTCTTGTATCCTAAATCCATAGCTTAAATTCTGCAAAAATACTTTAGAATGAACAATTAACTCACATCACCCAATGAATTGATTTTTTCTTTAAAGCTTTTGTATTATTTATTTCCTATTGAGCAGGTCAAGAGAACGAGATCGTGACAGGGACAGGGAAAAGGAACGAGACAGGGATCGAGACTCTGAGCGACCTAGAGATCGAGACCGGGACAAGGAACGTGATAGTAAATCCGAACGAGATCTTCTCAGGGAAAAGGAAGAGGAGGAAGAAGCAAAGGAAAGGAAAAAACAAGAACGGAAAGCAAGAGAGAAAGAAGCTGCTTATCAGGTGATTCTTAGGGAAACCTTACAAGGTTTACTTCAGCTTGAGATTTAATACACTTATATCATTGCTTTATCACGGTAAAAATTTTCCATTTTAAATTCAACCTTTCTTTCATTGGCTTTAACGCTTTCTCTACCGTTGACTTGTACAGCAGTCGTGAGCGGTTGGGACCTGTGTACCATTGACTTCTGTACAAGTCGACGGAAGACGGGACCCACATACCGTTGACTTTTACAGCAGTCGAGAGTGGTCAGGACCTGTGTACCACTGACTTGTGTATAGGTCGAAGGAAGGCAGGATCCAATCACCCTTGACTTGTACAGCAGTCAAGAGCTCCTCGTATCTGTCGAATTCTTTCTCTTCTCATTTCTTGACTTTAGAGCTATCTAGCATTACCGTATTACTAGAGGGTATTTGAATGATGTTTTTGGTCGTGTGAGCTATTCAAGCGAATTAGGTTGAACAAAAAAATAGTTTTCCAGTTGGCGAATTTTGCTGGATACCAATCATGACCTTTTGTTTAGACAAAAGGTCATGATTGGCATATATATATATATATATATATATATATATATATATATATATATATATATATATATATATATATATGTATATATATATATATATATATAGGCATATATATATATATATATATATATATATATATATATATATATATATATGTTTGATGTTATTTTTCGTCGCTGGGATAGTATTTTTAGATGGAACGGCATTTTTCTCCAGCGGTGGTACTCCTCCTCACTTGTTCCCGGAATATTTCGATGGATTCATCTCCATCTTCTTCAGCCAGGTACTTGTTTCTTCCTCGGTGGTAGCCAAGGGAATGACATTTTTCTCGATCTGGGAGCCCAGATCGAGAAAAATGTCATTCCCTTGGCTACCACCGAGGAAGAAACAAGTACCTGGCTGAAGAAGATGGAGATGAATCCATCGAAATATTCCGGGAACAAGTGAGGAGGAGTACCACCGCTGGAGAAAAATGCCGTTCCATCTAAAAATATATATATATATATATATATGTATATATATATTTGAGGTGTCTAGATGTATGTCTTATTTTGAAGCCAACTTTCTACTTCAGCATTAAAAAAGATCATGATCTATTGAGTTTTGAAAATCCTTTCCTTTACCAGTATATAGAGGACATTGTGAACTTTTAAAATGTAAAACAGTTATCTCAATATCGTAAAATTAATTATTTGTCTTGTTTTGATTCTAGACGCCATAATGTAGTTTATATATAAATATATATATATATATATATATATATATATATATAAATATATATATATATATATATATATATATATATATATATATATATATATATATATATATATATATATATATAAATATATATATATATATAAATAATATATATATATATATATATATATATATATATATATATATATATATATATATGCTATTTTTCAAGCTACTTCGCTGGGAATTAAATGTGTTGTTTGTTCGGCATCTGTCTCCAGCGGTCTTGCTCCTCCTGTCATCGCAATATTTCGCCGGATTCCTCTCCGGCTTCTTCAGGCAATCATTCATCCTTGCTGGTTGGTAAGGGAATGAGCTCGTCAGTGGTTTGGGCCCTTCTTATCCTTCTTGGTCGGAGACTATGCGAGCCAATGAACTGGGGAGGCTCTGGGCCAATCGGGTTCCGTCTGTCTCTGTTAACTTCCTCGGTCGTCTGTTCGGGGCGCTGGTGGTCCTGTATGAGTGGATTGTCTCCAGTCTTCCTCAGGATGGCCCGCCAGGTGTTGGAGAGGATGAGTCCTTCTTCTCTATTGAAGTTGGCTGGATTTTTGTGGATCTCAATCGCCTCTCTGATGAGTCTCCTGTTCAGCGTGTCTTCCTTAGCCAGGGTCTTGGCTTGATCAAACAGGACTTGTCTGGGGCACTCTTCTCCATGTGTTGCTAAGGAAGACACGCTGAACAGGAGACTCATCAGAGAGGCGATTGAGATCCACAAAAATCCAGCCAACTTCAATAGAGAAGAAGGACTCATCCTCTCCAACACCTGGCGGGCCATCCTGAGGAAGACTGGAGACAATCCACTCATACAGGACCACCAGCGCCCCGAACAGACGACCGAGGAAGTTAACAGAGACAGACGGAACCCGATTGGCCCAGAGCCTCCCCAGTTCATTGGCTCGCATAGTCTCCGACCAAGAAGGATAAGAAGGGCCCAAACCACTGACGAGCTCATTCCCTTACCAACCAGCAAGGATGAATGATTGCCTGAAGAAGCCGGAGAGGAATCCGGCGAAATATTGCGATGACAGGAGGAGCAAGACCGCTGGAGACAGATGCCGAACAAACAACATATATATATATATATATATATATATATATATATATATATAAACTACATTATACTTTGTAGAAATCACATTATGTGATTTATCTGGATGTTGTTCATGATTTGATTATTTTTTTATAATTTATTATTTCTTTTTATCATAATTTTTGTACAATTTATTGTAATGATAAACGATGAAAAAAGTTATCAAATTATAGACAACAGTCTGATGAAGGAGGATATGATTACTGTGAAATGTCACGTTAAAAAAACAACCACTGGAGAAAGCCCCATAATCTAGCCACTAAACAAAAAATAATAATAAAAAATGGGATTTTTTTTTTTTTTTTAAATCTCAAGATGGTGATTTAACTTCCAGTTAGTTCTAGTCAGTAAAATCAATTTATTGAAGATTACGCATAAATGAATTTTTGATTTCTACATAGGAGAGACTACGAGCTTGGGAAAGCAGAGAAAGGCATAAAGTGAAAGAATCTTTTAAGGAAAGGGAGAAAAAGAGATTAAAAGAAGAGGAGAGAGAAAAGGAAGCAAAAAGACTGAAAGAATTTTTAGAAGATTATGATGACGAGAGGGACGATATTAAGTATTATAAGTATGCATCTTTTATATTTGTGCCTTTCTGCACATGTAGGATTACTTATCTCTAAGTGTTCATTCATTATTTACAAGAAGTTTGCTTGTAGATTGTAAAATGATCTTTTTTTATATTATATGATTTAAAACCTTGGAAACAATTTAGTATTATGCTCTTATGTATTTGAGGAAATATTTTGCCTAAATCTCTTTTTTGCTTATATCTGTGCCTAAAATTTCCTTTAAATTACAATTCGAAAACTTACAATAAATTGTTTTTTGTACCACGATTCAATAGTGAAAATCATAAACAAAAAAATAAAAGGAATGCTTTCTTGAAGCGAATCCATAGACCCACTCCGATTTCTCATAGTTAGCTTTAAATAAATAAAAATCTAGTGTTTAACCCTTACACTGCTATAGACTGATATATCAGTCCTCTGGTTGCAATGCCCCGAATTCTATGGACTGAAATTTCAGTCCGGAGGGAGCAGTGCCCCAGATGCTACTTATTGATACTGATAAATCAGTTCAGCTTATTTTGTGCTTAACTGCTACGAGCTTTTATATCAGTCCTTCTACTTCTACTAGGCTGTTTATAGAAGCTGAAGTGTCCTTCAAAGCTGATAGGGGGCATAGGACTTCACTTTTGTCACTTTAGCTTCCAACTACTGAGCCTACTTGTACGTATACGTGCTCCCTGTACGTATACCTGCTCCCTCACTTTTTTTACTGCCGAAAACCGTTGTTTCTCTTTACTTGGAATTTACCCTGCATATTTCTCCAGTATATTTTGTGCTTTTCAAGTGAATAATTGTGTGTGTATGTGTAAATATTTCTAAGAAAATGTATTCTGAACAAGAATTGTTAGAACTTTTGACAGGTGTTTGCAAAAGTGAAGCAGAGTTTTCTTCGGATGACGATGAGGGTTCTGATGATGTATCACACATCAGAACCCATAACAAACCCACATCATCACAGCTAGAACAAGTACAAGAGAATTCTCTTCCCACGAAACATCGTATGACGAAAGTATTCAGCACACGGGGCACTCCAGGTGCTAGGCTATCCTGCACCACCGTACCATTTAGCCCTATGAGTATTACGCAGCCTAAAGGTTAAAGCACAGTGTGCACTCATTAATTGTCCCCTGATTCCTCACCTCATTGGCATAATGATCAATTTGTTCAGCACTGCATCCTAGTTCAAATTCTTAAAAATAAATCTGACTGAAATAGTTCTTTGGCATTTCCTTTTCAAATATATAAAACAGAATGAACAATATTTTTAAATGCTGGGCATAAGAGAATTCATAGAATTATTATGATATACATGAAATTAATTTTTCCATTATTTTTACATCAACCCTATTATTTGTATTTGTTACATGGGCCTTTAGTATACTGAAAAATTGGTAAAACTATTTCCTCAGATTTGATTTACATCTTAAGTTCTAAAGTGATTGTTTATTGATACTACAAAAAAAAAAAAAATAATAATAATCTATTGGATGGAGCACTTGGAGCTCATCAATATCAGTTAATGTTTTTTTTCTGGGGGGGGCAGCTTTTGCTGGGTAATTCTATTAATGATGATCCATGAATTAACTTATTTATTTTTCATCGTTGATTATTTTTTTTTTTACGGTGCATCGACATAATTCTTGGCCATTAGTGCCGAGATCCAGGGTGCAGCCAGGAATTTTCTCAGCAAGCCATGGGATGAGAAAATTCCTGCCGCCGGTGGGGATCAAATCCACCACCTCCCGCTTATGAATCTAGCGTGCTAGCCACTAGACCACGGGAGACCCTGATTATTATTATTATAATGAGCTCTTTTTTGAAGGGGACGGGAATTGGCAAGACGTCTTGAGGAGAGAGAAAAGGAAATGGAAATGGATGCTAAAGATAGGCAGAAAGAAAAAGAAGAACTAGCTGAGTTGAAAGCTAAAATATTCGCTGGAAACTCAGAAAACCCCACTGCAGAATTCGCCAAGGTCAGTTCAGCTTCCTTAAGTAATAAATTCCTTTATTTTACATATTAGCAAAAACTTAATTGTTGACAGACATTTTATTTATTTTTAGCACTTATTGATGACCTTTTTGTTTTTAGGCAATGAAGGCCAGAGAGGAAATGTATAAACCAAAGATATTAGTGAGTATGACAGAAGAAAGAAAAGTACAAACAGTTGATAAAGAAAAAGAGAAACAGAAAGAGCGTGAAAGGTTACTAGAAGACGAGGAAGAGGAACGCAAAAGGAGAGCTCCCAGTCCCGCAGAAAGTTCTGATAGAGGCAGCCCAGGTGGGCCTCCTTCTCCTGGTTCTCCTTGTAGTAGAAGGTCCTCTCCAGAGATACAACAAGAAAACATTAAGCCAGGTTACTGATTCATTTTAAAATAATGATATTTAATGAAGCAATATACAGTAGAATGCCGATTATTCGAATTAATTGGGACCGGGGGTGCTTCGGATAATCAAAAATTTGGATAATTGGACGTGTAATTGTAATAAAAAAGTAACAATAATATTACATTGTAAAATATTATTTATTAATGCTCCAAAGTACTTTTAACACAAATTAATTAATACATTACTGAAAAAATGTATACAAATTAAAAAATTACTTATCTTTACCTCTAGATCAGTAATAAAAACGAACTATTGGTACATGTGTTATGTCTTAGTTAAACAGCAAAAATGTCAATATGACATAGACCACAAGAAAAAAAATCAAAGACCTAGAAACTTAAACAATAAAAGCAATACTCTAGTTGAATATTTCCCGTTCACGCTTTAGGTAATCGATTCGGATAATCGACGTTCTACTGTAATACTATTAGTAGTGAAATTATAAAAAAAATGTTTTATTATCTTATAAAAAATATGTCATAAAATAATAATAATCCTAACAGGAAAATAACAGTATTTTAAGTGTAAATAAATTGTACAGGATAAAAGTGACTAAACTACTTCAAACCCGACTCGGAAGAGGGAAAAGACTAAATGCTCAGGCAGTAGTGGAATTAGCCAAGTGCACATGGTCCTTGGTCCATGATCCTATTTCATAATTTGATTTTTTAACCCATATAGTTTTGCTGTCTTCAAGCATAATGGAAAAACTAGAATACGATTAAAGCGCCAAAAGCTTTTCAACAACAGTTCAACAGAGGTGTTCCTAACGCTAAGAACCTTTGAACTTGCTTAAGTTTGTTCGAAAAAAGAATGCCTAAACATCTCCCACCTCACTCTAGTGTGGCCCCTTCTCTGGTGGTGTTGGCAGATACGAGTAGGGGTATCTGCCAACACCACCAGAGAAGGGGTGGTGCTGCACCATTGATTAATTTTCCAATTGATGGTGCACCATAAAGATAAGGAAAAAAAATCGAATAAGATATGATGATATGTAGTTTCAAATCCCACCTAAGATTTTTTTCAGCAATGTGCTCATTGAAGAGAAATGCCCACTTCACGATGGAAAGGGTGGCTACCACTAAATAGTGTCGTTAGCCACAGAAGTCAATGCTCCTTAAAACTCAAAACTACACTACACCTTGCATAACTATCTATAAAATATAACTTTATATTATTAAAGGATTTCCATTCCACTCATGTTTTATACTTTTTTTTTTTTTTTTTAGTGCCAAACAAAGGTCATGTATCGCCACCTATTGATAGAAAGAAAAAGAAATTAGATGTTAAGGAAGTTTTTAATAATGATGAAGATGAAGAAATGGCAGTGGCAAATAAAAAGAGAAAACTTGTTCCTTTAGGTATTTTTTTAGAATTTATATCTAATAATATTTTTTAGTAATTTATCTTCATCATAGGAAGAAGAAATTTAGTCCATTTGTTTCATGCCATACCTTAGTGTATGAGGGAAGATAAAATGTTTAAAAAAATGGAAATTTCATTATAACTCCTTTATTTTTCAATATTTTAGACCATATTTTGATACCTTCAAACTAATTATTGCTGACCGCAATTCACATTTCTAATTGTTTCCTCCATTGTTCAAAATAATTTTGATGTTGTGTGTTTGATGGAATCGTCTTTAGTATACAAATACTCATACGAGATCCAGATTCTAACAGTGTGTCTATAACTTACTTTAAGTTTGAGTAATGTTGTGTAAAATGTTTACGTGTTTGTTTCAGATTATTCAGAAGAAAAGAAAAAAGTAAACTCAAAGGAATCCAGTAATAGTATAACAAATAATAAGGAGATGATACATAGTAAATCTGAGAGAGAACGAGAATCAAACCAACAACAGATACCTCTTCAGCCTCCTATTGCTCCGAACAAAGAGGAAAAGAAGGAAGAACAAGCCAAATCACAAGAAGAAAAGAGGAAACATATAAAATCACTCATAGATAGAATACCTACAGACAAAGCTGCACTTTTTTCATATATGTTAGATTGGGCAGCAGTAGATAATGTAAGCAACTATCTCTTTAAATATAATACATTGAGTATTAAACATAAGTTCTTATTATATCAGATAACAACTTAGGTTGTAGTAAGGGCTAAACCACAAGCTGTCTGTCAGAATAAAGAAGATGGCTTTAACCCTTAGCGGTCGTATGCCGAGCAGGGACCGGCATAACCATGTTGGGAACCTAGTCTTGTTGATTCTCCCACTGCCGGTCCTAATGGTCCTAATCCGAGCAGGGACCGGCAAGGGTAGTTAGCGCTAGAGGTCCTATGCCGGCCCCTGCTCGGCATAGAATTCCTCCCTCTCTAGTCCTTTCTCTAGAGCTAGCTTCTAGGGATATTTTTAATACGACTTACTATTCTAGATGATCAGCTGTTCATTGTAATTCCAAAGAGGAAGGAATCGTTTCAGGCGCCGTGTGAATCACAGATTCTTGAAGTGGTCTAGTTGTTTGTGCTGGTCATCGCAACGATTTCGGCTGTTGTTTTGTCCTCATTTATCCTATTCTTCTACCATTTTATGGTACAGATATTAACTAGTGTATTTTGAAATGGAGTGCGAAGATATTTTAAAGATTTTGTCAGAATTACACGAAAATAAATCCATCTTATTACATTGGAAAAGTGTCATTCCCTCGAAAAGTATTGCTAACTTTCGACATATTTATCTGAATATTTTTATAAATTACTTTTTCTTCAAAAAATGAAAAAAATGAAATTCTGATGAAATTTTGAAAAAAAAAAAAAATACGTATTTATCGTATTTTTATGACAACTAAAACAAAAAGTGCGATTCCATAGAATACTACGGGGTCCAGCCAGGCTTGAGGTAATCAAAAGGACAGGGAGTAATGGCAGCCAGTGTTTATGTCGGTCCCTGCTCGGGTTAGGACCGTGTGGACAGTTTATGGAATAAAGACCTCTAAGGGTTAACCCCTGGTGTTTATAAAGTGTCTGACAGACACGAGGGAAATTTCAGTGAAGTATGTTGGCAGCAGTGAGCATCTAGTGTCTAGATGATACTTCACTGAAATTTCCCTCAAGTCTGTCAGACTTTTTATACACCCACCGTTAGTATGGAAATGAAATATAAAAATAAATGGTTTCATTGACTTTCTGAGCACTGACTGAGAGGGTTGATACTCCAAATAAAAAAACCCATTCTCCAAAAGAACGTGCCATTAATTTTGCTCAGGCATCCACGGTCTCCAACAAAAATCTTATGTGAATATTAAAAATGCAGATTTTGAATAAATACAATTTGTTAGGAATATTAGCGAAAAATACTTTTTTTTTTTTTTTTTACTGAGTAATAAATTTATTTATTTATTTCAGCAACTCATGGAACGACGAATTAGGCCATGGATTAACAAGAAAATAATTGAATATATTGGTGAACCTGAACCGACACTAGTTGATTTCATTTGTTCTAAAGTATTAGCTGGCAGTGCGCCACAAGGCATCCTCGATGATGTTCAAATGGTAATGTATATATATATTTTTTTTTCAAATCTCAAAATTATATGACTAGGCTGGGATTCGTGAAATGGCACACTTTTCTTAGTGTCAGTTAAAATTTCAACTAGCAATAATCGCACCTCAGTAGACCTTCATTGGTTCCGATATTGCCTCTGCGCAAGGTTTATCACCTTGCCGTTGTGAAGCTCCATGAATAAATAAATAAAAAAGTTAAAATTTAAATCATATAACAATCCCTGAAACAATAATACAACATTTTTACGGTGCACCGACATCTTGGCCATTAGCGCCGACATTCATGGTGCAGCGAGGAATTTTCTCAGCGAGCCGTGAGATGAGAAAATTCCTGCCGGTGGTGGGACTCGAACCCACCATCTCCCCAATACATTTATTATTATTCAAATCCTGTAAGGTAATGTTCCATCCTGTAATTCATGATTATATGGTGTTTTATTCATCATGTGTCAACTGGGTAAACTTTTAAAAATTAATTTATTTTAAATTATGTAATACTGTTTCCCTCAACTTAAAATGGTTAAATTTCCCCTTATGTCTGGACAGGGATTTCATAATTGTCTTGTGTTTGAAACTTTATCTACCTAGACGATTTTTGTATAAATGGTGCAAACAAAATCAGAACATTTGTTGTATTTTATTCTGAAACCGTACACAAAAAGCTAAAAATTATATTTTTATTTACTCTTTTCGTTTTGTAATATTTTATCCTGGAATCTCTGTAATTAAAAATCTCATTAAGGATGTATATTCTATATTTAATGAAATTTTCAATCCAACTCAACATCTAACCAGTACATAAAAGTTGCCATCAATATTTTAATTATTATTGTTACGTTTTCAGGTGCTAGATGAAGAGGCAGAAGTATTTGTAGTGAAAATGTGGAGGCTACTCATTTATGAAATAGAAGCTAAGAAGTTGGGCTTAGTAAAGTGACCATTTATTTTAATAGCTTCCAGGAATTTCGAATTATGTTGACTAAATTGTGCATTACATTACATTTCTGACTTCTTTTTACGGGACAAAGTATTTTTTTTTTTCTTTTTTGATTAATTTGTATTAGGTGTGTACAGTGCAGTGAATTTTTATAACAGTTTTAATAAGAACAGCAGTAATTTATTAAGTAAACAATTATATTCTCAGTGAAGTTGTAGTATATATTGTAAATATTTAAATGTTAATTTTATGATGTAATTGTAAAAACGTTATTCGTCTTTATACTGTAAACAACATCTGTAACGAATGAGTTGCAACTCTGTACAAATTTGCTATATGGTTTTTGCTAATGAACCAAAAATGATTGTATAACTTTCACTAACTCTTATTTAATTTGTTGATATTACATGTTTTTAAAAGATATCCCTGTATCATTATTTTTGTATTTAAGCATTTGTAATTTTCCCTTTGTAAATACTGAATTTTCTTGAAGATATGCGCATATTTATTTTTCTTCTATAATGAAGAATTTATGTTAATAAATTTGTGATGAAACAAATTTGGATACTTTTTATTTGTTGTATAATTATTTAAAGTTGATTTCATCCATCCCCCATGTATCCATTTAATCCTTTAAATTTCATGCGAGCCACATGGCGAATGGCATTCTGTGTATAGAGAACTCCCATCTAGCCAAGACCCTTCTGAATGCCATACTTACACCAATAGACAAATTATAGCATAATTTTGCTATATCACACGCGATTGCTCAACAAATTAAAACTCATCTTTCAGGCTTCCTTTTTGTTAATTTATTTTGAATTTATATATTTTTTAAACAATAACATTTTAGCATTTACTGAAAACGAAAGATCTGTTAGAAAAATAAACCAAATCAGTCCATTAGGAATGGGGGCTTATACTACAGAACCAATTATTAATTTCTTGTTCCGTTCATTACTTTTACTTCCTTGCAACACAACTCACTACAAATGATATACAACCAACTTTGGAACATATGTTGAAATGAAAAAAAAATTAAATCGGTCCATTAGATGTTGGTGTTTACTTCAAAACAAATTTAAAAAAAAATATATTAATAATTTTGTTAGCTGTTCATGACAAAACTAAAACTATTCATGTTTATTTTGTATGTTATTTTAAGCAGTTAAGAATTACTCAGGAATGCAGCATAGACTATCCATCTTTCTGAGGAACATTCTTAATTATGATTCTCCTGCATGATATACTTTTTTTTAAAACAGATATAAAACTTAAACACGCTGATCATTATTGTTTAATATTTGTGCTATATTGTATATATAACACAGCCACAAAAAAAAAGAAGAAAGAAAAGTTCAGGCCCAGAGAGCAGACGATGTTCACTATGTTTTTGGGGTCGTTGAATTCGAATCCGGGGTCAGAAAAAAACTGCACTTTTTGTTAAGGCCTAACCCTCCAAAACTCACAATTTAGGATAGTTTCCACTATAATCATTTTATTCGAGTCATTAACAAAAATAAATGACTATTTCCTGTGTACTGCCTTTTAGAGCTCAAAAATAAAAATTTTTTGAGGCCTCAACAGTCGATTGGTCCATTTGGAAACAAGTTACACCCCTTTAAATATATTACTTTTCTAAAAAAAAATTGTGTTTTTGCTTATATTTTAGTATTGATTATGTTTTCTGATTAAACAATTTTTGCGTTCTTATACAAAAATTGACCCAAGGCCTTCTGAGGTGATTCTTGAACTGATGCAATCCTTAAAATCCCAAAATATAAACCTTAAAAATCTCCCCATTTCTGATTCGAGCAATGTGTCAATTGAAGTAAATTAAATAAACATCCTAAAATAAATTAAGCTTTCTTTTTCAAGCTATTTTTTTATAAATTTGCCTACATGTTAATGCTTTGTGTCCTCTATGCATTGGAAAAAGAGAGGACCCTTCAAGTTGTAGGCGTTTTCGAGATATTGAGCCTCAAAGATTCACTTCTTAACATCTTGGGAGATAGAGGCAGGCCATATCCATGTTTACTAAATAAAAAAGCGAATTTGCTTACCATTTTTCTGGAAAAACCTAATCTTGCTGACAAAAGTTTTAATAGGGCAAGCGGTACTTGTTTTCAGGATACAAACACTCGAAGTCTCAATCCTGTGTTATTAGTATATTTTGAAAATGAAAGCTTAATTAATTTATTTATTTCATTTACTTCCATAATCAGCTTACAGCGTGATTTGAAAAGCACACAATAGGGATTCTGAAGCAATACTTTGATTCCTAATAGCAATAACTTCCTGGTGTTTTTCATTTATTCATAAACTCAATTTAATGTTAAACAAATTTAATGTACTATGAAACACCAGAAACTTATATATATTAGTTGAGAGGAGATCGTTGACCGTTGATGATGCAAGGTAGGGATTGTCGGGGTTCGGTCACTGCTACTTGATAAAACTACATTTTATCATAAAAATGGTTTTATTGTGCCGACGTTTCGGCTTGAACTTCAAGCCTTCATCAGGGCTGTAAAAAACAAGTAGGACGGATGTAGTACTGAAATATACACATATATATATATATATATATATATATATATATATATATATATATATATATACATATGCCTACAAACATAAATACACATTCAATTCCATGATTTGTGACCTTTATTTATGTACATTTATTTATTTTCATAAATATGGCAAAGGTCCAAATAATAGTACTCCAGATTCTTGCACTATTTTATTTTTGATACGGGCGTATCAAAAATAAAATAGTGCAAGAATCTGGAGTACTATTATTTGGACCTTTGCCATATTTATGAAAATAAATAAATGTACATAAATACACATACATATATACATACATACATATGTGGAAAAAGACAAAAACATAAAATACTAGAACATAATATATAGAAGTGAACATAATATATAGTGTTTGGAAGAACATAATATATAGTGTTTGGATTATTAGGAAAACAGATATAAGAATAACAGATTACATATTAGATTAGATATGAGAATAACAATATGGGCTTACCGATGGGAAGATAGAGAACTATTCCTCACAAATGCGGGATCATTTCTGACAGTTAATACAGGGAAATATAGGAAGAAAGGAGTTGGTGAGGGGGAGGGGGGTTCTGGAGTTTATATTAGAAATGATGGGACGTAAGGGATTATTTTCTTTATGGATTTTCGGGAGGCCATAGCATCTGGGGGCTTGGGAGTTATGTGAGATGAGGTGTGAGCGGGTCCGTTGGTCAATCTCTTTGTTGTCATGTAGTTTATGTATGTGTTTGTTAAAGGATTGTGTGAGGGAGGGGGTGGGATTTCTGTTATGGGGGGTCGGTAAGTAAGTGGTGTTGTCAGAAAGGAGTGATCATTTTTTCCGTGTATTCAGTCCTGTCCATGATAACGGTTTTGTTCCCTTTGTCAGCCCGGGTAACGATTAATTCGTTATGGGATTTAAGGAAGGAGCGGGTGGTTCTTATGTCTTTGTAGAGTAGGGGAGAAATTTTGGGGGATTTGAGGGAAGGATGGTGTAGGTGGTTTGTAATAACGTTGGAAATGCGTATTCGGGATAGTTCTCTCTCTTCATCATTTACAACAAGTGTCTTATCTCTATGAATGTATTCTAAATCGGTGATAAGCTTTGGGACCAATTTGCCCAGGTTCGTGACAGGGGTGGCAAAATTGGGCCCAAGTGATAGAATATTGTTCACTTCGGGGGGTATATCGATGGAGGAGATATTATGGACCCATTCTGGTTTCCCAGAGGGGAATGAATTATGGTTATATTTCTTGAGTAGGATTGTATCAAGTTTGGATTTAAGGGTGTGCTTTTTTTGTTTTTTTGTAAAATCTTTGGTTGTTTCCATGATGGAAACAAACGAGCTATAATCTCCTTCATCGATATTTTCCCGGAGTGAGTGGTGGAGGTTTTCTAATTTTAAGTCCGAAAAGTAAATTTTACTATTAATTTCTTTTATTTTTAAATTCAAAATTGATTTTTTAAATTGATGTTTGGCTTCATCTAATTTTTCAGAGTAGCGTGGCGGGAGGGAGATTTTGTTCAAGCAATGTTCGATAAATGTGGGGAAAACATTTTTGCTGCGGCATTTGAGAAGGAAAATTCTCTGTTCCCGAGCAATCGTGTTTGCCTGGGTAAGCCGGGATATTTTGTTGATGAGAAATTTATAGGCAGGGAATTTCGTTTTGATGGAGCTAAAGCTCTGGCCTAGCCATGGGTCACTGCCTCGCTCCTGACCTTTCCAATATTACCCTTAATGACCTCCTTGACCAAATCCTCCCCATGTTCCCCGACGATATTATTTTCCTTAAAAAATATGTTGACGACCTCTTCCTCATAATTAATCCTGATAAGATTCCAGAAATTCTAACAGCCTTTAACTCCTACCACCCCCGGTTAATATTCACCATCGAGACCGAAACTAACAACTCCCTCCCTTTCCTTGACATACTCCTTATTAGAAATACAGACGGCTCTATATCCACTGATTGGTATACCAAACCCACTTACTCGGGACGACTTCTCCATTACCTTTCCTCACACCCCAAACACCAAATCCTCAATACTGCCAGCAACCTAATAAATCGAGCCCTCTCCCTATCCGACACCAAATTTCACCCTGCCAACAAATCCCGACTCCTCGATATTCTTACTACCAATGGATTTCCTACGAACATTATCACCCGTCTCATAAATTCTTTTAATAACCCTAAACCCATCCCCACTACCCAAGATAATATTGTCCCTCAATTCAGAGGCCTCCCATATATCCCAAACCTCACAGAAAAAATCCAAAAATCCCTACGCGATACTTTCCCCACTCTAAAACTAGGACTATCGACACAGAACAAACTGAAAAACTTACATACGACTCTTAAAGACCCTATCCCACAAAAAGACAGGACCAATGTAGTCTACAGAATCCCCTGCATCACACCCAACTGCAATAGTGCGTACATTGGACAGACTAAAAACCCAGTAAGAAAACGTATCAACAACCACAAAAATGATGTACGGAATAAAGACATAAAGACAGCTTTAACTAGACATGCCATCACAGACGGACATGACTTTGGTTTTGACCAATACTCCATCCTTTCCACTGAATCCAACGAAGAAAAACGCCTCCTTTCCGAATCAATTTTTATCCACCTAGAAAATAATCCAGTTAATGACAAAATTGACAAAGAAGTCATCTCCTCTATCTACTCCAACATCTTCCATTTATTAAAAACTCCATCCTAATCCCCTATACCGCCTGCAATATAGCCCTTTATACCTGCCTCCCTTTCCATTAACACAGCATTTTATGACTTTATGACCCCTTACTGTACTTTGCCGCTCTTTCTTTCATCTTCTATGTTCTCTGTCCATTGGGTGGTCCAGAACCCCCCCTCCCCCTCACCAACTCCTTTCTTCCTATATTTCCCTGTATTAACTGTCAGAAATGATCCCGCATTTGTGAGGAATAGTTCTCTATCTTCCCATCGGTAAGCCCATATTGTTATTCTTATATCTAATCTAATATGTAATCTGTTATTCTTATATCTGTTTTCCTAATAATCCAAACACTATATATTATGTTCTTCCAAACACTATATATTATGTTCACTTCTATATATTATGTTCTAGTATTTTATGTTTTTGTCTTTTTCCACATATGTATGTATGTATGTGTATTTATGTTTGTAGGCATATGTATATATATATATATATATATATATATATATATATATATATATATATATGTGTGTGTGTGTATATTTCAGTACTACATCCGTCCTACTTGTTTTTTACAGCCCTGATGAAGGCTTGAAGTTCAAGCCGAAACGTCGGCACAATAAAACCATTTTTATGATAAAATGTAGTTTTATCAAGTAGCAGTGACCGAACCCCGACAATCCCTACCTTATATATATTAGATACTGATTCTTCCCCTTCATGCTTTAATGAGCCACTGTGCTAAGTTCTGAAGTCCTTTCTATAGGTTTAATTCCCTAAAATATTTTAGATAATCTATAGAACAACAGTTTCCGATATTCCTCATAACCACCGAGGCCAAATTCAAGGATCCTCTTTCTGAAAGAGTATTGCAGTCGAAGAGGATATGCTCCTCCGAATAACACTTACCTCGAATAGTCCTCGACACCCGGGGTGCTTCCTTTTAAAAAAAAAAATTGTGAGATATAACCAATTATTTTCTAAATTACTTTAATTATTTTCTAGATTCCTTATTTCCTACAACTACTAAAAACATAATATTCGGCTCCCTACTTTTAGACATTATTTTTGTCTCAAACCAAAAAATTTGGTGTCTCATGTGAGTTTTTTTAATAATTTTCCTTGCTGTTGATAGTTCAGAACTAGTATTGTTTTAAAAATGTATTAAGCTTTTTATATTAAATTATCCTACATTCCAATGGGGAGGACGGAATGAAAAAAGTCACAAGGATGCCGAGTTCATTAAAAAACAGTGTTGACTAAAAGACATAGATTTTAAAGGAATGTATTGGAAAGTTTAAAAAATCTATGTAGAAACAATTCTTGCAAAAATAATTATACTTCGTACCAGAAATTTATCTACAAATTAAAGAAAGAACAGAATAAGTTTAAACGAAGACCATCAAACAACCTAAAAATAAATAAAAAAAGCCAAAGTAGATCTAAGTCAAATAAATTTTTAAAATTTACAACACAAATACTTGGTATCAATGTCCATGAACAATAGTCTTTTCATTTGATTGGTATACCATGGATGAATGTTTTAACTCCTAGGTAGAATTTTAGTAAGAAATGATTCCTACATTTAAATGTAAGGGGAAAAAAATCAGTCCCGTAAGAGGCCCTGAGGGGCAGATACTGTGAAGGTATCTGATTCGTGACCATTCGGCACACTAGGGAGATAGTGTGGTCTTTAAAGGTAAGGATTATCTAGAATATTTATCAAACATTTTGTGTTGCAACTACTTTCAAATGCTAAAAATAACCCGGTTTAGACACATTTATTATTCAAACTTAAGATATCTTGCAGTTAACCTCGCAATAGTAACAAACTTAGAGTTAAATAAATTATGGATCTTAGGGCAAAATAATTTTTCATTGTTAGTGATTATAATATTCTCATTCATCTATTTTAGATAATAACTTTAAGAGTAACTCAATAATTAAGACTATATTTTAGGCAATGAAATTTCTATTTAAAAATTAAAAGCTTTTAACTATCTGTTAATTTCAAACAATTACAAATTTATGGCCTCCCAGTGTTTAGGTGGAGAGTGTATCCGATTCCTACCAGAGATGAGGGCTAATGGCATAGATGTTTATTTGTAAAGAATTTGGACAGATGAATTTTTGACTCAAGTCTTTTAAAATCTTAAATAGAAGATAAACAAAGGCGTTTTAAATAATTACGTGAAAAAGATGTTGAAACTTTACTAGTTTTACCTAGTCGAAGACAATGATTTATAAAAATTATTTTTATAAAGGGACAAGTTTCCAATTAAAAATAACACATTATGTTCAAATAAATTATTGATTCTAAATAGCTTTGCTTACAATTCTTCAATTCAATGATTGTAGCTATTTACAAGAAAATAACAATAGGAACTGTTGACTATTAACTACATAATGAAAGATTGATCAAAAGCATTAAAATATGTGTTATTGGGTGGAAAGATTGAAAAAAAAAGAAAAGAAGATTGGGATCTGAAACCAGTTAATGAGGTTTAAAAGTGGATGGCATGTGAAAGAAAATATCAAAAAGGTGTGCCTTGAGCAAGAAGGCCTTTCAAAAAAGGATTTTTTTTTGGAAGTGTGGTTCAGATCAGGATAGGTTTAGGCATTTTGCGAATTTATTTTTACTTGTTATAGATACAGGGAGGTGGTTTATTGGAAACAGTTTGTTAGACAATCCTGGGGAAATATGATTTGTGATTGAAATGGGGCAGCAAGTTGAGTTCGGAACACTAGTATAAAATTTGGGTATGCCTCGAGGATAATTCGTAGCAAACTATTCTTCAGGCTGAAGAAACTCCTCAAGTGCCTTAAGGAGATCATAACATATTATATCGAGTAGCCATCAGAATGGAATGGAGGAAGTAAATAAAGCTCTGGGGCAGGAAGTCACTGGAAGAGTTTTGGAGAGACTGGAATGATGGCTTGTGAAGGAATGCGGAATGGCTTCCAACAGACTTATTACATTTTTTGTAGAGAGCACATAATGGATGGTTTAGGAATTCAGGAGGAGAGATCTACCGATCATCAAAGCTAGTTTTACTAAAATTAATCTTAAGCTTATTCTTGGTAGCCGACAATGAAATCTGTTTGTTTTGGTGAAATGGCTCTCTCAGCCTCAGAGAAGTTATGTTAGTTTAGTTTTACACCATTTTGGTGATTTGACTTTAAGAAAAGTAATAAATAATAAAGATAGAAAACAAATATACTTTGGAAAATTTCAGTAATAGCCAGGGAATATTGTAGCTTGTTGTAAGCCATCTTAATTAGTGGTTTCAATTAAAGAAATTTGATATATATATTTCCATAGATTTTTTATTTTATTTCACGCAGAGCTGTTTGCAGGGACTTTCAATCTCCTAGGAGTCGAGGAGCAAAACTCGGCTGGTTCAGGGCCTTTGAAAATGGGGCTAAGTTCTCAAAAACATTCTGCATGAAATAAAATAAAACATCTGTGGAAATTCTGGACTTTTATTCATCACTTTTCCTTATGGATTCTAAGTTAGTTATTTTTTTTGGGGGGGGGGGATGGGTTCTGAATATGTTCTTTAAAAATGTATCATAACTAAAATATTGTAGTAACACTACCTTTTTATCTCTTAAATTCGATCAACTATTCTTAATTAATTTAAGAATTTATCAAACAACTACTCCAATGGGGAACAAGATTGAATATGTGTACACCTCTTCTGTACCTACCTTTTATGACTCGTGAAGCCATAATCTTTTATAGGTTTTTGAAGGTCTCATTTTATAGCTGTGACTGTTTGATTTAAATGAAACAGATATTTCTGGAAATATTTATATGTATATATCAAAGACCCATTTAATCATTATATTTGTTCAAAAATAAAAAAAAAAAGAAAAGAAAAAAAAGTAACCTGTTTCAAGTTAATAATGTCTATTCCACCAGAGGCCCAGTGGCCATGAGCACTTAATACTCTGTGCCAAGGTCCGTGGGTTCGATTCCCACTATGGGGTGGTGGCTTTTCTTTAGAAAAAAGAAAAAGCATCAGCCCTATCCTGGCTGGAAAGCTGTGGCAACCTATAAATAACCCGTCCTAAAATTCTTAGTTAATAATAATGGAAGTTAAAATTACCACATTTTTGTTAAGAAATATAAAGATATTTATCTATAATATTTGATCTATTCTATGTCTGTCCACTCCAAATGCACATTAGCGAAGTGTAAATAAAATAATTTACAAAACGTCAATAAAAAAAAAAAAAAAATCTGAGTTCCTTTGTAAATTGCTAAAAATATCTATGAAAAAAAAAATGATATCAAAAATGTTTTCTTTCTTTTTTAAGGTATCTCAACCCGAGGTCATTAACATTCACCATTTTTCACAACAGTGTCAAAACACTGAAGAATCACGCATCCCTTCTATAAATAGCAGAAGAAATTTAATTGAGATGAAGAATTCTCATCCATGGAGATACCTAATTCTTAATTAAATTTAGAAATTTTTACATTAACATTGGCCGAATGGTCCCCCTTTACAATCAGCAGGTCAAAAGACACCTTTATTTTAATGTAGGAAATAATTCATTAAAGAACATTTTTAACTTGAATGATTATTTTAATGCAATTTTTAATTAATCATCATCACCCGTTTTTCTTATAATAATAATTTATTATTCTATAATAATTATTCTCTAGGATACTATATCACTATTGTATAATATACATTTTTTGGTACTTACGTACTAGTTGCACCGGTGTCGAGAACTGGCTCCCAGTCAGTGATCCGGATCAGGCAATATGGCGACAATTTCAATATGGCGACCTATTATTAAGACCAAGACCAAGTCTTAATATTATCAACGAGTTGGATTGACTAGAGTTTCGATTATCCTTGAGCAAGCCTAGCGAGCGGAAACACGTAACAATTCTGCCATTAACATAAGTCCTTTTAATTTACTAGATTACTTAACATTACAATTATTTTAATTTAATGATTAGATTAGATTATGAGGTTATCTCCATTATAAGAGCGGAAATGAAAACATCTAGCATTTCTATTGGTTGAGCAATTTGGTCTTTTGGGCAATTTCATTGGTTGTTCTCTTGCAGGGAAACCAAAGACTCGTTTGTAGTGAGTGTTGAAAATAGAAATGGCTCAACGCTTCTGCAAAAAATCATGGAAAATATAGCGGATGGTAGCATCATATACTCTGATAGCTGGAAAGGCTATCAGAGTAATGCTATCGAAATTGCAGGTTTTCAACATGCTAGAGTTAATCACCGCTACAATTTCATTTACCCAGAAACAGGAGCTCATACTCAAACCGTGGAAAGAATGTGGGGGAGTGCCAAATGGAGAAACAAAAGACATAGGGGCACAGCGAGGCACCACCTGGAAACGTATCTTGTAGAATTTATATGGCGACAAAGAAATAGAAAAGAAAATAGAGACCCGTTTGAAGCAATATTAAATTGCATATCGACCCATTTCCCACCGAAAAACCAGTGATCAATATTACCAACGAGTTGGATTAACTACAGTTTCGATAACGTTGAGCGAACATACCGACCGGAAACGCATAGCAATTTTTTTTACGGCGCATTTTCGCCATAATATTGGAAACTAGCGCCGACTCTTGGCCATTAGATTACATAACATTAGCAATTATTAAATTAAAATAATATCTAATGTTAAGTAATCTAGTAAATTAAAAGGACTTATGTTAATGGCAGAATTGTTACGTGTTTCCGCTCGCTAGGCTTGCTCAAGGATAATCGAAACTCTAGTCAATCCAACTCGTTGATAATATTAAGACTTGGTCTTGGTCTTAATAATAGGTCGCCATATTGAAATTGTCGCCATATTGCCTGATCCGGATCACTGACTGGGAGCCAGTTCTCGACACCGGTGCAACTAGTACGTAAGTACCCATTTTTTTCTTTATTGAAAATGTGTCAATTCTTTATACAATTTATTATTAAGGCAGAAATACAAATTTAATTCTCAAAGGTGGAAACTTCAAGGAAATACTAGTTAAGACTGAGAATTGGAACCTTTGTTAACCCATATTATCCAAAACGTACGTTAGTAGTGTTTAAATAATATATATATATATATATATATATATATATATATATATACATATATATATATATATATATATATGTTATATATATACATACATATATATATATATATATATATATATATATATATATATATATATATTACATATGATATACATTATGTATTGGAACGTGTAGCACAAAATAAACGGCCTCTTTGCAGGGTTACTGCAGAGAGGAAACTAATAAATAAAAAAAAATTATAATATATATATATATATATATTATAGTAATATGGTGTTAAAATATAATACAAATATGATAATTTGTGCTTGTGGGCAGAGCTTCACAAGCACAAATTATCATATAGCTTTGTTCTAAGAAGTGAATCATTAAAAATATATATATTTTTATTCGTAATTGAGTTTTCAAAATCTCCAAGTAGCGCCCGAAATTGAAAAACAATCTGTTATCGACGTATCTTGATATAGTTATGATATCAATCAAATGAGTACAATGCCCCTGTTGCTAACCGCCATGAAATAACGGCTCAAAGCATTGATCGAGGCCACTACAAATTTGAATATTCCCAGCCTTCTAAATATTATGCTTAAATATTCTACAGAGCGAATAAATATATTGTTTATTTGATTTTAGGAAAAAGGTGGAAATCAGATAGTTATAATTATTAATTCCTAGCGTTCTATTGTCGCGTTTCAATAATTCGCCGTATTTTCAGTTATTGAATATTTAGCGCGCGACACTACGATGTAATATTAGGGCGGGTCTCGACCAATCAGATGTGAGTGCCCCTCCCTAGACTTGCGCTTCTCCTCTCACCACTCTCTCTTGCAATCGACTGACCGGCACTTCTTACTCAGTTAACGTCTTGCTTCAGATAACTTACAACAAAGATGAGGGAAATCGTTCACATTCAGGCAGGCCAATGCGGAAACCAGATTGGAGCTAAGGTATAATTGAATCTATATTTTCAATCGTATTATGCCTGCATAAGAGAATTAATGACCGTTGTTCTTCAAGCTTCGGCATGCACGTTCTTATATATCCGCTTTGCAGTTAATTTATTTAATTCTATTTGATTTGGTCGTATCAGTAGTCAGTGTTAATTGCACTATATTTTGTTTGCGTGTTTTAAGTAAGTTGTTCTACTACACCAGATAATTCATGATTATTTAGTGACTTGTTGTGTTTATGTTCAGTTATATATTTTGTGATAAATATATAACTGAGCACAAATATTTTAATTTTGCTTGCTAAAATTCGAGTAAATTTACGTCCTACTCTTGCATATGCATGACATCATGCCCCAACTGTTTTTACACCCTTCCATTTTCTTACGTTTCCTTGTACGCGTGACTTATTTGAATATTGTATTAGAAGTTTCTTTTTGTTAATGCTTACTGTCGTGGCATTCTAATAATTATTTTTCAATTTATTAAATACTACTTGTGCAGTTGTGTCCGCCATTGTGTATAACTGCTTGAGCCTGTAGTTGTGCAAGTTCCCTTTCCTACCGAAGTTTTAACGCCATTTTTATTCGATTTTCATAGCTATCTTACTTTGTCTCTTTTCTTTATCACATTTTAGCTATGTTTTAAATATTTAACCTTGACATTTTGTTATTTATAATTTTTGTGGAGCTTACATGTAATTCTATTTAAGTTGGCAACTAAATTTATGAAGGTGCCGGTGGTCTAAATAACTTTAAGTGCTTTCATGGGTAGTCTAATTATGACTCATGGTTTAACCTAACTTCATTATGTGTTAGTTAATGCCTTTTTTAATGACAGTGGATATATCAATTAAAACTGTTGAATATTAGTTGCTGCTTCTCTGGTCCTTTTGTTTTGGTTTCTATTATTAGGGTTCAACATTGATAATTGAGCATAAGTATTTCTGGACGTTGTCAGAAGAAAATTAACGGTAATAATGAGTGAGAGCTGCCCAGAGCCCGATCTTCATGAGACTTCGTATACTTATTCATTTTGACCTAATTAAGAAGAAAAAATTAAAAATCACTCGCGGTCAGGCCTAGAACAGTATTTATTAAGCATTAACCTTTAAGTACTGACGTATGGTCCCTGGGACCTTATGGGAGCCATTTCTAGAAATCCCCCCTACTATTACCCTTTTGATTGCACACAATCAATAAATATATAATTTCTTTCAAATTTCAGTAAACAAAAGGTCCCAGGGACCATACGTCAGTCAGTACTTAAAGGTTAAAGTTGACTGATATACATGCTATAAACGAGATTTATCATAACATTACGAGCTGTATCATAACAATGGGAAAACAATTAGTTGTTTGTGATATTTTTGTCACGTTTTTATTCATAATTAGGTTGAATTGAATAAGTATAAGTATACAAAGTTTTAAGAAAATCAGAGTTAGGTCAATTCTGGCCCTCCCAATTTGACATTACCGCGCATGCGCGTGTTTACAAATACTTCGTTTACACCAGCTTTTAACCTGTATAACACTCAACTTTAGTGCTTAATAAATACTGTTCTAGGCCTGACCTCGAGTGATTTTTAATTCTTTCTTCTTAATTAGGTCAAAATGAATAAGTATACGAAGTTTCATGAAGATTGGGCTCTGGGCAGCTCTCGCTCATTATTACCAAATTAACAATACGATACATTTTGCGTTTAACAATGCATATACGGCACTATTGGCCAAGAATTATGTCGATGCGCCGTAATAAAAAATGCATATAGTACACGATTTTAAGATTTGTAATTACAGTAAAACCTCGTTAACCCAGATCAAATGAGACCAGGACCGATCCGAATTAACGATAATCTTGGTTATCCAGAGATTCAAGGAAAAACGAAAAGATATTTAAATCACCGAGATATTTTTAATGCAGTTTAGAAATTATTATCGACACTTTCACCTTAAAAAACAAACTATATGTGCTGTAATAGCCTGTGTATTTACACTGTACTCAATATAGCTGCAAAATATTCTGTAGTAAAAAAGTCAGTGATCTGCTGCCTCAGTTTAGCGTATTGCTTACGAGCAGCGCGATCTTACATCTGCTTTGACATTAGAGGTTCATTTGGCAATGTTTCAGCTTGACTCTCAAAATACAACAAGTTCTCAATGTCGATAAACGAGCAACTAGACAGCAAAACGATACTGTTCATTGACCAAGATACTAGGAAAACTTGCGTACATTAACCTAGGATAACTCTCGTAATTTACCTGCTATGAATAGGAATTTATCACCTGTAAAACAAGTCTTCATTTACTACACTGAACAACAATTTCGTTTTCAAAACTGGTCCGGGTTAAGAAGGTTTTACTGTACTTCAACAATATTATTATCTGCCTGGGTTTTAAATAATTTTTTTACTTTGTGAAAAGGATGTTCTACTTTTAAAAGAATCCTGTTGAGACATTCTTGTACCTAAAGTATTTCATTTATTTAAAAGTGACAGTTTTGAGTTGACATTGTCATGAGTGCTTCTGGTAGGATTTTAAGGATCACATTGTTAGAAGCATTCTTAATTTTTACGGGAGTTACTTTGGATAAAATAAATGCTTTAACAAATATGTATTCCAACACTTCAAAAGTTATACTCTTGCAATAAAGGTTTTACATTGACATCTAAGTCCTTTGACAGGACTCATTATTTTTATAAAATTGTGTGTATTTTATTTTGAACATTTTCCATAGGATTTGTATTGTTAGATGCCTGAGGGTTTTTAACTGTCATGGCACAGAGACAGTTTACTAGTTATAGGCATTTGTATTTGAGGTAAAATATGAAGTTTATAGTCCAAATCAACAAACAAATGTACCAAACAATTGCTACAAAGTTCGTATACTTATTCATTTCTGCCCAATTAAGAATAAAAACGTGAAAAAATAATGTCACAAACGACTAATTTTTTTTTACATTTTTCATTGTTATGATACAGCTCGTAATGTTATGATACAACTTGTTTATAGCCTGTATAACAGTCATGTTTAGTGCTTAATAAATACCGTTCTAGTCGTTACCGCCAGCTTTTTTTTACCTTTTTATTCTTAATTAGGTTAAAATGAGTAAGTATACGAAGTTTCATGAAGATTGGAGTCTGGGCAGTTCTCGCTCAGAATTACCTATCTTAACTCCTGTGATAGTGAGTCGGAAAATGATTGAGGGCTTAAAAGGGGATTAATTTTGTTCAAGAGAGGGTCTCGGGACTACAGATTAACCTGATGGTGTATCCTTGTAATGTATTCAAGGGTTATAGTCCAAGAGCTAGCATCAAAAAGTGGTCATGATTGAACACCCGACTGGATTTAAGATATTTTTGGAAACTTTTTGAGTAGATCTGTTTCTCTTGCTGACAAAGCTATTTGTTTATGGCAGCCGGAAAAGCCTCGATTATTTTTAATTACCAGGACCCACCACAAAATGTGTTTACAGCTTCACGTTTTTGTAAGGATATGGGAAAAATTACTCCAAGAGATTTTCCCTGTGACAAGGTAAAGTGAGAGCATTTAGCAACTAGGTCAGAATTGTTGCTTGTGGACATGATCGAACACTCGTATGAAAATTTGTGTAAGCTATCTTATTGTATAAAGTAAATTCCAAAAGCCAGACATTATAACTGGATCTAACGCACTGCAAGATGATTGCAAAGATAGAGACTCGCTAAATATTCAGCGGTCCAGCACTAGTTACCCAACCGGCCGCCATTTGCTAAACTGTCTAGCAACAGCAATCCGCTTTGCTAGCTTTTCTTTTCCTGCATGCTGCTCAACTCATCTATTCAGGCTTTAATTAGAGTTTTGAGTGAGCATTTTATAGACTTCTGTCTGTAGACAAACACAATTTATTTTTGTGAGCTATGAGTTCTGAATCCTAAAATTTTCTAGTTAGTATTTCTGGATTGCATCATCAGTCGACATCATAAGAGGGTTTTCCTAGGAAACAAGGAAGGAAAAGCACTAAAATTAAACATGTATTATCTATAAAGAATGTTAGTAACTTCTAACAAAATCAGACAATAAGATCTTCAGATACCATTTAGAAGAGACTATGTAAAAACTAAAAAAACTAGTTTTCGGAGTACTCTTATTTATTTTAAATGTTGACCTCCATTATTATTAACTAAGAATTTTAGGACGTGTTATCTATGTTACCACCCTTTTTTCTTGCTAGGATAGTGCTGATGCCTTTTCTTTTTTCTAAAGAAAAGCTACCAGCCCATAGGGGGAGTCGAACTCATGGCCCTTGAGTGCCCACTCTTTAACACTCACGGCCACCGGGCCTCCGACACATATTAAATTATACTGAAAAGTAAAACAATTTATCTAGCAAGATAAACTAAGATAAATAATGAATTCAGCTGCACTTTTTATAGTGTGTACACAGTTTTTTAATTTCATTTTTTTTCTTTAGTTTTGGGAGATCATTTCTGATGAGCATGGGATTGACCCCACTGGTTCTTATCATGGTGATTCAGACCTTCAACTGGAAAGGATCAATGTTTATTACAATGAAGCATCTGGTAAGTGTACTGATGTATGGGAGTCCTTAAATAGTGGAATGAGAGATAAAGGTTATAAATATTTTATTGGAAGATATTTTATGGATGACTCATTTTGTCTGTATAATGATTATATTTTATTAAATGATAAGAATAAATATGACAAATTGCGAAATAAACACTCTAGAATGGCCTTGCCTTTCTCAATAAAACCATTAACAAACTTCCTGTTTTTACAACAGAGGTTTTCTTTAGCTTGTGGTTCATTCTTCATCCCAAATGAGTCATCTTTCCTATTATAGCTTATACTTGTTGTGTAATGAATATACTCATTTCTAAAACTGTTCTTCCATTGTTTGTAAGTAAAAAAATGTGCCATTGAGTGTACTTCTGAATTCTAAATAGGCATTTGTAGACAGCCTTTTCATTTTATTTTTTAAAATAATGAATGTCCTTCAATGATTGAATTGAAAAAATACAAAAACTTTCTCCCTTCCAAGAAAACTTTTTTTATGCTAACATTGAAGCAAGTATTTTGGACCATTCTTAAATTTTTTAACAGTATGTTGGATTAATGCTGTTTTTAATTACAAAATTATTACATTAGGATTATAAATCTTATAGTGTAAAGTAATTTTTTTTTCAGTTAATCTTCCTTGAAATAATTCAGGTTTCTATGTTTTTAATAATAATCTTTTTGCTTTGATAAATGAGGGCCCCAGAAGTCAAGGGGTCTAAGTGATATTTTTGAAGAAAAAAAAATGAGTTAGATATAGGAATGGGTTGTGAACATCATAATCTTGTGGGTGATAAAGACATCCAAGTGATTTTCTTGACAGTTTGCTGCTGCCTAGCTATTTTTCTCTTGAGTATTGTCACTTTTTTATACTAAGTTTAGGAGGAAATAAAGGATTCTCCGATTCTTTTGAAAATTAATCAAAACCAGGATAATGTAACTATTATCTAGTATTGATACTGAACAGCTAAGGACCTGAGGATTCGTTTAGTATGATAGCAACTGTAAAAATCTAGTTTTTCTATTGCCAATTATGTTTAACTTTTGACTCCATTTTTCACAAAACATCGAGTTTGTTACTTAGACCCCTTGACTTCTAGGGTCCTCAAATATAAGGTAGTGCAATTTAAAATAATAGTTCCTAAATTAGATGACTAATTTAAAGCAAAACTATGTACTAATTAATATTAAAATAAATAGAGACCCAAATCTCAACAATTTTTCATGTGAAGTTCCATGAATAAAAGTAGAGATTAACATAATAGTCAATTTATTAAAATATCTCTACATGTTTCGCATTCTCTGATGCCTCTTCAGGAGCCTAATAACTAAATACAGTCTAATGGAACATAAATGAATCTTCTATGTCAATCGCCTCGTCTCGACTTGAATGCTATGTAGATTATCTTCAGTTGAGATGTCGACATTGTAGCGGAAGGTTCGCCTACATTATATTAGGCTGTCCTTAGTTTTTAGGCTCTTAGGGCCTTTTTGCGAAGACCACATCCAGTTACTTGTGAAGTATCTGTAGTGATTATAACAGTGATTCAGTGCTTGCGTACATCTCATTAGATTTTCTATTGGCTATTCCTATGGGCAATTGTATTGGTTGTTGCTGGTGGTAAAGTAACCTTTAACACTCAATCCAATTCGCAAAAATCAATAGAATTCTATTAAAATTCTAAAATTTAGTCGATTGACTAAAGTTTTTTGATATCTTTTTGAGCAAGCTTAGCAAGCGGAAACGCATAGCACATATGCCCATAATGTGAAATAAATATAAATATGTTATAGAACCACCGGACAAAAAAAAATCAGTGAGGAGGCCCCTAAACTTTACAATTACCATTGATTTTTATAATATTTACCTTTTTATTAATAAATATTGCTTGCTGAAATATATTCTGCTTATTTTCATTTATGCTTTAAAAGCCTAAAAGTATTACTTACAAATACAAGTTATCAAATGGTTGGTTAGAAACCATATTTTATAAACATAGTAGTCAAAAAAAGTTACTTTTAGTAGTGGTTGCAGTGTTTTTAAATACTTTTCATTACTATATTAACTTTTGACTACTATATTTATATAATATGGTTTCTAACCTTAGATGACATTAAAGAAGTAATAGATAACCTGCAAAGAACCTGTAAGCTAATCAGTAAGTACTAAAATCCCTGTTTAAAATCACGACAGATACTTCAAAGTAACTGGATATGGTGGTCTTCACAAACAGGCCCGAAAAAAGAGGCATCAGAACATGTAGTAAATGGATTATTGTGTTATTTTCAGATTTTATTCATTAAAACTCATATATTTTTTTTTTTTTTTTTTTATGTAGCTTATCATTAAGCAGTGGACATAGTAATGACTAAATAAAGAACTGCTGAACCTTTCCTACAAAAATACCTGTATTTAGTAAATATTTGTATACGGCAATTTTATTTGGCTAGATTTTTTAAGTTTATTTTCAAGCAAAGATTTCACCCCATATGGAAATAAGTTTCTGTTTCTTTATTTTCAAATCAGAGACTAATATTGATAAGGGTTGCTCCTTTTTATATAATGTATTTCACAAGTAACATGCAAGGAAATGAAAGGCCTAAATTCACCAGTCATTTTATTTATAACAAAGTTCAATCAAGGCTCATGTTTCATCTTCATTTTCTCTCGAAAGTGCCTCCTTACGCTTGGTAGTGTATCAAACTCCTGAGAGTTACAAAGTTATTACTTTCAGTGAAGATTGTCTTTAATTTCCTTGCATAGTAATATTTTTCATTTTTATATATTTCTGAAGGAATGTTATAAGAACTACCTTATTTACTATTGGGCTGACTTGTGTTGCTAAATTTTGTTTGATGTCTAATCTGTGCCGTCCTGCCTCGGTTTTGGAGGTGGGAAATATGTACCCAGGGCGATTCTGGTGGACCTTGAGCCTGGTACCATGGACTCCGTTCGTTCCGGCCCCTTCGGTCAGATCTTCAGGCCTGATAACTTCGTTTTTGGACAGTCTGGTGCTGGAAACAACTGGGCCAAAGGACATTACACGGAAGGTGCTGAACTCGTTGACACAGTACTCGATGTGGTCCGAAAAGAAGCAGAATCTTGCGATTGCCTCCAGGTATTATTCTATACTCTTAATATTTATGTGTATGTGTATTTATACATTTTAAATACAAGGATATTTAACTAATCTCCTTTGCTAAGATGCTGCTCTTCGCACATCTCTCCAGTGGTGCCCTGGTTGCTAGCGTTCTCTCCGGCACCTCTATCCAGTAGCGCCTTGGTTTGTTATATTTTGCCCAAATCTTATTGGCCTTCATCAGACGTTTTATGGTAGTAGGTGCATATAGCTAATAGCTCCTGCCTATATGTTACTATCAAGACGTCTGGAGTAGTCCTGTAGGATTTAGACAAAATTTAACACTAGCAACTAGGGCACCACTGCAGAGAGATATGAGAGGGAAGAATATTTAACAACCATTAAACCAACAGTAATATACATTTTATAGTTCATTTTGTTTTGGTATTTTATTTAAGAATAGAAAGCAGGTTTTTAAATTATTTTATTTATTATAGATGCAAGGTTTGTAATATTACTCTACATATGAAACACTAACATACTGAATAAAAAACAATCTAGTGGCACCATGAAACATATACGTATGAGCTGTCATCAGATAGGAGCCCACATATTGCTACCATACTGATACCTACAAACTACAAAGACGTACCATAAAATATAGTAATATTACAAATAACACACAATTTTAATTCAAGCCAAAGTTTCTGACCTCAATATAATTGTCCTTATTTATTTCACTTCGCTTATAAAATGGGCTTGTCTGGCAAATCGTTGTTAGAAGACAAGTTCTTCATCTATTTTGTGTTTTTTTTTTTTTTTTTTTTTTTTTTAACTAAATTTATATAATTATTGACCAACCTTTTTTCAGAATGTTTACTTATTACTTATATGTTGCTCTGTTTAAATGTAAACATCACCCTACCAATAGATTGGGGTACATACTTAGACATATTTGTGCGTACCTGTTGATGAGGTAATGTTACAATTTAAACTCCCAGAGCAAATAACACTTACTTATATTATAAATAATATAATAATAACATTAGAGGATAAATAATTTATTAATCATTAACTGAATGCATTTATTAAAACATAAAAATTAAACTGTTTCAAAACAAATACTTCAATTAATGATTGTATTAAATCATTCAAATCAAGAAATATAATAGCATTTTCTAAGATAGAAATATTTTATATTCTTAGGGATTCCAATTGACTCACTCTTTGGGAGGTGGTACTGGATCAGGAATGGGGACACTTCTAATTTCTAAGATCCGAGAGGAATACCCCGACAGAATTATGAACACCTATTCTGTGGTTCCATCGCCAAAGGTAGGTATTTTGCTTATGGTTCAATAAGCATTAGTATTAGATTTTTTTATTGATGTACAATACTCTAATTTGATTTCATATAGGTTTCAGACACCGTCGTTGAGCCCTATAATGCAACTCTCTCCGTTCACCAGCTTGTTGAAAACACAGATGAAACCTATTGTATTGATAATGAAGCTCTTTATGACATCTGCTTCAGGTAATTTTACTATTATGCAATATTATCTTCTTATTTTGCATACATTTTTTCTTATGTATTTAATATTGCTTATCTTTCTGTTCAGGACACTTAAACTTTCAACTCCCACTTATGGTGATCTCAACCATCTTGTCTCCCTTACCATGTCCGGAGTAACCACCTGCCTGAGGTTCCCTGGTCAGCTTAATGCTGATTTAAGGAAACTTGCTGTCAACATGGTCCCCTTCCCACGTCTTCACTTCTTTATGCCCGGGTTTGCTCCATTAACATCACGTGGATCTCAACAATACAGGTTAATCTTTGTTTTATATCTTCTTGTATTAGGATCACTCTGATTTCTCTTTTTATATCTATATTATTTTTTTACAGGGCTCTTACTGTACCTGAATTGACACAACAAATGTTTGATGCCAAAAATATGATGGCTGCGTGTGATCCAAGACATGGACGTTACCTCACTGTTGCCGCTATTTTCAGGTTAATTTTTTTTTTTTAATAAGATAAGATTTTGGTGCAGATTCAATATACATCTGTCTTCTAAAAAAGTTTTATATTAAAAATTAAATCCTTATGAATAACTTCATAATTATAAAATAAACGATAAAATTTCTTCGAAATGAGGGGTCATTTTCGGTGTCTACTAGGTAGGATTGATAAAGATTCGAAGAAATTTTTCAAAAATTCCGTCATGATTTAAGGAAACTTAAATTATAGATAGATAAAATTCTGTATTTTGTTTGAAAAACAGTTACAGGGGTCTGGCTACAAAAAAATTATAATAGATAAATAATAATAATAAAAGAAAAGAAAAAAAAATTTCTCAGTGGATCGTAATAAACATACATAATATAAGTCTTGATCATAATAAACAAAACAGTACGTTACATGAATTTATGAAAATATAAATTACTTGCTATTCAAAAAGCACAAAAGATCTTGTCATTAGAGCTTCCATGGTGAAATGGAAGAGCCTGGACATTGAGTCCTTATTCGAAGGTGAAAGAATCAGTGAGAGATTGTCTTCATCAACTTCTGGGTGAATTTATTAATAATTTAATTTTGTATTCTAGTATAATGAGATTGAAATTGAATTTGATTATTAAAACGGTTGTGTTGGGTTCTTATACAAATTTAGAGTTATGTTTTTTAAGAAACAATACGTGGTTAGTGATAGACATCTTACTACCACAGAATAATATAAAATTTATACAATGAACATAAATTACCTTATATCCACAGGTGTTGCTCAAGGTCCATTTAATATTCTCTTGATCTATCTGAATTCAAAAACTTATTTTGCCACAAAACTTTAGGATACTCTCCTAGCAAAAATAGTAAGGATCTCTTCTCCTAAGAAAAAAAACTGACGATCTGCCCAGCCTTCTTGATTTTAGATTGAGGAAATTTTTGTTCAGTTAACATTTTATATTACTAAGAAGTAGTAAGATATTTCTTGGTTCGTTATTTAAATTTAACCTATTTATATTGAAAATATCATTACAATATATATATATATGTGTGTGTGTGTGTCCGTTGACACGATACAGGCCAGAGTTTTTGTTTTTTCGCCACAAAACTTGGTATAGCTCTAAATAATTACATATTCTTATGTTTATTTATCTAAAAAAAATCGATATGGTAGAGGGTTGCCAAAATGCCGAAAAACGTTTTATGCTTTGAAAGTGACTTAGTTTTTTCAAACTTTTTACAAAACAATTAATTTACTGTAATTCATACTGTTGTTTCTATTTTTTCAGAGGCCGAATGTCAATGAAAGAGGTCGATGAGCAGATGCTAAATATTCAAAACAAGAACTCTTCGTACTTCGTTGAATGGATTCCAAATAATGTTAAGACTGCCGTCTGTGACATTCCTCCAAGAGGTCTGAAAATGTCTGCCACTTTCATTGGAAACTCCACTGCCATTCAAGAACTGTTTAAGAGAATTTCTGAACAATTCACTGCCATGTTTAGGAGAAAGGTATGCTGTCTCATTTTCTTTAAACAATCACAGTTTTCTGCGCTTATTTTGCAGCCGGTTTTTAATTCTCAAAATGCTACGCCTGATAGTCCTGAAGGATCAGGGCTAGGTATGTTTACGCTCTCTACTTAAGTAGGCTTTTCTCTTGTTCTATTTACCGAATCTCTTCGTTATATATTGTTATAATTAAAATTAAAAAAAATTATAATAGCCACACGTTGATGTGCCAAAATGTTATAATTTAAATTAAAAAAAAAAGAATTAATTAAAATATTTGAATTAGAGAATTGCGCCACGTTGGGTCGACAAAATGTATAACATTCAAATTTAAAAACTCTTTATCTCAGGGGTCGGGTTCGAGTCCAGTAAAGTAAAACAGAGATAAATTTAAATATTAAAAAACAAAAAAAAACTCATGGATAAACTACATCCAGGCATATGGATAAACAAGCATTACCTGATATAAAGCCAGCTTGGTATTAACTGCATAGGACAGGATCTTCTTTACAACTGTATCTGCATTAATAGACTGAGCCTAGGCTTCATGAAAACTGATGACCATATGAGACTAACTATGCACTGAACTAGAGCTGCATTAGGACTGACTGTAGCTTCTTTTGAACTGCACTACCGTATGAGACTGAGACTTCTTTTCAACTGCACTATCGTATGAGATTAGATCTTCCATTCAACTGAACTGCACGTATGAGACTAGCTCTTCCATTTTAACTCAACAGACTGAACTAACTTTCATGGCGGGAGCGTCCTACCGGTATCCAATGTTACCTGTATAGACTGCTAGACAAATATGACAAATAATATTTGTTTATCCCAATGAATTTAACATATCAATCAGCTTTTTGATTTTCTGAATTTTCTGTGTTAATTTTAAAACTTTTAAATATGTAATGTAAAATATCATTACAATATATTATGAGCACGCTAGTATTTACTATAGAATAATGTAATACCACTCATTTTTTCCTACTATTTATATTATTTCCAATATGGCCTAGGGGATAAGTAAACTACCAGGCCTAGTTAGCGCTCCACGTATATTCTCGCTAAGGGAAGTATGTAAAATTATTCTTCAGTCGGGTAAAATTTCATCCTGTTAAAGATCCTCACCATAAGCTTAGGAATTCTTAAGTTAAAAGTTACTACCGCCAGTAAACATATAAAGAATATTAATGTTATTTTGTAATTTTTAGGCTTTCTTACATTGGTATACTGGTGAAGGTATGGATGAAATGGAGTTCACTGAAGCTGAGTCCAACATGAATGATTTAGTCTCCGAATACCAACAATACCAGGTAATCATATGGTTATGTTTTTTTTTTTACCATTAAATAATTTTAAGATACGTTAAGATTCAAGAGTGCCTGAACCTGAGAGTACTAACTCGAGTTCAGTTTATTTACTCTTTATAAATGACCCTTAAATGTTTATTTCTCCCTTAAAGAAAGTATTAAATTGAGAGATTAATTTATCTTAACAATAGTGAATTCAATAAAATTAACATCCTTCCCACCTTGTTTGGTAAACATTAAAATATGTCCATGTCCATACCCTGTTGAAAACTCTAGATAAAAAGTATCCTCAAGGTTTTCATGGGAAGGGCACATTCTGAAAGTGTGCAGTTATTATTAACCCATTAGTGACCGTAACATTTTTCCTTGAGAGCTGTGCCTCTACTTGCCCGCTGGTTACTAATGGGTGGAGTGAATAAAAGCTAGCAGTTACTAGAACTAAGTATTTTCCAAGCAATTGCTTAGTTCCGAGTGAATAAAAACGTTAGCTCCAACTAGGCCTAGCACTTGCTTAGTTTATCACGGTTCCTAGTTGCAGCTAGGTAGAAGGTGTGAATAAAGAGCTGTGACCAGGTTCTAAGGTTAGCAATTGCTAAAGAAAAAGCTAGTCTGGTCTGGGTCATGCTAGCTTTTTAGTTAGCCGTTTCTTTTCGCTCAATCATGGCGGCGTTTATGCATGTTCGTAAGGAAAAGGAGAAGTATATGCGCCAAGACGTCTTCACATTCTATTTTCATCTTGTTTAGCTGCATTTTCTGTAGTAGATTCTTTGAAGTTCTGGAGTTGATGGATCTTTGTTTTCTTCCGTACCGTAAACCTCAACCATTTTCGCACTTTTTCAATTTTTTATTTGCAATTTGTTGTGAAGCAGTGCTGGGTTCCTGCTTCCTTGTTCGACGCTTGTCGGTGAATCTAACTGCGATTCCTCCTGGGATTTTTGCCCTTGATCAATAATTTGTAAAAAGCTTTTCCCCACTGCTTCAATTTTATAGGCTTATTACTGTTGGCTTTTTGGCCGGTTTTCTTCTTTATGCTTGATTTCTTGTTACTCAGAAACTTATTTAACTGTGCAACAGTGACCGTTTTCCCTATGGCAATTGAAAATTCATTACTAATTCTGTCCCAAGTATGTTTTCTTTCTTTAATAGCAGCTGGTAATTTAGATTTTTCCATTACCACAGGATCATTGAGTAATACTGTTATAAAAAGTGACCGATCCAGGTCGGCATGGGCGTATATAGAAAATAATTTCGGAAGGGGCTAAGAGAATTTGGGGGGGGGGGTATGGAATATTATCAACCTAGAACTTGGAATAGTTAGCCAATTAAAATGCTAATACACCAAAAATAAATTATTTTTTTCTGACCCAAAGTGGTCTCATTTAATTAATTAATAATTTTTCCAGAGAAATGTACGCAAGTAAAACTTTCACCCTGCGGCCAGCTGAGTGCCCTCCTGTAAAAATCCACAATATCCCAATACCCCAACCCAACGAGGTTCGATATTTAGGGTTCCACCTCGACAAGCGACTTACCTGGAAAACACAAGAGACAAGAACTGAACAAACGCTTTGGACTTCTCCGACGACTTATTGGACCTAAATCAAAACTAGACACAAAAAAAACAAACTGACAATATACAAGACCATAATAAGACCGATATGGACATACAGCATAGAACTATGGGGATCAGCTAAGCCATCAAATATAAACATTATCCAACGTTTTCAATCCAAAGTCCTCCATAAAATCCTTAACGCTCCTTTCTACGTCTCAAACTTGACTATCCACCGAGACACTGATATACCCTTTGTCCATGATTTAGCCAAATCCCGATTCCTGAATTTTTTCTCTAAACTCCCTGCCCACCCCAATCCTCTTGGCAGATCCCTCTCTTCCAATGTTATTCCTGATAATCCTCCGTCGCCATTGGCCACGAGACAACTTATTGCATGAAATTGTGTAAATATTGTAATGTAAAATTGGTTTACATAGTTCAACCAATTTTACATTAAAATAAGATAAGAACTTAACTGTCATTGGGAGTAGCAGTAATGTCTGCCTTCTCTCCTCTCCTCATCTCATCCAGTGTGTTGCCATTTGTTGATCAAATTTACTTATTGTACATATTTGTACAGATTGTAAATATCAATAAAGGAGAGAAAAAAAATAATAATAATTTTTAAGGTTTTTATGACACAATTTTACCGATTTCGGAGGGGACTGCAGCTCCCCCCCCACTCATGCGTGTCGACAGTTGAGTCTTACTTAGATCTTCCTACCTAGAAGTAGCTCTTGTTTATTCACTCCGTATTCAGGAAGAGCTAAATCTAAGGGCTAGGTTCTACCAGCTAGATCCTAGCTTTTATTCACTCCACCCAATGGGTTAAGGTAGCATTCGTGAAAGAATAATGCCATCAAATATTTATCATCCCTGCTAACTAGTAGGTACCAAAAATGACCCGTATCAAAATTGTTTTATATATACTCACACTCCATGGAACTTATTTAACTTAGCTTTCTAAATACCCTGGATCAGTTATAAATAGAGCCCGGAAGTTAGGCATTTATTTTTGGTAAAAATAGGCAGTCAAAATGGCACTTGAAATACTGAAAGTGGGCAGTACTGTAATTAAAATAGGCATTTATTAGGAGTGAAGGCAAAGAGGAATCTCACTCATTATTAATGAAAATATTTAAAATAAATACTCTTTCATTTCTTTATGACCAATTTATCACAGAATTAGTGTACTTACTATAACTTTCCCTTATTACAAGCAACAACAAGATGCTTTTCCAAATTATCTAATGTCATAGACCTTCTCAGAGAAAATGTTTTTCATCATGGCAAAACTTCCTCTGCATTATCTTATCATTTCGAAATCCGGAATACCAGGTAATTACTGAAAAAAATGCACAACGATCAAAAAAGGCAAAAAGAGGATTTAAATCTTAAAATAGGCTAAAAATTGTCTACACTTCCTAAATGCACAAAAACGTATATTTATTTCTATCTGATTCATCAATATATCCAGTCAGATAAAAAAGTCATTTTGACGAACTTCCGGGCTCTAGTTATAAATTAAGTTGAACCTTTCCTAAATATTGAATGGGCCAATTTTCTAAATGTGTATTTTTTTCAGGAGGCTACTGCCGATGAAGATGCTGAATTCGACGAAGAACAAGAACAGGAAGTTGATGATGCTTAAAGAGTCTATTCGAAGGATGACATTCCGAAGATACCAAATATGTTTATTATTGTTGTAAAATTAACTAACCTAAGCGATCTTCCTCGTTAGTCTGTTAAGCTTACCTGTTGTTTTCCTTTTTTGTCTTTCACATATGTTGACGTGAAAACAAAAACTGAAGATTCGTGTTCCCTATTTATTATTGTCGCTTGATAAGTTAATTTATATCCTTTTTTTTAATTTTCATTTCTATACTTTGATTAAAAGGCATTAAAAAATGTGTTGTTTTGTTTTTTACCGCCCGTCCTCAATCCTTAATATTTACAGTCAATGAGAAAAAGTATAATATTTAAAAATTTGAATTCTATTGGCTATTATATGGTATAACACTACTACACTCTTGTTAAAAAATATGCAAGTAATGGAATATAAAGAAACAGATAAAATAAAATTGTTATCATGCAGGGCTTTCACATGTGTTGTAAGTTGGCTTTACCAAGGTTTAAGGAGAAGGATGTTCCTCAGAGGCGACGCCAGAGTATTCTTGTCACAGCTGTATCTCTTGATTGCGAATTCTTTTTAGCCTTGAGTGTGTACAGAATGCTCTAGCAGGAATGGGGGATAATTGCTGGTTTAACCCCTAACTGATAACAAACAAATTTTGAACGTTATAAGTAACATGCGTCTGTGAGACGTGTGCACGGTAAAAATGTTCTTAGGGCATTTTTTAAGTAAATAATAAAGGAGTAGCTTATTATAATAATTAATAAAAATCACTTTCATTGCTACATTTAAAAGCCACGTCTAAAAACAAGCAGTAGTTTCGGAATTAAGTAGAAAGAGAAATATAGGGAAGAAAAGTAAGTAAACTTTTTTTTAAATTGTTCTTGTATGTTTGCTGCATACCTGAATTGTAGTAAATAAATCGTTGCAAGTAATACACGTCGTTCACGTAAGATAAACATGAAAATGATGATTAGTAACGAGCGCCTAAGTAAATAAGAAGTCCGACTTGCAGGAACTGCATCATCTTAGCGCGGTTGTTCCGTTCTTATCCCTAGTCTCATTTGAAAAGATTAAAATAGAAACAGTTATTATTTTGGTTCCACCTTTCTTGAAAGGTCTTGATTTATGATCTTACCTGTATGGGTTAGCCTGAACAAGATTCACTTTTTTTTTTTTTTTTTAATTGTAGATAATAAAATATTTGCACAATGCAATTTCAAATATCATATGAAGAAGATTTGGTGAAATCAAAAATTATTTATTTTAATATTTTGGCAGGATTGCAAATAATAAAATTAACAGTGCTAATGGCCTCAGTAGCAGATGCACATCAAATAAAATAAAGATAATTTCTACACAGCAATGAAAAGGTTATTTATGTGGGCATAAAAATGTTTTGCTCTACTTTTCTGGATATGGCTGTGTTTTTGCTTTCTTCAAGAATTTCTCTTGTTACTAAGATGTCTCATCAATATTCATCTAATTCAGATGGCGAATTGCTGTTTTCATTAGAAAACAATTTTTAACCATTTTACTAACATTGACAGTTTCTGGAGATATTGTAGTTATATATCAGTGGAAGCGATCATTTTTTTTTTTTTTTTGTGTGTGTGTTGTCAACCACCAAGTGGTCATTAAACAATTAGTGGCTTAGATGATCATGGTATGACATGACAGACAACAAACTAAGGGAAATTATTAGTACAAATTGTGAATGGCCTTCAAGGAAGAGAGGAAAAATAAGAGAAGAAATTGTTGGATTCAGGAGATGGGCATTCGAGCCCCACTTGCAGCAGGGCCTGTTCTCATTTCAGGGCCTGTTAAAAAGATTCCCTGCTGCACCGTCGATGTTTAGAGACGGTGGTAAGCAGTAGATAGCCCAGTGCTAATGGCTTAGATGTTGATACACCGTTAAACAACTGCCTGTTATAGGTATTACACTTATGGTGGTTTCCAATGGTCCATACCATGTTTTTTTTTTAATAAGTATGCTTTATTAGGGAAAGCCACAACCATATTTTTCTTGTCATCCCAGAGGTCACTGCTACATTATCTTAGAAAAAGCTCTGCCCCCCCCCCCCAAAAAAAAATTTTTGATTGTAAAAATGTGTTATAAAAACCTTAAAAATAAATTAATTAAGATCACTTAGTTCAGAGAAATTAGTTTTTTTGGGTGGTGTAATAGCGTTTTAGTTGGCCAACTATTCCAAGTTATGCGTTGTTAGTATTCCATACCCCCCAAATTATTTCCTATGTGTGCCTATCCAGGGTGTCTACTGCACGAAAAAATCATTAAAATGTCACAAAATTGAAAATGGGGCACGAAAGTCGTGAATCTTGAATCCATGTCACGAAATTTCAGTTCTACTGGAGTCAAACATAGTCTGAGGACTTCTGCGCATTCGTAATTGTGGTAGTTTTTGTACAGCGACGCAATTCTATCTGCCTCCTCATCGCCTGCAAAGTTAGATTCCTTTGTTTTAGCATTTATATGTCAATTTTCCATTATTTACATATATTTTTATTCATAATCAGACTTTAATATTTGAATTATTTACTCTTTACTTAAGTACATTGACAATAAATATTTAGTTAGAAATATGTTTATACATTTTGAATTCTACTACCATTGTCAGAATTTTTTTTTTTTTTTTTTCACTTTTATAATTAATGTATCTATCCTCTTTTGGCACTAATGGCCTAGATGCAGATGCACAGTAACATAAGAAAAAAAAAAACTAGCCTCTTCTTATCTTATACAGTTTCAAATTACAATTTTATCGATTTCATGGTAATCCGTGTAAGGTTACAATTTATTTTATACATAAAGTTAAGGTTTTTTATTTTTAGTTTAAATTATTTTCGTTTTAATGGGCATGAAATTTGCATTTAAAGTCATGAAATTTGCTTTCACAAAAGACACCCTGCTATCGTTTTTATCCAATAATTAGGAAAACTAGATTATCGTCATTTCTCGAATACAATTACCGATATCCCCTTAAAAATGTTTTCATTTGTTTCCTTACATTATTTCTTGTAAGATGTCAAAGAGTTGGTGCTAATTATTTAAATTTTAATGTCTATTATTATTAACTAAGAATTTTAGGACGGGTTATCTATAGGTTACCAACCTTTCCTTGCCAGGATAGGGCTGAAGCCTTTTCTTTTCTCTAAAGAAAAGCCACCACCCCATAATAGTGGTCATGGAGTCAATCAAACCCATGGCCACCACCCTAAGTCGGAATCGAACCCACGACCTTTGGTACGGAGTGTTAAGTGCTCACAAAATTAATGTTTAAGCATGCACAAAAAGAATCTATGGATAATAATTATCCATAATGGATTATGCAAATTAAGGAGTATATGAGAAAGGAGAAAGAATGAGTACAACAATGAGGAAAAGAAGAGCTATGTTCTACACACATGTCAAACAGACGGATAAAAATAAACTGACCAAAAAGGATTTTACAGTATTTTGACAAGAGATTTATATATATATATATAAAAAAAAAAAAATGGCTTTCAGGAACAATATATTTTCAACAGGAATGAACTCTGGCAGAAAATAAAAAGGTTCCCAGAATTGCAACAAAAACCAAAGAAGAAAAGGGTGCTTCTTGAACTGAGGAAGGAATGCAACAGTGTGGTGGACAGATGAAGAAATATTTGAAAGAACAGAGAGTATTACAACCTTGATACAAGTTATTTTTTGTGGTCCTTAGCAGACCAAGCTCAGCTATAAAAAAAAAAAAAAAAAAAAAAAAAATAAATAAATAAAATATATGGCAAAGAAGCTGGAACATAAGAGTTAAACAAGATAAATATAAAATCCTCATATAATTGTTATTTACAGAAGCTGAGTATGTTTTGGTGGCTTAAGACTATTTAAATATCATTTTATACTGAGACTAAATAAATAAATTTAAAAAAAATTCTTTCTTCAAATGTTTTCTTTAAATAATGATTATGAATAAACTTCTGAATATGCCAAATCCTATTCTAACAACACAAAGCATGACGACATTGGAATGGAAGCTATGCTTTTAAACCTGTAACTCATTGGAAAATAATCTCTTTATCCATAAGGATAAACCCTTATCTATACATATTTATACAATCAAACAAATAGGAATTAATCAGCTTTCACGTGATGGCTAAGGGTTTAGTGCTTCTTCTTTGTGTTGCTTTTACAGCGATACTGCAACTGTGAGTACAAATGAATTACAAACGTATTGTTAAAACAATTACTAAAATATTTTATTCATAAATTGGATCAATAAAATCTATTGAATGAAAAATATCAACATCTCTTTCAGTAGAAAGTGATTGAATTTATTTCAGGGCCCACAGGAAATCAAATTCACAGCCTTAAAGCATGAACGCTTAAAGCATGACTTCTTACATGTATGATCTTCAGTAGTACATTTTCTTCTGACCTATTTCAGTTTGGGGCATGCTTTAGCCTTGACCCAACTACCCTTAAAGGTTCTGTGGGAGTTGAACGAATAAGTGACCCCTAAGTGCAGACAAAATGCAGTTTGTCTCCTACTGTATTTTGAATACTACTTTCAGCTGATGGGACATGTTTCGGTTGATCGGAAGTGGTTCAGCTTATGGGAGGTGTTTCAGGTGATGGGAAGCGTTTCAGCTGATGGGAAGTACTTTGACTGATGGTGGGATTTTTAGCTGATGGTAGATGTTTCGGTTGATAGGAAGTGGTTCAGCTGATGGGAGGTGTTTCAGCTGATAAGAGTTGTTTCAGATGATGAGTGGTGTTTCAGCTGATGGGAGGGGTTTCAGGTGATGAGAAGTGTTTCAGCTGATGGGAGATGTATCAGCTGATGGTGGGTTGCTCAGATGAAGAGAGGTTTTCCAGTTGATGGAAAGTGTTTCAGTTGATTGGAATTGTTTCAGCTGATTGTGGGTTGTTCAGCTGATGACCAATCGAGATATTAACTACCTTACTTTTGACCAATTGAGATATTAATTACTTTTCACAATATAACAAATCAGATAGAGATTATAAAATAATATCAATTTTAAGAAAATCCATTTAGTTTTATCTTTTCATTAGTAGTATTTATGAGGTTGATATTTTTTTCAGTTCTCAAGCTCGAGTGAAAAGAGATCTTTTTAAATCTGGTACTGGTACACAGTTAGAAGTTGCAGATTGTGAGTTCATTTATTTTCATTGAGTACATAAAAAAATAAACTTTCTCCACAGTCAAAGTACATTATATTAAATAATTGGGCAATTTACATATTAGCAAATAAATAATTAACATACTTTATTGAAATTAACAATTGTAAGCTCTCATTTAAACATGTGAATGTACGTTGAATTTGCATGGAAAAACCTTGGAATTTTTTTAATGTGTTTGTCAAGTCTGACTAAGATAAGTTAGCAGTGGACAGAAAGGAGAGAGGTGCACAGTTGCACAACGTTCTCCCATCTATCCTCTCCTACTCTTTACCTTCACTCTCAAAAATAAAATTTATTATTTTTTGTTTATTATTTCCTTTTTAATTTTATTATTGTTATTTAATTACATCTTATATTAATGTTTTCTTATTATTATTGTAGGTGGCCTGGTGGCTGTGAACACTAAGGCATGTGCACTCTGTGCCTAAGGTCGTGGGTTCATTCCCTCTACGGGTGGTGGCTTTTCTTTTGGAAAAACAAAAGGCAGCCCTATCCTCGCTTGAAGAGGGTGGTCTTCATAACTTACTGCTGCTCTAACATTTCTACTATTCTTACTAATTTCTATTTTAGGGATTGTTATTAAAAATAATACTATTATTTAACATACTTCTAATCTCTAAAGCTAATGGTAATATGTACAAATTGTGTTAGTTCCTTTAAACATACGACAGAACTAACTTTTAACCTAGATCTAGATATAATCAATTTGTCTATTAACGCCGTGTTATTTTTTAATTAACTTTTAATATGTTTGGATTTTTTTTTATTGGAATAGGCTGTTACATATACCTATGAACAGTGCTTAACCAAAAAATAATGGTTCGAGACCCCTGAAGTGGTGCACCGTTAGATAATAATAATAATTATTATGGAAATCTTAAAATCTCTCTTAATCAACTTAATATATATATATATATATATATATATATATATATATATATATATATATATATATATATATATAAAGTAAAACTGTAGTGTTGAAAAACAGGGGAGGCGGAGCTTTAGAGGCAAAGGGGAGCCTGCTCTCCCTTCCCCTATAGGCAGATAAAACGTAGATAGACTAATTGTTATCAATAGACAAGAAAAATATTTTAAAAATTGAAATTAAAACATTTTAAACGACTGTCGTTAAAGGCATAGTTCACAGAAAAATCCAAAATATAATTAAAGTTAATGGGGGCGAGGTTGGCTCAGTGGTAGAGCACTGGACTAATAAGTTGGAGGACCTGAGTTCAAATCCCGAGCAAGCACTAAAGATTTTTTCTTCTAGTGTCTTCGTTCATGGGTTGAATTCGGCCTCCATGGCCGTCCCTAGGCCAACCCAGCCTTTAATTAATATATTAATGGGTACCTTGGTGCTAATGAAGCAGCTAATGAAGGGGAAAATCAGGCGGTCGGAACATAGTACTGACCAAACTATCTCCCTGCCGTATGGTCAAGAATCAGATACCTCTATAGTATCTGCCCCTCAGGGCCCTCGTGGCCTGTTACGGGACAGTTTTTTTTTGTTTTGTTTTTAATTTAAGTTAATAAACAAATAATAATAAGAAAAAAATTAATAAAAAAATGAATTAAATGAAAATAATAAAATTAAAAAGGAAATATGAAACAAAAAACAATAATTTTTTTTTTTAGAATGAAGGGAAAGATTGGTAGGAGAATGTGCAACTGTGCACCTCTCTCCTTTATGTCCACGCTAACTCATTTTAGTCAGACTCAAAATATTTTACAATCTTCATCATTTTTCTAGATTATAATGATCCGGAACCAATATTAAATAGAATATGCCATTGTGAAAGTTCTTCTTGCTCCTGCTGTGTAAGGGAATTCAGGAAGAGAAGTAAGCAAATCTAATTATGAACAAAACAACATGAATATTAAGCAAATTTATTGTAGTTATTTGGTATTATTATAGTTGCTTTATTCTCTTTCAGTATGTGTTGCACTTGATTTTATCGAAAAGATAGGCGAAGGAATATTACATGTTCGTGTACATGTAAATGTTAATGATAGACAGGTTATTTCTCAAATAATCTCGAGTAAGTACACACTTTGGACAGTTAAATGATTTTTTTTTTTTTAATTTTTTTAGAAATAGTTTACTAGTTAGATTGCTAAGAATAATCAATTGTTTTTTTCTTTTCATAATTGAAAAATTAAAAAAAATTGTGGATACTTAAATTAACAAAATTTGAATAAAATCACTATATCATTTTCTGTTTATACTGATCTCAATTAATTTTTTTTTTTTTTACTGCGCATTTTTTCATTTTTCTGGTAGGGAGCATAAGTAATTCATGTGTTATTCCCTGTCAATTCTTGAAAATTTGTTACCAAATATATTATGATAATAATTTTTTTTTTCAGCTGAATCAATACCACCGATATGCTATGCAAATAGGCCAATAGGATTGTGCGTTAAATTAAATGTAAAAAATACTGATAGGATAGAAGTCTGTGCAACTCTTCAATTGAAATTGTTTGGGAAAGTGAAGAAGGAACAAAATTTATACTGCCTGACTGTTCATAAAAGCTATTAGGAACTAAAGCAGTGGTAAGAAAAAGTTGATTAATAAAATTAAATAATAAATAAATCTGATTTTAAGTAAAAATAAAATAGCTAAAAGAGCTCCTAAATTGGTTTCATCCATTTAAATCTAGAAAAGCCATGCCTTAAGCGCATCTCTTTCTTCCGACTGAGAGTCATGATTGACTGACAAAATTTCTAGTCAAACATGAGGTATTTGAAAGTAAAAAAAAAAAAACTCCATTCTACATTTCTTGACAAAAGGGAGTCAATCGTTCAACCTATCCCACAATAAACTTCCACTTCATTTGCAGAGATTTAATGCATACTAAGTGTAGAAGTTTTCCTGTAATTAGTGAATCTGTAGTCCGTTAGGGGGCTGTGGAAAAAATTCAAGAGAAATGTTTGATTCATTGACAAACACAAAAGTGCGTTATTGGACCTCCACAAAATATTGTCTATCAATGGCTCTAGAACGTAAAGTAAAACACTGTTTTCCCAAAGGAAATTTTCATCTCCTTTATGATGGCATAATTAGAATTTAATTATCTTGAATAGTACTTGAGGAATCCTTTCTTGTTCAATACAAAATATGCCTACCTTAAAAAAAAAAAGAAAGAAAATTGGACATAACCCCTTTTCCTTTGGAGTCTAAATATTTCAAATGAACTTTTTTGTTCAAAATTATGTCTAGAATCACCTCCCAGTGTTTGGTTACTTAAACCTCAATCAGCCTGTATGTGTGTGTATATATATATATATATATATATATATATATATATATATATATATATATATATATATATATATAAGCTGGCTTAGTGATATGTGCCAAGTACTCGTTTACACGTGGTGGACAAGTGCGCTCACTACGGTTCGTCCAGTAACAAACTTGTCACTAAACACAATGTGACAAGGGAAAACTGCATTCTAGAATGGTCGGCGGTAGCTTACTTGTCGCTTAGTAAGTAAAATCCATTCCTATTCACTTGTAATTGAGGCGTTTACTAATACTTGTCACTAAAAAGGAACCTTTTGTGTAAACTAGGCATTATTATTGCAAGAAAAACTTTACTGAGAAAACAATTTCATAAATTAATCGTGTTTGTTACTTTTTGTATTTAATTTTTTTATGTATATAGTTATTATTTATTTTTACTAATTTAATCAGGTTTTTTTTATCCATATTTCTTATAATATAAATTTTCTATATTATATTAATTAAAGAAATTTAAAAAAAAATACGTATTTTTAACTCCACGTCTTTAATAGTATGTTTAAAATAAATAAACATTAATTAAATTTACTTGGACATTTATTAACACATTAATATTATATTAATATAATATAATACAAAATAAAAGCAATATTAGTCATTATCACACGTAGGTGGGATACTGTATACCCCACAGTCTACTCTATAGCCTAAAGAGATTGGCTACTGGAAGTTTAAAACAAATATAATGTTATTTCTTATTCATCTTTTCCTTTTTTGTTTTATTTTTTACAGGGAGATATTTTATCAAGGAAGGATGAATGGAGCCACTGTGTTCTGAATGTTTTTTACTACTTAATTGTTAATAAACATCAAAACAAATGTTTAAAATATTAATTTTCAATTTGCCTTCATTTTAAAACCTTGAGAGCCATCTTATTAAATGAAAACGGTCTCAGTTTACTGGAAATAAAATTTATTGGTTAGCTTAATATGCATCATGACGCTGAAATTGAAAAAAAAAAATCCAGTCAGTGACACAAGAAAAATTGTATATTATTTATTGTATGCTCCACAACTAAACTATTTCAATGTATAAAAATGTTAGCTGATTAAATTGGGATTGGTTTGCTGGTGAACGTTCATCCTACTTCTGTTAGCTATTAACCTACTTACCACTAAGACTTGACGTTGACTGGGTGCTACAAGGCTGGTGCCTCAGCAACCATCCAGTGTTGAGTTGAAAGCAGGTATAAAAAGATCTGAGGGCTAACAGTCATAAAGCTAGTACATTGGAAAAGGAGGTGCCTGCACTATCTACAGTGCACAGATCTGTGTTAGTAGCAGCAAATAGGTAAAGGAAATTGTACTAAAAAATTACAACATAAAAAAATCAATGAAAACAAATAAATTTATAGGTGATCAATAATGAATAATGTTAGTTGGACGCCTATTTATTTGGGAAAGCTAAAATAAATACATAAAATAAAAATAAATAAATAAAAAGATTTATAATAAAAGTACGTGAGCCATTCATGGTACAGACCCAGCACATATGGCTAGATATTGTAAGCTGCATACATCGAGCAACAAACATGAAAATATGAGAACATTATTACCCTAGGACTTACTTATAACATGTATTAAAAGATGTTCCCAAAACGTAAAAAAAAGTATAAGTGCTCTGCCCTATGAAATAAAAACAATAATAATTTGTATTGCTTGAGTACTTTATTTCCATAAAATATAAATTAAAAATTATGTATAAATAAAAGCACACTACATGCCTCCACTACAGTTGTCTTTGCATCAATTCGGAGCAAACTTTCAAATGCTGTAGCTATATCTTCAGTGGGGCTGTAGCAAAGGAGACAACATTTTATATTTTACCCACATATACTAAATGCTATTAAGAATATAATATATAATCAACTAGAATTTAATAACAAAAACAAATATTGTAATTGAAAGAATAACTTGTATCCTTCATCCAATTCAGGTGGTGAATTCCTTTTTTCATTGAAATACAAGTTTTGATCATTTTAGTAATATCAACAGTTTCTGGAGATCAGTTGAAATATCTCAAAACCTGTTGAGAAATCTTGGTAAATTTAAGGAATATATTCAAACGCTTAATAAATTTCCTAAAAAAAAAAAATGGTTCTTATACAATTTTTGGTAAGAATGGGTTCATTTGGAGAAATCTGCTTAAAATTCGAAAATGCCGGTTTTGTTCTGTTGAATGTTTTATTCTCTTTGCTTGTCAGTGTTTTTAATTGGGTGCTTGTTATTGCATTTAACAGTAAAATTAATATTTTACTAAAACAAGATAAATCAATAAGAGAGTATAAAGGCATATTAGCCAATTTTTGCTTAGGATACTATTGGGCAATGCTTGTTTGTATGTGTGATTTAAATCAGAAGGTCCCAAAAAAGAATTTTGTGTGTTCAAAAATTAAAAATAAACAGAAAGTTATAAATATACAGATTATAATTGTCTCAGCGTAAAATAAAAAATAACACATTTACAAAATTTCTGTGAGTGGCACTACATATAAAAATATTCAATTGGTGGCTGTGAGTGTTAAGGCGTGAGCACTTAATACTCTGTGCCAAGGCTTGTGGGTACGATTCTCACTAGGGGAGGTGGCTTTTCTTTGGAAAAAAGAAAAGGCATCAGCCCTATCCTGGCCTAAATTTAAAGGTAATTTACACATTAAATCATGTACACCTCCAATATATCAAAAAACTTAAATGAATTGAAGAAACTAATTGTAAAACAAAATTCAGTGTAATATTATGACAAAAATTAATAACCCAGAGTAGCACAATATAAAAGAAAAATCAAAATTCTTATTAAATACTTTTGAAATAGATTTAGTGTCATACCTGGACCACTACTGGGGTTAAAAGTTATCTACAAGGGGACCTCTGCTTGGAGTGGGGAGCATCCGGCTGTGTGGCACCAATGGTTCCCTACTGACTGGCCGGCAAGTAGAGAATAATACAGACGAGGGGTTTTCACAAAAAAAAAAAAAAAAAAAAAAAAAAAAAAAAAACGGCCCCTGTTTGTTTTCCCATTCACTGCTATGTACTTTTGCTGTCATCTGGCGCTGGGTAACTGCCGGCCAGTGATTTTGCAGGCTCGTGTGGCCTTACCTTAGTCTTTTAGCCGTAGTTGAATATGTGCTAACATACCAGAAACAAGCACCATAGACAGCGGAGTCGGATGCAAGTGGTCACTGCCTAGGCAGAGAGCTTGTCTAGTACCGAGGCAGTGTGTGCTAGACACAGTCTGGCTAAAATGTTGTTAGATCTAACTGCAGTGTTGTACAGAATCCTAGCTGGAGCCAATCCAGTGTTGCCACCTAAATTTGTTTAGATTTTTACACAAATTAAAGGCGATCCAAAGTCACCCCACACGTGATTACGTACACCTTTTAGCAATAAAGAAAATGAAAATTTTTGAGATATTAAAAAAAAAACAAAAAGAAACATTAAGTGTTCTTACATTAATTTTTATAAGAAGTCTGTCTTACGTTATTACAGGAAAACCTTGATAGATAATGTGTCCAAACTCACCTCAGATGTCGGTGCTTCAAGAAACAGAAAAAACACATGTTTCCAGTTTCTTGTCTTCTGCATAACTTCAGTTCTATTCAATACATATTTTGTTTTCATTTAATGCCTATGTTTTTAGACAATGATACTTAAAAATACCAACAAAATTTCAAAGATGCCCATTAGATATGAATCTATAGCGGACAAAATTGTGGACACACCGGGAGACAATTTTTTTAAAATGTGGATGAGGTGCATGAACCAGAAAGATGTCATGGAATAAGTTGATTCTTTAATGTAAAGACAAAATATTGGTTTCATTTATATGGATAATGCACTGATATTAATAAATTTAAAATTAAAATAGTGAAATATTTTATAAAATCAGACAATATTTATGCTTCAAGATGTTTAAGCATGCACACAAAGAATCAAATTCAAGAAATAGAGGACAATTGTGAGATGAATATTTGGAACAAGATTTGACTGGGGAGTAGAAATATTTCGAAGTTATTTTTCCTTGTCCTTAGCAGGTCAAACTTGGCAATAAAAAAAAAAAAAAAAAAAAAAAAAAAAAAAAAAAAAAAAAAAAAAAAAAAAAAAAAAAAGAAAGATTAATATATCATTAAAATAATGACAAAGCAGCTGGAATATTATTTACGGAAGCTGAGTATGTTTTGGTGGCTTAAGACTATATAGACAACATTATTTACTGAAACAAAATAAATAAATAAAAATGTTCTTTCTTCAGTAGGGTTAGTATGAAATGTATTCTTTAAAAAATAAGCTTCTGAAGATTCTGAAAAAGTATGACGACATTGGAATAGTAGCTATTCTTTTAATGCTCTTAAACCTGTAATTGATTGGACAATAATCTCTTTATCCATACGGATAAACATTTATCTATACATATTTATAGAACCAAACAAGTAGGAATTAATCAGCTTTCACGTGATGGCTAAGGGTTTAGTGTTTTGTCTTTGTGTTGCTTTTACAGCAATACTGCAACTGTGAGTATGAAAATATTTACAAAAATATGGTTAAAGCCATAACCACAAAATTTGATTCATAAATTAGATCGATAAAATCAATTGATTGAAAAAAGAAAAATGAGCTCTTTCAGTAGGAAGTGAAAGAATTTAAACCAGTACCTGCTGGAAATCAAATTCACAGTCTTAAAGCATGAAGGTAAACTTCTACGTGTGTGGTCTTTAGCCGTAAATTTTCTTCTGGCCTATTTCAGCTTGGGACATGCTTCAGCCTTGACCCAACTACCTAAAAAAATTCTGCAAGAAATAAAAAAAAAGGGACCCCAAACCATTAAGGTTGACACGCCTTAAATCCAATATTATAAAAAAAAAAAAAAAAAAAAAATGAGTAGTAGTATTAGACCAATCTGAGTGGTAGCTGACTACTTTGGGCAACAGCATTCTCCTAAACCAATAGTACACTTTTTTTATTTTATTATTTTTTTTTTCGTACTGTATTTTGAATAATATTTTCATCTGAAATACCTCCCATCAGCTGATGGAAGGTGTTTCAGCTGAAGTGAGGTATTTCAGTTGATGGGGGGTGTTTTAGCTGATGGAAGGTGTTTTGAGCTGATGGAAGGTATTTCAGTTGATGGAAGGTGTTTCATCTGATGGGAAGTATTTTAGCTGATCAGAAGTGTTTCAGCTGATGGGAGGTGTTTCAGCTGATGGAAGGTGTTTAAGCTCATGGGAGGTGTTTCAGCTGATAGGAATGTGTCAGCTGATGGAAGGTGTTTCAGCTGATGTGAGGTATTTCAGTTGATGGGAGGTGTTTTAGCTGATGGAAGGTGTTTCATTTGATGGGAAGTGTTTCAGCTGATGGGAGATGTTTCAGCTGATGGAAGGTGTTTCAGCTGATCGGAAGTATTTCAGCTGATCAGAAGTGTTTCAGATGATGGGAGGCGTTTCAGCTGATGGGAGGTGTTTCAACTGATGAGAATTATTTCAGCTGATGAGGGTGTTTTTAAGCTGATGGGATTATTTCACCAATATTAATTTAGCGCCGACGTCCATGGTGCAGTGGGAAATTTTCTCAACGAGCCGTGAGATGAGAAAATTCCTGCTGCATTTGGGACTCCAACCCCAATCTCCCGCAAACGTATCCAAGATGTTAGCCACTAGACCACAAGGAGACCCAATATTAACTACTTTTCACAATATAAGAAATCAAGTTTAGATTGTAAGATAATAGTGATTTAATAAAAAAAAAAATAATAATAATTAAAAGTTGAAAAATGGGAGGTTAAACCAGAGACAAAAGTCCTGAGAACCAAAACAAAATAAAATGAAGAAAGAAAAATTAAATCCTCGCAAAGAATGAAAAACTAGCAGGTGAAAAAAAAGGGGAAGAATGGAAAATGAACCATCTCCACTTAGCGTCTTCTACTCTAGGAGCCACAACTAATAAAAATAAAATCAATTTAATTTTAGCTTTTCAGTAGTAATACTTATGAGATTCATATTTTTTTCCAGTTCTCAAGCCAGAGTGAAAAGAGATGTTTTTAGATCTGGTACTGATACACAGTTAGAAGTTGCAGATTGTGAGTTTATTTATTTTCTTTGATTACATACAGAAATAAAACATCCACACATTGAAAATATATGAAATAATTCAGAAGGAAAATTTATTATTTTTTGTTTCTTATTTAATTTTTATTTGTATTATTGTTTTTTTTTTTAATTTCTAGTTTTTTATTAATGTTTTCTTATTATTTATGTTATTAACTTTAAATATTTTTTTTATTGGCATAAGCCATTACATCGTTTAGTAATAATAATTATGGAATTCTTAAAATTCATAAAAATAGAGGGGTAGTGGTCGAATCAAAATTTTCTAAGTTATAGAAAGCGTTTCCCAAGTTGATTGTCCCTGAATCAACTTTGAATGAAATCACAAAATAAAATGAAACTGTAGTGTTGAAAAATAGGGAAAGGGGAGCTTTAGGGGGGAAGGATGCCTGCTCTCTCTTTCCCTGTAGGCAAACACAACTTAGGACTCTTGTACAAGAAAAGATTGTACAAGAAAAATACTTTTAAAATTGAAATTAAATCATTTATAAATAAGTTTTTTGTTCGGAGTGTCATTAAAGGCATAGTTTAAAATATTATTTAAAGGCAACATATTTTACTCTTGTCGTTATTTTTCTAGATTATAATTATCTGGAACAAAAATTAAATGGAATATGCCATTGTGAAAGTTCTTCTTGCTCCTGCTGTGTAAACGAATTCAGGAAGAGAAGTAAGTAAATCTAATTATGAACAAAACAAACTGAATATTAAATAAATTTAATTATACTTATTTATTATTAAAGTTGTTTTATTTTCTTTCAGTATGTGTTACACTTGATTTTATCGATCAGATAGAGGAAGAAATAGTACATGTTAGTGTACTTGTAAATATTAATGACATACAGGTTATTTCTCAAATAATCTCGAGTAAGTACTACAATTGGGTAATTCAAATAATGTACTTATTATTATAACCGCATCTAGAAATTAATGTTATTCTCAATAGCTATTTTTATTTTAACCTGTCACTCTATATAAAATCTTTTATTTATTTATTTATTTTATTTTATTTTTTAATGAATATTTAATATTTCGTTGTTTTCTTTTATTATTATTTAATTTTAATTCTAATATCAATTTATAGTAATTGTAAATGTCTCCATATTGCAACAAACAACAATTACATGGTAATGTTTCAATAACGGGCGTTTCTTATTGGAAATTTAATGTAGATTCTAAAAATGTGGCCAATATTTACGATAAATTGATCACAAATTCCGAAACCACAGTTTTTCTTTAAAAAAGGCAGTAGTTTTTAAAAAAGACAAAAGTTTGAGTAGCTCCTCTACATATTCAGATAGAACGCTCATTTTTGCGCCCCTGAACTACAAATGATATGCAGAATAAACCCCTAAAGTTATGACATCTCAATGTGGGACATCCTGTATAATTTTCTAGTTTATACTGATCTCACATAAATAATAATATTAATTTAATTAAAATGTTTACATTTCATACTATACCTTTGTAAATTTAATGTCTAAAAATTAACTTAATTTTGTTATTTGGTTTATTTATTTTTAACGTATGTTTATCATTTATTTTTACAAATTTTATCTGTTGAGTCAAACAAGCCACCTATAGATTGCAGATGAGAATTACTTGGCACAAATTATTTCATTAAATTATTTCAGTAGATCAGTTTAATAACAGATATACAAATGATAGTATACAAAATTGTTGAACACAAAATTTTTTTTAAGAATACAACTGCCATTCCAATATCCTTCAAACATCTACACGTTATTGAAGCACTTTCATACCTCTATGAACAAGGCACTTAAAAATTAACATTTCTTTGTCACAACACATTAAAACAATCCATACTATTATCACATTTGTAAACATGAAATAAATGCCTTATTAAAAAATGATGAGGGAGCATTATGTATTTATAAAAATGGCTCAAAAACAAACAGTGTATGCAACAACAATCGTTAAAGATAAAGCATTTCTAGTGAATCTATAATAGTTAATGCCTCAATCTACTATATATTTGTCAAATACCACTCACTCACTCACTGACCTACCATCCCCCAGCCCAAACCAATCGACAGAAAATTTTGAAATTTTGCATGGACACTCCCTATATAACGTAGACACTCGCTACGAAAGGATTTTTTGATATTCCAATTTTTAAGTATTTTTAGAGGGGTTTAAAGTTTTAGTTGGTTAGAGCAGGCAAGCCTAGACAGCATGCGTTGCTAGGACCGCTATCTATCTATAATTGAGGTTCATTTCAATTTGTCCCCCATAGAGTTTTCGCTATACTTGGTGATGGTCCATCCGAGGTAATAATATCCCGAACCCTTGCACAGCCTCCTCATCCATCAGCATCCCCAGTCAGAACACCTCTTGCTCATGCTGGCAAATATAATGGGTGTTTCCAAATGACACATGAGAAACATACATTTATTATTGACAACAAAATTTAACCTGTATTGATAACCATGGGCGTATATCGGAAATAATTTCGAGGGTGCTGGGAAAATTTCGGGGGGGGGGGGGGGGGGGGGGGGCTGGGACCATTTCTGTGATATGGAATAACAGTTTAGAACTTCGAATAGTTTTAGGCAACTAAAACGCTATTACACGTAAAATAAAATATTTTTTATGAACTAAGTGATCTTATTTAATTTATTTTTAAGGGTTTTAAGACACATTTTTACCATCAAATCAAAATGTCGGGGGGGGGGGGCTGCAGACCCCTCAGCCCCCTCCTCCTTAAATACGCCCATGCTGGTATTATAGTATGACGGAAACCGTGCTATAATAAACTGCAAAAAATTATGTAGTAGCGTTAATTTTGCTGATACATTATTTAACGCAATTAAATAACTACTTATCTGCAGTGACGAAGCATGGGTATTTGGCTAATCATTTATAGAGCTGAGTTTTATGTGAGTGGCAGTAAATATGAAAATATTCAGTTGTCCATAATTCGATGAGATATTGGTGCCATCTCTACGGCAACTGCACCCCGCAAGCACCTATCTGCTACGCTCTGGCAGGGCCTGAAAATATAAAGACAAATAGAGATGGGCTCTAGCGGTTCTGAGCTTGTTCGCTGGATCTGGGGATCTCTTGGGGGAGGTACAATATAGTATTTTTTTAAAAAAATTATATGTTTAAATCAATGAGAAAAAGAGCCACAATTATTTAATTTTCTGTTTGTGCATTTTCAAATTTTATATTATACATTTATTACTTTAGGTTATTTTTTTAATTGCACATTTAGATTCTTAATTTTTTAATTGAGTAGACCTTATCTTTTTTAAATTTTTATCCAACAGGTTTAACAGAGCAAATTACATAAATAAAAACATATAAATAATTTATAATTGAAGGGCTCAGTGCCAAAGGTGACTAACCCACAATTAGAACAAACTAAGAAAATTGGAGTTAAAGCTGAGAAGAATCTGAAAAAGAAAAAAAAAAATAGTGTTGGTGGAAGAAATGATTTTAATTGGTCCAATTAAAATCACCAAAACCATTCCATGCCTACTTTTAAACATTTTACCAAATATATGATGATACATTTTTTTTCAGCTGATTCGATAACACCATTATGCTATAAAGAAGGGACATTAGGATTCTGCGTTAAATTAAATGTAAAAAAGACTGATAGGTTACAAGTCTGTACAGCTCTTCAATTGAAATATGTATTGAAGGCTGAACGAGATTTATTCTGTCTGACTGTTCCTGAAGGCTATTAGGAACTAAAATAGTGGTAAGAATAAGTTGATTAATACAGTAATATTATAAACATATCAGATTTTAAGTAAAAGTTAAATTAGTAAAAGAGCTTCTGATTTGGTTACATCTCTTTAAATCTAGTAAACCCATCCCTTTAGCACATCTCATTCTTCCTTATAGGAAGGAGGAAATCTGCTAATGACGATATCTGTAGGTGCCTATAAGAAATCTCAATGTTTCATGATCCACACATTTATTTATATATATATATATATATATATATAATGTATGTGTTTGTCCTTCTACATGAATCTCCAGGGGTGCGGTTTCCTAAACCAAAAATTTCCCCCGGCATTACAGCCATCTTCCTCAGGTGGTAAAATGTCCCAAATGTGTGCACGTGTGTGTGTTTAAAAACAATGATATATTTTTATTGAGAGAAGATAGTTGACCATTGGTGATGCAAAGGTAGAATTTTTCAGGGTTTGGTCGTGGTATCTTAATAAAACTACATTTTTTATAGGAAAATGAGTTTTATTGTTTGCCGACACTTCCTGATATAAATGACACCAGAAATGGATGGCCCAGTTCCAGAGGGTAATTCATCGGAAATACATTTGTATCACCACAATACTATATTTTTTTATGTGCAAGGGCTTTTCCACATATATCGGCAAAAATCCCGACTCACAGAAACTGCATCATCTAAGCACCACTCCATTTACGTTCTTATCCATAGTCGTCCGGAAAGCTTGTACTACAAAAAGTTAATAATTGTGAAAAATATAAACACCTACACCAATCCAAAAAAAAGTGTGATTTTAGACACCACCATGCTCAGAAAACTGGCAGCTCTCTATACAAAAATAATTTTTCTGCTAAATTATAAATTGAGACAAAAATCACCTCAGTGGAAGGAAACCGACCCCTTTGAATTGTAAGTACTGAATTTTTCGAATGAGATGGTTCCCTAAAAAAAGCTTTCTTCCTCTTACCAGGATTTCCCAACTGTTTTCAAAATATTTAAGAAACTAAATAAAAACCTCAAAACTATTCATGTTTGTTATTAAATATTTTTTCTTTTTCTTCCTCAACTTCCAAATTTGTTTTGATGAAGATCAAGCGTCAACAAATTTTCAACTCAGTTGGCCATTTTCAAGAAACGTGAATGAATAATCTGCAAAATTCTAGTTTTGAGCACTTTTCACAAAACACACATAGCCTTGAAAATGTTTTCAATCCATTCCCCATGCCAAATTACCTATAAAAATTGTGTAGTGTGTGTGGAAGCCTATAAATGCAAAGTCAACAATTTTTATAAGAGCTAGTGATAAGTGACACGTAGTGGACAAGTGCATTCAGTATGGACTGTCCAATAACTAACTTGTCACTAAACACTTTTTGGGCTGTTTACACGATGTAGAATGGTGGTGGGGGAGCTTACTTGTCGCTTGATAAATATAATCTAATCCTAATCACATTTATTTTGTTCACTAAGACTTGTAATGCTTGTCACTGAAAAAGCACCTGTTAACACCATTGCTTAGGTGGCAAGTACTAATGAAAAGTAATAAGCTTGTGTAAACTAGGCATTATTATTGTGAGAAAAACAGTAGTATGAAAAAAATTTAATAAATTTGCCATGATTATTTGTTACTTTTTTGTGTTTCTATCTGTTATGTATAATTATTATTTACTGTTTTACAAATTTTATCAGGTTTTTATATTCATATTTCTTTTTCTAATGTTATGTTAGTTAAAGAAATTTAAAAAAAGTACGTATTTTTATCTCCACACCTTTTGATCATCTACTTTTTTTTTTTTTTTTTTTTTTTTTTTTTTTTTTTTTTTAATAGGAAGGTATTTTTTCAAGCAAGGAAATGGAGCCACTATATTCTGAATGTTTTTTACTATTTAATAAAACATCAAAATAAATTTCTGAAACATTAATTTTCCATCTTTCCTTCATTTTAACACCTTGACTGCCATCTTATTTTTTTTTATTATCTTTTTTTTACAGTGCACCGACAACTGGGCCATCAGCGCCCTGGTGCAGCCGGAAATTTTCTCCATCTTATTAAATGGAAATGGCTCCATTTGCCATTGTATTTTTTTTTTACACTATCATTTTGCCTTTGGAATCAAGGAAGATACATATATTTGAATAAATTATTAGAAATAAAATGAATTTGTTAGCTTAATAGGCACCAGAGCCCTAATATTGAAAATAATTAATTTCTAGTAAGTGACACAAGAACCATTTGATATTATTTAATTCATGCACCAAACTATTTCAGTGTATAAAAAGTCTGTCATGCAGGATCTACTTAACTAAGCACATAGCTCAGATGGGTAGCGTATACTGCATTCCCCAATAATTTGCTTAACAGTTCAATGCTGCCACCACCTTGGCTCACTTTATGCTACCGCTGCAATTGATTTTAATTTACTTCCTATCTGACTGATTATTTTTTTGCTATGACAAACTGAATTGGTCCGAGCTCCATATGTTGCCCGCCGTCTCTGGGAAGGGTGGTGCTCAGTCCAGCCATAAGGACTTGATGAGCACCATAAGGTGCTTGCCGCATTTAACGTGTTAATATAACCTACATGCACACACACACACACACACATATATATATATATATATATATATATATATATATATATATATATATATATATGTACAGCTGGCTCAATGTACAGCAGAAGCTGGATTTAGCGCCCATGTTCAGAGCCCTAGTGGTAGAAACAACAACGAATCAGTGCATTCGATAGTGATTGTATTTTTAAAGACCTTTGAAAAATTAAAAAAATATTCTTTGCCTATAAGAGTCTCAGTAATTTATAATGTTTAATTTCGTAAAAATTTTATTTGTTATGAATATTTTTATTAGTCCCAAAAACTATGTCTATTAATAATAAGTTTATTTTACAAATAAAGTGATGCATGAGGATCCATGTTTAATATAAGAGATATTTAAATAATTTATACTAAATCAAAGTATATATTTTTTAAAATTACTTTTTCCATTTTGTTTTTTTATTCCCACCCACTTTTTATATTTGATTGTACTATGTTTAAGAAAAATATCCTTCCTTAGGGTACTTTAGTAAATATCATATTAATTTACTTTATTAAAATCATTTTTAAAGGAAAATTAGACATGATTCTTAATATAGATTACAAATAATAAAAAATAAATCTTTTCCCCATGCAAGACTACAATAAATCTTTCCAATGCCATTTTATACAGACTGTATGAAGAAATATCTAAAGTGCGTAGATTCCATTCTGATTTTATATATACCTGTGACGACATTGGAAAGATATTCGCTCTTATGTTAATACTTTTAAGCCATGTACTGATCTCAATATAATCTCATTATCCGCATCTTATATCCTTATCTTCATATATTTATAGCTTGACACGAATATCAATTAATTATCTTTTGCATTATGGCTAAAACTTTTCTACTTCTTTGTGTTGCGTTTGCAGTTACATTACAATTGTAAGTACAGAAATATTCCTGAAAAAGGTAATTAAATACATTTTTACTCTTCAAATTGACTATCTCATGGGATTTTTACTACTTTTGTGAAAGCCAGTTTCATGACTTTTTTGACACTTTAAATGCAAATTTCATGTCTATAAAAGAAAATAATTTCACTTAAAAAAAAAAACCTTAACTTTTAGCTTAAAATTATTTGTAACCTTCAACGGATTATCTGAAATCTTTAAAATTACAATTTAAAACTGTATAAAATGTGCATCATATGTTGAATAGGATAGTTACATTAATTTAAAAAGTGAAGAAATGATGAAACATTTTAGAATGACTATGGAATATGCAGCCTCAAAAATTTCAAACAATAGTAGCAGAATTCAAAACATTACTAACTAAATACTTATTGTCAATTTACATAATTTAGTAAACTATTGTGTACATAATTTCAATATTAAAGTCTGCATGAAAAACTCTGAATATGATTAAAGAGAAATAAAAAGGTATGCAAATAAAGGATAATTGATGTATAATTGCTATAACAAAGGAATCTAACGGAGAAATGGGTGGCGGAGGCAGATAGAATTGTGTCACCATATGAAAACAACAATTACAACTGTGCAGAAGTATCGAGTTTAAGTTAGACTCCTGTAAAACTGAAATTTCGTGACATGGTTTCACATGGTTAGCCCTTCAATTTCGTGACATATTCATGGTTTTCGTGCAGTATACTCCCTGTATTTTAATATTTTGAAACAGTTTAAAAATAAAGCTCAGTGGAAAGAGTCCATTTGGGAGCCTAATAAATTTAAATAAGCGTAAATTTCGATAGGAAAGGTCAGAGTTGGAGAAAACTGAGCTTAAAGTTTTGGAAGAGTTGGTTTCGTTCCATTGAAGATGAAATATTAATTTTTACTGCAAGCTTTCCAAATCACACCAAGCATAACATGTTAAGATGATTGAGTTCCAGTAAGTCAGATTTTGTATGGCTTCAACATGCGTGAAAGAACGTAGCACCTGTCATTCTCAAGTACCATTTTATTTAAATTACCAAGAAAAATGTAAATAAAGCAAGAAAATATAAAAGAGAATAAAATGCACTATTTCCATTATCGCATGCCAAAAAGGGAGCACTCCATATGTTATGAGTGAAATCTTCATTTTTGGCTTAAACTATTGTGAGGACTGGAATAACTAAAAATTGCTTAATACTACTATACTAGGTAGGAAGAATATTAAAAAAATTACATTATCATTATACAATGTGACTTCTTTTTTAAATCAATATATTGCTAAAATAATTTCTTCAATTCATAATTTTTTTTTTTTTTTTAAATTATTGCCCCTCTATTTTTTTCTTTATATATATATATATATATATATATATATATATATATATATATATATATATATATATATTGTTATAAAATAAAAATTAAAATTAATTTTAATAATTTAATTTGTATGTCGAAGTATAATTAGATTTGAAATTGAATTTTATTAATAATTTAATTTTGTATGGAAATATAAAGAAATTCTTTATTTTATTATTAAAAAAGGTCGTGTTGGGTTCTTATACAAATTAGTTAGCTTGAAATATAAAACACGTCTAGCTATATTAATCTTATTACCTCAAAATAATATAAAAGGTATACTGTATAACATAAATTACCTGATAACCAAATAAACTCTTCTTGATTTATTTTCTTTTAAAATCCTTCAAAACACCAAAACTTCAACCTGCTGGCCAGAGAATACGTAACAAACTGACTGTCTGAGAAAAAATAACTCCCGATGACGATCTCCCGGGTGAAGACGCCTTCTTGATTTAGATTAAGGAAATCTTTGTTAAGTTATCATTTTATATTACTAAGAAGTAATAAGATAATTCTTAATGATAGTTGGGATATCACAACAATATATATATATATATATATATATATATTGTTGTGATATATATATATATATATATATATATATATATATATATATATATATATATATACTGATGAGTTCTGAGACATCAACTCTTTTCTCATCTGCCTAACAGATTGTATAAGATCTCTGATTATGTGGGTACCTCCCCCTTGGTGTAGGTTGGACCCTATGTCCATAGGCTGGTCCTATGTATTGTGTCATAGGATCACTTCTATTGGAAGGGCTGAAACGAGCAGAATAAGTTCAAAACCCTCAACTTTTAATTACTTAATTATTGACTTTTCTACCACAAACTAACGATATTTTTGTTTTCAGGTCACAAGGTCGAGTGGCAAGTGATGTATCCAGTGAAGAAATAGACACGGAATTGGAAATCGAAAATGGTGAGGTTTTAATTTGTTGTTCTTTGTTTAAAAGAAGAAATAACGTAGAAAGTATAAAACAAAGATACATGGATAAATTACATATTATAAACATTATTGCCTCATTACACAGTTATGAATCTTAAAATAATTTTTGTTAATTCAAACGCTCAAGTTTAAGCATTTCATATTAAAATGAACTTAACACTGCTACTTCTATAAATAATAATTTGTAATTATAATTGTACGAATTAATTAGCAGGAGCTACGTAACTAAGCTTATTCCTTAGTAAGATGGTTAGTTTACGCTACATTCCTGAGGAATGATCTTTTACTAACTGATAGCACTTCGAAATAAATTCTTTTTTTCTAGATGATGATCATCCAGAACCAGCGCCAAATAAGATCTGCCACTGCGAGAATTCCTATTGCTCTTGCTGTGTAATAGAATTCAAGAAGAACAGTAAATAAAACTTTTCATATAACGACTATTATATTTCTAATAGAATAATTGATAACAATTAGACTAATGCTCATTGTAATATTTATTTTCAGTATGTGCTTCACTAGATTTCATCGAAAAGGTAGATGAAGACACCCTGCTTGTTCGGGTCAACTTAACTGTTAATGAGAAGCAGGTTATATCTCAGAAAATTTCCAGTAAGTATGCTCTATAGAATTTATGTACTTACTTAATTTGATTTGGAAATTATTTTTTTATTAGTTCTGTTCTGCCATATTTTGAATGTGAAAATATTAAGAAATGTTTGTTGGCAATTTATGATTGTGCTAAAAATTTAGAGACTATTTTATTTATGGTAAGTTCACAAATTATATTCGCGAATCTTCATCAGCTACAAAAATAATAATAATAGGAAATATATATAAGTGCTATTGGCCTCGGCAGTCGATGCACTTAAAATTAACCAAAAAAAAAAAAAAATAGGAAATATAAATAAGGCAATGGAAATATTACTTACATCGCAGTCCCTAATGGTTCACACGTCCAGTTCAAATCTTAAGGCTGGGACTGCACAGTTTGGCCTCAAGGCCGGGACTGCACAGTCCAATTGTTGTATACCCACGGTATAGGAAGCAAATATCCTCTTGTCCACAGAACTCATGCCGACCTGCACAGTCCCGGCCTCATTGATCTTTAGAGTTAATCTATTGTTTTCTTCATTCTACTTCGATGGACTGTACAGTTCAACTCTGGCCTCAAGGCTGTCTCATACACAGTGAGGAATATCTCAAGATTTGACTGCGCAGTTCAAATCGTCAGATATTCCTCAGTGTGTAGGCCCTAATGATGAAAATATCCTGAAATCTTAAGCCAAGAAACTGTGAAAATACAAGGATTTGTCCATGGAGCTGAACATCTTGTATAAGTTGAATTCCGCAAGGGTAACAGCCCTCATAATCTCAATCAATGGGCTCATCCCAAAAACGTCTATTCACTCAACTGCCTAACTGAAATTGTCGCAGGAACTTCCGCTTGATACCGCCAGAATATTTAAGAAATTTCTAAATGAACACCTGTAAATGTAAAAAAAAAAAAAAAAAAAAAAAAAAAAATCTTTGGGAAATAGCCTCCAAAAGAATTTATACCAGAAAATTGAGGATAACCCTCCCCCCTCCTCCATAAAAATAATATACACAAATTTCAGTTACTTTAAAGGGTACTAATACATTGTTTATTTTTTTACTTAAAAAAAAAAAAAATAACTCGCCCAGTTTACAAAATTAAAACAAAAGCTGAATTAAATAGATAATTGTTATTAAAAATTTGGGACTTAGTTAAAATATTGAATTTAAATTTGCTGCATAGATTAAAAGCGTATGTTTAAATGATAATGGCTGAACAAATAAAAGAAACCATTCTAAACTGCTTATTAAATAAAATATATCTTAAAAGATTTAAATAAAAAATTATTCTTCACTACAAAATAAAAAATTTCTTAAATTTTTTTTTTTTTGATCTTATATTGTTTAAATTTTTATAAATGTTCAAAGTGAATACCTTCTTGATTAACAAAAAAATAGCTAACTGGACTAGAGGAACTCATCAGCTATGTAATTTTAAAAGATAAAGACTAGATAGGAAGAGTAGATACCCTATTGAAGGAGAGCTCCTTGAAATTTCTAATCTCTCACTTAGCATAGCACTATTACCGCTGCTCCCGCAATGGGGGCGGGCGGGCAAGGTAACAGGAACCTTTTTTTTTTCCAAGAGCCATGGGAATTCCTGCTGCCATTGGGGCGAACCCACCATCTCCCGCTTATGAATCTAAGGCGCTCGCCACTAGACCACCCGGGAACCGTACTTTTTTTTTTTTAACGCATATCAACAATTTGGCTATTAACGCCTGACTATCTACAGGTTGCCACCCAATTATAATGCCAACAGCACATGGTCAGTCACCCATTCAGGTACTGGCCACGCCCGACGTTGCTTAACTTCGGTGATCAACGGGAACCGGCACATTCAACATGGCTATGACCGTTGGCCGGGAACCGTATTGTAAGAAATTTAATAATCGTTCGAATATATATATGCATTTACTACAATTTCCGAGCCAGTTTCAAGATGTATATACAAAAATCCCAAGAAAAATCTAGTTTTTTTCCCGTAATGAACTCATATTGAAGTGAAAAAGAGTGGTTAATTTAAGAAATACCACCTAATAAGCATAGATTACCTTGTTATAGGTAAAAAGGAGGAGTTAAGAGGCCAATGAATCTTCTGGAAGTATATCAGTCTTGAAGAAAAGTCTATATCTATATACTTTTTTATATAATATAAAGTAGGTGTAGCATGGAATGCTGGGTAATAGCTAGTTACTTAAAAACGTGTAACTGGAAGTCTATTAGTTTATATTTTGAGAAACATTGTGGCACTTACTGCAACAATACTCTCTCAGCCTTTTCAATATTCACTCGGAAATCTCTATTCCAAATAACAAAAAAATTGTTTCACATTTTACGTATTTTGTTTTACAAGCAAATTTATTTATTTACGGAGCCCCTTTAAAATTTTCAGTTTTATGGATTTGAAATCCTAAGATGTACACGCTACTTGTATGATGATTTTTGAGAACATATTGTATTTTTTATAAAACAATACATTGCAGATTAATATAAATTTATTAGACTTTTCAACCATTAAGAGTAACTAGTGAGGGAAATATGATTTCTGTGTGGAAGGGGAGAGAGTTTATCAATAAGTAATGGTGGCCCGTGATCAAAATATGGTCCTGGGCACTGCTCTGAGATGTGGCGGCCATGCGCTTGTGGGGCAGCCAGGAGAAGAAAAGGCATGTTTCTTCTTGAGAAAAAAAAAAAAAAAAAAAAAAAAAAACCTTATAAGCGGGTTTCCTCCCCCTATGAACTGATATGGTTTCTGATCTTATCCCTAGTTCTATTAGTGAAGTAATAGAAGCATTTATTGATAGGTTTTGATCTTACATGAAAAATATAAAATGAAATTTCAAAAAGAAGTAAGATTTTAGGTAGCATAATAGGAAAATGTCAGTATGCTAAGCGAAAACTACTCCATCTTCCATGATTAACCTTACTAAACTGGTTGTGGCCCTGCCTATAGGAGGAACTATTAGGGTGAGGCTGTAATTTGCAAGTTTAAGCGCTCCTGAAGAGATGTCAGGTGGACGCAGTACATCTATAGCATACTGATGAAATGGATATTGAGCTCGTCCTAAATGTGTTTTGACCTTCTGCCAAAATAAATTACAAATTAATGAATAGGATCATCACCTTATAACATAATTTTTGTATTTAATAAAACCTTATAGATTCTAATACTCCACAGCTGATGCCATACCAGCCCTTTGTTACCAAGGAATAACTGGGCTTGGTGTGTGTGTAAAGTTGAACACTCGGGCAGAAAAAGTGCAATATAAAATATGTACCTCACTTCAAATTGTTTATGGGAAGAAGTTAGTGAAGGAATACGACTTACACTGCATGAAAGTGCCTCGAAAACCCAAAAATAATGTAAGTAACTTGATATTTTTATATTTATAATCATAATTAAAGTATTTTTTAAAAAAAACCCTAGGGCTAAAGAATATTTGACACTAAACAAATGGACAAAATTGACTTGAAAGAAAATGTACCCTAAACATTACATACACCCTGCCTTGACTGTCTTCTCTCTGGTCATGCTGCTAGCTTCTTCGACATTCAAAATTCCTCCTGCCCTGATCATTTGATACTTATTCTGACTCCTGAGGAAGAAAACGGCAAGGCTAGTGAAATGACAGCAGATGAGAATATAAAATCAACGCTTAAATATGATATTTGTATAAGCACGAACTATGAAAGTCAACAAAAAAAAAATTATGTAATTTATTTCTAAAATTGACCACAGACTTATACATTTTACTCCTAAATTTGATGGGGTATTATAAATAGAAAATCTTCAATCTCAAAGAGAAAATATGAAACATGTTTTGACTTTTTTTAAACAAAATTATGAGCTTGATGATTCATATCATCAGAGAGAGAAATAAGTTCAGAATTACTCAATTTAAGCATCATTCAAAAATCAATCTAATATAAATTACCTTCTCGTGATTTCTTTTAATTAGGTCAGTAGAAGTTTAAAAGCAAATTTAATTAACAAATTCAGAAATGTTTTTTAAACTGCTATGAAGTCCCTCAATAAAGTAATATATTTATCTGTCTTTTTCAGGAAGATGAATTTACAGTGAAGAGTGAAGACATGTTTGACTTGCTTAAAAGTTCTATATTTTTCTAAACTAAAATAAGAGAAATATTGGGAATTCTGATATTATTAATTTGCTGTGTTTTAAAACAACATGCAAATAAAAAAAAAATGTAAAATAAGAAAAATAAAATGTAAAATAAGTATAAATATTTTAGACATACAATAGTTCTCATAATGCATCCTAATTTTTAGATTAATAAAATTATCTGATGAAATTTCACTTAATTATGTTTTATGTTCTCACCTCACAATCTTTTCGTAATTGAAGGTAGATTGAAGGAGTCGAATAGCACGATCCTGACAAAATGATCGCCTTCCTGTGGATTCCTTCACACAGCGGCTTGAAAGGCAATGAACTAGTGGGCCAAATAGTGAAAAGCACAACCGAGATACATCCGATCCTACAAGCAAAATTCTCTTTTAGCAAATGCAAAAAGAGAAATCGATGAAATTTTTAAATTAGAGATGGAAATATTTTTTAAATAGTTATAATTGTCGAAATGATCAAATACGTAATTTGACTAATTGATGTCTGCCTTGTTAACATCAAACGAAAAAGAATTCAAATGAAACCGAAATGTTAATTGAAGGTTATTGAGAACAACCAGAGGATAAATTAATTATGAAAAAACTATGGGCACTAATTCTAAAACGTGACGTTTTTTAACTAAAAACAGTCCCTACTTCACCGTTGAAGTTAAGAAATGTTGGCAACCAGTTGAAGCCCCTATGTTAATGGTCATGGGTGTCAAAGCATTAAATAATAATTATTATTTAATGTTTAACTGTGTACAAAAACACATTGTTTTAATTATAATTAAAACAATGCGTTTTTGTACACTGTTTAAAACATAATATATTTTATAATTTTTTTAATATTTATTTTGAATTTAGAGTTTGCTGTGGAGCAATAAGCTCTTTTGAAGAGTGGAGGGAGGAAATAATCATCTGGAAAATTTATAATTTTTATTTATATAATAAAAGTTGATAATAATTTGCTTTATTTATTTTTTCAGCTGATTTGATTCCACCATTGTGTTATGAGCATGGGTCACTAGGAGTGTGTGTTAAATTAGACGTGAAAAAGAAGGAGGAGGAAGTAAATGTGTGTGGATCTCTTCAACTAAGGCTAAACAAGGAGTTGAAAAAGGAATACGAGTTGTACTGTTTGGCTGTACCACTAGAACCTAATAGATTAGTAAGTGCAAATTATTATATTTTATTCTCATGAGAACACATAAAAAAGCATTATTTTTAATTATAAATTATGTATCCTCTATAACATCCTCTACATGTTATGAATAATAAACTAATGACATAAATACTCAATAAATGTACTGTTGCTGATGTACAGGGGTATAAACATTTACACCAATTTGGGCAGGGTTGAGGAGATGAATGGGCTCAGAGATTAACAAGATGTAATCTGTCTGAATAGCTCACACTGCCAAAAACTTGATTCAACTAACCCCTAGTGACAGGCAGTAATACTAGAAGTACGCTACGATAATGCTAGATAACTCTAAAGTCGACAAATGAGAGGAGAAAGACGGTGAGAAATATCAGGAGCCCTTGGCTGCTGGACAAGTCAGCGGTACACACCTTGACTGCTGAAGCAGCCAATGGTAGAGAAAGAGTTAAAATAAATAGTGACCCAAATCCCTAAAAATTTTTTTTTTTCTTTTTAGTAACAATTAAATTTATCTTGGAGGCCCAGTTTTTTCTTTGGACGTGATAAATTGTGATTAGCATTTGTTTACAATTAAGTAGGCCAGTGAGAGCCTCAATATCTCAACAATTGTTTTTGTATTATTTAGGCAAGTATCTAAATAGTTAAAAAAATTGAATTAATGGCCTAATTTCTAAACAATGCAAAAAATGTATTATTATTACATTTTATTAAAAGTATTTTTCATTGCAAAAAAAATCATTCACTGTGATGAAAAATGATCTTCTGGGCAATCCTAAAAGTAGAAACATTTAAATATGTTATTTCTTTATTTATTTATTTTATTTTAGAGCCCACAACTGGGTGATGTGCTCTATAAACTTTTTTTTTTTTTTTTTTTTTTTTTTTTTTTTTTTTTTGCTTTCTTGTATAGTATACCTATATAAATTGTATTATTATAATTTATTATTAATTAATTATTATAAATTTATTAATTGTAGTTTTAGATGTTTTCAATCTGTTATTAAGTAGCTGCTATTTTAATAGAATAAGTAATTTATTTTTACTATTGTTTATAGGAAGAGGTTTTATCAAGTGAAGAAGAGTGAAGCTAAACATATTCCTGAAAAAACAATATACACATATTATTAGTTTTGTGAATCATGTTATAAATAAAGTGGGGTAAATTGCTACTGTTTTATTTTTTCTTCATATGCATCTTTTTACTGCGAAATAAATGTCTTCAAAAATGTTATTATATGTAGAGGATATGAATAGATTTTTTTTCTTCTTCCATAATAAACAACTTTTATCGTAAAGGAAACACATTCATTTTTGTAATTGAAGATTTATAAATAAATAACTTTTTAATAACATTAATGAATGCATTTTCTCTAGGAAAATAATATGGGCACTGTGGTGGAATGGAGCAAATATCATAATTTATCATTCTGCTTATAATAATAAATTTCTGGCCAGAAAATTTTAAAACAATCAGTTAGAATTGATATTGGAGGCCCGGTGGCCGTGAGTGTTAAGGCGTAAGCACTTAACACTCCACACGTGGGTTCGATTCCCACTATGGGGTGGTGGCTTTTCTTTACAAAAAATATCAGGCCTATCCTGGCTAGAAAAGGGTGGTAACCAATAGATAACCCGTCCTAAAATTCGTAGGTAATAATAATGGACGTTAAAATTTAAATAAATAAAATTGATAAACTTTATAATAATAATAAGTTTATGTTAAGTTTTAATAATAATAAGATGGGTCCCCCCAGTGGTCTAGTGGTTAAGGCTTCAAATTCATATGTGGCAGATGGTGGGTTCGATTCCCATGGCGGCGTTACTTTCTTTATTTTTTTAAAAAATAAATAGCAAATAAATTTCATAATTAACTTTTTTTTTCTTATTGAGAAATATGAAAAAGCGTTGTTATGCTATTATAATTTATCTCTATGCTTATAATAATACACTTCTGGCCAGAAAATTTGAAAACAATCAGATAAAATTGATTCCAAATAATAACTTCATAATAATAATAAGTTTATACCAAATCGGAAGGTTTTCAGTACATAATGGCTCCTAAATCTCACTTTTCTTAAAGATTTCACATGTGTTTTTTAAAAATAGCACACTTATTTCAAGCTTTCTAAATGACACCAGTGATAAGAAGTTATGGAAACGCGCTAAGATGGCCAGTTCCTATGCATCTGACTTCTTCGTTAATAGGCTTGCTTGCTTTCGACAATTAGGTTCATTTGATAGAGCCAGCAATAAAAAAAAATAATAAAAAAATGAATAAATAAATTTTACTTATTTATTTATCGCACCGCATCTATGGCGAAGTGCATGAATAAATAAATAAAATAAAAAAGTTTTGTTCATAAAATTTAACAATTTGGTGTACATTTTCATTTCCATGATGTGAAAACTTGCGGCTATACAATACGAGGCAACAAATACCCGCCTCCACGCAACGAACAGCTTGGACTGAGGAGCCTTTGAGCACGACCGTTTTACCGACAAGCACATGGATCAGGACAAACAGTGCGACGTGAGCAGCTCGTAGTGAGCAACATGGGCGTATATAGGATATAATTTCAGGGGGGGGGGACTGGGACCATTTCTGGGGTATGGAATACTAACAATTTAGAACTTGTAATAGTTTTAGGCAACTAAAACGCTATCAAGCCTAAAATAAAATGTTTTTTATGAACTAAATCATCTAATTTCATTTATTTTTAAGGGTTTTATGACACATTCATACCATCAAATCCAAATTTGGTGGGCTGCAGCCCCCTCAGCCCATCCCCCTTATATAGGCCCATGGTGAGCAACCCAGGTATCGACATCCTGAGCCTACATCCTGAGGCGTTTGAAGCGAGCCGCCTCGCAATGTGGATACTAGGCGTAGCGCTAATGCCTTTTCAGTTTTTGAAAGAAAACCCATTACCCCCTGTGGTCATTGAATCCACGACCTCTCACATCCCCCAAGTCTCCTTGACTGATAACAATTGAATTGTTCGGAGTTCAGTATCTTTAAGTAAATATTGTTAAAAAATATATATATTTAAATACTCAAAAAAAAATAAAGTACAACATTTTATTCACAATTCTACATTTTCATTTTATTCTATAAAGTATCCGTCAGAGTCGTACTACATAGACCTGGTTGAGCACTTCCCTGTTCCATAAACAGAGCTGGAATGGAAATACATTCTCGCATCTTGCAGGAAGCGTCAGTATTGACTCTGGAAAAAAAATATGAATTGTTAGCAGATATACTATTTTTAAATATACAATTTTATGATATAACAAAAAAAAAAAAGAATTATAAAAAGTCTGTCACGCAGGAGCTGCATAACTAAGCACTTTCCTCAGAATAGGGTAGTGTGAAGTGCAATCCTGAATAATTTGCTTAAAATAACCTATATAGATAAATAAAATAAAAACATAAATTGTTCTACTCTTTTGCATTTTTTTTTTTTTTTTTTTTTTTTATGAGCAGCTGTTTTAATTATTAATTTTGTAATTAATTTCCTTCCAGAGTTTTGTGTATGCTTGGTACTACACTACATACTAAATACACAAAGCTCCACATTTCGATCTATTGATCTTGATGAGTTTCGCGAACCTAGTTTGGGGGAAGAATTCAGTTCAAGCATAGTACAAAGTAACCCCCCCCCTTTCAATAGACCGATTTAGTTCATTTTTACAACAATTCTTTCTTATTAGATAGCCAGGATGTATAAAGAGTTTTGTTACAATACAACAGAAATTACAACCGGTATAAAGAAATTAGTCATTTCTGTCCGGAGTAAACCCCCTCTTCTAGTCAACCGATTTAGTTTATTTTTATAACAAATTTTTCTTTTCAGTTGACCACAATGAATACGGAGTTTTGTTGAAATATAACAACAATTATGGCTGGTATTGGCAAATAAATACTTTGGCTCCGGTGTAAACCCCCCCCCCCCTTCCAGATGGACCGATTTTGTTGGTTAACGAACTCGTTCAATCGTTTGATGGGGGAATACTATATACTAAGTTTTGTGGCGAAAAAAACAAAACTCTGGCCAGTATCGTATTAACGGAAACATATATAACTATATATATATATATATATATATATATATATATATATATATATATATATATATTGTTGTACCTTTGACCCCCGAGGCTGTGGCCGCTTGTTGCAACATTTTATAAATTTTAGTGTAATTAGTGTTTAGCTCCTTCACTAGAGGGCTTGTGTAACCTACTTTAGATTATTCAAGTCAAAGAGGATTTTTGCAAAAAATACTTATACATTTCTATCATAAAAATGTTAGTTATTTATTGATGACGCTTTGCCTCATAACATTTTTTGTATTATGTCTTTTTAGATGGAAATCATTTGACAAAGTAGCTATTACAATAAGAAATATAGTGTAGCTTCTGAAATTGAATTATCTTAACCCTAAAATTTTTATCATGCTTTTTAATTTGCACTACCAGGGTGTTGTACCTCTGACCACAACTAGTTGTTGTACCTTTGACCAGGTCAAAGTTAAAACACACCTGAGTAATTTTTTCATAATTCAACTTTTATGTTCTTCTGCTACAATTTTTTTTAAAAATAATTAATATTGGATGCTTCAATTGTTCAAAGAATTTAAAAAATAATAAATGAAATAAGTCCAAACTGACTTTACCAATCCTCAGTGTAGCAGTTCAAACCTATTGCCCCTTGTCGTTCCACTTGAAGTTGTAAGACCTCATCGAAAAGCGCAGGCAAGGAAAATGTCAAATAGGGGCCGGCCTAAAGGGAAACTTCGTATCCTGAGATATTTCTGAAAATCTATTTATTTAAGCTGAAAAAAAAAAATGAAAGCACCACCCTAAACGTAAGACACCACATACAAATAAACCCCTTCCTAAAAAAGTGGTAAATAAAAAGAAAATTATTCTAATGACAGTTGAAATTCTGATACTGACACCGAAATTTCTTCAGGAGGAAGTGACGATCCGTCTGATAAATGTCACGAGTTTTTTAGATGACCAACAACAATTTGAAAAATATGATTTGGAAAAAGGAAATTTTATACTTGTTAAAAATAAAAGTAAAAAGTTACATATTTAGTAGCAGAGATCTGTGGTATTAAATGCCCAATGTTTAAGATCCAATATTTGAAAAAAAAAACTTTAAGTGACAAGTTTACGAGAGAAGATGAAAATTTGTATGATATTGATGTTGAAGACATAGTGGCTAAACTCCCATACCCTACTATTGCTAGTGCATCTGCTTGACATTTCAAACGTTTATCGATTGGACTGGATTTTTCAGCATATTAAGCATAAAATAATATCAATAATAGCTCTTTTATTATGCTTACATCCTTGTCCTGTATTTATTAAACTTACAATTATTTACAATATTGCTGACATTTTTTTGCTGTACTGCTCTGTTGTTTTTAAGTGGTCAGAGGTAAAACACCCCATGGTCAAAGGTACAACTACATGTTGTACCTTTGACCACTGTACGATTATTTTTTAAAAATTAATAAAAAATATTAAATGTAAAGCTAGAACCTTGGAAAAATTAAATATGATAAGCAATAGAATACTAATTACAATGAAATAAAAAAAAAAAAAAAATGAATTTAGCTGTAATAGTCAAGCTAAGAAAAATTAGAATTTGCAAAGTGGTCAAAGGTACAACACATTCCCCTATTTATATATATATATATATATATATATATATATATATATATATATATATATATATATACACACATTTTAACTGGGGTCATTTTTAGTGCCTACTAGGTAGGATCAATAAAGATTCGAAGAAATTTTTCAAAAATTCCGTCATGAGTGCAACCTCAATAGCTACTTTCCTTCGGAGGAAAGTGCTAAAAGCTAGTGAAAAATATAGTGCTATGCGGTTAGTAGGAATAGTATTCAACTAAAACGCTATTACACACAAAAAATATTATTTTTCCTAAAGTAAGTGATCTTATTTAATTTATTTTTAAGGTTTTTATGACATATTTTTACTGATGAAATCAAAATTTCGGGGGGGGGGCCTTATATACGCCCATGGCATCGAACAAACTGCCTTAGGCACGGAGTGCAAACGCCTTAACACTCGCGACTACTGGACCTCCGTTTATAAAATATGTACCTACTATATATAATATACATTATTTTGGAATTCGTCAGCTGTTTCCTCTTTTGTTTTCATTTAAATTTTGGAAAGGTAATAGTACTGAATTATACTTCAGGGTCTTTTAATACATTAATTTAGTTATCAAATTGGATTTTCAGTGAATAATTTGTGAACACATTACATATTCCGAATTCTATTAAATTGAGATGAATCTCTATTTATTATCCAGAAAAATATGGTGTAATACAACGGAACAAAATAGCATTGATTATGAAAGTACAAAGCAATTCTCCTCCCCCCTAAGATATAAACAATTTTTAGCATTAAAGCTGTAATTCTCACCTGACTTAAAAAAATTTGTAGAGTGAAGCCAAGCAAAATATTGCGAAGAAAAACCACGGCACGTCATTAAGGAACTGCTTGAAACTGTAAATGGATGTACTGCCTTCTAGATCATAACCTCCCACATCCCCGCCAAGGTTGGCAGGCTTGTCGATTATTGGAGGAGTTGTCAAGATTGGTTCACTTCTTTCTTCCAAGTTAATAACGTCTTCGCAACGGACTTTTCTTCTAGTATTACCCCCCTCCCCTCGCTTCCTTCCAACCATGATTGATTTTGATAATAATAATAAAGATTTTGAGGTATTTTTTCTCTTTTTTATTTCATTAGGAATTGTACATTTTTGAAAATATTTTCTGAGTAAAAAAAATCACATGGCGTGACCTTCACATTTTGATAAACAATGAAATCCTCCTCGCCAATCAAAAATTTTGTAAAGTAATTTAATTTAATAATACAAATCCATCTGTAGAACTAAATGAACTCTAAAATGTCTATTTTATATCTTCAATGATAATTACAGAAAGCACAATACAAATTATTCACAAAACAAACAACAGTTTTCCCTCATGAATAATTCATAACATAAAAATAATTTCAAGTCTGACTAAACAAAGAAAAAAATACAAAATATCTGATATTGCTCCTTTTTAGCGCGTTTCCTCCCTTCCTACAGCGGAAAGAAATTAGCTTATGACAACAACCCTATGAAGCAATCTAGAAGTCCCGACGGTAAACATCCACGTTTCATAACAGATGAGTAATAAAATATTCAAATTTATATATATATATATATATATATATATATATATATATATATATATATATAATTAATTAATTTTGTATGTGTGTGCGTGAGTGTATACGTGTTTGCTCGCACTCTACTATCTACAAAAAAGGTCCGATTTTGCTGAAATTCGTCTGGTTAATATTTTGTCTAAAAAGGCCCCAAATTCGCCTGGAACACTTATTTCGCTCTTATAAAATCGATTCTTTAACGGATTTAAGTTCGCGTCCTTCTATGCAGTCTTTCCATACTTATTTTGGCTGGTAAATCGAGTGAAACTCTTATCTACGCAATATTACCAACCGTTTAAGATGAAAGAGGGGAAATTAGAGTTATTATTCCGCATATTGAAAAATGTCTGACTGACTTTAAATTAGTTTTCACACGTTTGTCAAAACTAAGATTTAAAAATTTTGCTTACTTTTCGAAAGGAGAAAATATTTAAAAAAAAAAAAAAAAAAAAAAAAAAAAAAAAAAAAAAAAAAAAAAAAAAAAAAAAATTCTAACAGGAATTAGGAGTTTTGGGAGCTTAGCATATGTTCTAACATATCTCGAAAACGAATGATAAATCGTGAAAAATTAATAAATTACCCACCAAAGCGTCCTAAAGAAAATTTCGATAAGATGATTTGGAGACATTTTTTTTGTGTGTGTTTATTACTTCATTTTTGGTTGGGGGGGGGGGGGTTATACGACTATTTAAAAAACTTTCAAATAGACTGCTTTCTTTTTGTTTTGTTTTTGTCATAACTAAGTTTTCTTAACTTGCTATAGGCCTTCATCTCCTAGTCGACTAAATTCATAATAAGAATTTTAAGAACCTTTACAAATGAAGTACAACCGCTGAAAAAGAATTATACAAATTAAAAAAGTATGTATTATGGGTAGAATTAAAGATGGGTACTGAAACTTCAAAATTGTTTTTAGCATCGTCTTTAATGCAACGTTTCGGACTTCATTGTCCTTCTTCAGACGCAATACTAGTAATATCAGATATTATGAATAATCACAAATTCTTGAACATATTAATATCATCATACCTTCATATTAATATTTTCTAATGATTTAATATGCACTCTGTGCCAAGGGCCGCGGGTTCGATTCCCACTAGGAGTGGTGGCTTTTCTTTCGAAAAAAAGAAAAGGCTCAGCCGTATACTGGCTAGAAAAGGATGGTACCTATAGATAACCTGTCCTAAAATTCGTAGTTAATAATAAATGGACGTTAAAATTTAAATAAAATAAATTCTATAATAAAAAATAATTTGGAAGGTTCACCACCCATCTTTAATTCTACACATCTCATATGAATATAACCTTCCACTACCGTATTCGTAACTTTATTTATATGCAGACAAAGTATAGTTGGGATTCGGCTAGGAGAAAAAACGTCAGACTTTCAGGAAGAATCTGTATTTGGACGTTTCGGCTGCACATTGGCAGCCTTCTTCAGCTAAAAAATACATACAAATTATAAGTAAAAAAAAAACAGGCAGAAATGAGCGTATTATATACATCATGACAATGATTAGAACTAATCTTATTATTAAACAATGAAAAGGCGGTAGTTGGAAAATAAACAGTATGTTGAAAGTAGTAAGTAAACAGTACAAAAACTAACATTTTTATATTGTGAGAAACATAATCTATTCTATAGGTGAATACAATTTATAATAATCAATATACAAATACGTACCACTAGAAAATGCCTAGGGGGGAGGGAGGAAGACCTCGAGGACACTTAGGTAACCATGGCTGGATGTATGAGGGACAGCAACTAACACAGGGGGTTTTTATAGTTATGACTGGGGGAGGGGGGAGGAGGCGGTAAGTCGGTGAAGATGAAAGGAGTGGATTGCGTTTCATCTTCACCGACTTACCGCCTCCTCCCCCCTCCCCCAGTCATAACTATAAAAACCCCCTGTGTAGTTGCTGTCCCTCATACATCCAGCCATGGTTACCTAAGTGTCCTCGAGGTCTTCCTCCCTCCCCCCTAGGCATTTTCTAGTGGTACGTATTTGTATATTGATTATTATAAATTGTATTCACCTATAGAATAGATTATGTTTCTCACAATATAAAAATGTTCTTTATAAAAATGTTAGTTTTTGTACTGTTTACTTACTATTTTCAACATACTGTTTATTTTCCAACTACCGCCTTTTCATTGTTTAATAATAAGATTAGTTCTAATCATTGTCATGATGTATATAATACGCTCATTTCTGCCTGATTTTTTTTTACTTATAATTTGTATGTATTTTTTAGCTGAAGAAGGCTACCAATGTGCAGCCGAAACGTCCAAATACAGATTTCTTCCTGAAAGTCTGACGTTTTTTCTCCTAGCCGAATCCCTACTATACCTTGTCTGCGTATCTCTGCAACGGCTAACTATCTCTATCTCCACTATTTATTTATATGTATATTAGTGTTAAAGATTGATAAAAAGCTACATAAATGTTGATTGAAAAATAAATAACCACAAGTATAATTTTTATAATATCTGTCAAGCAGGATCTGCATATCTAAGCGCATTTCTTGACAAGGTGGATATAGTAAGGAGCACTTAGGGGAAATATTAAAACAAATCTTAAAGAAGAAGACAAAACTTTTTATTCACCCTTTTTATTTACAATTCTGTGTGTTCAAACCCTATTTTATTCTATATATGAAAGTCTCCATTGGGCTCCGTCTACGTTGATCTGCTTGAGCATTTTCATAAGTGTTGCTGCGATGGGAAGATGTCTGGATTGTCAGGATCGTTGGCGGTTCTTGAAAATAGGTTCCGCATCTTGCAAGAGGCGATAGCTTTCAACTCGTTCTGGAAGAAAATATATATTACAATATTAGAAAGTATTCACATAAAACACAATCACCAAAAAAAGTAACGTCGAAAAAAAACAGGCCAAGATCCTGGCCCCTCCCAAAAAACGTTTGCCTAAGGAAGTTATGATATTGTATTGGTCCCAGTTTTAAGCTCTTAATACCTTGTCAAGAACCTAATAATACCCTCTCACTTATTTGTGGAATTCCAACTTGGCCAGATTTCGTGAAATGGTGGCCACTGTAACGATCGGATTTATTATAAAATGTCTGGCATTTAAAGATTCAAGCCGTTAGGGTAACGTTTCAGGGTTATTATAAACTCTTTGATGACTTAAAACGATCGGGTTTGTATTAACTCTATGTAACTTAAAGCGGTCACGGGCCGTATGTAAGTAAACGAAAACTGGCCTAGTTGGAATTGCACAAATACGTGAGAGGGTATTATTAGGAAATAATAAGGCTGGTATTATTAAAATAATAATTGAAAGTGCTAAAAAACTGGATGGCTTGTATAATGATTTAAATCGATAAATAAAAATCAAAATTATCAGAAGGTAATCTAAACAAGTATTATTACATTGATCTGACAAATTACCCAAAGCTTTTGAAATAAAAAAATATTTGTCAGAAGTGGGATTCGAACCCACGCCCTCAAAGAGGACCAGAAGGCTCAAACCTGCGCATACAGGCAAGGGGTTAACCTTGAGTCTGGCGCCTTAGACCGCTCGGCCATCCTGACAGTTACTGGGATTGCTTAAAATTACTTATATTAAGATTAATTTTACATTTTGATTTTAAAAATGTTTAAATTGGAGAAAAACTAATTATTTTCCACTTATTAAGTTTTATATAAGTGTTCCTCTTCATAAAGGTGAAAGTATCAAAAGATTTGACAAGATCTTTTGTGATATAACTTTAATGCAATTGCTAACATTCAAAATATTTAATAATCTACTATTGAGAACTTATGAAGGTATTATTATTTATTAATAAAATTTGTAAATAATCGAAAATATCTATTAATTAGAATATAAAAAGCCAAAGCTCTCTTTAAGATAATTGTATATTTATATATATTTTTTACACTTGAACTAAATATCTCTTTTGTTTAATCATTAAGTTTTATTGAAATATTATGACCATAACTCCAACTACATATATATTGGTAATCTTCTTGGTCAATATCTTCTGAGAAACAAACCTATTGCTCATAAGCACATATACAATAAATTTTATAAACTGCCTTAGTAAGATTTTGTCAAAAACAGTTTGACAATTAATATAATATCCCTAGGCTCTAATGGTCGATGCGCAGTAAAATAAGAAAAAAAATCAAATGACATCTTTTTTAATAAAAGAAACTCATTTTTTTTTTTTTTTTTTTTTTTTTTTTTTTTTTTTTTTTTTTTTTTTTTTTTTTTTTTTTTTTTTTTTTTTTTTTTTTACGCAAATTAACTTTGTCTAGGCTGTGACAAACCACGTTTCTCTTGTTCAACGCATGTCCACCAAACCAGTTACGTACGGTAAATCATCACAGTTTGGCAAATTAATTCATTTAATAGAGTTAATAATTTATATAGAGCATAGAGTTATTTATTTATTTGTTAAATTTTAACGTCCATTTATTATTAACTGCTAACGAAATAAGTTATTAACATGGAACTTAGGTTGATTTTTTTTTAGGTGCTTATAAATATCATGTTTTTTTTTCTTCACCTTACAGTGCTACTTCTAGTAAGCTCAGAGGTATCGGCAGGTAATAAAAATGATTTAAAAAAGAAATTGGGCATTTTGGCATACTTTTAAAAATAAATACCGTCCTTAAGCTGTTAACCAACAGTTCGGTCAGAGTGTAGAGATTTTCTGTTTGCTGAAATTATCCTTATACACCCGTCAAAGCAGTTACATGAGTAAGACATCTCATAAAACTCTAGAGTAAGTACCCTAGATGAATTCAAGTATATTAAACCACTATATCTTACTCAGGTCTGCATACACAATCAGCAACTTAATTTTAAAATCTATATTTCCTAGGAAAAATAATTTCACAGGTAGAGACTAGAAGCCAGTTCCTCCCATTCTATGTAGGACACCATACAAATTAGCCAAACAACCATCATATAATTTAGAAAATAAATACGTTTATTATGAAACTTAGGTATTTAATTTCATATTTAGGAAAAATACATGCTAGCCTGGATTAACTTACCAGTAGCATTTCACAGACTGTCGCTGCTGATTTAATTGACATGGTACAATCTGATGGGATGGCTCTCTTTCCAGCAGTCCAATCTCTGGAGAATGTCACCTAAAAAATATGAATTTATCAAAGTTATGGAAAACAATCAGCTTTATTCTGGCATATATTAAAAATTGAATGAAAAAAAAAATACCTGTGCTTTGGATTCTGAAATTTCGTGAAGGACAATCGAAATGAAGAGGAAGGCGTAGCACATAATAGATTTTCTTCTGAAACAAAATCATTGAAATCAAATTTCGTTTATTTTTACCAAAGATTTGAATTGTTATTAGATAAAAACATTAGTATTTTATTTTAATGGCCTTTTATTAATAACAAAAACATTTTTCGGAACGAGTTGTCCACATGTCACCACCCTTTTCCAGCCAGAATAGATCTGATGTTTTCTTTTTTTTTCAAAAGAAAATCCACAATCCTAGGTCAGTAATGTTAAAATATTCAAAATATTTCTAGAAATAAGAAGAATAAAATCATAATGGCCAAGATGTAGATGCGCCGTTAAAAAAAAAAAAAAAAATAAAAAAAAAAAAAAATAAAATCATTTTTTTCTACTAAGTATAAGAATTTTTTTATTTTTATTTTTTATAACTAAAAACAAATTATTTTTAGAAAGGTATAGTGAAAAAAAGTTTTAATTGCTGAAAGGGTCTCATTTTATGAATAATTATACTCTAAAAAACACCTATATTAAGGAAAATGGGTCTAAATATGGAGAGGAAGGTATTTTGGATGTATTCCCTTACCTGTCCATCGTCGGTTCTGGTGATGGAGCAGTTTGCATGTCCACTTTATATAGGATGACCACCACGCCTCTTCAAAGGAACCGGGTGGGTGCCCCTCCCTCCCAAGGGGCTTCTGATGATTTGAATGGGAAAGGATTGGAGGTGGAAATTGAAGCTACAATCCTACCTCTATTTGCCCACATGTCAAAGAGTCTCTCTTTTTTAAAAAATCCATTTCTTTTGAACTTTCGATGAAGTCTCACCGTATTGATTCTGCTGGTGGTCATATTTGCTCTTTTGGTCAACACTTGCTTTGATACTGGGAACCGAAAACAAGCAAAGGTGAATTATTTGAATATTTGCTTTGGTAATAACTGTTTGCCAATTATATGTAACATTGTTGTTTTTTTTCGTTTATTTAATTGTTTATTATAATATTTAAAGTTAAAGTTTTTAAGAAATATATTAAATTTTTATTAATTGTTTCCTTTATCTTCTTAAGATTTATTTCTAATTTGAACTATTAAAATGAATTGGTCAAATACCAACATGCCTGCTGCAAAATTAATCATTACATATTTCATTTCATTATTACATGCATACCACCAAGTGTCAAAGACAGCTCTAAGTAAAATTATGTTTTCATATTTATTTCACCATTTAGAATGGTTAAGTAAAAATATTATATAATTTTTATTATTTAAAACTACATTGAGGTAGAGGTGAAATACATTTATTCCTTTGTGCAGTAATTAATTCCTTTGTGCAGTAACCATTTAAATAAAATACCATTCATTTTATGCTACATGTTCTCATACGTAATGTATATAACAGGTATTTTATAAAATTTGATTTTTGTTTTATATAGTTCATTAATGATTTCACATTACACTGAAAAGATTTTTTTTTTTTTTTTTTTTTTTTAAGTTTCAACTGTTTTTGGGAGTATCAATTGTCTTTACGGTAAGGCAAGCTCTCATACAAAAATCTCTGGAACTTGAATAATGTTTATCAAACAACTATTTTTCTGTAATGGGCCAGTTTTTTACATGCTTTTGAAATATTTTTCCTTCCTCTAAAAGTAAATCACATTTGTATATAATGCGATGTATTGTTTTTGGTGTTCTGTTGCCGCAAGGGCAAGCTGAGCCGTTAGTTATATTTAGATTGTGTAAGTATTTGTTTATTTTTATATATATTTATATATATATATATATATATATATATATATATATATATATATATATATAAATGTATAAATGTAATCATAAAAAAAATTGTAATCAATTTTATGTTATGCACCTATGTCATGTATGAATGAATGAATGAAATGAATGAAAAGTTTTATTCTTATTCCGGGACAGAAGTCCCATAGGAATAATTTTGAAATTACAAAATAATTTTAAATTTTACATATAAACTTAAAAACGCTATCAGTATCAATAGATAGTGTACAGCTTCAATATAGACTAGGTGTTGGGTAAAACTTGGAGGGATAGAAGGTGGTGGAAGAGTCGGGATTTAAAGGTTTCTAGGTTGGTAGAATGGCGGACAAACGAAGGCAAGGAATTCCATAGCGAGGTGGCACGGGTGACGAATGATTTTTCGAATATTGCTGTTTGGTGGGAAGGAATATAAAGATCGGAAGGACGAGATCGGGTGTTACGGGAGTGAACCGAGGATTTAAATTTAAGAAGTTGAAAAATATAAGGTCTACGGGATTGAATTACTTGGTAAAGGACTGTACAGCACACGTAGTATATAAAATGATCTCCTTTCCTTAGGGGTTATTTAAGAGAGGAAATAAATACACACACATGCACGCAAACACGTATATTTATAAATTATTTTCACTGAAGGCTTCAATTTCTTTTCCCAAGCATCCAAAAGAAATTGAAAACAATTAAGAAATATTTTGGCTCATACTCAAGAATACATAATGTGACATACTCCATGGAAGAAGAGGTGACTGATGAAGGGTTCTATTTAGAAATTCTAAACATGAACCTGAAAAATGATTTATATAAACCTGAATAATAATAAAAAAAAGTAAGGATAAACAATTTTTGAAAAACTGTAAAAAAAAAATAAATGTTTTCAAAAATTCATGGACAATAAAACGAATAAGTTATATGAAATATTTAATACTATTTGTATTGGATATAAGAAATTTGTTAATGTAGAAAATAACTTTAAATGTAAAATTAAATTAAATGTAACAACAAATCTGTGTGCGAATAATCAACTATCCTAAACAAATTTCTTTGAGGAACATTACTCAACTGCAATACACTTTTAAGAGTATTTGTAGTTATGCATTTGAAATTTCTTAAAATTATTATGTAGATTTACCACTTATTTTATACTTTATACTTGAAGGAGGTCATTTTCAGGATCCAGTAGGGTCGATGTCCATCTGAAGAGGAAGGTTTACCATGGGGGCATATAAGGGGGGGGGGCTGAGGTGGCTGTACCAAATTTCATTAAAATTGGACCATTTTTGAGACTGTGGGAGAGTGAACAGACAAATATATAAGCAAATTTCCTCCCTAAGGAGCGCACTAAAAGGATAGAAAAAGACCCCCAATAAGGTAGAGAAATGATTTTGTTAACAGAGTGGGAGATGATTGGTGCAAAGTGGCCAGGGACAGGACAAGTTGGGAGAAATTAGTAAAAAGCAATGTCGGAATAACAAAAATGTTGAGAAATCTCGTATTGTTTAATGTATTTAATGAATTTATATGATCGTGTTTAATTTGTATTTCTTTGTAAATGGATTTAATGAATTTATTTATGCCGGAATATTGTCATTAGGACTCATTCTCCTTGAAGGGAGATGCTCTTGTCCTAAGAGGATGCCAGTAAAGCATATCATTATTATTATTATTAATTACGGAGCCCAAGATATTTTAAAAAATAATAAAGGCCTCAGCGATGGTCTCTTTTAGTATATCCTTCAACTCTGATCGAGTGTGGTTTTAGTCCTGCACAGCATTTATTTGGACGGAAAATAAGGACAACCTTACGTATTGTAGGGGAACCATTGAAGCCTGCTTGGCCAGATTTTGACTTGTATAGAAAATGTTGGGAAAATTTAATAATAGACATCGAGCCTATGGTCTCGAACAGATAAGGAAAGGTGAAAAGATATGGGTGAAAAATTTAAAGAAATATGAGACATAAATACAATCATTTATTTTTTTGTAGTAAAAAAATATTATGATTCATTTACCACAATTAAAAATATGAATTCCCCATACAGCAGCTATTTATTCAATACAATCTCTTTATAATTTACTATTGTACAATTGAATTCTTTATTTTTTTTCCTTATGAAAATAACAGACTATTAATACAATGTGATTTAAAAATAATCAATTTAATTATTCATGTTATACTGGAGAAAATCATACGAGTTATCACATTTGCCAAATCTTACATATTAATTTTAGCCTGGAATTCGAACGCAGTCTCTCTATTCCCCGAGCAGGTGCCTTATCTAAATAAGCTACCGGGCTTCATATCACAGTATGGCAATGTTAATACATTTAATGACGCCAAGGCTCTAGATAGAGGTTATAGTATATTTACCTGAAGCCAGACGATGTCATTGTCTTATAAGGCTATCCTTACTAGGAATTAAATGTATTAAACCTCTGTGTATTATACAGGATGGCATTCACTTTTGAAGATTTAATTTTCAAATCTTTAGCTTAAGAAAAAATTAACTTGTCAGACTCGTATATCCCCTAACTATAAAAAAAATTTACTTATACATTGCTGGAATGTTAGTCCGCTCTGTAATTTTTATATTACAATGGTGTCCTGGGGAGACTTGAATATTCCATTGATGAAAGAATATAATCCTTGCATACGCTATGTCATTACAGTAAGGAGTAAATCGCCTTGAGGTGGAACACCAAAAATAAATAATCATTCTTTAAGCTTATTTTATGAAATACTGGTTTTGTTTGATAGCTTTTATAAAGATTTCTTTTCTTCTCCAGAGACATACTGATGATGAAGCTTCATCTTTCTCAAGCACCCTCTCTATAGATGGAAACATCCATTTTACCTTTATTTGGCCTTCATTATGAAGAACAAGCACCATCCAGTGATCCAAAATGTACCTAGTATTATACATAATATTATATTCTGAGTTAAAAAAAAAGAAAAAAAAAAAAAGAAAAAGGTTAAGTCTCTTCTTCTTCTTCTTGCTCATTTTTATCTTCAATTTCGATTTCGTCTAAACTAAAGTCGAAAAGTTTATCATCAAATAGTTCTGTAATGAATTTCCGAAAAATGGGCTCATATTGAACATAGTTGATGTGCTCCGTAGGTAAGTTGTAAGACTGTGCTAAGCTCAAAAAATGTTCAAGCATGTTGTCATGAGCCGTTGTAAGTTTTCCGAGTTCGATTTGAAGTTTCTCCATTTTCTTCTCCCTTTTCAGCATAGCTTGCTGAGAAAAAAAAATACAAATAATTTTGTCTTGTTTCATTTAGAATAATCCAATTAAAAATAATAGTTTTGAAATAATAAAGGTTAAATCTTATTAGCAATAGTTGAATTATAAAGTGATTTTGAGGTTAATGCTGTTTCTCTTGTACCAGTATGAAAACTATCTAAGATGTGGGTCATAATTAAAAAATCAAAAACAACAATTAAGGTAAAAATTCTATTTGAAATCAGAATTTACTGAAATATATCCATTTTTTTAAAACAAATCAAAAAAATTAATATGAAACACTGAAAATGGAAGCTTTCTCTATGATTCTAAAGAAAAGTCTCCATTTTCTTCTCTGTTTTCAGCATGGTTTGTGGAAAAACACATGAAAATAATTTTGTGTTACATAATTTCAAATTTTTGACAAACTAATCACAAGTCTTATTTGATTAAGAAGGGCCTAGAAGGAAGGCTTTGATTCTTATTAGTTTAGGACACTTCAAAAATGAATGGACAATTAAATATCAAAAGCTAACTAGGATTGAGTAAAAAAAGTTATACACTTACTAGATTAAATTCATAAATCTGTTAAACACATTTACTAGTTGAAAATCCATTGACTGTTTCAGGGAGAAATTAACTGAGGTCATAACAGAGAATTGATGGGCCATCAATTTATTTTATTAAATAAGTCTTTTAAGAATAAACATTTTAATTATTGAAATTAATCTATGACGGAGGCCCAGTGGCCGTTAGTGCTAAGGCGTATACACTCCATCCACTAGGGGGTGGCTTTTCTTTCGAAGAAAGAAAAGGCATCAGCTCTATCCTGTCTAGAAAAGGGTGGCAATCTATAGATAACCCATCCTAAAATTTGTTGTCAATAATAAATGGACGTTAAAATTTAAATGAATAATCTATGAGGCGAATAATCTAACGGGTTAGGACCGTCAGTAAATATACGTTTGTAAGACCTTTTAGAGGCGGTCGTCGCATTGGTTGGAGTACTGTGTGCTATTGAAGTTGTATTGAGTCTAGTTTTGGGAGTCAGTGTATTTATACTGAGGTATGTTGTAATGAGGTTCGTAGGTCAGTAATTAAGTAGTAAGCTAGCAGGCTTCAAGTCGAAGCATGGCAAGTTAATTAATCTAATCAAGCCAACGCTTCAAATAAATGGTATAGCATTTTATTTATCTGAAGCCAGAAAATGTTATTGTCAACATGTGAGGATGTCGAGGGAGGGCTCTGAGTTGAATTCACAGTCTAGAAAGCTTTTTTCTTTAAGATTTGAAAAAATTTAAAATATTGAATGATTCTGTGTGCACTCACACTCATTCTCTCTCTTTCATAAACTCTCTGTTTCACTCCTCCACACACACTCTAGCAGAATTACCTGCAGTTTATTAGTTGCATGGATTATTGTTTTAGGATCAACACTTGATTTTTGAATAACTTGACTTAATTGAATTTCTCGTTTTTCCAATTGTCTTTCCATCAATGCAATTTTGTCTTCCATTTTATTTATCTCTAAACTATACTTCTTTTGCATATTAACTATGACTGCTGAACATTGTGCTTGTAATTCATCTTTTTCAAATTCCATCTAAAAATAAGCCAAGAATGAATAATATTAACAAGTTTACCCCTCAACATTTTTCAAGGAGGGTATTGTTTATATGAAGGTTTGCTTATTACATCAAACTGATAAAATGAGGCCAGGCTCCTGGGCAGAATATTCTATTTTACATGGTCATCTGTTCAAAATTGTATATTACAATGATTTGGTTACCTTGGGTTTGTGCAATAACTTCCAATTTAATTTGCTAATATGTTGGATTTATAAAGTGATAGATTCACTTTAGGTTCAATAATTAGCATTTGTTTAATAATTAAATTTGACCTAGTTTAATTTTTCAAATTAACTTTTGGCTAGTAGCAATGGTCATTAAATGAAATCTTTTAATTTTTTCTATACTTCATTTTTTAATAATAAACTTGCCCTAAACGTTGCACAGCCTGATTGCTACAATACTGGTCAAATAGTATTGCACATCCTGACCAAAATCGGCTCAGATAAAACTTTTTTTGTCTCTGTTAAAAATCTACGTATCTGAAAAAATCCAACAAGATTTAAATTCGAACTAATAACATTCAAATCCATTTGGATATATTTTTTTTTTTTTCATTCAAACATTGAGTTTCTCAATGGTATATATAAAGTTACATTTTTTTCACTTTCGTAAAGAAGAGTGTGATTTTTTAAGGGATTGAAAAATTTGGAAAAACCAAAAATGGATTAGATTTTTCTTCTCTAAAATGTGTTTTATGCTTATCGAGTAGCTTTTTGTAAAAAAGAAAAAAAAAATAACTTTTTGTTAAGTTGATCATTTCAGAATATTTGTATTACATAAAAAGAAAAACTTCAGAGAGAAAAGAAATGTATGTTTTTCTCAAGTATTTAAAAATAAATAGTAATTTTGGAAAACAAATATTTTTTATAATGGATTTTTTTTTTTATACCAATTTTAATATTATTTTATAATATTAAAAAATACATATAAGTATAATATTACTTGATAAAGTCATATAATCTTTTATATTATATTTTGTTTTATGTAAATTTATTATAATATCACTGATAAATTGAATCACGTAAATAACTAAATAACTCCAGGAAATTCTTGTTTAACACTCTCGGTGCTGACGTCCTTTGGGAAGGACAGTAGCGACCGTCCCCGCGGCCGGGTGTCCTTTCGGAAGGACACTCCTGCGTTACTTTTCACTTGAGGTTCAAAAGGCTCGCAAATGGAGGGGGTTCATTTTTACGACTCCAGGTAAACGCAGTTGTCTTCAGTATTGTTTGGGCTTTCTAGCAGTGTTATCCGTTTTCAAATTGGCTGGCCGGAAGAGTTTTTATGAATTTTTAAACTTTTTCTTCGATAAATTGTTTATAAGTAAGTACAATTTATTATATAATGGATATTTACTTCCTGATTTAATATATTTAAATACAATTCACTAAATTGTTGTTGCAGATATTGATTGGCAACGAAGGATATTTTTAAAAATATTATCGCTTGGCATCGAAATTTGGTAGTTACAGGGTAATTTTTGCTTTTTATTTATCACATTTATTGTTGTAAATTATTATTATTATTATTATTAAATTTAAAATTTTAAAATAAGTTAAATTTTAACGTTCATTTATTATTAATATGAATTTTAGGACGGGATATCTATAGGTTACCACCTTTTTCTAGCCAGGATAGGGCTGATGCCTTTTATTTTTTCTAAAGAAAAGCCATCGCTGTTTTATTATGTTAAATTATTTATTTATTATTGTATCCCCTCCATTTAATATTTATTTATGTTAAATAATTCATAATTTATTAATTACAAAAAAAAAAAAAATATGTTTTTACTTTATTTTTTAGGATTAAAAAACAAAAACAAAATGGCATCACCACCCGTTTCGTCGTTATCTGCTGGTGGGAAGAAAAGGAAAATTGATAAAGATTCTTTTTGATTGATCTGAAAATGTTTTTTTTTTCCCTAATAATTATTATAATAATAATTATTTTTTTATATCACAGATACGTCTGCGGGTAACAAGGAAAGCATAGAGAAATATTTTATTTCCAATTTGACATCTGAGGATGTCTACAAACTGCTGGAAGAAGTATCGGCCGATGAACTTGACTCAGACTCGGACTTCGACTATGAAGACGTGAGAACTGAAATTTTTGGGCCAGAAGCAACTGAAGAAAATCCACACTTTTCACTGATCTCATACCAATATAATTCAGCTGATTCCCACAAATTTAAAATAACAATTAAAATAATTATATTTGCAAATGGCGTTCAACGTTAATGTTAAAATAATTGAAAATGTCCAACAAAATAATATTTAAACCAATAATTATATATGACTGGTTATTGTTACTTGTTATTTTAATAAAATTTGTCAAAAATTATTGAGTTTTCTTTTAAAATAAATAAACATTAGGTGTAGGTGTAGCGGGTCTGACTAATGGGCGTATATTGATACTAGCCCGCAAAGCAGCTGGAATTATTCGCGTACTGATGTCCCTCCTGAAAATTCAATTCCGGCTAGTTTTCTTTGTTGCATTACTATTAAACACATCAGACAAACACATCAACAAAAAAATTCATCAGTACGCGGGGTATTCCCAGAAAATGACGTCAGCACCGAGAGAGTTAATAAAATTTAAAAAAAAATGTCTTTATCTTGGTAGCTGCCATGAGTTGAAGTTTTAGTTGACACAATTGATTTAATTCACGTGAAATGACTGAAGCCAAAATTGGAAATTTTCAAAGTTTAACAGGATCCATTTCTTTGAGAATAATACTTTTTTTTTTTTTTTTTTTTTTTTTTTTTTTTTTTTTAAATTATTATAGTTATATTTAAAGACATTACCTTTTCTACTTTAATTTCTAAAGCATCTTTCTCACAACTTTTTTCATCCAATTGCTTTTGTAAGATGGAACACCTCTTATGAATTTCCTGAAAATAGGAGGGCATTTTAAAACCATTTGCATTGTTCTAATAATAATAAAAAAAAGCTAATTAAAACAAAAATATCAATGGTCGGTTGACCAAACATATAGAATATCAATATAATAGAGAATTGTCGAGAGGAATGTGAAATTGATTCTCCACTGTTCAGTTATGAAAAAAGTCAAGTGTAGAGAGGTTTTAATTCATGGACTATTAACACCAAATAGTTGAGTAGACCAATTTTACTTGTTCTGTAAGATATTATAATTATATTATTATAATTTAAATGAAATAGAAACTTACAAAAAGTGAAGATTTATTCTTTTTAAAAACTACTAATTGTTTCTCAAGGACTTTCATTCTCTCCTGTGCTTCCTTGAGTGGCTTGGTTAAAGTATTATTTTCACTCTTCAATTTTTCTATGATGGTGTTCATTTTCCCATTTTCTGATTTCAAAAGATTTAATTCTTCCTAAATACAAATGTTTGAATATTAAATGCTGAACGTTAAAATTCAGATTTCATATGAGGACATTATTTATTCTATAGAAAATTATTCATTGTGAGTTTTATATATAATGCATTGCTCAAATACTTAAATAAAAAGAAAAAAAAAGATTGTTACCTTCAGATCAGAAATCAATGAAAGGTTATTATCAGTCACTCCTTTAAAATATTTTTTCATTTCTGCTAAGTCGTTTGAATGGTTTGTTTCTAATCTGTGAACAATTTCATTTTTGTTTTCCATAATTTGTGTTATTTCCATTTTATTTTTATTCTCATAGTAGTTTCTAATTGTCTGAAGCCTTTTCTCAGCTTTTATTGCCATTTCTTCAAGCTTCTTCATAAATTCTGTTCTTAATCCAAACAACTCTTCACTATAATCCTATAGAAACAATTAATTTATTTTATAAAATTATTAAATTTAGTCACTGATGAGGGTTACGTGTTTGTATGAAACAGAGGTTTAATAGCTTTCAAATTTTTATTTAGTGGTCTAATCTTCTTTTAAATAAACAAAAACTAGATTTTTACAGTTCCAGTCATACTAGACGAATCCTCAGGTCCTTAGCTGTTTATTATTGATAATACATAATAGGTATATCATCCGGTTTATGATTAATATGCAAAAGAATAGGAAAATCCACACATAGACCCCTTAATTTCCTTTTGGACTCACAAAAGATATTATAAAAGTGACAACACTCAAGAGAACAGAAGCTAGGTGGCAGCAACTGTCAAGAAAATCACTTGATCTCTTTACCACCCACAAGATTACGGTGGGTTACAACCCATTCTTGTACCACATTTTTCAAAAATGTCTTCTGGGGCCCTCATATGCACTGTGTACCAAGTTTACTATTTTTATCATGTAGCATTTGAGCAAATTTTAATAAAATAATTGAACAGATCAATTTTTTGTAAGGACCTCCTGCTTACTAATATTATTGATATATATTTTGAGGATTCTTATGCTACCTTCTGAACATTCCGAAGCTCCTCTTCATGACTTAGCTGAGTTTCAACAATCTCTTTTTTCAGTTTTTCTTTTTCCTTAACTAATACTGCTTCCTGTTTACTATATTCTTCCTGAGCAACTTTCAGTGCCACCATGTTTTCCGCCTATAGTTCAAAAGCTATTGTTAATTTTTAGGTACTTATAAATATGAAAATTCAACATTTTAGAAATAATAAAAAAATACCTGAAAATAATTGAATCATGTTAGCATTAAACAGAATCTGCTTATATTGTGGGGTTTATCTAAGTGCAACTATATAACGATACTATGTTTAAAAGGATTTTGTTTTGGTACAAAACATAAAAATATTTGACTTAAGTGTAAAATATAAAATAAATAAAAACTAAGGAAAAAATGTCCCTTTTTCCAAAACTTAAAATTTACTAATTTATAAAAAAAAATGTCTCACCTTCACATCAGTGAGCCTACACTGGTGTTCATAAATCAAATGCTTAACTTTTTGATTAAAGACCTTAATTTCTGCTTCATGCTTTTCATCTGCTTCTTCTAATGCCCTTTCTTTATTTCTGAAATATCATAAATGAATTACTAATTATTTAAATTCATTCCTATTCATTAATGTAAACGGATAGTTAAGAATTTTGAAACATGAAAGTATTGACAGAAGCAGTGTAACAAAAATATTCAATATGATATAAATAATTAAATATAAAAATAACTGAGTGTTTTGAAATAATATATAACATTGATGGTTCTATCCGACTTACATCATTTACTGAGATAGAAAATGTACTCTACTTATCCTGCTTGTTTGATCACAACCTCCACTTAACAGTTTTTTATTACTCGTTGCCTAAATAAGAATCTTGACCTTTATAACTTACCTATTAAATACACCTTATACTTACTTTTTTTTTCCTTTATTGATTATACCCAAGTTGAACCCTTGCCATTAACAATGTATGCCCTATATACGCACCTTACCCTTTCTCTATTGCTCATACCTGACTTGTGTTCATTTTAATTATTACGTCTTCCACATTTATGCCGCAGGCTGTTCTTATTCCAAGACACAAATATATTTTAAAGGTACAAAATAGAAATGAATTAATTTGTTACATTGTTTTTTTTTTTTTTTTTAGATTTTATTATTTCTCACCTTTTCTATCGTAACAATTGTTGACTCTGTTACTAATTTAGATTGCCTACTCAACAATATTTATTATAATTTAATGATCAGTAGATTATTTCGATGTTGTGTTGTCAGAGCACCAAGGATGAGTACTCAAAAATACGTTGTCATAAAAAAAAAAAAAACTGTAAAGTGAAGCTTCAATCATGGAAGTAAGGTATGGATTAGATCTTTTAGGTGGAGTTGCTTTCCCCCTTAATAAGGGGCCCTGATTATACCTAATCTAATCTAATCTAGGAAGCGTTGATCGTCGGGGTTTCAGTCTATTTTCTTATTTAATAAAACCACATTTTATTGTTAAAATGTATTTTTATTAGCACCAACGTTTCGGCTTGCTCTACAAGCCTCTTTCAGGGCTATGGAGAAGATTGAGAACTGTCCCGTTTCAAGTAGAGAACATTTCTGATAAAATGTGGTTTTAATAAATAAGAAAATAGACCGAAACCCCGACGATCAACGCTTCCTACTTCTGAACGGTCGACCATATCTTCTCAATAATCTAATCTAAGATATGGATTCATGAGAAATAAAATAAAGGCAAATCCTCCATAAAATGTCCTATATTGGAGCATCATTGATGCTATTTGGTCTTTCTTCACGATTTCAGTTGTTTTACGATGGCTCTCCTAACAATTATGCATGGGTAGAATATTTTATTTCTACTGACAAACAAAGGTTTTATAAACATTTTAATTTATGAGTACTCAAAAATACGTTGTCATAAAAAAAAACCTGTAAAGTGAAGCTTCATTCATGGAAGTAAGGTATGGATTAGATCTTTTAGGTGGAGTTGCTTTCCCCCTTAATAAGGGGCCCTGATTATACCTAATCTAACCTAATCTAGGAAGCGTTGATCGAGCGTCGATGCGCCGTAAAAAAAATATAAATAAATAAAATGAAATAAAATTTAAAAAAAATAATTAATTTATCATCACCAAGTACGATGTCCCTTCACCAGCCCCGAACAGCCCAAAATGTTATAACTTGAATAAATGATGGCTTTAATTTTTAGCATTTATGTTATTTATCTCAAAGAAAATGTACCTAATTTCAGCTTTACTCTCATCCAAATGTTGCCGTGTGATCTCCCAGAAAGTCCTCAGCTTATCCCTCTCGAGCTGGAAGAAATTCCTCTCCTCTCTCTCCCTCTCTAATTCATCTTGAATTCTCAAAGTAAACTTCTCTAATTGTTCTTTACTCATTTCTGACATTGGGACTCCATCGATGATCCCTCCAGACCCTTTGCCTCCTTTGCTGCTCTTTCCTCCCTTCTTTTTTGGACCCTTCAGAAATTAAAGATAATTTTCTTTTATAATTCAAAAATGATTTATATCAGAATAAGAAAGCTATGATTAATTCTTAGTAAAAAAACAGCATTTTCTTTTAGGCTTTGGGTCATTTAAAGTAGTAAATGGATTTACTATTTGTCATATAAACTGTCCCACAGCACTTGACATGAGAGTATCTTTCAAATAAGATGACCCCTGATGTTGCATGAAAAAAATTCAAAATTTGTTAGTAAAAAAATTATTATTATTTATCTATTTAATTTTAACATTCTTCTATTAGTAATGCATATTTTAGGGTCATGTTATCTACTGGTTGCCAAATTTTTCAGCGAGGATAGAGGTCGACCTTTCCTTTATCTGCAAGAAATGCCACCACACTCTGTGGGAATTGAACTCACATCTCTAGGAACAGAGTGATCATGTCTAATGCCCACCATACCTCCAAAAAAAAAAAAAAAAAAAAAAATGAATAAAGTAACTATAGAAAATATTAATAAATTTACTTAAAAAGAAACTAAGGTAGGGATTGTCGGGGTTCGGTCATTACTTCTTAATAAAACTACATTTTACAAGTGAAAATGGTTTTATTGTTGCCGACGTTTCGGCTTGAAACTCAAGCCTTCATCAGGGCTGTAAAAACAAGCAGGACAGATTTAATACTAACATATACATATATGTATACATACATACATATATATATACATACATACATACATATATATATATATATATATATATATATATATATATATATATATATATATACACATGAAAAAACATAATATATAGCTAGAAAAACAATATGCTATAGCAGCGCTTAGATTAGAGGTACATGGGATCAGATATAAGAATAACAAGAAGGGCTTACCGATGAGAAGATTGACCGAACCCCGACAATCCCTACCTTCGCATCTTCAACGGTCAACGATCTCCTCTCAATTAAAAAGAAACTGTCTTTACTGTTTTAAATTACCCTATGCCTAGAAGAATATAACATAGAACACTGAAGGGTGAATATTATAAACAAATAAATAAAAACTATATCTAATATTATATTTAATATAATTTAATGTTAAAAGTTTATTAAAAAAAAACATATATAAAGTGAACTTTATTGATAATGATAATTTGATTAAGAGATATAAATATATCTTATTTTTTATTTGTATGATTTATTTATGAAAATACCATTGATTTGTTCAAATTATTTGAATTCGATTTTTGTTTCAAGTAAAGGAGTTTCTACTCTTTTATAAGGCTAAATTTATTTATTTGAGTTTCATTGATAACAATCTCTTAAGGGGAGGGGCTGCAGCCCCTCCCCTTAACTATGTCACAAAAACCTTAAAAATGAATTAAATAAGATCACATAGTTCAGAACAAAATAATTTATTTTGGGTTTAATTAGCTAACTATTCCAACTTCTAGATGGTGAGTATTCCATACCCCCAATTATTTTCTATATACACCCATGGTATAAAAGTAAAAATATTGTAAAGATAATTGCTAATCTAAAAATCATTTATTTAGTTCAATTCACTCTTAACAAGGTTTGATTAAGGTGATGTTTGGTATAATTCACTTGTCTATTGTTCTAGTCTTACGTTTAACCAGCAGTAATTTGTCATCATAGTTTTAAGTTGTAGGAAACAATTTTATTTTCACTTTTTTATTTTTTTTTATTTTATTTTTTAAGTAATCTTGGGTGTTATGTGTATTGGTGATGTTATTATGTTAAGGCCACTGACCATTGGTAACAAACAAAACGATATAGTACAATCACATGCTAAAATATTCAAATCTTGTAAGCATTCAATAAAATAAAAATAAATAATATAATAATAATACTGTTCTAATAAATTATATTTGAGGCCCGGCGGCAGTGAGTGTTACTTTATGCCTAAGGTTGGGGGTTTGATTTCCACAAGGGTTAGTAGCTTTTCTTTTGAGGGAAAAAATTAAAAGGCATTAGCTTTATCCTGGCTAGAAAAGAGTCATAACCTATAGATAACCCACCCCAAAAATCTGTGTTAATATAGGTGGGTGTTAAAATTTAAATAATAAAATAAAAACAAAATTCTTTTGATGAAAGAAGCTACTTTAAACTCAAATTACTTTTTTAAAAATAATATTACAAACTTGAGAAAATGTTGCAATTAATTAATTTTAGTCTAATTTAAAGAATGATAGTCTTAATTGTACCATTTAGAGAATTAAAAATGTACACTGAGGAAAAGTATTGTGAAGTGCTTCTGTTTACTAGTCTCTAAGCAACTTCATTATTAAAAAAGACTTTTATTTTCTCCATATAAAAAGAAATTTAATAACAATTATAACAAAGTCAAAATAATTTAAATATATTTCTTAAAATTCTTCTTTTAAACAGTAAGTAATCAGCAATTTTTTTTTAAGTTTTGTTATAGATGGTTAAAAAGTTCAAATTATTAATTTAATTATCAAAAAATGATTCAACTAATTTATTTTAATTAGTTTAATATTTGAACTTTAAATTATGTTTCCCATGTTGTCAAATGAGTTATGACAATTTGAATTTTGCCGCTACAACATTGTGCAAATTCAAAGAGAAGTGACTTATCAGGTGCAAAGACGTGGGTTACTATGTGGAGGTTGTGGGGGAGATAAAGAAACAATTTAATATGTCTAATTGTATTTCTTTAGTTCTACAAAACTTAAATGGGGTATCGCTCGGTACTTTCACAACTGCTGTTGTTTATGACTTTTGGAGTCTCTTTCAAAGCGATTGGTAAGTTATTTAAGGTTAGAATAGATTAGCTGTTTGGCGCTTATAAACATGTGTTGACGTTCTTAATTGTTATCAGTGAGTGTGGTTCGAAGTTTGTGTCCGGATTTAATATGACAGCTTATGAGTTGTTGGATTTAGTTTTTTGTAATGAAATGATTTAGTGCGATGGTTTTTGATAACAGAGATACGCTCAGCGAGCCGCTGTATTCTTCAGTTCAACGATTTTTCTTAAAGAACAACTTAAACGGCGAAAAACATCGCGACCTTAGAGTTACAGTTAATTTTTCAAATAGCCATAGTAAAGTTTCTAAACAAGTTTTAAATATTCAAGTTAGTGATGACGAGGATCCGTTTTTTTACTATTCTCTTATTTTAACAGAAGATGATTATCAACGTCTTAAACAGTTACAAGGGTTATTAGTGGACTTTGAAAGTTTCCCTTCGCAAGTAATTAGACTTTTAGAAAATTGCAAAGAAAATGAGTCAAGCAGTTCAAAATTTTTACTTCTATTGGAGGAAGAACCTAACAATGGTGTTCCCAAAACATCACTAAAGATTGTTGAAACAAATAACTTTAAACACTTATGCCACCTAGTTCTCCACATAGAACCTGGAAATGATAACGATATTAAGAAGTTAATGCTTCAAAAAATTAAGAGCCTGAAAGAACAGAATCAAAAAGCAGAAAAATGTATTAGCGACTTGGAATCTCAGCTTTTTTCTAAAAGTAAGCACTTAGCAGCAAAAGAAGAAGAACTACATGAAATACAACAGAAGTGGAAGGAAGATAAACTTATTTTTAGAGCAGAGAGCAGTAAAGAATTAACCGAAGAGACAGAAAAGCTTAGAAAAGCACAGTTAGATTGGCAAATAAAAGCTCAAAGGGAGAAAAATGAACTCGAAGAAAAATACCATTCCACTGTTAAGGAGAAGGACTCAGAAATATCACGATTACGCCTGGAAAATCAGATACTCCAAGAAAAAAGATCTCATCTAGATTTAACTATTACTGATCAAGCTCGAAGAATAGAGAGCCTTGAAAAGGAGCTTGCTAATTGTCGATCCGATATTTCATTGTTAAGGAAGCAAAGTTCAAAATTAGATGTGGATTATCATGAAAAAGAAAAGGTGGTTAATGGATTGAAAACTAGATTAGCTGTTGCAGAGCAAGAATCGAAAGATATGGCTATTCTTATGAAAAAGCAGCAAGAACTCCTGAACGTTGCCAATGAGCAGAAGCTCCGTTTAGAAGAAGTCATTAGTGAAAAGGAAAAAAATGTTCAACGTAAGCAAGGTACCATTCAGAATCTCACAGATGAGCTAGTTAAAGCTAACGAAATAATATCAAAGATTCAAAAAGATATGACTGTTGTCAGCCAGAAACTTAAAGTCCGCACTGTTATTGCTTTAGAACAAGAAAAGGTCGTAGAAAGTAATCAGGTAAAGATTAAAGAATTAGAGCATGTATTGCGTTTGCATGAAAAAAAAATACAATCTCTTTTGGAGTCAGAAAATTCCTTGAAGTGTTCTTTAGCAGAAGCAAACAATACTGTTGAAATAAAAGATAAGAAAATTAAAGAAAATGAGAGGCTTATAGATTGGCTTAATAGAAGACTAACCGAACAAAGCAAAACTTGCAGTCCAAATTCAGTTCAAAATGGTTTAATTTCTGGTGCGACGTCTACACCATTTCCACGTTTCAGAAGTCAAGAGGCGGGCGTCGGGGCTTCTCTACCTTATTCTGCGATTCAGCAATCTCCACCAATCGAATCGGTAAGATCCTTAGATCAGCACAAGAACTTCCAAGTTGGAGGAACCGAAAAATCACCAGCTGGTATTGACTCTCTTAGTAGGAATAGTTCAGAAAATATTGATAGTTCAAAACAACCAATTACTCCTAAATCTACAGATTCGAGTAATAAAAAGACAGTGTTACCAAAAAATGTTATTAAAAAGACTTCAGTTAAAACACCTGGTTTCAAAAGAACCAGCTTACAAGAAGTTCAAACGACCTCAGTACCATCTTCATATTTTTTAAAGTAGTTTTTAATTATATTTTATTTGTAAATACTGTTAATTTTTTTTTTTTTAAATTTTAGTATTTAATGAGATTGAGTATTAAAATATACCGTGACAATATTTTATAAAAATATTTTGAAATATGTATATATGTGAAATTTTTACAAAGTTCTTTATGAAATTAATATGTTTATTTTATAACTTCAAATATATGTATTTTCTCATAAATTCTTTTTATTAAATAGTTGTCATTTCATTTTACTCTTCCCTAACTAAAAGTAAAACATTATTTTCTTTTAGGGCCATTTATATTTGAAAATACATTTTTGTTATTAATTTTGTTTTTTGGCTGACAGAGGTTTCTTCATGAGCCATTTGTCTCATAATGATTTAAACGAGCTCAGCTCCCAAATACGATGGCCCCTGGTGTGGCTCAATGAAACATTTCAAACAACGATATTAATTAATACGTCTGTCATACAGGTGCTCCATATGCATAGCATATCCCTCTGAAAGGTGGTTAGTTAAGCCTCATTGCTGTGGAATATGTATAAACATACCGATAAAATAAATATAACATTTTTTGCTCTTTGAAATATATTAAAAAACATATTTTCTGGTAAATATTTACTTTTACTTCTTAGTTTTGTATGCTTTATTGCTTGTTTCGTTGACCGTTTTTGTCCTAGCATAATGGGTTGTTAAAAACAGGGTGATCATTTACCTACTAGCTGGTCTGGTGGCTAACGCGGAGATGGGGGTTCGAGTCCTGCCTGCTGCAGGGATTTTTCTCATTTCAGGTCTCGTTGAGAAGGCTCCTTGCTGTACCATGGATGTTTAAGAACGGTTGTACCCAGTAGATAGTCTGGTGGTTATATCCTAGATGTCGGAGTGCATTAAAAAATAAATAAAATAAAGCGCCGATATCTCCACAAAAGCAAACACCACATCTTCAGTGGCCCGCCCAGAGATAGGAGAGAGCTAGTAAATCTCTTCTGGCACTGATGATTTAGGCTTTGCACGAATAATCATCTGTGGAAAGATTGGGCTCGTAGATCTTTTCCAATCTGTTAAAAGGAATATATCAGTGGGTGTGAAAATATATTTTTTCCTATAAAGCACAAGTAAAGTTATGTTAAAAGTAATACTTATAAGCCTACTGAGTAAAAGAAGTTAAATTTATTTATTTGTTTTTGAAAAAGTTTTAAGTTAGTTCTTATGAATTGTAAAATAGATATGAGTTGTTTTTTTTAATTTTATGAAGGTCATCAGAGGAAGCTTGGCATCCTTGAGGCTAAGTGGTTTAGTTCTTAGATTGAAAAACAATTTTATATTCATTCACTTTTTTTTTTTTATTGTTTTAAAAAAGATTGTTAGTTTTTTGGGTTTTTTTTACGGCGCATCAACAAATCTTGGCAGGAATTTTCTCAGCGAGCCCTTGCTTTGAGAAAATTTCTGGCGCCGGTGGGGATCGAACCCACCATCTCCCGCTTATGAATCTAGCGCGCTAGCCACTAGACCCCAGAGCATTCCTTAATATATTACATATTAATATAATTAAAGCATAAAATAATTGGCATCCTTAAGGCCAAGTGTTTTAGTTCTTTTGACTTATAATTGACTGTTAATTTTTTTTTTTTTTTAAGGCACACCAACATCTGGGCCATTTGCACTGATACAAATACATTTCCATACTAATTTTCAGTTTGGTTATTCAGAAATGATTGATTCAGTTGATATTTGTTACAGATATTCGTCATTCATCTATTCTAAGATAGTTAAATTTTGGTTCTGTTTGGATTTAAGTAAGTTCTAGAAAGGCCCCAGGTACTTGTCCAGCAGTCGAGAGCTCCTCGTATCTCTCACAATCTTTATCTTCTCATTTCTCTACATTAGATCTATTAAGCGTTACAATAGTGTACTCCATGGCAACTCATGTACTTATGCCAATAATCTGTCATCTATCTATCTACAATAGGGCCATTCCATGTCAATTTAACCAATGAAAGTACTGTTTACAACCTGACCCTCTTAGATGTTGTTGAAATTTTGAATCCTAATAGCTCTAACAACTCCTTGAATGGTACAATTTTTTTTAAAAAATTATCTGTTTCCGTTTTTTACTATTAATTTCCAAAATATTGAAAACCCGTCTTTTTTTGGTCAACCGGAAAATGTTAATTGCTTGGTAGATTAAGTTCTATTCTAGCTAGAACTGTCAGCATAGTCTCATTGCTTAGCTAATTAAATGGACTTTAATTTGATATACAACAAGACCAACTTATTACAAATTTTACTTTTCAAAAAATTGTGCGTAACGTTTTTTGAATACAAGTGAAGTTGAACTTGATTTAGACACCGATCCAGTAGCCGTCAATGAAAAAACATGTGGTGGTTTTATTGCCTGTGAATATGAAACTAGCAACATTTGTAGTCAAAAAATTGAAGATTACATTTTTTTTTTTTTTTTTTTTTTTTTTTTTTTTTTCAAACTTTTAAAAGTACAGCTTTTCAAAAACTGTTAGGTACAAATTTTCAAAACATTTTTTGAAAAATGAAATTTGTAGTAGGGACACATTGTATAATAAATTTTATTTCATCCATCTCCTCATTTTTGTTGAGTACATATGTCAGCCACCACTGGTCGTCATATTCACAGGCAATAAAACCACCACATGTTTTTTCATTGACGGCTACTGGATCGGTGTCTAAATCCAGTTCAACTTCACTTTTATTGAAGTTCGAGTAAAGTTGTGTCTTAATTTTTTTTTTCTAAGTTAAAGGAATGAAAGTGTCCAATTTCTGGGTTCCGGTAATTGTGCAACAAATTTCCCCTTTAATTTTAGTTCTGTCTGAAAAAAATTCAAATTTTGATCAGGGATGCTTATTGCTGAATTTACAATACAAATATCCGTCACTCACCATATTTTTATCAACTACGCAGTAACTGATAAAGTCAAAATTATGTTATAAAATGATCCCGTTCCCAACCCATAATGAAACTAACAGCATATGTAGTCAATGAACTGAAGATTCAAATATATTTTTTCAGAATTTTAAAAGTACAGTTTTCAAAAACCATTATGTACAATTTTTCGAAAATGTTTTTGAAACCTAAAATTTGTAATAAGTTGGTCTTGTTGTATATCAAATTAAAGTGCATTTAATTAGCTAAACAACGAGACTATGCTGGGTGTTCTAGCTAAAATAGAACTTAATCTACCAAGCAATTAACATTTTCCGGTTGACCAAAAAAAGACGGGTTTTCAATATTTTGAAAATTAATAGTAAAAAAACGGAAACAGATAAAAAAATTGTTTTGGTTATTTTTTGTTAGAGTAACCAACTTATCAAATTTTATCAAAATCCAAGAAGGTCAGGTTGTGACCCTTGTTGATTTGACATGGAATGACCCAATAGCGTACTTCTCATATTCCTGCCCGACACTGGACGGTATTTAAATGGCGTTTTTATCCAATTTAAAAAGTATTGGAAACTTATTTGCCGTTGTTATTGAGTATATATTTCAATTTTTTATTATTCATAACATATAGGACAAATGGTAAACAGAAAAACCTTCTTTTTTTTTTACACACCTATGATATACTTTTTTTATACAAAGTTATTCAGCTTAAAAATAATTTAAACCCAAAAGTAATTCTTAACAAATAAAAATGAATAATGGTAGTAAACAAAAAAAACAAAACTATAATGATAAAAGACGAGTTTTAATTCGGCTCAAAGTCAAGGCGCTATGAGCAGAGTGGTAAAAGGTGTAAAAATAACAGGACCTTTTCCTTCATGGATGTGTATTAGCGCATACTGCTTCAAGGCAATAGGCACATCAGTGTCTTTGACAACACGTTCTGGCATACACTAAAAGATTTTATCCTCTATTGTCATCACTTGAGGGTCGGAATCAGGGGCCCAGGCCCATCCAGCCATTAATAGGTAACTGCAAAGGGAAAAATTAGGCTCATGGAGTGTAATTCTTATCAAACTATCTCCATATTATGCCAAAATTACAAGAATCAGATACGTGTACAGTATCTGCCCTGATGGCGTGATAAGGAACTGATTATTTATTTATTTTTAAATAAATAAATCATTTGTGTAAATTATCAAATACATGGATTATTTTTTCCTTCTATAAATTGGCACAAAATAAAACATTGAGTTCATTGTTGTTTTTCCTTGATATCCAAAAATTAATGATCACAAACGTTTCTTTGTTAAGCACACAAAGTCAACAGCCTTATCACATTGAACAGCTACTTTATTACGTTGATACCTGCGTACCGTCGGTATTAAACTTTTGTTACAATGCATATATATCCTGATATTAATTCCCTAGAAGCCGAAAAAAAAAATTAACTGCACAGTTTTAAAATTTCAGAGAGTTCTACAGTAGCAGTAGAATTAATTGGACAAGATATATTTTTTGAAATTATTGAACCAGAAGATTTGAAGTATACATATAGAACTCGCCCAGCAAAGAACTTTGGACCACCATTTGTAAGTTTTTTTTAAATTTTATTGCATAGTAATTTGTTTTTTTATAATAACCTTTATATAATTTCTTTGCCTAAAAAGCATGTTTGTTTTATTTAGAGTGATGCCTTTCTTGAAAAAAATATTCCACTAGTTCCTACTTCTCCGCCCAACGGCTGCACCTGGCCTAATAATGCTCATAATATTCGTGGAAATATTGCTTTAATTGAAAGGGGGTAAGTCATAATTCTGTTCAAATTTGTCATTCATACTATTTATTTTTTGAATTGTACATTATTTATACTTGTTGATGTTTAATAAAAAATCTGAAAATAAATCTTAAATAAATTTTACTTGAAATCCAAATTGAATTTCCTTTCCATCACATGCAAGCTCATCTTAATTAACCACAGTCATCTATTCCCCACAATTTAATTTACATTTTTAAATAAGTTTCTTAAATTTATTTTCCATGTGAACCTGAAATGAAAATTCAGTTAAATTAGTTATTTTTTCTTTTTGTTATTTGACCTGTTTTACATCCCCCCCTCTACACATTTCTTTATCATTTAAAAAATCCAATAATTTTAAAACTGATAGTAATATGAAATTACTTTACAGGCACTGTTCGTTTTTAAGTAAAACTATCATAGCTGAAGAAGCTGGAGCTAGAGCTGTTATCATTGCTGATAACAAAGACAGCGATGAGTACTATACTGAGATGATAGATGATTTGACTGGCCGACAAGCCAATATTCCTGCCACTTTCCTACTCGGGAAAAATGGGTAGGTTTTTATATTATTATTTGTTTGAAAAGTTCTTTCATTTTATTAATTTGTGATATAGCCGATCTTTATAAATTCAAAATATTTGAATGTATTTTTCTTTGTGTGGGGGTGAGGTTAGCTCAGTGGTAGAGCACTGGACTAATAAGTAGGAGGAGCTGAGTTCAAACCCCGAGCAAGCACTAAGGATTTTTTCTTCTAGTGTCTTCGTTCATGGGTTGAATTCGTGCTCCCTAACTGTCCCTAGGCCAACCCAGCCTTTAATAAATTTATCAATGGGTACCTTGGATGCTAATGACACTAGCAGTCGAAGCAGCCAAGGGGAAAATCAGGCGGGGCCGGAGCATAGTACTGACCACACTATCTCCCTAGTGTGCCGTATGGTCATGAATCAGATACCTCTATAGTATCTGCCCCTCAGGGCCCTTGTGGCCTGTTACGTGATTTTTTTTTTTGTAGGTAGAAGGTGACCTTCTGCCTACACAAAGAAAAATTGTTGAGATATTGGTCACTATTTTTTTAATATTTGAATATATATATTGCAAATTGAGATTTTCGATGTTTGTTCTCAATAATTGAATAAATAAATATTAAAAAAAACAACAATATATGTTTATAAGGGGCAGAGGGTCAAATTTCCAAACCATACACTTGTTTCTTTCACTACTCCTTTATTCTGCTCTACTTGTTTCCTGTCTTTATGAAGCCTCTTCAGGAGCACTTAATATAATATATAAATACAGCCTACACAACCGAGAACTTTCCGCATGTTTAGCCTGAAAAGATCAATCAAATCCATTTATCAGCTGTTTAAAATCCATAGTTTCAGGTTAAATGTTGATTTTCCAAAAAAAGTCTTTGCCATTTTATAAAATAATTCATTTTCTGTCAGTGTTTATTAAATTAAAAAATATTTAATAATTAATTTAATGAATTTTCTTATTATATTGTTCTTTTCTCCAAAAGAAAATTCTGAGGTCAAAGTTAATTAAAACACCTTATTTTGATCATTACCTCAGACCATAAATATTTCATTTATTTATTTCACCTCCATTTCATATAACATTTCAGCCTTCAGGCTATTTTCAAATACTAGAAGAAAAATAAAGTAATTGTTACTTCATAATAAACCCTCTTATTCCATAATTTATATTAATATAAACCCTATGTCAATATTTTATATAATTTAAAACTTATTTTACCTTAAAAACAGCAGCCCCTTTATTAAAACCCTGTAGTCTAGGCCTTGTCATCCTGGCATATTTCTCAAACAACTAAACATTAAACCTTAAAATTAATATTATATATATTATTATCAATTTATTTTAATTCTACATTAATTACATTATGTAAAAAAACAAAACAAACAAAAACTTACATTATTTATTGGTATAAATCCAGTCCTAAAGCACAGCCATTCCACCATTTTCTCTACTATCCCCCACATTGACAAGAATTCTAGTCAATGTCCCCCACATTGACAAGAATTCTTGTCAATGTGGGGGATAGTAGTTTTTATTGACTTTAAAATAGCGTTTTGTTCATTGTAATGGAAATGCAAATAGCGGATTCGTCGGAATATTGCCCTCAGAATTTCGCGCATGTGGGATTAGAAATATGTAATTGGCAGCAAACCCGTGTATAAAATAGTAGGATCTGGGGTCGAACCCCAGTCTTAGAGTTAAAGTTTCTACATAGTACAATTTTTTTTAAATATATGTTTTTACTAAATATTCTTTTTTTTTTTTTTTTTTTTTTTTTTTTTCAGGGCAGTAATCAGACTCACTCTCGAGAAATTGAAAATGAGTTATGCCTTAATCAATATACCTGTCAATATTACATATGTGCCTTTGAACGAATGGCGGCAACCGCCTTGGATGACGTGGTAGCTTCTTAAACTATTGATATTGCGAAAAGACTTTCTCTGATATTGTTATTTATTTTTAGTAAAATGTTAATTATTTCAGTGGACTGATCTGAGATTTAGGTAATCTAGTTTTACATAAAGCAATTATACTCTTATCTGAAAATCAATAAGTTTATCTTAAAAGCCTGATATTCAGGCAAATCGAGTCTAGTCTTTGAAACCTGAAAACTGATTCAATTGTAATGCAGTGCTGTACTTACATTTTATGTTTTGAGATATTTTTACAACTGAAATGTTTAATAATATAATAAAGAAATTATTGTTAGCCTTGTATTTTATCCTACAATTATAATTCCTATTAGCATAAATAATTATTTTATGAATGATTGGGGGAAATGAAACTCCTAGAAGTATTTTCTATGAAATGTACTTTCTTTTGGCTATTTTACCCCCTCACAATTAACCACAAGATTATTCTTTCATTTAAGCATGCATGCACCATCCCCTTTGGTATATACTTACTAGATATAAATATATTTTATCATTATATAAAATTACAATGAAGAATAAAATAAAACATAAAATTAACAGGTGATGGTTCTGGCGAAATCTTTTCTCTTTCCTCTATTTGATTTTGTATTTTTCATATTTGAGGCTAAGCTTTCTTTTCTCTATATTTTCTCCCTAATGAGAGGGTTTTTATACTTCCAATCACATGCTTTTGCATACAATGTGATCTATTTTTCCCCACTTTAAATTACCTATTTAAGAAGTCAGACTGTACGCTGAAAAGACGGATTTATCTGAAAATGTTTCCAGGGATTTGACATTCATCAAAAATAAAATATTTAAATCTTGGTTATGTTAAGGAAGTATTTAAAATACTGTTTGTTTTTGGCAATGTTTTTTTGGAAATTATCTTTAGAGAAAAACTAAACATTGCCAAGTTTAAGAATATACCTGGTTGAGGAAAGTGATATTTTAGTAACTGGATATAAGTATTTTTATTGTTGTTTTTAAAGGTCAGTTGAAGTATCTTTACTGTTCTTAGTAAGTAACTATGAGGTCTTCCAAGTAATGAACTTCGACATTTCTTTCTTGTATCATCTCTTGTATTGGCAAATATTTTTGGTTGAAAATATGGTGCACTTAATACACTAACTCATACTACTTTTTTGGAGTGTAGGATGGTAAGGCGTTTTTTGGGGGTTTTAGGAGGAGATATTTCTCGCTTTTGGGGGAAGGGAGTGTTTCTTTGTGGGGGGAGGAACTTGGCCTCTATTTCACATTTATGTTTTTTTTTGGGATCTCATTACTTTTTTAGCGCAGTTCCTCCCTCCCCCATAGGGAGGAACCCCGCTTATAAGGTTGATACAATGAAACAATCCGGAAGTGCCGACTAGAAAATTTTGCGTTTCAGAACCCCTAGAGACCGAAAATGATGGTGGTTCAAATTTGTATATATATATATATGTATATATTTATATATATATATATATATATATATATATATATATATATATATATATATATATATATATATATATATATATATATATATATATATATATATATTTGTCTGTTCGCTCTCTAGCTCGAAGACGAATGGTCCGATTTTGATGAAATTTGGTACAAAAATCCGTCGTCCAATTTGAAAGGTCAAGTTCGTTAACCAGCGAAATCCGCCTACCGGAAGATGGCGTTTGGGGCGAAATTCGCGCAAAAAAAATCGTAACGCTTACGTTTTTGAGTTCATAAGCTTCTAAGTACTCGTTTTATATGATTCCTGGGCTAGGAAAACGAATGAAACCATTTTCAAGGCGATAGCTTTAACCGTTTTAGAGAAAATTGGAAAAATATTTTTTGAATACCGTTTTTGGTTTGGGTACTTAGAATCATGGGATTCAGTTGAAACTTTATCTGCATGTTCTACTTTCATTAAAACTAATATGTTGAAAGTTTTGTTACGTTTGGAGTTAAGGAAGGGTTAGAATAAAATATTTTATGAACAGACATGAAAAGTTTTGGGAAGTTCGTATACTTTCATTAATATCTCGAACACGGTTGGGAAATCGTGGTAAGTGGATAGAAACTATTTGAAAGCTTACTAAATTCTCTACAAAAAAGATTCTAAAACTATTTTTGATTAGGTTATGTCAATCGGAGAAATAAGTGCTTAAAACTTCAAATACGTCTGTTTTGTTCTTATGAACGGGTTTTTGTCGTTCTTGTTGTAATTTTTGTCTCTTTCCCTTCGTTTTTTATTGCTTTTTATTTTTGTAATTTCTTATGTTGCGAAAATTTTGTGTGTAAAACAGGATATGAAAAATGAGGCCAATTTTCTGTTGCTAGAAATAATATAAATTTTGGGAACTTTCTTTAATATCTCGAAAACTGTTGAGAATTTTGGTAAACGGAAGAATACCATTAGAAAGCTTATTAAATGCTCTACATAAAAGGTTCTAATGAAAGTTTTGATTAGGCGATGTCAATCGGAGAAATAAGAGCTTAAAGCTTTAAAGTAATTGATTTCGCTTATTCGAAGTGTTCTTTTCGCCTGTATTTTATTCCTTGTTATTTTTTAATTGCTTATAGTTGGATAATGTATTCGAAAATAAAACAGGTTAAGTAAAATAACAAAAACAATTTATTGTTAGAAATATAGATTTCCAAGACCTTGCAACTAGCGGGACGGTTTCTTGTGTTGCCGACCCTTCCAGGTCAGATTGTAAATCCTACCTTTCAAGACTGGTGGAACCAAAATATAACTGTCAGGGTTCGGTCACTGCTACTTAATAAAACTACATTTTATCGTAAAAATGGTTTTATTGTGCCGACGTTTCGGCTTGAACTTCAAGCCTTCATCAGGGCTGTAAATACAAGTAGGACATATTTAACACTAATATATGCACATATCTATGTAAATATATATATATATATATATATATATGTATATATATATATATATACATATATAATATATATATATATATTTATATATATGCATATACACATACACATATACACGCACACATATGTACATATATATGCCCACATACCTACACATATGGGGTATGTATTATTAAGTAGCAGTGACCTAACCCGGACAATCCCTACCTTGCATCATCAACGGTCAACGATCTCCTCTCAACAAAATAATAACTGCTTCTATTTTAATCTTTCGAAATTAGACTAGGGATAAGAACGGAACCGCGCTAAGATGAGGCAGTTCCTGCGAGTCGGACTTTTGTCTTTGATTTTGACACTTAAAATTAGGGGATTCAGTTGAAACATTTTCTGCATGTTTGAATTTCATCAACACTAATATGTTACAATTTTGGTTACGTTTGGATTTAAGGAAGGATTAGAATAAAATATTTTATTAACAGACATGAAATGTTTTGGGAACTTCGTATACATTCCCTAATATCTCGAAGACGGTTAGGAATATTGGTAAACGGAGGGTTACCATGCGAAAGCTTACTAAATGTTCTACAAAAAAGATTCTGAAACAATTTTTGATTAGGCTATGTCAATCGGAGAAATAAGTGCTTAAACTTTGAAGTAATTGATTTCGTTTATTCGAACGGTTCTTTTTGTTTGTTTTTATTCCTTGTTATTTTTTAATTGCTTAAAGTTGGATAATGTATTAGACAATAAAACAGATTAATTGAAATAAGAAAAACAATTCATTGTTAAAAATATATCAGGCTGTACCGTATGAAATGTCAGTTTTGGATTTGTCGATTTCCTTCAAATGTCTTGAAACTGTCGAGTCTCCTACTCCGAGTTCTTTGGCATATTCCCTAGTGTTTTTAATTGCTTATAGTAGTCAAATGTATTTGTCAATAAAACAGGATACGTATAATTAAAATCAATATTTTGTTTGATAGAATTCGAAGATGCCTTATCAATATCTAGATTACAGTACTGGTGTTGATTTCGTTCTTTAGAATTATTCTTGGTATTCCCTGTTTTTATCTGTTACCCATAGTTTTTTATTGTTAGTAGGTTTTTCTTATTGATTATAGAATATAAATCTATTTGGCTATAAAACAGGATACGTAAAATTAGTGACAATATTTCGGAGATTTCTGAGCGAAATACTTTTAAGATTTTCTACCACCACGAACGGCTTTTTTCCTCTATTTTTATCCACTAGATAGGCTTTATTTTGCATATTATTCTATATAAGTTTTATTCAGCATGGGATTCTGATGAAATGTCGTGTTTTTGCTGTGGATTTTAAATACGATGTATCTAAGATTGGATAACATTAGCGAGTCTACATAGTTAAGAACCGACGGCGGAGGATTACTTCTTGCTATGATTTAGTCTACATATGTATATTAAGTCCTAAATCCAAAAAATAAACTTCACAACGGTTAGATACTATGAGCGAATATGGCGGTTCAATGCCCGTAGAAACAAGGGGGCCGCAGGAAATTTACCTGCTAAGAGTTAATCCTCAAGAGCTGTAAATATACCCCAGGTATCTGCCGACACAAATACAAAGCTTAGGCGGAGAGCACCCCAAAAACTCAGATCCAAACATAAGGTTATATACTAAATATTCATAAAGACTACTTAGTTGTAAACCGATTCATCAATTAGCAATCAATAGTTTTCAACAATGGTTTAACAAGGTAGTGCATTCCCCGGACCAAGGCCTACCTGAGTGCCAAGTTTGGTCAAAACCGGTCAAATGGTGTGAATTTGTGTAAGGAACAAACATGCAGACAGACAGCTGATAGACGATTTTGACTAGCCTATGACACTACCCGGATAAAGACCGACATGTGTGTCAAATTTTGTCAAAATCGGTCAAACGGTGTGTATTTGTATAAGGAACAAACAGACAGACAGACAGCTGATAGACAATTTAACCTAACCTATGATTCTCCCCGTATCAAGACCCATCTGTGTCCCAAGTTTGGTCAAAATCGATCAAACGGTACGGATTTGTAAGAGGAACAAACATACAGATTGACAGCTGGTATACGATTTTTACCGAGCCTATATGCGTCTAATTGTTTCTTAAAACATCAAATATAGGTTCTTCATACCGAGACAATTCATTTTTATACCCCACATCATGGGTTTCGGACGGAATGATGGGTTTCCGAAGGAAGTACAAAACTGGCACGCCCCCACCCCGGAAGCGGAGTCAAACACAACTTTTTTCGATTTTTTCCTTTAATAACGTCTTCATATCTATCTTCATGCAAAATTTCAAGTCTCTAGCATCATGGGAAGTGCCTAATAATTTTGATGAGTCAGTGAGTGAGTGAGTCCTATAAATCCCGATTTTCGATCGTTTATATCTCAGCAACTATTCGATGTAGAATATGATTATTCGAATAATTTAATAAAATATAAACTTCATTCACAGAATAACGAATAAAAGTAATTATTCTTCATTCATGAATAAAATAATCCATTTATTCATTATTCTGAATAATTTTTGCCCAACACTGTTCCAAGCAAAGACAAAGATGCTGAGTAAGCTAAAACTAATTAGTTTTATGCCAGACTCCAGAGGGAGTACATGCTGGCGAGAGTACTTCCTAGCAAGAAGTGCCCCTGAAGAGGCGTGAAAACATGCACGAAACATGTCGGGCCTAGTAAATAAAGTAGTGTGAAGTAAGGAAGGATTACTGCTTTTAAGACCCCAAGCCTCCTAAAGGTTGAAAGAAATTATGTATATTTTGTGTCATTTGCAAGAATAAATAATATATATATATATATATATATATATATATATATATATATATATATATATATATATATATATATATCTGTGGCTTCTAAAAGGGCCAATGTCAATTTTTCCATATTTTGTGTTTATATCTACTTCTCCTACAATACTTGCATAAAACCAAATATATATACACCTGATGTTAGACTACTTCTGCTATTTAATACAAATTTTCGACTCAAAAGTGTGTTCCCAAGTTTTATGGAAAAATCATTATATTACTTTGAGTTATTAGGTCCATCAAGCCAATTGCACTATTAAACTATATCTAACTAAATTAAAAAAAAAACAAAAAAAAAAACAAAAAAAAACAACAATTATTGTGTTATACTAGAAACAAATATTGAAGTAGCAATTGTGACATATTTTTGTGAGGACAGCCTTCCTCTTGGCTGACGACACATTACGCCAATGTACTCCAGGTCCTGAATTACAGCACGTAACTGATGTTATACTACGTTTGCCGATAAGGATTTCAAATGCTTCTGGAGTATTAAGGAATTTCCTGACATTGGGTTCGGCAATCCATGCTACTGTGAAATTTGGAATGTCCAATCAAGATTTATAATTAGCACATTTCCTTCCTTCCTACTTAGGAAGGAAACCCGCTTATATCATCGGCCTTTTAAAGAAATCCAGAGGTGCTGATGAGAAATGCCCACGTTTCAGTCTGGGAGTGCTTTATGTTGCACATCATTAGTCCATGAAACTACTTGCAACGGATTTGACAACTTAAATCTTCTTAGCCCCTTATTTCAATTTGTCAGTCAGGCATCTTTCAATTATTGTACAAATACCTTTGAACAATGAGAAGTACGTGTTCAGTGATTACCCACGCCTCTGTTCTCTTCTTATTATGGCTCTTCCAGAAGTCTTGTGGTTGTTATTAATAAAGCATTTTTGGAAAATTTCTTCTTATTGTGAGATATTCAATCGCACTAGTATTTCTAAAGTGACAAAACTCTACTGTAAATCTGGCACTCTTGCTTATGTAGGGGGCACATCATTAAGACAGGAAGAGTGGCAAAAGAGCCCTCTGGTGTATAAGCTCTGAAGCTAGATCCATGCAAATTTGATGGCTTACAAAAAATACATTAACTATGTCTTTCATAGTCATAACTGAAAAACTAGTGAGATATGTTTATTTATGAGCATGTATTTATATTATTTTAATTGAGCCATACGACTATAATTATAATATTTAATAGTAAAAGTAAGGTGAAAAAGGCTTCTGGAAGTGCCAAAATAAGAAAAGAACACAGTTGGGGACAACAACCAATATCGGGATCTGGTAGTTATTCAAAAATATCTGTACCAGAAGTGAAATATGACTGACTAACACATTGAAGTAAGGGGCATAGAGGACTTGAGTTGCAAAATCCGTTGCAAGTAGATTAGTGGACTGAGGACGTGCAAGATACACCACTCCCTGTGGGACAGGCTGCCGCTTGGCTGACGACACATTACGCCGTACTCTAGGTCGTGAACCACAGCACGTAACAGCTCGTCTACTACCTGTCTAGATTACTCAGCGTCTGGAGTGGAGAGGAATCTTCGTGATTTATTCACGGCAAAGCGTAATTATCTTGAAATTGGGGATACCCAATCAGGTTTTATAATTAGCTCTTTTCCTAAGGGAAGGTCATCTACTTATAAAGTCGACAAGCTGACGCAATCCACAAGTGAGGATCAGTGGTATTGACGTTTCATGATTGCCACGAAACAACGTTCGAATTTGGGAATAGATATCTGTACCCCGGAGGTAAAGGACACCATGTCCATTTTTTTATTAAATTGATTTAACAACATGTTCTTAATGTGGATTTTTCGATCCATATAAAGGTATTGAGCACTACGTCCTGTTCCCATAAATAAGGAAGGTAAGACAGTGAAAAATAAAATCATGTCCATTTTCATTAGAGGTAAAAGAGACCACGTGGATTTGGTTTAATTTAACTATGATCAAGAGTTCCAATAACCTATCAATGCCAATAACAATGTGAAAAATTGTCTTTAATCTGTTTCTATAAGTAACGAAGAAACAAATTTTAATATTTCTAAGTTATGGAAAATTGGCTCTTCTGAACAATTACAAATACATTTGTGACATGGTGTCCTTTACCTCTTGGGAACAGATATATCAGCTCAGTCCAAACGTTCGTGCGCCTTTTGAGGAAATATTAAATTGTGTAAATAAAAGGCAATTTTTATTCCCCCCATTTTTTATCTATCGTCTTCTTACCATGGGCCTAAATTTGATTTAATCTGTAAAACTGTTTCTTAAAAACCTAAAAAATAAATTAAATATGATCACTTAGTTCAGAAAAAAAATATTTTTTTATTGGTTTATAGCGTTTTAGTTAGCTTATTTTAGGTTCTGTGTTGTTAGCTTTGAACGGCAATTCGAATGAGAAGTGCTTAGTGTGTGCTTATATAGTAATATATAAAACTATTCCGTGTAATACAAATTGTAGCATCAAGATTTTACAAATCCTGAAATGAAACAAAAAATTATTCAGTTAAAAATGAAATGTTAATATTTCATTTGGGCATTTTGGTTAGAACATTTTTGTATAAAAAAAAAAATCCTATAAAAAGGAAAAATGTCTTCAACATTTTGTAAATGTCAGAGGTCCTCAAAACTAACTATTTTACACTATAATATTTAACATTTTCCCGGAACCTCCCTCCATTTTGGCGGGTAATCCATACCCCAAACTCCTTCTGCCAAAATATTTCCTATATTTATTATTTCCTATATGAACCCCCTGCTTCATACGGATAGCTTTTAAATTTGATTCTGTAAAAAGACTCTGCTATTGATGCACACAGAGAATTCAATATCTTGATTCATGGGCGTGTATAAGGGGGGCTGAGGGGGCTGCAGCCCCCCCCCCCCGAAATGTTGATTTGATCGGTAACAATTTCATAAAACCCTTAAAAATAAATTAAATAAGATCATTTAGTTCATAAAACATATTCTATTTTGGGTGTAATAGCGTTTAAGTTGGTAAACTCTTCCAAGATCTAAATTGTTAGTATTCCATACACCGGAAATGGACTCAGCCCCCCCCCCCCCGAAATTTTCCCAGCCCCCTCCGAAATTATTTTGTATATACTCCCACGTCCTGATTATCTGAAATTTAATATTCTAACCAGTATGATGTATTATATTATACAGATTTAAAATGGTTTATAGCCGAAACGTTTCTGTAACGAATTTTAAATAATTTAGTGTGCGGCATGCCGCACCCTATGTAGCTTGAAAATTAAAACATAAATGACGACTGAATAAACCTGTTACCAACTTCCTAGAACATCTTAGCCTTCAACGTAGGATCAACACAATAACTAAAATAATATTTATTTTTTAGAAAATTTAGAACTCTCGAGTCTAAGACCATATAGCAAGAAGTCTGAGATATCATATCATAGCAAGTTAACTCCAATGCATCAGACTGATGCAGGTTATATTGGGAATTTCAATGTGGGAGGTCATTCCGTTTTTCCAGGAGTATTCATGCTCTTACGGAAATCGAACTCAATGCACCTTAGTGAGTGTTAAATTATCATCACAATATAAACTTCCTGAGCGACGACCTACATTTCCATTGGTGCCTTGTTAATTTGTCGACATGATAGATAACATTTATCACTTCGGGGAAAAGAAAGCCCTCCCCCACTCCAGCAGGAAGGTATGAATCAGAGGTTGCTATAGAAACAGCGCATGCTTTGCGAGGAAGAGTCAGTGTGAAGTGCAGTACTACAGATGGAAAGTGTCTACGAGAGAGTGGGCTTGGAGAGGGGAGGTGTGCCTCAGGGAGAGGCATGCAAGATTACAGTGGTTGGCGCTGGAGCAGTTGGTCTTGCGGCAGCGTATGCAACGCTCATCAAGGTAACTATGGCATTCATACAGGTTTTTACACTACTATAGGGGAAAAAACTTTTAATGATGCCTTTTGCTTCCAAATAAATGTATATTATGTATGAACTTCACAACAAAAATGAGAAAGAGGCTGTATTTTATTTGATGATTATTTCGTAAAAATCATTGCCTTAGGGATAACAGAAGTTGAGAAACAGAGGGGGTGGGTTATTTCCTTCCGCTTATAACCGAAATTGTCACTTTCTGTGCATTGGGGCCTTTTTAAGTGTTGGAATGATAATCAAGCAGAATTCTAAATTTCTTTAACCAGTAAAAATAACTGGGAATTTGTCTATACTAAGTTTTCCATAGATTCAATTCCATCTCTTCCATTTATTATTAAATTACCATATTTACTTCATCTGAAAAATTAATATGTCGCACTAGTATTTCTAAAGTGACACAACTCAAAAATCGGTGTTTTTCAGTTATGCCTATGAATGATATTGGTAAATATCACTTTATCAACCATAAAAACTTTTTGTACTCAACATCAAATCTTGTACGCCACTTGTGCCAGTCTTCCTGTCTTAATGCTATTCCCTCTCCATGGACAACAGTGACACATTTTCAGTTTGTTTTTGTATTTTTTTTTTTTTTTTTAGTTTTGTCACTTTAGAAATACTAGTGCGAAATTTATTGAAAATTGTATTTAAATATGCTATAATAAGTCAACTGATTGTGATCATATGCACGTGCGAATATAGAAAATAATTCCGGGGGGGCTGGAAGCATTGGGGGGTTACGGAATACTAACAATTTAGAACTTCGAATAGTTAGCCAACTAGGGGTCTCCCGTGGTCTAATGGCTAGCGCCTTGGATTCATAAGCGGGAGATGGTGGGCTCGATTCCCAACCTCCGGCAGGAATTTTATCATCCCACGGCTCGCTGGTAAAATTCCTCGCTACACCCTGGGTGTCGGCGCTAATGACCTAGATGTAGATGCGCCGTAAAAAAGAAAAAAAAAAAGGTTGCCAACTAAAAGGCTAATGCACCAAAAAAAAAAAAAAAATCTAAACTAAATGATGTTATTTAATTTATTTTTAAGGTTTTTTTTGACACATTTTTTCGATTACATAAAAAAATCGGGGGGGGGGGGGGGGAGCGCAGCCCCCCGTATATATACCCATGATCATATGTACTATGTTGTACAAAGGTATGTTTTCTCTTCTCTTTTTAGCGCGGCTCCTCCCTCCCTTTATAGGGAGGAACCCCGCTTATAAGGTTGATCTCATGAAACAATCCGGAAGTGCCGACTAGAAAATTTCGCGTTTCAGACCGAAAATAACGGTGGTTCAAATTTGTATATATATAGGGGGCGAGGTTAGCTCAGTGGTAGAGCACTCGACTAATGAACTGGAGGACCAGGTTCAAAACCCGAGCGCGCACTAAAGATTTTTTCTTCTAGTGCTGCCGTTCGAGGGTTGGTTTTAGGGTCCCAGATCGTCCCTAGGCTCACCCAGACTTTAATTAATTTAATTAATAATGGGTACCTTGGGTGCTAATGACTCTAGCAGTCGAAGCGGCCAAGGGGAAAATCAGGCGGCCGGAGCATAGTCTTGACCACACTATCTCCCTAGTGTGCCGTATGGTCAAGAATCAGATACCTCTACAGTATCTGCCCCTCTGGGCCCTTGTGGCCTGTTACGGGACTGATTTATATATATATATATATATATATATATATATATATATATATAAATCAGTCCCGTAACAGGCCACAAGGGCCCAGAGGGGCAGATACTGTAGAGGTATCTGATTCTTGACCATACGGCACACTAGGGAGATAGTGTGGTCAAGACTATGCTCCGGCCGCCTGATTTTCCCCTTGGCCGCTTCGACTGCTAGAGTCATTAGCACCCAAGGTACCCATTATTAATTAAATTAATTAAAGTCTGGGTGAGCCTAGGGACGATCTGGGACCCTAAAACCAACCCTCGAACGGCAGCACTAGAAGAAAAAATCTTTGGTGCGCGCTCGGGTTTTGAACCTGGTCCTCCAGTTCATTAGTCGAGTGCTCTACCACTGAGCTAACCTCGCCCCCTATATATATACAAATTTGAACCACCGTTATTTTCGGTCTGAAACGCGAAATTTTCTAGTCGGCACTTCCGGATTGTTTCATGAGATCAACCTTATAAGCGGGGTTCCTCATATTCCTTATATGCGGGGAGCATAGTCTTGACCACACTATCTCCCTAGTGTGCCGTATGGTCAAGAATCAGATACCTCTACAGTATCTGCCCCTCTGGGCCCTTGTGGCCTGTTACGGGACTGATTTATATATATATATATATATATATATATATATATATATATATATATATATATATGTCTGTTCGCTCATTTCTGGCTTCCCTAATGGTACGATTTTGATGAAATTTGGTACAAAAATCCGTCGTTCAATTTGAAAGGTCAAGTTCGTTAACCAGCAAAATCCACCCACTGGAAGATAGCGTTTGGGGTTAAATTCGCGCAAAAAAATCGTAACGCTTACGTTTTTGAGTTCATATGCTTGTAAGTACTCGTTTTATAGGCTTCTGGGCCAAGGAAACGAATGACCGTTTTAGCTTTAACCGTTTTCGAGAAAATTGGAAAAAGAGTTTTTGAATACCGTTTTTGGTTTGGGTACTTAGAACCATGGGATTCAGTTGAAACTTTTTCTGCATGTTCAACTTCCATCAAAACTAATATGTTGAAATTTTGGTTACGTTTGGTGTTAAGGAAGGGTTAGAATAAAATATTTTATTAACAGACATGAAAAGTTTTAGTAACTTTGTAAATTTTCCTTAATATCTCTAAAACGGTTGAGAATCTTGTGAAGCGGAAGTTTACCATTCGAAAGCTTACTAAATTCTCTACAAAAAAGATTCTTTTTTTTTCTCTTGTGTATAGTATTTGTATGCGCTGTGTATAAACTGAAAACGTCCCATATCCAGGAATGGATAGGTAGAGTAGTTGGCTATTCTCGCATGAAAATGTTTAAAAAAAAACTGAAGATGGAGGCGTAGTACACCAAACTCCTTTTGAATAAAGTCTTATGGCAAAATACGATTTTTGTCATCAATGTTTATTGTAAGAATTTTCGTATTCATTTGATAGTGAGAATACTAATATATTTTTAATTTTCAGGGCTACGCCAAACCACTCGTTTTGCTAGACATATTTGAAAATAAGGTGAAAGGTGAAGTGATAGATCTGAACCACGGATTGTCCTTTACTGGATCTGAAAACGTCATAGGAGGAACAGGTATTTAATATTACACATATTCCTTGTGCTACGTTATATTTCAAGATGTATTCTCATTTTGTTTTTTATAATCGGTTAAAAAAGTAAATATTCTTTTAAAAATGTAGTTTGAAAGTGCTAAATGAGCAATTTTTTCCCTGCGCAAAAAGCAACAAATTTCGAAAGACCAAAACTATGGAAGTTGGATTCGTAAAGGAACTTTCGGAAAGATTGCACTCATGACGGACATATTAGACCCCGAAAATGACCTTCGATAATATATATATACATGTTAGTAGATCCTAAGTTGAAAACTAAGATGTTGTAGGTAGTTGGTAACAGCTTATTCAGTCTTCCTTTAGTTTATATACAAAAATTTAATATAAAATAAATGAAGACTGTTACCAACTACCTATATATATATATATATATATATATATATATATATATATATATATATATATATATATATATATATTTATTTATTTATTTTAATTCTTCTGAATATGACCCAATATATATTTTCCACTTGTTCTTTTTTCTTTATTTGGCAGAGGGTCGATGAAGCAGAACACCATTTGTTTTTATTCAACTATTTTATTTCATCTATTTTGCCCGACATGTTTCGTGCCTTAATTCGCACCTCTTCAGGGGCTTTCCTATGAAAAAATATGTTTTCGTAAATCCCAAATTCAAATTTTGTACATAATAAACATTTATCATTTCTCTAAATTAATCTACTGTTAAAAAAAAAAAAAAAAAAAAAAAAAAAATCATTAATGATAGAGCAGCAAATAAAAAGAGCAGAGAAATGTACATTGTACACAAAAAGACCAACGGAACTTCCGGAAAAGCCAGGTAAATTCGAATATAACCCTGAACTTTTTAACATTTCCGACGAATTTTTTAATGATATAGAATGCAAAAGAAAAAGGAAAAGGAAATATTCTGATGCTAGTGCAAAGCCAATGTCACATAAAAAAGTTAGATTGGATTCAAAATGTGTTAATAATGATACTAAAGGTAATAAAAAACGCAAAAGAGATCAAAACGATGAACCTACCAAATCACAGACAAATGCGAAAAGACGAATGTTAGTACAGACAAATATTAAAAACTTCTTTATCCAAAATAGATATTTAAAAAAGGAAACCGGATTAAATGAACATTTATTAGTACAAAAGAAAAAACATGAAATAACAAAGGAAAAGGACAAAGATTTGAACGAAATAAATCGATATTTTACTTTCCATTACCATCCTTTAATAGCTAATAGACTGAAACAAATATGTAAAGAAGTTGGGAAAATAGGTTGGAAATATGGTAATAAAATTGAAAATAATTATAGCAATATTAAGGACAATGTTAAACCGACAGCCACAAAAGACAATATATATAAAATTCGTTGTAATGATTGCAACGCATGCTATATTGGGGAATCAGCACAACTTTTGCAAAAACGAATAGTACAACATGCTAAAAGTATAGACACTAACGAGAACAGGACGACTTTGACGGAACACGCAATAAATGAAAAACATAGTTTTAATTTTACTGACGTTGATATTTTAAATAAAGAAAGGAACACATTAAAAAGAAAGATAAAAGAAAACATTTATATAATTAAAAACTCAAAAACAGCAGTAAATAAAAAAAACGATTTGAAAAATGTCCATCAAATTTTCCATAGTATTATAAATTAAACCCCATGAACTATTTTACCGATAATCGATACAATTAAAAGAGCCGAAAGAATCGATAGGATATAGCCATATTCATTACCTCAAATGACTTATCAGTATTACGCCTGACTCAAGCCAGTACACATGACGAGAGGACTTCCCGATAAGGTAGGATAAGAATTTTTAATAAAATGACATTTTTTTTTTTTTTAACAGTAGATTAATTTAGAGAAATGATAAATGTTTATTATGTACAAAATTTGAATTTGGGATTTACGAAAAAATATTTTTTCATAGGAAAGCCCCTGAAGAGGTGCGAATTAAGGCACGAAACATGTCGGGCAAAATAGATGAAATAAAATAGTTGAACAAAAACAAATGGTGTTCTGCTTCATCGACCCTCTGCCAAATAAAGAAAAAAGAACAAGTGGAAAATATATATTTATATATATATATATATATATATATATATATATATATATATATATTTATATATATATATATTTATATATATATATGTATATATATATATATATATATATATATATGTATATATATATATATATATATATATATATATATATATATATATATATATATATAGGTGTGTGTTAATTCACTGTAAATCCCAATGAAGTGAAATGTGGTTCCATGTACTGGAGCACGGGGGATTCCCGTTGTCTTGAAGGAAAATAACTCAACGTGATAATTGCTAAGGCATTACTCATGGGACAATCACCCGCCAAATACGCTTTAAACACTTGAAAGAGCAATGAGGAAAATTCTTAATAGTATTTAAAAAGTCAGACTCACAGGAACTGCGTCATTTTAGAGAATATATATCAGTATCTTTGAGTTTTTGTATTATTTGTGTTTACGGCAAAAAAAACGCGGAGGTTATCATTGCCCGATTCATTGAGTTGTAAGATGGTCGTTAGTTAGTTTATATTTCCTGGAGGAAATTTGTTTCAGTAAAGTTTTTTTAGGAGCTCCAGCTTTGAATGGATTGAACAAGGGGCGACACACGGGGGTCACATTGATCGAGGGCTTGGGTCGCTCGAACTCCTTATTGTATTGTGTAAGTGTTTATTCATGAAATATTGCAAGCCGAATGAAATCATTCGAAACTATAATGAAGTTCCAGCGTAATAGGGTTAAGTGTAAATTTCAGTTGGAGCACATAAGTCGGAGGATACGGGGCTTAAAGATATTAGACAAAAGTTTAACTTGGAAGCCACACATGACACAGAAAAGACAGGAACTAAACAGACGTTTTAGACTTTTATCACGGTTACTGGACAAACGCTCGAAACTTTCATTGAATAACAAACGACTTATATACAATACCGGACTCCGACCAATATGGACTTATGTACTAGTACTATGGGGTTCCACTAAAACATCCAATTCCTACAGAATACAAACAATGCAATTCAAAATCCTTTGAAAAATATCCAATGCTCCTTGCTATGTGTCGAACCTAACCCTGCATAATGACTTCAATATCCCCTTTATCCAATCCCTGGCCAAATCAGTCTATCAGAAGTTTCATTCCAATCTCCCTAGCCATCCATGTCCTTTGATAAACTCTATCCTCCTTCCATAATCCACAAAATCCCCATAGAAGGCTGAAGCGGCGGTGGCCTAGAGACAATTTGTTTTAACATGTCATAACATGCCACCTGCAATGCTCAAAATTTATTGTTCTAGTGGGTTATGTAATTGTACATATTCCCACATCATGCCTCACATAGTTAATGTTCCAAAACCAGCAAAATAACTGGAAATAAGTATATCATATTGTTGTGATTATCAATAAAGGTTAAAAAAAAATATCCAATGTGAGATGTTTTGTTCTATTGATGGTGAAAAATTAAGGGATTTTATTCTATGCTCTCCATGCCTCATTAGGTATAAGCATTATTAAGAGCCACACAAAGAGGCCTCAGGTTGCGAGTTGAATTTTTTTTTATTCATTTCAGCGGTTCAATTTGAGACCGCTAAATTTACATTATTTAATTTTAATGAGATTTTTTTTTATTAAGTACTACTTCGTTAGAAGACACCTTATTATTAGATTTAGTTTACTAATTATGCCTCCAATAAGGTTTGTTGATTTTCTGTTCACAGACTATAGCCTGTCAGCTGGATCGAGAATCTGCATTATAACAGCTGGTGCGAGACAATCTCCAGGGCAGTCGCGTTTAGACCTCCTCGAAGTTAATATAAAAATTATCAAGAATATAATTCTTGAGCTCATCAAATACAGCCCTGACGCAATTTACATAATTGCATCAAATCCAGGTAATTGTTTATAAACTGCTATTGGGGAAAATACATATGAAGTGAATGGTTTTCACCATGGGCGTATATAGAAAATAATTTCGGGAGGGGCTGGGAAAATTTCGGGGGGGGGGGTTAGACCATTTCCGGTGTATGAAATACTCACAATTTAGAACTTGGAATTGTTTTAAACAACTAAAACGCTATTACACCCAAAATAAAATACTTTTTATGAACATAGTGATCTTATTTAATTTATTTTTAAGGGTTTATGGCACATTTTTACCGATCAACTAAAAATTTTGGGGGGGGGGGGGGCTGCAGCCTCCTCAGCCCCCGCCTTATATACGCCCATGGTTTTCACGCGTCGAATTATTTAATAATTGAGAAAATTTACAATAATTCAAATCTTTAGCATTAAATAGTTCATTACTGATTAAAAATTGATTCAGAATCGTTATTTGACCAAATCCTTTGGTAATCGAGAAACTTGCTTCTAATACAAATAGTCAAGTAATAAACATTTCAGAAAAACTCCGAATTTGATCACTTACGATTTGGTCGGTGTGACAGTTAACGGTTTCTGGAAAGGAGAATATATAGGTCCATTATAAGAGTTCTCCGACAAAATTTGGTAATTTTTAGCATTCTTTGGCTAACGATTGCTATACGAAGAATAGTCGCCGTGACTATGATATAGTGAGATAATCGTACATCGTGATCATTTTCCCAGTCATTTAATGTTTTATGTTCTTCTGGATACGCTTGTGTCAATGTACTGATAAACAAAGTTTCACCAGACATTATATCTGGCCTGGGTTGTCGTGTTGATTAGTCAAAGAAAGGATTATACAGTAAATTGTAAAACATCCTGAGAACTTTAATAGTGAATATGGATATAGATTAAGTGAATCATCGACATCCGTCATCTGGAAAACAGTGAGAATTTGTTTAGCTTCACAGAACTTAATAGCCCAGGAAGGGTTGACCAATCAGAAATCTGGGAAAACCTTCCACGACCCCGATTATGTTTAAATAGGACCCGAACTGAAACTAATCTTCATTCTCAGAATAAAAAACCTGAGGAATCTGGCAGAACGTTGGTTACTATCTCATCAACTCGATTATATCCAGCAGACCTAAAAAAATTAAGTATATCGGGTATCATGATAATTAAAATAACTCAAACTCAGTGATGACTTTACATCATTATATAATCATGTAATGCAGTTTATTTCAACAGTCATTGTCTAACTAAGGAGTGCTGGACTTTCTTTGATAAGAGCTATCTATTCGCAGGCTGTGGTGCTGGCCTCTGTCGGCTGCTCCACGAATTACTGGACTTATATATACAATGTCATACCGTTTGACCGATTTTGACGTAACTTGGTACACAGGTAGATCTAGATAAGGAGAGTGTCATAGGCAGAAAGTCGGTGTTGCATGGCACGCCGAGAAACAGCTAGTTCGAAATAAAAACCCCAGCCTCCTCACATTGGTTTCAGCTTAACGTTTTCGGAGCTTTGCTCCCAGACACCAGGAGCAAGGTTATTCTGAATAAAGGCCGTTGCACGGACAAATGGGGCGCAACCCCCGAAAACGTTATGTCTAAACGAGCTAAGTATTTCATAAAATCTTTTATGAGTTTGAACGAAATTGTGGTAATGGAGGACATCACTTGTGGCGTGTATTGAAACTTTTAACTTCCTTATTTCATCTCGGATATAAATGTAAAATATCTGCTTCTCCCGCAGAAATGAACGATCGTTACCGTCACATTTAATGTGACCCCATGAACGATTTAATGGGGTCACATTAAATTGTTACAAACCTATGCTGCTAGGACATTTTCCTTTAACTGATACCAAAGGGTCATACGTTGCCCAAAGAGTTTAAACAGACAAATATATACCTACAAATTTGTCTGTTCGCTCTCAGACAAATATATAAACATATTTAAGCAATATAGGTCTGTACCAATTTCACCAAACTGTACTGTGAACCCTTTTAGCACTTTCCTCCGAAGGAAAGTAGCTATTGAGATTGCAGTCGTGACGGAATTTTTGAAAAATTTCTTCAAATCTTTATCGATCCTACCTAGTAGACACCGAAAATGACCCCCGTTAAAATTTATATATATCTATATATATATATATGCATATATATATATATATATATATATATATATATATATATATATATATATATATATATGTGTCTGTTAACACGATAGCGGCCAGAGTTTTTGTTTTTTCGTCCCGAAACTTGGTATATAGCATTCAATTAGCAAACGATTGAACGAGTTCGTTAACCACCAAAGTCGGTCCACCAGAAGGGGGGGTTTACCCCGAACCCATAACACTAATTTGACTATGTCAGCCGTAATATTTGTTATATTTCAACGAAACTTGGTATTCGTTGTGTTAATATAGAGAGAAAATTGAGATATAAAAATGAACTAAATCGGTTCATTAGAAGGGGGGGTTTACTCCGGACCCACAATACCAATTCGCCACTACCAGCCGTGATTTTTGGTATATTTCGACGAAACTCGGTATTCGTAGTGGTAATCTACAGGTAAATATGTGTTGTAAAAATAAACTAAATCGGTTCATTAGGAGGGGGGGGGGGTTACTCCGGACCCACAATACCATTTCGCCACTACCAGCCGTGATTTTTGGTATATTTCGACGAAACTCGGTATTCGTAGTGGTAATCTACAGGTAAATATGTGTTGTAATAATAAACTGAATCGGTTCATTAGAAGGGGGGGTTTACTCCGAACCCAAATTCCTATTATACTCATACCGGTCGTAATTTCTGCTGTATTGTAACGAAACGCGGTATACGTCGTGGGTAACTCATGAGAAAGAAGTGTTGTAAAAATGAGCTGAATCGGTCAATCGGAAAGCGGGGGTTTAATTTGTAATATATTTCAATAGAAAAGCCCGCCAGACGTAGGCTCACAAAGCCTCCGCAAGGAGCGCTTTCTACCACTAGAGTGACTGTATCCTGTTCCTGCGTTAGATCAAAATACGATAATATGAGGTTTTTTGTATTTATTACGTAGTGTAATAGGTACCATGTCTAAACATAACTCTGGAAGCAAATTAATAATTGATCAGTTACTCATTACAAATTTATAAGAGAACTATTCATGTTTTTATTTTATTTATGTAGGATATTTTAAGCAAATTGTTCTGGAAAGCAGTCTACACTACCCAAATTCTGAGGAAAGTGCTTAGTTATGCAGCTCCTGCGTGGCGGACTTTTTACGGTACTATTCTGAAGGTTCATTGCTTGTGATGTGACTCCATATGATATAATTAGGCATACTACGTCTCTAATTTAATAATAAACTGTTGCAATTTAATTTTAACGAGGGATAGGACAAACATCTGCCAATGACAAGCAACGGGTCAAAGCACGATAATGGAAATTAAACTCTATAGTTTACTGAACGAGGTCATATTTCACCCCTTAAACTCCTCTACTTCTTCAAAGGGGAACAAAATGGAGTAGGAGAAAATACTAAAGAAATATTAATAATTTCTTTCTCTCTCCTATTTAAATTTTGAAATTTAGGATTATACTTTGTCTGACTCGTTTGGTTGCAGCATCATTTATTATGCAAATTTTATAAGGAACCTAGAAAAATTTGTAAGGTGTTCTATTGTTGTAAGGAACGTGTTCTATAATTGAAAGGATTTTTAAACGCTTTCTTCAATGTATAATTATGAAAGTTTCCAATTTTACTCATATCTACCTGTGTAAAATGTTTTTTTTTACTTTTTTTCCAATGAGCGGAAAATCTAAAAGGCCTTCAGGAGGTTTACCTCATGCAAATCCCCCAGTGTGTGAGGCTCTCACCCACCAAAACCCCTCATTTCCGATGTGATTCTTTCTTGGAACAGCTGCTTTGCCCAATCTTCAAGAGGGCAACGTATTTTCTCCTAAAGGGGACCCACTATATTTTCCTTATATTTATGGGGGACTAGGACTAGCTCTGTTCTCATCCCACTTCTTTTTGAGCAAAACACTGCTGTTGAAAGAGGCAACAGCGGTTCACTTATCAGGGCTCGACAGCGTCATCCGCATTATTGTTTCCCGCGAGAGCAGACCGATGTCCAGACTCAGCTGTTTCCTGTCTCCCTCCCACCTTTTGCACTGAAAGAAGGTGTGGAAAACATCGAAGGTGGTCTGAGCTCTGTAGGTAAGGGTTCAAAGTTATGGGAGGGTAAAAATCAGCTCTAATACTTCGTGCTTTCCAAGAAATGGGAAGGCACTTAATAACCTGAGAAACTGTTATCTGCATTTGACAAACAAATATTTTGTCGCTTGGGCAATGCTTGTAAAAGTTTGGTTTTACTTCACCTGTTATTTATATTGTTTTTGTACTTAGCTTAAACAGCAATAATCTTTATTTTTTCAGTTGACGTCCTAACATACGCAGCCTGGAAGCTTAGCAATCTACCTCTAAACAGAATTATTGGGTCAGGAACTAACTTGGACTCCTCAAGATTTAGAAGTTACATATCCGCATTTACAGGGGTTTCTGTACACAATGTGGAAGGTTATATAATTGGAGAACACGGTGAATCTTCAGGTATGTTTACGCCTATGTACTACATAATACTACATACTATGTAGTATTATTATAATAGCATTTGTGTTCAATACTAAACATTACTCATGGTTGGTTCTTTCATGGCGGCTTTCCTGAAATTTCGATAGCTAGAAATCTCAAATATAAATTTCCTGTGGTTAGTAGAAGTTTGATAAAAGAATTTCGAAATCGGTTGGGGTAGAAATGGTTCATGTTTCTCCCCCCCCCCCTTTTTTTTTTTTTTTTTTTTTTTTTTTTTTTTTTTTTTTTTTTTTTTTTTTTTTTTTTTTACCAAAATCTAATAAGATATTAATGCCAGTTTTATTACAAGGCTTATACTAAAACAACATAAATTATATCAAAACACACAACCTTACTCAATAACACTTACTTCACAATGAAAGGAACGAATGTTACCAGACACACATTCATGTCGCTTAATTTATTGCTGATTTTTATTGCTTAATTTATTTTAAATATGCAAAAGATCAGTTGCCTTGCCTACTTCGAGTTTTTACAACTTCTTGAAAATTATAAGCTAAAGCTGGAACGTAGACCAAGTGATTATTAAGTTTTTTATTTATTTTTTAGTTCCAGTTTGGTCTCAGGTCCGAATCGCTGGACAAACTTTCCGACAATTTGAAGAGCTATTCACTGAAGAAAATAAAACAAATATTCATCGAAAAGTCGTCGATAGGTAAGTTTAATTTAAATTAAAATATGGATTTAGATTGAAATAAAATATTGTCCATCTTTATTAAATCACTATATATTAAACGGGACAGTATTTATCATTATCAGTAACTTTTTTTTTTTTTCTTCTTAGCAGAATTTAATTTGCCGGGCTGGTACTTGAAGCAAATTGCTACCATTTTACGATTCTGTGTCTTGTAAATTGCTGTCTCCTTTGCCAGCTGGTCTACTCTTCTTAGTTCCCTTTAACCCAGCGGTTTCCAAACTGTGGGGCGCGCCCCCCTGGGGGGGGGGGCGAGACTATTGCAAGGGGGGCGCAGGAGTTTTAGTAGATATTTTTGAAAAACTCAGTACTTTGAACAAATCAATGCAAGGACATCACATTCATTAATTCATTATGCTTTATTAATTATAACCTGTATTCTAGTTGTTGTATTTTTGTACAAATTTTTTTCCTCTTAAGAAATATTCGACATGGGCGTATATAATGGGGGCTGCAGCCACCCCCCGAAATTTTTATTTGATCGGTAAAAATTGTATAAAGCCCTTAAAAATAAATTAAATAAGATCATTTAGTTCATAAAAAATATTCTATTTTGGGTGTAATAGCGTTTTAGTTGGATAAAACTCTTTCAAGATCTAAATAGTTAGTATTCCATACACCGGAAATGGTCTCAGCCCCCCCCCCCCGAAATTATTTCCTATATACGCCCATGATATTCGATGTATATTAGGTATATTATTTTGCAGCCCATTAAATACATTATGTAAGTAATCAAGAGTAAATTAGGATGTATTTATGAAATTAGAGAGCCATAAGAAATGAGGGGGGCGCAAAAAGTTTTATATAAAAAAGGGGGGCGCAGGTGCAAAAAGTTTGGAAACCGCTGCTTTAACCTAACATGCTCGATATATTCGCTGTGCTCTTTGCTTCACCAATGCACCAAATGCTTCAAGTTGGGCGGCACAAGTGGGGCCAAACGACATTTCGTGTTTCAAAAAAGGCAACAGCCTCTAAAACCGATTTCAATGAATATTTTTTTAAATGAAAGCTAATACAATTTAGAACAACTTCTTCTAGCCAGGGTTTTGTTTTTTGTTTCTCTTGTTTATTAAATTACGTGTAAATAAATCACGACATTTTACAATTGAACATAAAATAATATTTTATTTTTTATCTAACTTAATATCAAAATTCAACATTCAAATCCTGATTAGGCTTGTAGCCTTTTTTGAAACACGTAATGTCGTTTGGCCCCACTGCGCCAATACATATCTCGAAATCCGAAGGACTTTTACTAAAAATAAAACATATTTTTCTGAACCGCCACAACGTCCTCTACCCTCAGGTACCATAATATCCATTCATTATGCCCTGTGTATATATATATATATATATATATATATATATATATATATATATATATATATATATATATATGAAAAAATCAGGGGACGACCCATGAATCATACTTTAATAATTCATCAATTAAATTACAATGAAATGAAGTCGCTTCTTTTCGCGAGGGGAGAAAACCCGCATATCACGTCAATCCAATGATGCAATCCGGAAGAGCTAATCAGACATGACTTTTCCGAATCAATAGGGCACGAAAAAACCTTTCATTAGAATTCGTTTGTATTTAGGTATATGTGTGTTTATGTATGTATGTATGTATGTATGTATGTATGTATGTATGTATATATATATATATATATATATATATACATACATACATATATATATATATATATATATATATATATATATATATATATACATACATACATACATACATACATACATACATACATACATAAACACACATATACCTAAATACAAACGAATTCTAATGAAAGGTTTTTTCGTGCCCTATTGATTCGGAAAAGTCATGTCTGATTAGCTCTTCCGGATTGCATCATTGGATTGACGTGATATGCGGGTTTTCTCCCCTCGCGAAAAGAAGCGACTTCATTTCATTGTAATTTAATTGATGAATTATTAAAGTATGATTCATGGGTCGTCCCCTGATTTTTTCATTATAACCCTTACATACAGGCTAGCTCGTTTGACAAATCTTCTAGAGCCATAACTCTCTAAAATATTCAAAAAAGTTATTCTTTTTATTTTGATTTAATAATTTTAATGTTTCAGTGCCGAAGAGCTCATTCAATTAAAAGGATATACCTCGAGTGGAATTGGACTTGCGATTGCTGATATCGTTGAATCGATTTTATTCGACAAGAAAAAGATGACTTGTGTTTCGACGCTTGTCAAAGTAAGCAATAACTGTAATTAAATCATAATGTAATTATTACAAGTACATTTAATTGTCCTAAACGTCATATGTAAATAAATAGTCCAATGTTGATACAGTGTTAAAGTGGCATTTTCTTCAAAATGTATAGATAATAAGAACTAGGCTTACGTATTCATGAATATCAAGTAAAATCATTGTGAACCATTCTTCAGAGCTCAAAAAAACCTACGGCTATCTTTCAGCTGAACTCTATTTCATTCTGGCCAATCATAAATTTGGACAAGAATTAATTTTCCTTTTGGCCCACGGTAACTTCTATACTAACGAAAGCAAACCATTATGTCGTACCTGCTTCTCATGTTTTACCAAAAATGGACATGAACTCTTTTCGGAACCCTTCAATAGTTAAACCCCAAACATTTATTTGTTTTTGTTGTTTTGTTTTTTTTTTTTCAAAAACTGCCCTCAAAAAAGATTATATAAATAAATTGTTTTGTTCCGCTTTTTGGATATTTTTGAAAGAAAACCAATACAAATATCGCAGTAAAATTAATTGTTGAAAACCAAAACAATTCAGAGTGAAAGGCGGAATTATTTTAGCTATTGCGTATTGTCAGAACCGCATATGGTTTCTCCTTAAGTCAGACGACCTGAAGAGTAAATAATTGTATTTTGAACGGCACCAATGTTTAACCCAGAAGCACGTCAGTCTTTCCTACCAAATGTATGAAATGACAGGCCTAAATAGTCGGCAGAAAATCTATTGTCTACAAGTGATTTTAAGACTTCATAATTTGCTTGTGGCTGACAACTTTGTATGTTATAATAAATTAGTAAGGTATCCCTTTTAAATACTTGGGTATAATTTATAGGATTAAATATTTTTACTATTATAAGTTTTGAATCCATTAATAATTTCGTAATTTCAATGTGGCAGAAGGTACTAAATCGCAATATAATTTATTTGATATGCTCTACATGTTTCACGTCCCGACGACACCAATTCAGTAACAATACGACTAGGTTGTGCCTTGTGCGAAAATAATGTACTGCAGACATGGGGTGGTGTTATTAAAACGGAGTTGATGCTAACACTTCACTATTTCGAAGTTGTAACTACCTTTGATGTGATTAAACCGGTCCTACAACTACCCCCTGTAGATATATCTCGGTTTTCCCGGAGAGCTAGTTACAACTTCATTCTTGGTGTGATAAAAGAGAAGCTACAACTACCTAGGTGTAGTTATATCTTCGTTTTCTTGAAGTCTCAGGAGGAGCAGACTTCACTTTTGTCAGCTATTCTTTAAGATCAGGATTATTACTATTTTAATTAATACTTTGGTGTCGGCACGTATATAGGAAATAATTTTTGGCTAACGCGGAGTTAGGGGCTATTTTACACCCAAACAAATTTATTCTTTCTGGAATAAGTGATATTATTAAATTCATTTTTGACGCATTATTACCGATTAAATCAAAATAAATTTCGGGGGGGGCTGTGGATATAGAACGTGTTTTAGGCTACTGAAACAAAGGTTCTCAATTCTTGGCAATTGTGTAAATTTATCACCTGAAAGAATACCAAAACTAGTAATGAGCTATGCTGTACTGCATATAATGTAGCTAAAAATCTTGAAGACCCTTTAAATTTTGAGGAACTTGACCTGTTGCAACAAAAGTTCGTGGAGAAGAAAAGCGAAATAATATGTAAGCCTTTTTATCTTAAAATTATCAGAATGCCTAACGCCTAATTAATTAGTATCTTTGATTCAATATAATTTGTATAATAAATCAAGTTGTACATTACTCATTTTGTTTATTTAATCAATATAATTTTTTATACAACAAATCTCTATCTAAAGGTTTCTTATCAGTTAAAATTTATCTTCAGATGAAGATTACATTTTGGAAAACTTAACTACTGCTCAAGAACAAAAATGAATATATGCCTAGCAGAGACTGATAAGGAAGAGTACTAATGAAAACAGGAATTAAAACCTGTAGGGATAGGAAAGGGTCGACCCGTTCCAACTTTGAAGGTAGATACTACTACAGGGTAGTTGTACTTACCCCGTAGTTGTAGCTTCAGTTTTTCCAGCTGCCACTCCATGGTATCGACTGATAAGATTATTCATGGCTACCACAGATCAGCTGTTTGTAATCGATTGTATGAAGAAAAATATCGATATTTTCTAAATATTCTAATTTATGTAATTGAATGGCACTATCTATTATAGACCGCTGAACTTCAATAGATATGATCAGTCTACAACTTGCATTGCTTACAGAAAATACTTTCTTTGGATTAGGCCGTAAGCACCTCGTAGTAATGATCTGGAGACGTCCCTTTAGGCGTGAACACGTGTAGCTTGCTGATTATTGGTGTACATTGAAATTACAAAATTAGTTTTTTTATTAAATATATGATTTTAAAACATTTTTTTTTTTTTTTTTTTTTTTTTTTTTTTTTTTTTTTTTTTTTTTTTTTTTTTTTTTTTTTATTCCAGGGTTTATTCAACATTGAAAGTGAAACTTTCACATCCCTACCTTGTGTGATAGGAAGAAATGGAATATCTTACGTACTGTCACCAGACTTGAGTGACGAAGAATCTTCTAAATTTCACGAGTCAGTAGAATCCGTCACAAATGCACAAAATGAAATAAATCATCTTCTTGGTGATTAAATTTTTCTAGTTTAGTAGGCATAATAAGAATCTCGATTGATTCTGAAAGTTAATGTATTTATTTATTTATTTCATTAAATTATTTTTTTATATAATTTCATTATTATCCTTCTTCCTTATTTCTAATAAATTCTCTTAGAAGAATTTAATATTTTATAAGGTTTACACAATTCACTTTAAAATTTGCGGAAGGTCAGTGATTAGTAAACAGAAAAAATATCTAGTCCATTATATTTTTTGCATCTCTGTATGTTTCATACTCCATCTGGTGTCTCAACAGGAGCTTATAACTGAGATTTTATTAATAGTGGCATTTTAAAATAAAAATGTGTCCCGGTTCACTCACAAAAAATATGGCAAGCCTAATTATAGTGCACTTAACTCACTTGACCGACGAAAATTCCTGACGACTCTCATAAAGCCCTTCTTATCTCAAATTAAAACATTTTTTAGTAAATTATTGACTTCAATTTTTACATCTGAAAATGGACTGTTCTAATCTAACTTTTCACCAAAACCTAACCCTCCTAAACTGGAACGCCGCGGGGCTCACGAACCGCGTGAAATTACTAACAGACTTCCTAAACAGACACGTTGTGCACTTAGTACGTATTACGGAGACGCACCTAACTGAAAAAGACAGACTACAAATCCCTGGGTATACTGTGTACAGAACTGACTAGGTGACCAGACGGGCAGGAGTCACTGTACTCGTACTTTGACGATTAAGACACACTGAACTCCACTTACCGACACCACAAAACTTACAGGCCATTGGAATTAGACTAATACTCAACAATAACTCAAATATCGCCTCATTGAATCCAACTTTGCGTGTATTTTTTCTGGAGCTCCGACTGTCTTGCTCGGAGATCTGAATGCAAAAACCCCGTCTGGGGCTGTAGAACACTGAACTCGAATGTAACAGGACTTGAGAACATATCTACGGACTTGGGACTTCATATATCAGCACACGACGAACCAACACACTGCCATCCAACACAAGATATCATCCGGACATATTAGACATTGTTATATTGCATAACATACATTATCCACTTTACCAAGACACACTAACCTGGACTCCGACCACTTAACAGTAACTTTCAAGCTTATTAACGGACGCATGGACTGGGAACTGTTCGCCCATGCTATGAATACCCTAGATGTACCATACACATACGAAAGTACAGAAGACATTGATATATCCGCCTTGACATTCACAGAAGACGTCCGCGTATCCCTAGAACACTCCACAGAACAGCCCCAAAATCGGTTACATCCTACTGACGGTTCTTATGCACTGTCTGACTCCGGACCATATTGTACAGCTTATTCACGACAAGAATATCATCAGGAAAATATGGCAGAGACCCGATAGACAAGACACTAGTAAACAAATTGAATGAGATTCCTTCTGCAATCAGAGAAAATTAAGTCCGACAAAGCCTATGTTTCTGATCTGGACCCAGGTGACAATAGTCTTTGGAAAGAAACTAGGAGAATTCTAGGTAAAATTCCTAGAATATTGCTCATGCCTATTAATTTCTTTAAAAAAAAAAAAAAAAAAAAAAAAAAAAAAAAAACTTCCTCTCCTCCAAGTTTTTTTTTTTTTCTTTTCCAAATATGAGTTAGTGGTGGATTCGTTGTCTCTGACGGTCACTACACATTTCTATGTTAAGAGGACTTTAGTCCAATACATTGTTGCCATAGAAACACATGTAGCAAAAAAATTCGTTAACGGGATTGTAGCACATACCTTTCGCTTACGCCAAGGTCTTCAGGCTCCAGTGTTCCCTCCCAATCCTGCCTACCCAGGAGGCAAGGTCCCCATCAAGCAGAAAAAAATTGAAGACATTAAGAAATTGATGCCATACGTTTCAAAAGAACACAAGGATTTTTACTATGAAACAGTGTTGGGCAAAAATCATTCAGAATAATGAATAAATTTGAGATTTCATTCTGAATAATGAATAATTTTTCATTCATTATTCAGTGAATCAATGAATAACGTAAATTTTTATTTTTATTCATTACTGAATAACAATGATTTATTGAATGAAAATTTTTATTGATTGAAAATGATTTTATTGAATGAAAATTTTAATTGAATAAAAATGATTTATTGAATGAAAATTTGTATTGAATGAAAATGATTTATTGAATGAAAATGTTTATTGAATAGGAATGATTTATTGAATGAACATTTTTATTGAATAAAAATGATTTATTTGAATGAAAATTTTTATTGAATAAAAATGATTTATTTGATTGCAATTTTTCGTTAAATAAATTAAAATTACCCCTGCCTCCGTAGAAGGTACATGAGGAGACGAGAGGACTTCTTAGCAAGGTAGGATTTTTAAAAAATGTTTGTTAAAGTTATTTTAAAATCTGGACTTTTAAAAATTTTGTATATTTTAAATATGTTTAATATTGGGAGGTACAAAAATGGATTTGGTTGCAGAAGTGCCCCTGATGAGGTGCGAATGAATTAAGCACGAAACAAATAAAAATAAAGTGGTGTGACACAAGGAAGTACTACTTTTTCCCGACCCTAAGCCTAAAAGAACGAAACGCATTATATATATATATATATATATATATATATATATATATATATATATATATATATATGTATATATATATATATATATATATATATATATATATATATATATATATATATATATATATATATATACAGTAGAACCTCTCATATCCGACCTTCCCATAACCGACTCTTCCCGATATCCGACCGTCTTTGATTCACCGTACTCAACAACAGGTGAGAAGTAATCGACTCAGATGAAGACGAAACAACCAGTGACGACGTAGCGAGTCTTTCTGCTGCTAAGTACGCCTTCGACGAAGCGCTGAAATACATGGAGCAACATCCAAATGCAACCCCAATGGATGTATTGTGGGCAAAAACGTGGTTGAGTAAATGTTTGAAATGAATATAGCAATATAGCAACAGTTTCGCAATTACAATAAAGTATCCAATGTACATTATAGCTATTTTTATAACTTTGAAAGGTGTTTTTTTGTTTCTCCCGACATCCGACCTTTTGGTCGTTCCGACCATGGCCCAGTCCCGTCATGGTCGGATATAAGAGGTTCTACTGTATATATATATATATATATATATATATATATATATATATATATATATAAATATCACGTGTATGTTTGTTTTTCTGTTTATTTATTTGTTTGTTTGTTCCTTTTACAAATCTACGCCGTTTGACCGATAGTGACCAAACTTGGCACACAGTTAGGTCTTGATACGAGAAATCTCCGAGGCTAGGTCATAATAGTCAAATTTCAAAATTTGGTCAAAAGGTCAAAAGTTTTGTTCAAGAAAAATTGGCTACACTGAACCATTCAGATTGTGACGACCATTTTGAATCGACTACTACTGGCCTCTGTCGGCTGTTAGATGTTGTGCTGGCCTCTGTCGGTATCATTATGAACTAAAACAAATTCACATCGTGACCGATTTTCGTAACTGTGTATAGACAACTAGGTATCAAGTAGATCTTGATACAGGAAGAGTCATAGACAGAAAGTAGGTGTAGCATGGCACACTGGGTAGCAGCTAGTATATATATATATATATATATATATATATATATATATATATATATATATATATATATAAATCAAGTGTCTGTCTGTTTGTTCCTTATACAAATCCACACAGTTTGACCGATTTTGACCAAACTTGGAATACTGGTAGGTCTTGATACGGGAAGTCTCGTAGGCTAAGTCAAAATCGTCTACCAGCTATCTGTCTGTATGTTTGTTCCTTGTACAAATCCACACCCTTTGTCCGATTTTGACCAAACCTGGAACACAGGTAGGTATAGATCGAGGGAGTGTCGTAGGCTAGTCCAAAAACGTCCACCAGCTGTCTACCTGTATTTTTGTTCCGTATAAAAATCCCCACCGTTTGACCGATTTTGGCACACTGGCAGGTCTCGATAAGGGGAGTATCATAGGCTAAGTCAAAAAAATCTACCAGCTGTCTGTCTGTATGTTTGTTATTTATACAAATCCACATCGTTTGACCGATTTTGATCAAACTTGGAACACAGGTATTTCTTGATAGGGGGATTGTCATAGGCTAGGTCAAAAACGTCTACCAGCTGTATGTCTGTATGATTGTTCCTTATACAAATCCATACCTTTTGACCGATTTTGATCAAACTTGGCACACAGGTGGGTTTTGATACGGGGAGTGGCATAGGCTAGGTCAAAAACGTGTACCATCTGTTTGTCAGATTTCAGGATTACTCTCTTTTTAAAATATTCATCACTGAGCTTAACTGCTTTGGGAGTATTTGTCTTGTTAGCGAATGAAAACAGTCTTTCAACTGGCGCAGATGTCGCCAGGGGCGTGTTAAATTTGATAAACACATTTTTTATATATTTAAAATTATTTAACATACTCTTCTTCCTGATTTTCAAAAAATTGCAACCCTGGACTTCTGCTTTCGTAAAAGAATCGTCGCTTGTTACGGTATCGACATTTCCAAAATCAAAAAAATCATTAACTTTAGATAGGCGAGCTGTAGGTGTCACCTCCGTTAGTGCATTTACCTCTTCTAAAACTTTTTATTTGAAAAAGCTACTAATTTCGTCAAGTTTGAATTCCGCATGGATATCACTCAACATAAATGATATTCTATCATATGAATGGGAATTTCGAAATGGGTGGCAAGCAAGGGCAGCTGAATGCCTTTTAAAATTGCTGTCTATCCAGTGAGCAGTCACGCCAATTTTCTCTGCACTGTCCCTTTTAAATGTTTATACATTTGCATTTCTTGGACATTTCATTGGAGTAGGTGTTCAAATTTCTTTAATAGTAAAATTAAGCTATTAAAATCCATAGCAACTGTAATAAGTTAGAAAAAAAAATGTATTAAGTTCCCATTTCAAGCATTTCAAGTCACAACAGGAATACTCATTAAACGGAAACGCGCTAAGGGGATGAGGTTTCTGCGAGTCGAACTTATTATTAATTGTTTTTACCTATACAATGAATTTGTCAGAAAAACAAGGTGCGTAAAATGAGAAACAAGGTTGTATTACTTGATGTTTGTAAGAGATAATTTCTTGATTTGGAGCGAGCAATTTCCTCTTTCAGTTGACCAGTATCAGTTTTCTTTACAATCACTCTTTTATTCAAGATGTCATTGGAGATGTTTTTTTTGTTGTTGTTGTTGTTTTTTTTTTTTTTTTTTTTTTTTTTTTCCTATCCCCAAAGAAAAGTTACAAAGCAAAAGTGCTGGCCAGTGCATGTTCTTTCTCACTTTCCACGTACAACAGTCAGGTGGAGTACACTTCTTCTATGCGAGTCTTCCCTTGAAGGGTCGATCCACCTGTTTGCTGGTGGAGAGGGGCCAACACTGATTTTCCTTTCCACAAATATAGCAAGAAGCTGTAAAACAAAATGTTAACTGTATTAAGCTTCTCAAGTGACATTAGCGATAAGGACATTATAAAAACGTTCTGAGATTACGCTTTTCCCGCGATTGGACTTTTTTAGAAACCATGAACCTTTGAAAAGTAAATCGATTTGGCGGAAAATTGCCACCAGATTGCACTAAAGTAGGTGGCGCAACTATGTGCCAGATACTGCACTACCGTACCATCCCTGAAAATTATGGAGGTTACAGTTGGTGTTATCTTAGGTGAAGTTAAGAGATAAAGCTCTTATCTTTTGACATTTCTAAGCAATTAATTTGTGTTCGTAAGTGTTTATCATAAATAGATATTTTAGCTTAGTGGAAATGTGTTTTCGAGGTGCATAAGTTATCAAACTCATCCGTTTACCTTGTTTTGATAATATTCTAGTCAAAATGTCATCAGAAAAAAGCAAGACTCAGAATGAATGTGTGCAAGTTGTTGTTAGATGTAGGCCTATGAATGAAAAAGAGCGGTTGCATGGATATGAAAATGTTGTTGAAGTTTATCCTAACAGAGGTGTTGTTGAAATATTTAACCCAAAAGAGGAAGAAAGGACAAATGGAAAAATGTTTACTTATGATGCTGTTTATGATCACACTTCTACCCAACAAGATGTATATGACGAATCTGTATATCCATTGGTTAATTCTGTCCTTGAAGGCTTCAATGGTACCATATTTGCCTATGGTCAAACTGGAACTGGCAAAACACATACCATGGAAGGAAACAGAACTCATGGTTCAGAGAGTTTGGGTATTATCCCTCGCTCCTTCGAACAAATATTCACTCATATATCTCGTACGGATAACATGCAATACCTCGTTCGCGCTTCATATCTTGAAATTTACCAAGAAGAAATTAGAGATCTTTTAGATACAAACCCTAAAAAAAGGTATGAACTACGTGAAAATATCGACACTGGAGTGTATGTGAAAGATTTGCAGTCGTTTGTATGTAAAAGTGTGTCTGAAATCGAGCACGTTATGACAATTGGAAATCAAAACAGAACTATTGGTGCTACTAACATGAATGAACACAGTTCGCGATCTCATGCTATATTTATTGTTACTATTGAAATGAGTGACACCAACCCTGAATTAAAGAATCAAGTAAGAGTTGGCAAGCTGAACTTGGTCGACTTAGCAGGAAGCGAAAGACAGTCCAAAACTGGTTCTACTGGCACTCGTTTAAAAGAGGCAAGTAAAATTAACCTTTCTTTATCAGCTTTGGGTAATGTTATTTCTGCTTTAGTCGATGGCAGAGGGCAGCATATACCTTATCGAGATTCAAAATTAACCAGACTCCTACAAGATTCATTGGGTGGAAATGCTAAAACTCTAATGGTCGCTAATATAGGCCCAGCAAGTTATAATTATGAAGAAAGTTTGACAACTTTAAGGTATGCAAACAGAGCTAAGAACATCAAGAATAAACCTCGCATAAACGAGGATCCAAAAGACGCTTTATTGAGACAATATCTCGAAGAAATAAATCGACTAAAAGATCTCCTCAAAACTCAGACTATTGATCCTATGGATTCCATCACAAAAAAGAAAAAGAAAAAAAAGGATGGTGGGGACTTTGAACAAACTGAGAAATCCCATAAACAAATGCTCCTTGAAGAAGAGGAAAGCCTAAATACTCGGGAAAGAAAATTACTTGATCATGATGACGAAATGCCAGAAAATGAAAGACAGGAACTCTTGAACGAAATCGATAAGAGAAAAGCTGAAATCGCTGAAGAAAAGAAGTACGCCGAAGAACTTCAAAGTAAAATAATTGCTATGGAAAGTAAACTGCTACAAGGTGGAAAGAATATTATTGACCACACTAATGAGCAACAGAAGGCTTTAGAGCAAAGAAAGTTAGAAATAAATGAGAGAAAGCGAAGGGAAGTTCAGATGAAACAAATGCTGGAGATGAAGGAAGAATCTATGGAAGGAATTAGAGAAACTTATGCAAGTTTGCAGCAAGAAGTCGAATCAAAGAAGAACAAACTACGTAAATTAAATCAGAAATATCAGAGCACTCGACAAGAAATTTCTGATATTACTGATTCTTTTAACGAAGAAAGGAGAGAAATGGAAAGTTCTCACAATGAACTTATAAAATATTATAAACTTAGACTTTTAATCATTGATAATTTTATACCACCCGAAGAGAAAAAAAGGATATCATCCAGGCTGTTTTATGATGACGAAGATGATGTTTGGAGGGTAATGCCCGAGTCCGAGCCAATGAAGATATTAGAACGTCCGGTTTCAACTGCTGGAGAACGCCGCCCATTATCTGCTTACGCTAAGACAGCTAGAGAAGTTGGACTGAACTACCGTTACAAAGGTGAGAATATCGTCGAATTGGATTTAGAACCTCTCGAAAGGATGACAAAGGATTACAAAGGCCCTGCGGTTGCTCCTTCAATATTATCAGCCCTGGAGGCAGCCCTTCAAGGAGAAGAAGACATTGACGTTGATGCATCTGCAGCTGTCAGTAAAACAAAGCGTAAACCTTTTGTTGTAAAGAATACTGCAAAACCTTTGTACCCTAAATCCAGAGGTCTAGTCCCTAAATAAATTTGTATTTTATTTTATTTGTCATCTGTGACTTGTTGATCTCTTGAGAGTACTTTGAAGTCAGTATTAACTAAGTACATTCCTTTAATTTTCTGCCAAAAAATCTTATTTACGGGTGAATGTGTCACATTCTTATTTTTCTGCTCAGGGTGCTCCGAAAGGTAAGATAGTATGTCACATGCCTTTAGAATCATTGATTTTTTTTGTTTAAATCAAGGGTTCTTAATCCTTTTTTTTTCTAGTCATTTTGCTGAAAATTGGGCAAATGAAATTCGCAGCCCTCAGTAGTTATGCTCTAAACCACACCAATAGGGCGATGCCAATAACATCAGTTTAAGAACCCTTAGTTTAAAGCACAAAGTTTAGTCCCTTAGTTCCCTCAAATTAATTAATTTTAGAAATTAAAATTCGGAATTGATTTGTGGCTAGGCTAAAAGTGAAGCTCATAATTTTTTTTATATATATAATAATAATAAAAAATCCTATGAGAAAAAAGTAAATGAAACAATATTTTTTCTATTTATTTGTATATACATAAATAATATTGATTAATGTTGCAAGGATATTAGTTATAGTGTCTTTGGTTTCTGAGTATTTCCCCTTCGTCTAGGATTAAATATACTATTTTCATTATTTATGTATTTGGTTAAAAATACAAAAATAAATAAATGTTTAACAATCGAATAAATGTTTAACGTGTTAGCTGTGAGTGGGATTTAAATGCATGATAAATGTTTAGGTAATTCTACATTTTTCTATGGTTTTCAGGTAATTGTAGAAACATAGGTGAAGGTTTGATAAAATAGGGGAGGTGTGTGAAGAATAAAGCAAAACGAATGGACAGAAAAAAAAATTGAAAAAAACGCTCATTTAAGATCGAGGTCACATCTATTTTAGGTATAGTAAAATTACAAAAGTTTGTTATTTTTTATTTTAAAAAAATTGATCACACATTTCCCTACTATATTTTTTTTTTTTTTACGGTGCATTGACATCTGGGTTATTAGCGCCAACGTTTAAGGGGCAGCGAGGAATTTTCTCAACGAGCCGTGAGATGAGAAAATTCCTGCCACTGGTGGGAATTGAACCCACAATCTCCCACATGAGAAACTAAGGTGTTAGCCACTAGACCACGGGGAGACCCCCCCCCCCCTACTGTATATGTTACCTCTGCCGAAGAAGAGAACAGTTATCCGCTGACCTTACAGTACTTTTGACCATTACTTGAACCAGATATTTAAACACTTAAAAACTACACATGTATATCACAAAATTATGAAAACGTTTACTTTTACATTTTTGAATATATTTTTTTTTCTATTTTTAGTTTTGGTTATTTAAATTTATTTTCTTTATTTTATGAAAGTCTATTATAATCTATTCATTAATGTTACCATTTTGTTCAAAGCCGATGTTTTCTTATACACTAAATAATTGGCTAATCGCCCCATTGTGGTCCTGCAATAAATAAATAAATTAAAATACGCAGTCATTACATCGTTTTTCTTAAAACTTTTTTAAAATACTTAGATAAAAACTTTTCTGGTAGCCCTTAACTTAAACTTGTATGAAAAAAATCAAAATCAAATACTTTTTCACAAATTATTCGATCAAACTTCATTATAATTTAACTGTGCTTATTATTAAAAAACTTGGCAATACCCTGGAATATTATTTAGTCTTAAAATAGATTAAGTCTATGTTGAGATTGACTGTAATAAAATGAGAAGTGAGTTTTTTTATTGCGGCTTCATTTTCTTTTATGACTTTTCTGTAAGTCTGTCAGAGATCTCAGTAGCCTGGAAAACTCTTTCCATAAAAGAAGAAAAATTAATTCGACTATTCTCAGCCTATGTTTTCATGAATTTGTATTCGTTCATAATGTGTTCATGTAAAAGCTCGGTAGTACAGACCATCAGTGACTTAATCATTTTTTTTTTTTTTTTTTTTTTTTTAATTTTATTCATCAGGCCGAGATTTTAACCCAGAATCTCTGGGTTTCATAAATAAGCTTACGGGCTTCATATCAAAACGCAACAAGTTAATTCGTCTAACCAAGTTGAAACTTCAGGCAGAGTGCAAGATATTAAATGTACCAGAAACATTTATCACAGCTAACATGTTAAAGAAATAAATTAAATTAAATTTTGCTTTTTCTATAAATGGTTACAGACTACATTTTATAGAACCAGTATTAATTGCTACCTATTTGCATAGAAGTGTCCCACCATTAGTTTTTCATTAAATTATTCCCATTTCATATATTTCTCTTAACTAAATCGCCAATTAAATAATTTTACTTATTGAATTGCAAAGCTGCATTTGGTTGGGCTTACTGTTCACAATTGTATGCTATCGCCTTATATGTTGTGGCATGTTAATGTCTTCTTGCCAAATTAACTGCACTACTTCAAGCTTAATTAACAATAAATTTAATTTTTACTTGATAAATTAGAGGCTTAAGTTTATATTTATGCTTGAGTTTTGGTAAGGAAAATCTGAATAATTTTTAAGGTTGTAACATTGACATTTCTTATGTAATGAAGTATTCTGATGTTCAGGGCTATCTATTAAAAAGTATACTTAGATTTTAAGATTAACATGTTTCGGCTCCTATTGTTTGCCAATGACAGGATTTTTTTTTTAATATATATAACCTTTAAAATAGAACTAATTTTTTTGTTGTTTGTGTTTATAAATTAAAAATCTAAAATTCAACAGCAATATTCTGTTTATAGTGGTCTGTTTTTTTTTATAATATATGTTAATAGCCAAGTTTTTTATGTATACATTCCAGGGACCCAAAAGTTCCTTTAATATTTGAGGACATTATATCTCTTTTATCTAAAATAAGTTTTTATCATCTTGAATCCTAGATGTTGGGAAGTATATTTAATGCAACAAAGATATTTAATGCTTGCTCTAACTTTGTTTCCAATATCCTTTATAAATTATGTTCGTAAATTTGTAGTTGGTACGATTGAACTGAAGGGAATGCTGAATTATTATTTTTAAATATTTTATTCTATTCTGCATTTTATGGCCTTTATTTGCTGTTCCCAATTATGTAATTAATTAAGTGCATGTGACAGTTGATAGGTTGTTCTCTAAGTTGATGCTTATCTAATGAAAAAAAACATAGTCAATTTTAGGACTTTATCTCTCTTGAGGATGTTATCCTTTGGCTTTTCTAGTCAAATATTTATCTTTATTTGTTGCGTTTTGCTAAATAACCAAAAGCACATTACCTGTTAGTGTTTTATGTGATGTTCTGTTGCCTAGTGTTAAATAACAGCATTCCTAATATAATTAAATATGTAAATTATTCAAATTTAAGACTTTTGTTATATTTATTATTATTATTAGTATTTATTTATTATTGTAAATTAAATAAGTTGTTTCTACTTATTGCTCTGTTTTTCATTGCTCAGCCATTATTTACCTTTTCATTTATTAACAGTTGAAACATAAAAACTAAAATAGCTGTTCTAACAACACTTTCATGCGATACACCTGCAGGACGAACATTAATCCTTGCTTACTTGTGATTCATTATGCACAGCCTCACACTTTCCGAATGGATTTGGTCAAAGTGTTCAAAATTGGACAAGTGGCAGGTGAGTAGTAGTAGAATTTGATAATATTGTCACTTCATTTTATAATATGATATATGCAATAAACGTCTTACAAGAAATTCAAGTGCCTCGCATATGAGTGGAAGAGAAAGGACGAATCGGAAAAATTGATTTTTTTTATTTTTGTGAGTCAGAAAGATGTAGGCAACACAACTCTTCACCTTGCTTCTCTGGTTCGTCTTTAGTTCCCTCACAGTTTCAAGTTAAATGAATAGCAACATCATCTATAAAAAATTCAATGTGCGATTTCAAGGGCCAATCCCAAGTCAGAAACTCCCCTCCTAGCATTTTGTTACCCATGAATCACTCGTATAAATAATAATTAAAACATTGAATTTAAATTGCATGCTCTTTCAATCAGATTTATGAAGCAGCATTCCATAGAGTAAAAATTTGCCCTTGCTAACCTGAAGCATTTTCAGAATTTTTGACTTCGATTTCCCAACATCCGGAATTCGTGATTCGCCCTTTCTGTGTGTACATACCCAAGGTCCTGATATAATATAAGAGGTATTCTTGGTGTGTACATATAGATTGTGGGACATTATTATTTTTTTGTGTGGGGAGTAAACGCTTTATTGTTATAATTTCAATAATACATATAACGTTTAAACAAAAAAAAAAAAAAGTGTGACTCGCAAGAACTGTGTCATCTTAGCACGTCCACCAAACGTTCTTTTCTCCAGAAATCATTTGGAAATCTTGGAATAAAAACAGTTAATATTTAGCATACAATTTACATGGTGCTAGGGACCTTAGCAGTTGGAGTATCTATAATATATAAATAAACAAAAAATATATATTTAAATTCCTACTAAGAAATGTGAGATTTTAGGCACCACAATGCACAGGAAACCTACATTAACGGAATTACCCAGTTTAACTTCTCGACTTCCGCTCAGAAAGTTTGATTCGAAGAAGCATATAATACAAACACGCTTCTCATTTGCTTACCTTGTTTTACTGAAATATTCATTTTCCTGCTAACATCAATTAAAAAGATCAATGAACATTAACAAAAACTGAGGAAAACGTCAAAACCCACAACAAACGGGAAACGGACAAAACCAACACTTGTGATTTTTTTTTTTTTTTTTTTTTTTTTTTTTTTTTTTTACGGCGCATCGACATAATTTTTGGCCATTAGTGCCGAGATCCAGGGTGCAACTAGGAATTTTCTCAGCGAGCCCTGAGATGAGAAAATTTCTGGAGCCGGTGGATAACTGGGCACATTCTTCAGAAGGTGAGGAGTGTACACTGGAATCTTGAATAATTTGTTTAAACAACCTATATAAATAATAATAAAACTTGACATTTTATATTTTTAATGAGCAGCGAACTCATTTATTAATTTTCATCCTGAGTGTTGTGTATGCTATGTACTTCACTACTTAATAAGTACACAAAAACTAGACATTTTTGTTTATTGATCTTGATGCATAATAAAAGCGACCAAAGAGATCATCCCTGTGATCATGATACTGTTGGCAATTAGAACCAACGCCTTGTTTAGCGGCTTTATTCAATCTGAAAATAATACGGAGTAGGGATATTCCAACTTCTAATTAACCTATTTGGTTTATTTTTAGAACACTTTTTCTTTCTTGAGTTTTGTATTACAATGCATCAGAATTAACGGCCACTACGAGTAAACCAGTAAATAAGGGCATAAGTGCAAAAGTTTGTGCGAAATTGGAAAACCTTTAAACTTTAACCATGTCTCCAGATTTCCATGTAACGTATAAATGTTCCAATACTTTTTACGTATAGAGTATTCCATTTAATTAGAAATGGTGTAAATTAATTAGATATTTTGCTATTGCGTTTGTTAATTTTCATTGAATATTTCAAATATAGTTGATAACCATGTTATTGATAATTCTATTCACTTGTGGAAAATGTAAAGCATTTATGGTTGCTTCAATCTGTGTACAAAAAAAAATCAACTAAGTGCTCAAAGAAAAAAATATATTAGAAGAAAAAAATTGCCATTGAGCAATCCAAAATTTTTAAATGAAGGATTTATTCGAGTTTTCCGAGGATTTTCTTTGTTAAATTGGTAGTTATAAAAATGTATACGCTCTTGTAATAAGTGCTATAATATACGTATAAGTCTCTGTGTCCTTACATTACATTTAGTTTATTAGAACCTCTAAGATTAGAATTCTGACATGAACAGTTTTATTTGTACCTCTTTGGATGTGTGATAAGAAGTTGAATCTATGGCTTCAAGAAATGCTCGAATTCAATGTACCTGATATTTAATGTTGCCTTCAGAGTTTTATTTGACAAATATTTTGAATACCTTTGACGTAAAGTGATGTTACTACAATATGGTAAGTTTTATTCTCTTGACATAACATTCTTTTATTTATGTTTTTAAGATTATTTGATTTTAGTCTGACCTGGGATCTTATATTACTTATGAATATGGTGTTTTGCTGCAAATATTTTCGTATTTACCGTCTAAGAGCTTATCCAATGCAGCAAAAGTGTGCAGGTAAGTAAATTAAGTTCCATTACATTATTTGCTTGTTGCGTTATTCATTTTTTTTTAAGTGATATCTAGCTATAATGGTCTCACAGATAAAAATTATTAATTTATAATCCATTTATGCTGATGTTGACCCCTTTATTTTTGCTGTCATGTGTCTGGAGATAGTTTATGTTAAAACTCTAAAGCCTTAAGAATCATTTACATTATTCTCATTACCTATTTCTTACAGTTATTGAAAAATTATTAATAATTTTGAGCCAGTTTTCAGAATTTGATTCCATTTTTCTGTATTTTTTCTTTTTTTTTTAATGTTTATATGCTGATATTTCCTTGTATAAATAGAGAATGGAAGGAAGTTGCTCGGAGAGTCCTCATGAAGAGGAATAGACCCTTAGGGTACTGTAGAAACACATCTATATGGGAACCTTTTGATGATCGATCACAGCCTAAGATTATTCTTCATTTCTCTGCTAGCTATGGGAAAAAGCACCTAGGATCAGGTTTGTGACTCCTAAGTTTTAGGACATGTATACACTTTTAATTTCTGGTTCTTATGATGAATATCCATAACCAGAACATAGACAAGTACAAAAACAAATCTCAGGCAAAGGAATCTGTGTTAGGTTCAAAGAGATCCAACATACCTTAAAAATTCCTCATACAATAAGCACACTAAAGACACTAGCAGGCAGATGCACCTCCCATCCAGTAATGCACAACATAAACTCCTTGCAATTTCATTTGCAAAGCTTGCTACAAGGCATAGTTGGACAAAAATTAGTGAGCGCTAAAAGCAGATACCTCTCCGCTAATTTAGCGATACTGTAGAAGCCCAGCGCTAATAATTGGTGCATAGCGACGGCAGGGCGCTAATCGCTAATTTATTTATGAAATGTTTAATCATCGTGATAGCTTTAGCTATAGTTACAACATTTTGTCATCTCAAAGTTCACTTCCGGTCTGCTCTGAGCAACTTCCAGGGGCATTCTACCTCACTCCTATTCCACTTCCGCTTTAATCTAGATGATTTCCGATCTCATCAATGTCAATTTTGATTACTTCCAGTCGACTCATGCCAATTGCTGGGTAACTCCTTTTCGATCTGGCTCACTTCCGGTCACTCACGGACAATGGCACACTCCAACCCTTCTTAATCTAGGTTACTTCCGGTCTCTCAAAATTTACACCCATTTAGTTCTGGGTCACTATATCACGTTAAGTGCGGCTGCTGTTTAGCCATACTTAAAGTTAGGTAGAACTGAAGTTTCACGTCCTCAAAACCGAGTTCTTTCAAATTTTGTACAATAACGTTTTTTGATGCACTAAACACGAATCCGTTAAAAAAAAAGTTCGCATTCAACTAGGAAAGAAGTTATTAAGCACTAAAGTTCACTGTGATAGGGGTTATGAGAGCTAATGTAAACCACTAAATTTGTCAACATGCGCATGCGGGCATATGGAAATGTTCGTAATAAAGAAGTTTAATTGAAATTTACCATCAATTATTTAAATTCACCAGCATTTATTTATTCACAACCATTTTTTTAAAATAATGAAACACTCTTCACATTTCTTGTTTCGTTTATGAAAAGTATTATATAACAGAAATCCCTAAATAATAGCTAATGCCTTTATAATTATTAGTTCATTCTAATTCGCGCCTGCTAAACTTTAATTGTCAACATACTCTTATTTTATAAAAAAAATAGCAATAAAGTTGCACGAATTTATTATTCTTTTCAAACGTGCTCATAAATATGAAGAGCGCTTAAAGGCATTTTTCTGTGCGATTGGGGATTTGTGTCCACTGAACATCGTGTCTCAAGAAGAAGAAGAAAGCTAAGAAGGATGTCTAGGAAGATAAGAAGAATGTCTAGGACGACTTTTAGGCATACATGCTATGCGTTTCCTCTCGCTACGCTCGCTCAAGAAGATATCAAAACCCAGGGGTGAGGATGCCCTTAAAATTGTTTATATTTTTGAATAAATGGTTTATGAACATTTCAAATGAGAGTTATCTGTTTCCCAATGTTACATATCGGCGCATTCGCGTGTTTACAAATACGCTGTTTACGCCTACTTTCATAACCTTCCTAACAGTGAACTTTAGTGCTTAATAACTTCTTTCCTAGTTGCAAGCAAACTTTTTTTTTAATGGATTCGTGTTTAGTGCATCAAAATACGTTATTGTATAAAATTTGAAAGAAATCGGTTTTGAGGACGCTAAACTTCAGTTTTACCCAAAATTATATGCCCCGGGGGCATGCACCGGAGTTAATGTGATATTCATCCCTGGGTCGTTTACGGTAGCATCCCTGGGCTTTCGGGGCTCTTATGATAGACCGGAAGTGAACCAGCAGTGACCCGGAAGCCATTATGAGCGACCGGAAGTGGTAAACAGCCCAGTTTATCCGGAAACGGTCCAGGTATAATTTTGATGACCGGAAGCCATTTTGAACACCCGGAAGTGGTCAAAAATAGCCAAGATTCATCCGGATATGGTCCAGGGATAATTTGGGTGACCCGGAAGCCATTTTGAGCAACCGGAAGTGGTCAAAAGTTGCCAAGATTCATACGGAAACTACCCAGCTATGAATATAGTGACCCAGAACTAAATGGGAGAGACCGGAAGTAATCCAGGAGAGAATTTTGAATTACCCTAATTTGACTCGGATCCACCCGGTTACACCTGAGTGTAAATTTTGAGAGACCGGAAGTAACCTAGATTAAGAAGGGTTGGAGTGTGCCATTGTCCGTGAGTGACCGGAAGTGAGCCAGATCAAAAAGGAGTTACACAGCGATAGGCATGAGTCGACCGGAAGTAATCGAAATTGACATTGATGTGATCGGAAATCATCTAGATTAAAGTGGAAGTGGAACAGGAGTGAGGTAGAATGCCCCTGGAAGTTGCTCAGAGCAGACCGGAATTGAACTTTGAGATGACAAAATGTTGTAACTATAGCTAAAGCTGTTTAGCTATCACGATATTTAAACATTTCATAAATAAATTAGCGATTAGCGCCCTGCCGTCGCTATGCACTAATTATTAGCGCTGGGTTTCTACGGTATCGCTAAATTAACGGAGAGGTATCAGCTTTTAGCGCTCGCTAATTTTTGCCCAACTATGCTACAAGGCAACATAAACACAACCGATCAATCATACACCAAGCTTGACCTCACAATTTAACTAAATATCATAAATTATTGGCTAGACAATTTCATTTGAAGACATATGCTAAATAACAATTAGCATTCAAGCATATTATAGACAATACAGACAATTTCAAATCTCGATAGCGTAATAACCAAATGTGTGGATCGCCACTAAATCCTGATTCTATCCTAGTTTCAAATCTTTCTTTCTAGAAATTAAGGAATCAATTAACTTTTGATCAGAATGCTGGTTCATTAGCTCAAATTGGTATGTTAATGCCTTGAATGAGTGAAATCGCCATAGAAATGAAACACTTATCTAATAATAATAATTACTGCATAATAAGACATTGAATCTATGAATTCTCAAGAAATGCAATATTTCTTTATCAGGAGTGATAATATTGTTTAATCAAATTGCATGTTTCAGATTTTTACCCAATGGTTTCGGAGATATACAACATGGAGAAGGTTTTTGTATACAACATTAGAAATAATTGCTTTATTGGTTCTGTAAGTGGTGACAATAAATTGGAAATATTGCCAAGGCTTGGTAATGATTTTTTTGAACTAACAGAAAGACTTTATAAACTCATTAAATGTACAGTTATTATTTCTCTGATTAATTGCAGGGAAGAATGCTGAAGCAGCCTTGGTATTTTGTGATATGCCTGGTGTCAGCGTTAATAGTATTTATATTGCTAACAACTTCCATCGGAATGAAGTTGAACAACATGTCAGAGATGTCACGGTCTGTATTTTATTCCAGGACATTATTTTTTTTACTCTAAACAAAAACTACGCAAATTTAAGTTTTAATATTATTATTTATTTTTTGTAGGCATCAGACGACACTAAATGTTTAATTATAATTGCTGGTGGTAAAGAACCATGTGTATATCTATCACATTTACTCGTTGCGATGTTCAATAAGTATGTACACATTTATTATACTTATAAAATTTATTAATGATAGCATTTAAGGATAGTCAGCCAGCGTCTTGCACAGAACTGTATTTTTTCTTGGAAGTGGCTGAAAGGGGGTTGTTCTTTTTTGATGTGAAATCAAATCTCCTTTAAATATTTAACTTTTACAATTACTTCAGATATCTTTTGTTCTTTCAGATATCCTGTTAGGCTTGAGGAAGCCATTTCCCATTAATTGTTTTACTTTGAAAGAAACAAAAAATGGCTGCTTAGTTAATTTAATTTCCCTCATTCTCATTAGATGAACATAAAAGGAAGTTCATCTGTTTTTTGTTGACAGAATTTCTTTCCAATTGGGTTTAAAGATAATATGAGATCAATTATTATAAGATAATCAAGTAATTACTAATTTTTTTAAAAATTAAGTAGTGACTTATTATCAATAATGCATTAATATACAAAAAACAAATAATACATTTACTATTTAAATGCTTAAATATTAATTGTTCATTACAATATTCTGCCTAGACATGGACCAGTACTTATGGCCGGAGGTGTGGCGCAGAAAGCCATCAGAAGTAGCCCTTACGGCAACAGCGTCCGCTTAGATCATTCTTGCCTGTGTATTTCTTTTCATGGAAGCAATGTGTCTGCTAAGGCTGGACTTCATGAATTGAGTGAAGATCTCGAAATGTTTATGGAAAATGTTAGTATCCTTGAATTGATTATATTTTCACTACTTCTTTCTTTTTGGACGGGGGAAGATCATACAGCTATAACATAGTGTTGCGACCTAATCTGTGATTCTTGGAAATAAATATAGTTGCAATATATAATTGAGTCACACTAATCCGAAAACCCCATCAGGCCAGAAATCCGCCTTATCCGAACAAGGCAAGGGAAAAAAGAATTTTTATAAAATTTCTAAAACTTGGTAGAGTAAACAAAACAAGATTATTATACCTTATGTTTTATGAATATTGTTCCTTACTGTAGACTGCTTTTGGAGTCGAGGCGCGCCATGCCCCTGGAACGGTGGACTCTACTAGCAGTCCGACCCTACTCTCTCATTTACAGGTTCCCTACAGCTGACTATTCCACTCTCGATTTTCTTTTTAAAAATTTAATTATTTTATTTTTTCCCCTTTTAAATGTTAACATTATTATATTAAATAAATTCTAACTTTGTAAATATTTTTAAAATGTAAATATTAAAACAAAAATTAACTCCACCAGTGTTAGGTCCAAAGCCCTAAATCAAAAAGCATTTTTTCAATAAAAAAGTGGTTATTTATTCAGCTTCATTAATCAATACCTATATCATAAAAAAATGTTATTCTTTGTATTAAAAAAAAATACATGGTCTATACAAAAATTTATTGGAGCATTTAATTACATAATTCAACGTTAATATTCAGAGCTTAAAAAAAGTAAATAAATAGTAAAATAAAGCTTTCAATAATTTAAAAATTTTAATGGAGGAAATTATATGAAAGGGTTAACGCAGGTAGAGAGGAGAGCGAGAATAGCGTCATAACAGGGGGCCAGACAGGTAGAGATCACCCTGCTGCTGGGTCGAGTAGCCCCCACCATCAACTGTTTGGTAAGGGTTAAAAAAAGTAAATAAATATTATTTTCAAACTTCTTGTTAACTGAGGCAGCATTTATATCTTAGAAACATTTTACTAACCACAGTAGAGTTTATTATGATGTCATGGTTGAATGTTTCTAATTTTACCAATGCGTTTCTTTTGAAAAAAAGAAAAGGCATCATCCCTATCCTGGCTAGAAAAGGGTAGTAACCTATAGATAACGGGCCTAAAATTTGTTGTTAATAATAAATGGGCGTTAAAATTTAAATAATAATAATAATTTTACCAAAATACTCAAAAATTGAACATCCTGGTCTCGTATATTTCCTTAATTGTACAAACTAGATTTCTTATCTATTAATGAAAAAATATTTTTTCATCTTTACAGCTAGCTAAACAAGTGGGGCCTCTACCAAATGGAGCTATTCGGTTGGCCTTCATGTTCTCTTGTATTAATAGGTTTCATATGATGAAAGATGTTGAGACTACAACCTTTTCAAGGTATTTTCCAAATGTTCCTGTGTACGGGCTTTGGAGTTATGGAGAATTCTTTGCTGTTCTCGAACAGCAAGGTATGTTGAAGAAATTGTTATTTATTTTATAAATAGCTTAATTTTATTGCCAGTTATGTGTTTGGAATAAACATGTCATTCTTAACCTTATGAGTGCACAGCAGGGACATACTCTACATCTCATTAAGTTCGAATGTTATATAGACTTTCTGACTGTATCAACTAGTTAAAATGCCTTCAGTAGCCTAATTATAGGTTTGGTGCAAATAGAATAATAAGTATGGCTGCTGTTTTATGATTTTTAAATAAAACTAAGTTCTAGAAAATAACTATTGTTCACTTACTTTTTTATTAACAACATAATTGTTCTCATAATTTAGCAACAAATTGTTCTCAAATATGATTTGTATGTATAGATCTATCATTTATCTTTACTGGTTACCTTTTTTTGTTCATTAATTCTGCATTTTCTTGCTTTTGTCTTCTAGCTGACAAAGGCTTCCAAAGAGTAGCCTTAACATCCGGAATACAGATTTTTCCAAAAATTATTGTTTTCTTAGATGAATCCCAACTATTCCCTGATTGCTTATCACCTCGACGGCTAACTATCTACACCTCATTTATTTATTTATTAATTAATAAAAATATTCTCATTCACTATTCCTTAATTTTAGAAATTTGAAGCCAAGAGTCTTTAAAGGCTATCTTCATCAATTGTCTTTATTTTTAAAATGATTTCCAAACGACAAAACAAATGAAAATCAGTTGCTCTCTATATTCAGCGGTCATCCATTCAGGTACTGGCCATGCCCAAAGTTGCTTGACTTCGGTGGTCAGTGGAAACCGGTGCATTCAATGTGGCTATGGCTGTTGAAGAAATGTACTTTCTTTTTTTAATCTTATAGGGAAGAATAGACCTCCTACTCCAACTGAACATTCTCCAGATCCTTCTGTTCTTTAGAGTTAATCCTTTAGTCTGTATTCTGACATTAATAATTTAGTTATTTTTGCATTCATTCTTCACTGTTATAAAAATGTTGAGAAAAGTGTACACTGATGAAAACAAATTTGTTATTGATTTTTTAAAGGGTTAATCTTATTAAAATTCCATAATATTTATAACTTTTTTTAACAAATATTTTTTGAGAATCGTCATGAACAATCCTGGTAGGATTCTAAGGGCCTACCCTTATACTATACTTATATCAAAAGGGACTCATTTATTTTATGGAGTAGTGAGTTTTATTCAAAATTGATTATTTTAAGATGGCGGTATTCTTGCTAATGTGCAACATTGTCTTTGCCCTATCAAAAATGTTATTTTAATTAAGAGTTATATTTCCAAATGTGTTATAATTTATCTATTTTTGTCCTTGTCTCATGAAAAATATAACAATCAAAATTTAAACCAAACAAAAAAAAAATTAGTTATAGAAACAATCAAAAACAAAAGTACTCTTTAATTTTTCATTGAACTTTAATGATCTTAAGCTAAAACAACCAATAATAAACCATTTTTATTTTTTAGGTGGAGACGTACCTTCAAGAAGCAATACAAAATGGTTATACTCAGAGTGTACTTCATATCTAGTGTTAACCTTTAATAGGACTGTTTAAAATATTTATTTACATATTATATGTACTTATTTTAATAAAGAAATTATTTGTAAATATTTTGTAAAAAATTCAACTCATGGATGGCTAGTAGATTTTTCACAGGCCAGAACATACCCCAACCCTTGTATTTATTGAATGCTAGCAATGCAATGATATGTACATTTTTTTTTTTTTTTTTTTTTTTTTTTTTTTTTTTACAGAGCATCAAAACATCTAAGCCATTAGTAGTGTATATAATTTTTAAATATGACTAAGATTGCTGAAGATAACCAGTGAAAATAAAATTGTATGAAAAAATGTTAATTATAATACAGTAAAATAAATTAAGGAGTTATTAAATAGTTATTTGAAAAATAAATAATTATTGATGATATAATATTACGTTATAAATCGTGTGGTAATCTTATTAAACTAAGTCAAGAAACTATTCATTTATATATTTATAATCACTTAAAACAGAGTTAACACATACGTTTTTAACTGATAAAAATGATATTTCACAGTAATTTTTATAAAACATTTAACATTCAGAAGTCTTAAAACTAATGAATTCCTAATGTAAAAGACATAATAATTGTATTTAGATACTAAAAAGTGCATAAAATTAATAACAAATACAAAATGTCCTTTTGATAATTTTTTAAGAATTCGTTTTACTTAGTGTTTATAAAATAGATTGAATTATAACTAAAAAAGTATCAAGAATGTTATAGATTTACAAACATAAATGAATATTCTTAAAAAAATAAAATAAAAACTTATATTGCAGAGGAGCGCAATATTATCACACTTATGCACAAAAAACGTCTTTGCAACAACTGTTATGTATAAAAATGTTATTTTCATTTTTATGAAAAATCTACAATTCTTAATTGGCAAGCCCTTTATATTTATTCTTTAATCATAAAGTAATATCTAAATGTGAAATAAAAAATAAGAAAGTGAGCTATAAAATGGTTTTTGATGATTTGTTAAAATTAATCTTAAAATACGTAGACATTTTATTAAGAGTTGCTAGTAGTAGGTCTTCTCTCTCCAGCAATAAGATTTTTCAAAGAAGCCTGGTAGTTAATACTTTAATCGCGACGCTGAAATTCCAGAGTTCTTAAAGTGAGTTTGTCATTCAATGGACAACCAGTTTCATATCAAAGCATGAACACTGATGAAGCTACCAGAAAATATAATGCAGTTTAGTGAAATGCTCCCACTGGAGAGATATGAAAGCTCCTCTATGGACACTTGAAACACTTCCCAGCGAAGGATTCTAAGGCAGGATAGATCTTAATATTTATATATATATATAAACATTGACAGTGATTATTCTTCCTTCTCTTTCTCATGGTCTGCTTCATAATTCTATTAAAAAAAAAAAATGTCAGAATTTCACAATCCTGTGGGTAGAATGCTGCAAAATTAGATACAAGATCCATTAACTGGACTTTTCAGAAAAAAAGAAGATATATTTTTAAAAAAAAAAAATCTCCTTATAGGAGCGCTGCTTAAACTCAGTAAACTCTTCAACTAACTAAAAAAACTATGTCTAGGTCATATGTGGGCAGCAACCGGCAAAACTTACCTTCATATAATTCTTGTAATGATTATAATGATATTTGGTAAGCATGTGTTCCTTGGATTTTTCTTTATCCATACATATTATGTTGCAAAATGTACAACGAAAAACTTTCATTTCAAAAACACCTTCATCTCCTTTAAAGAATAAAAAATATACAAGAATAAATTTGATGAAACTTGGCAGGTTTAAATACTGACAAGAAGTAAAATAAGCCACATAAGAAACTAATTTATATCTCACCAACAATAGTCTTCCCATCAAATTTTGGCAATGTTTTAGAATTGTATTTAAATATTTGACCTAAAAAATAATATTAATTTGGGGAAAAAGGTATAAAAAAATAAATAAATAAATAAAATTGAAAAAAAAGGTCACTTACAATTCCAATTATTTTTATCTGAAAGAGAAAAAAAATGAAATGATTAAATATAATTGAATTTTTATAACTACGACAAAGTATACATTGTAGAGCTAGGCTATATTGTAAGGCAGTAGAAAAACAAAAAATTAAATGTGCTTTGTAAAAATATTTAAGTTTAGCGTGAAGCCTTCTTCAATGGTGATGTAATACACTCAGATAAACATAAAAGACAGTGGGAGGGCTTGCTTTGGTTGGCCTTGTGGGAAAGTCAGCTCCCGGGCTGCAGCGACACTCTGCATAGATTTACGCAAAATGTATGTACATTTTTTTCCATTGCCCGGCTCGATAGGGGTTCACTAACTTAACTGATAAAAATAGTTTTTTCTGTAAAATACCTACTTTTACTTCTTATTTTTGAATATCATATATACCTTGTATGATTAATATATAGCTTATATCTTTAAAGAGAACAAAAATATATTTGTTAATAACAGCAAATTCAATTACAAATCATATTAAAAAAATGAATTGATTCCTTAGTAAATCCGAACTTCTAATAGACCGATTTTGCTCATTATCACAACAGATTATCATTTGGAGGGTTCAGAGCACAACATGACCAAGTCCATTTTTGACATTTTATGTTGTAATGACATTGAAGAGTATTACTAAAATTGGTCTTTTCATTGCTACAGGAGACTAAGTCCTAACTCCATTATTTTGCCCAAGGCCGCCACATCTCAGAGCCGGGCCCGGGACCAGATCACGGGCCCCCACTTCTCAGAGCCAGAATGAAAATTCTAGTACTTTGCTATAGGACTTTGGGCATTTTAAAATTATTTTCATCTTGAGTTTTGAGCAAAATGAGAATAAAAGCCGACAATCGGTGCTGCAAAGGTCACTTTCAGTACTTTTAGTGCGGTTCCTCCTTATCTCCATAGGGAGAACCCGCTTATGAGGTTGACCTCATGACGCGATCCGGACGTGCCGACCAGAAACTTTCTCGTTTCAGACCCCATAGATCACGAAAATATAGGTGGTTCAAATTTTTATATATATATATATATATATATATATATATATATATATATATATATATATATATATGTATATATTTATATATATGCTTGTCTGTTCCCGCTCCTGACGGCTCAAAAATGGTCCGATTTTGATGAAATTTGGTACAAAAATCTGTCTTCTAATTTGAAAGGTCAAGTTCGTTAACCAGCAGAATCCGCCCAATGGAAAATGGCGTTTGGGGCAAAACTCGCGCAAAAAAAAATCGTAACGCTTACGTTTTTGAGTTTGTATGCTTGCAGGTACTTCTTTTATAGGTTTCTTAACATAGGAAAATGAATGAAGCCATTTTTAAGGCGACATCTGTAACCGTTTTTGAGAAAAGTGGAATTAATGTTTTCGCATGTCATTATTTTTTTGTGGGTACTTAGAATAGCGGGATTTAATTGAAATTTTTTCTACATCTTGGAAATTAATCCCAACTAAGATGCTTAAATTTTGGTTATATTTGGAGTTAAAGAAGTATGCGGAAAAAAAAATTGTATTAATAGACATGAAAAGTTTTCGGATCTTCATACATTTTTCGTAAATATCTCGATAAGGGTGAGGAAATCGTGGTAAGTGGAAGGTGACCATTCGAATGCTTACTCAATTCTCTACAAAAAAGGTTCTGAAGCAATATTCGATGGGGCAACGTCAATCAGAGATATAAGCGCATAAAACTTAAAAAGTGTTTATTTTGTTGTTTTGAAGGGAATATTCTCTATGTTTATTTCACTTTTTAATTGTTTGTTTTTTGTTGACAATTGCATTTATCAGTAAAATTAGTATTCTAGTAAAATAAGCTAAGAAACGGTGAAAGGTATTGGTAATACATTTGGAATGGCTGTGGAAATCAAGAGGGTTGTGGCTAACCATGATGGCGAATACATAGGATTCTCCTATCTATATAACTTTCCTCCTGCTACAACTGAAGTTATCATTATTTCCTATTTTATAGAAAAATTTAACCCACGAGGGAATGGACTTTTATTTGCCATGAAGCACATATTTACAGTTGATTATTACAGTGAAACGAATTTGCGACTCAAACAAAGAACTTAAAATGACAACGAGCCGGTTGTTTGGAATAGAGCCTTCTGAGCAGTAGTAGTAGAATGAGTAAGTTTTCAGTACATAATTGTATTGACTTATTCAGCCTTTCTCAAGAATGAGGATTAAGAATTATCCGCTTCTATGTAAGTTGGCTACTGTCAGTTTCCTGGTATTTGTGATGCCTAATCTACTCCACTTCTTCGAGATGTACGAAACCGCGCTAAGATGACGCAGTTCCTGCAAGTCGGACTTTTTTTCCAATTAGCGAGGATCGGCCCGGGACAACTGTACCCGGTTGTCCCCCCCTCCCCATGTGGCGGCCCTGATTTTGTCACTGGTAGCAGTTCTTGCTACACATCTGGAAAATTATTCTTATTTTTTTTCAGAGCTCAAGTATGCCAAGTCCAAGTTGTAACTATTTTATGAATGAATTATGTCAGTGATATTTAAAATTAAGATCAATATTTAAGTTCAAATCGTTTTAAGACTTATAATGGTCAGTAGGATTTATACAACTTCTCTGCAATTAAAACACATAATACTCATTTTCCGAAAACTTTATAGCTTGGACTTGGTCTAGTTGTGATGGAGTTGTAAGGCACAATGTATATCGAGTTTTTTTGAAAGTAAGAATAAATTACAGCTGTTGAGACTGAATTCAAAAATTTTGAATTATGGATATAATTTTGAGGTATGGATATACCTTTCCTCTAGATGGACAGATTTTGTATGTAGGACGGAGTACATTCCGGGAACGAGCCTCTCCCCCGGCCACACTGTTCAAATTCATTCATTTGTTTGTTATGGGAATGCAGCATATCATGATTTACCGGTATATGAGTATGGATTGCGGATTTCACCACTTGGCAGCGCCACTCGTATATGCGTGCCATACAGAATTTGACGCATACTGACTTTTATACTTCCATTGTTGTGCTTCAACGACATATTGGTTCTACATTGTCAGACTGATAGCATCATTGTTTATTTCGTGCTTGAAAATGTCGATTTTTGTGCCTAAAAAGTGTGATTTGCGGGGATCGCTACGATTTTGTTTCCTTTTGGAGAAAACAGCAGCTGAAAGTCATCGAATGCTTGTTCAAGCTTACGGCAGTCATGCTCCATCGCAAGACACCTGTGAACGCTGGTTCCGACGCTTCCAGAAGTGGTGATTTCAACATCAGTGACAAGGAACATGGAAAACCCCCGAAAACGTTTGAAGATGCCGAATTTCAAGCATTGCTGGACGAAGACGACACCCAAACTCAACAAAAACTCGCAGAACAGTTAAATGTGACACAATCAGCCGTTTCCTTACGTTTGAAGGCCATGGGAAAGATCCAGAAGGTCGGAAAATGGGTGCCGCATGAATTGAACGAAAGACAGCAAGAAAACCGAAAAACCATTTGCGAAATGCTGCTTCAAAGACACGAAAGGAAGTCGTTTCAGCATCGGATATTGACTGGCGACGAAAAGTGGATATATTTGGAGAATCCTAAGCACAAAAAGTCATGGGTTGACCCAGGCCAGCCATCAACATCGACCGCAAGACCGAATCGCTTCGGAAAGAAGACAATGCTCTGTGTTTGGTGGGACCAGAAGGGCATCGTTTACTATGAGCTGCTGAAACCGGGCGAAACGGTCAATACGCAACGCTACCGACAGCAAATGATCAATTTGAACCATGCATTGATCGAAAAGCGGCCAGAATGGGAAACAAGACACGAAAGAGTGATTTTACAGCACGACAACGCTCCCGCACACACAGCAAAGGTGGTCAAAGACACCATTTCTGCACTTGGCTGGGATATGTTGCCCCACCCGCCCTACTCACCAGACTTGGCCCCTTCCGACTACTACTTGTTTTCATCGATGGGACACGAACTTTCCAATTGGCGCTTCAGTTCTTACGAAGATGTGAAAAAATGGCTCGATGAATGGTTCGCATCCAAAAAGAAGGAATGGTACTGGCGCGGTATCCATAAATTGCCAGAAAGATGGGAAAAATGTGTAGCTAGCAATGGCGCATACTTTGAATAAATCAATTATTATCATTTCCCAAGAATTAATGTGTTTTTTTCGAGAAAAAAATCCGCAATCCATACTCATACACCTGGTATGGCAAACAACAAAACTTGTGGCAGCTATCGTGATAAAAGACCGGTATATATATTTTTTTTTAATGGGAGTGATTTTTGGTATATAGTAGGAGGAATCCATGAAGATTTGAAGATATTTTTCAAAAATTCTTTTATGAGTGAAACCTTACTAGCTAAATTCCTTCGGAAAGTGAATTGAGATAAAATAGGTTAATTGTAAAAGGTTAAATATATACAAAGGATAGCACTAAAATTGGCAGGATATAAATAATTATAATATGCATTCCTATAACTAAATTAAATTGCTTAGCAAAAAATGTTTACCTTCATTATCACTCTCATCGCTCTGAAAAAATAAAAAATAAAAATCAGATTATATAAAATAAAAATATTACTCAATAGCTTCTCATAAATAGGAAACATAGTTGAACTATTGAACTAACCCATATGAAGGATATAAGCTGTTTATCACTTTTAGTCCTTGATTCTTGATTTTCCATGTTTCCCTCCGGTTTATCATCAACATTTTTACTGTCACTGTCTGAATCAGATGACCATTGTATTTTAATGTGATCCCTTTAAAAAATATAATGCAATAATTTTATAATATATTGCAATTAAAGCCAACCACCTAAAGTAATAAAAATAACTGTACAGTTTAGCTCCATCCCATTTTGAATTTACAGCCCTCTTACTCTTACAAAAACAAAGCAAAAAGTAGAAAAAAATCTCTAAAATAATTAGCTTTGTTAGCTATTATAAAAATCTGTGCATCTAATTATATAAAATTTAGTTTTCTTTTCACAAAGACAAATCAGCTCCAGCCTACATAACTATACATTGGTGGGATCAAATTATAACTTACGATTTTCTTGTTCAGATTAGATTTAACATACCTTTTATTATCAGTTTGAATTGTCCTTATGAATGAGGGTGATAAGTTATCATTTGAACTGAAACAGAACAAGGTTACAGATATTTTCCACATGTAAATTGAAGGTGATGGTAAGGAAGGACCAATAGATTCTTGAAGTGCCTGGCAGGAGTTGCTCCCAAAAATTGTTTAAAACTTATTTTTGCGCAGTTTCGAACCTGTTTAGGTTCATCATCAGGCATCTACATAAAATAAAATCAAAATGAAGAGAAAGTCCTCCTTTTTATATCACTAATACCAATACAAATGCAATAAATGAGGTATACATTGTATTATTATATACCTTATTTGTTGTATTATTATATACCTTATTTGTTGTATTATTATATACCTTATTTGTTGTAGTATTATGTACCTCACTTATTGTATTTGTATTGGTATTAGTGACATAGTAGAAGTTTTCTCCTTACTCCTCATTTTCCTTTTATTTTATGCAGATACCTGGCATAATTAATTTTTTAAACAAATTTTGGGGAGCAACTCTTGCCAGATTCTTCAAGAATATTTTCCATAAATTAAAACTTCCCCCTTGAAATCTACATCTCCCCATACCTGCCTGCCTTCTTTTATCAATTCCCATTACTCTATTCCAATATCTGTATTGGTATTGGAAATTGCAATTACTTTTTCCGATTACAAGTAATGGTAATAAAAAAAACGCGATCATTATTTGTATTCGGAAAATGTAATTGCAATCTCCATTACCATTACAGGCATTGGAATGGTAATTGCAATTACATTTCTTTTAAAGGAATGGGAATTCCATTTTTCACAACCCTGTCCCCAAGTCAAATTACCCTCAATAGGGTACATGGAAACCTTTTAATGCAAAAGGACCCATTTAAGACAAAGTAATTTTGTGCCGAATTTCATCTTAATCTAACCATTTTTGTAGATGCAGAGAGAGAACAGATAAATGGATCAATGAAAGAAACTTACCGTGAAACATCATAATGCTCTTTTAAATTTCCAGAGGGTAGTTTTTCTTTTATATTTTCTTCCCTTGGACGAGATGTGGAAGAGTTCCTAGAAATAAAGTTTGCACACAAATGAAATAACTAACTACTTTATATGAAATGAACAACCAAATATTACTACATTAACAAGTTGCCCGTTGACACAATACAATTTCATTGAGTAATACACTTGAAACAAGGCTGTTTCAATGAAATTACTGGAATATGCCACAAGGGACTTAATTTTCAAATTATAAGTTTTTAGACAAATTAAGTCGTCAGACTGGGATTTGAACATAGAATTTCCCGTTTTACACTTGGGTGTATTGTGAACTACACTAGTAGGAGGACCTACACTGAGTATAATTTTTTATTTTATTATTTTTTTTTTTAAGTAAAATCTACCACACAGGTCATGTTCAATGTGAATGTTAAAAATGTTATCTTTATGTTGATAAATCTTGTTTAACACGTTCTCAGATCAGATAGCTTGCCTTTCTTTCTATCCCCACTACACCCGGCAGGCCCGCTGTCGTGGCGTATTTGACTCTTAACTAAATTGTAAATAATCCACTAAAAGTATATCATTTCAAAAGTTTCTTCACTTTATATATATATATATATATATATATATATATATATATATATATATGTTTGCCAAAAAAAACTATACAAAAGGAAGACTTGGGCCAGATGGAAATTTTGTTGAAGCCATCAGTCTTGAAAGTGTTAAAGGTAAAAATTTAAATTAAAAAATTCTGAAGGATTTAAATAACGTTTTATGGACAGGTCCCAAGAGGAGGCCATGGTCTCCCCATTAATTTATGATGTTAGTTATATTTCATTACATAAACTATATTATACTCCGAGCCTTATTTGAACAATAACTTTGTCTAGCCTCAGATGACTATGGCTCTGTACCGTCTGTCTATGTTTTGGGTCCACTGGATGAATCAACTTGCTGTGCTATCATACGAAGCCGGTAGCACAACTAGCAATGAACCTGAGCATAAAACAAGAGCTTCTGGGTTCAAATCCCCTGCCTGGCAAGTTAATTTTACTAAAACCAATAACAGTTTTTTTTTAGCATGTTTCAATTAAACTTTTATCATTCTCTGTGTAAATTGAGATAATACAGGGGGATTCTCATGCTCGAAAACGGAGTTCTAAGTTAATTATCAAAATAAAATAAATGAAAACTATACTTACCGATTTCTCAGAAAGATGTCAGATAATTGTTCAACTGAATTACCTGGAGATACAGATCTTTGCCTAAACAATAAAAACACAATTAATAATCAACAAAATAAAACAGTTCAAGCGTAATTTTTATGATCAAATTAACAAAAGAACATACATCTAACTGAACAGGTGCTAATGACCATTACAACCAATGTTTGTAAGGGAAATGTAAATGATGGAAAGACATATAATTATAATTGTAAATCCTTATAATTTATAATAAAGGTAAGCTTATTTATTTATTTTGAATATACCATTCTCATTAATATCGAGCTCCTTGGAGAAACTGTACTCTAAATCTCCACTGACCCATGCTGAATACTTTTTTTTTTTTTTTTTTTAAGACTGATAGCCACTTTCATGACAAGGCCATTTAAGGAACTAAAAGCCATCGCTGTGAATTTTTTGTGAAATCTATAACTTTTTATAACCTTTAGTCACTCCTGTATCTGCTAGTTAATTAAAAATGCAGTTTGTGCTTATTTAATAGGGCTTTCCCTTTGCTACCCGATCTCTTTGCATAGTAAGGGTCCCTCCAATCGACCTCATTTGAGTTTTACCAGTTGATGAGTACATAGAGATTATGTTCCGCAGATATTACACCAACACAGGAAGGTGAAACGGGCTCCACTCCACTGGCATCTAAGATCTTGAGGATTGCATTACTTATCTATTCAGTTGCCATACTCCTTTAGATTGAGGCCCTCGACTGACACTGGTGGAGTTGAATTTTGTGTGTCACCGTTTCAAACCTTTGTTCACACCCATCTAAAATAATTACTCAAGCAAAATAACTAATTCGAACAGGGTTCTTTCACGCTGAATGCAAACATAAGAATGAATAGAAAGGCAGGAAGATCAAGGGAATGGTCAGAGAAGGTAGTCAACTGTTTAACAGTAGCTTTACGGTAAACAAACAAATACAAAATTCCACAAGAAAATCTCCAAAAGTAAATTCATGCGACACCTGTAGAGCTTAACAATAAGCTTCAGTTAAGAAAGCATTGGTGAGCAGGGACATGTACCATTCTCCCTGCAGCTTTCCCTAATACAGGGATTGTAATTCCCAAAAACTTAGTGCTGATTTGATTATCAAAATAAATAAATGAAAACCATACGTACCGATTTCTCCCAAAGATGTCAGATAATTGTCCAACTGCAGTACCTGGTGAAACTGATCTTTGCCTTAACAATAAAACTCCAATTAATGATAACAGTTCAAGTGCAAGACATTTTAATGCTAAAATTAAAACTAAGGGACATAAAACCTAAGTGCCTTTATGAAGGAAAAATGTGTAGTGTCCCTGAAACCTAAGGAATCTAAGGTCAAAGTAAATCTACTGCACTCGGAAATTTTTCTTCGTTTAGGGATTTCTACTATATTTTAGCTTTTTTCTTTTCTTTTTTATGGCACACTGACATCTGGACCATTAGCGTCAACATCCATGGTGCAGCCGGGAATTTTCTCAATGGGCCCTGACATGAGAAAAATTCCCGCTGCCGGTGTGACTCGAACCCACCATCTCCAGCTAAAGAATCCAAGGCGTTAGCCACTAGACCACAACGAGACCATTTAGGAAGTTTTAAATATATTTTGTGAGAATGTTGTTCTATTGAAATAAGTAATGGGGAGAATCACGAGAAAAGTGAGTTCAATTCTTAAAAAAGAAATTAGTTTTCACTAGTACTTTTTTTAAATTTTTATATCTAATTAAATATATTTACAATTGAAAATAAAAATAAAATTAACACATTCAGTTCCCAGGACAAACCTGGCGCGTCCATCAGGAAATTGTCCAGATGCCCCGACATGCCTGGCATGTCCAAACCCTATTACCTAAAAAGGTAGTGAGCAGAGTGGTCAGATTTTGAAATTTATGAGGATGGTGAATATATTCAAAAAGAAATTTTAAAAGGACAAAGAATGTTCTAAACATATATTCTTATAAATGCTGATGTTGAATTTATAGTTAAATGGGATATGTTCTAAAGATTGGCTCTAAAATCAACTTCCCCTAAGTATCGGAAGGGGACTATTCAGACTAGAATTTCATTTTTTCAAATGAACTTTTCTCTATTTTATTCAGAGTCCAGTTCTATGTTGAAAAATGTGAAACTTTTATATTAAAATTTGTTGGATGTTTTGATTTTTTTGAAGTTTAGGTCTGTAATTCACCTTGGAAGTTGCTGTGTAGAATCTGAGTCCATCAAAAGCACAGATCGGAATTATTGCGGCACATTTTATTGAAAGCACAGAAGGGAGCTTTTTTTTTTTTTTTTTTTTCTTTTTTTTTAAGTAATTAGAGGATGAGATAACCTGATGATTTTTAAATACTATTTTTTTTTAGTGGGTTAAGCAGTCGGATGAAGCATGGATAAAAGTAAATTGAAAATTTGGATTTCTTAACAACTCTGTAAATTAATAAATATCTTTCATAATTTTTTGTTTATCAATTTCTATTTAATCCGAGTAATTGAGTGACCTAATCAATAATTATGTACAATTATATCCGAGGTGCTAATGACCCTGGCAGTCGGAGCACCTATAATTAATAAATAAAAGAGATAAAAAATTATATCCGCTACATACCTTCCATTTCTGTTCCTGTTAACATGATTCTGGAAGTTACCAGGATTTCTAAAAGCAAAAAATTCAGGTTCAAGCCAATTATTTCAACTGAACAGAAAATAAGGCATAAAGATGATAGATATATAAAACAAGTTTCTCACAATAAGTGTAATATAATTAAGCGAAACTAAATCACAAAAAAAAGTCTGACACACAGGAGCAGCATAACTAAACACATCCCTCAGAAAGTGGTTAGTTTACACTGCATTCCTGAATAATTTGCTTAAAAAAACCTATTTAATTAAAGAAAAAATGAATAGTTTTCACGACGTATAACATAGTATCATTATAATTTAACAGAAATTATGACTGTTATGAGCAAATTAGTAATTTGGGTATTTCGCTTGCCCACAACATTTACTGAGTTGTGGGCAATCGTTTGCTACGGATATATGCCAAGTTTGGTAGCGAAAAAACAAAAACTCTGAGTATTATCACAGACATATATGTATGTATATATATATATATATATATATATATATATATATATATATATATATATATATATATATATATATATTGTTTTTATGGGGGGGGGGTTCTCCTCAGTCTCCTGGAATAAATTCTTTCAAGGGCTATTGCCAACCGAAAGAATTTTTTTTTTTTTATTTTTTTTTTTACGGGCGTTCTTTTAAAATTTTCTTACCGTTCTGGCGGTATCAAGCAGTACTGCTTGTTGGGCATTTTTGATAAGTTCCTCCGACAGTTTCAGGTAGGCATTTGCGGCAATTGTCGTTTTCGGAAGGAGCCCGTTGGTCGAGATTATGAGGACTCAACTGTCTCATGGGATTGAGGGACAAACAAAACCATAAAGGACTAAGGCTATCGCCTTGATATATTCCTTGTTGTATCTTAATTGGTTCACTTTCAATCTTATTTGTGCCCTTTCTAAAGCTAAGCTTCGTTTTCCACATAGCCATCATACGTGACAGTAGATCCGTTACATATTCAGCAATCTTTTAGATATCTAATACTTCGACCAACCAGGAGTGAGGAACTGAATCAAATGCCTTCTTGTCGTCTATCCATGCCATCGAGAGATTTCGCTGTTTCGCCGAGACCTGAGATATGATGAATGTATCTACAACAACTCTTTTCATCCCTTAGAGCCACGTTTACAGCCTAGCTACTCTAGGGTTAGTAAAACATGTTGATTCAAATGATCTTGAATTTTTTTATGCAATAATGGATGTAGAGAGTTTATAGATACCATTTAGGCATGTTATTGGTCTGTTTATTACTATTATTATTTGCGATTAATCCCCAAGGAGAGCGATTGAACTTGAAATCGCCATTTCTCTTGGATGTTTTTTCCCTCTGCCTCCCAAAAACTCTTCATCCTCTCAGAATGTTCCTTCTTTTGTTCATCTGTCCATTTTTTTTCCCAGGTCGTCGTGATGCTCTTTCATCGAACTTTACATTTGTATGTATGTAAGTATATGTAGATGTATATATACATTCTTAAACATTAAATTTTTCTTAAATATCTCAAAAACGGTTAAGAATTTGTGGACGGAGGAAATTTCAAGGCCTAAAAATTTCAGAGCTTTTAATCTGAGATTTCCAAATCAGACCAGATACAAGCATTATGTGGAATAATGCTAAGATGGCATGGTATGTATATATATATTTAAATTTGTAAATATATTTTTTTTTTTTTTTTTTTTTTTTCAACAAAAGTTAACATTTTTGTAATTGTGCTACAAAAGTAGGCAAATGTCGTAACTATGTAAAGAGAAAGATGTGTTGTAAAAGTAAACTAAATTGTTCCATTAGGGATGGAGTTTACTTCAGAACCAAATTATTGATTTGAATTAGAAATATAAAATTGATTTATTTAAAATTTTAATGTCCACTTATAAGTAACAGATTTTTCTTGCCAGAATATGCCTGATACCTTTTCTTTTGAAAGAAAAGCCACCACTCCCAGTGAGAATGAAACTCACAACCTTAGGCGTGGAGTGTTCATGTCTCAGTTTTCTTGGGCCTCCAAATATTTATTTAAATGGGTTATTTGAAGCAGTTTCTTCGGGAATGAGGTGTAAACTAACCACCTTACTTTGCTTAGCTCCTAAAGGATTGACTTTTTATTATATAATATGGATAAAGGAAGTTTTAATTTAATACATACACAAAGACATCCTCTTTATTCATTCGTGGAGGCCTAAATTCTCGATTATTACCTCTACCAAATCTTCTTGGTCCTCCAAATGAATTTTGATGCATAACCGGCATAGGTGGCTGGTTATAATTCCCATTAGGAGGGCCGAAGTCACACTGAAAATAAACAAGTATTGACATGTTAAGGATTTTCCGAGGTATAAATTATTTTCACTATACTTTACTTTTGATCTTCACCTCAGCCTATTTTATTAATGAGCTAATTACATTTCCTCATTTGACGTTTCGGCCTCAGGGCCATCCTCATTAAACTTCCTTCATACGTCCACATATATTCACCCTATTCCAACAAGGGCTTGTTGTGGTAAGGGCTTGTGGGTAAGGAAGTTTATTGAGGATGGCCCTGAGGCCGAAACGTCAAATGAGGAAATGTAATTAGCTCATTAATAAAATAGGCTGAGGTGAAGATCAAAAGTAAAGTATAGTGAAAATAAACAAGTATTTTATAATAGAACTGATGAGATAACCAACATATGTGAGGTATTACACATGTTATTATTTCAGAAATATGTGCTTAGGTAATTTATGGAGCTATCTTGTTAATGTATTTTCATTATATTTTCTTACCTGGTAAACAAAAAAAAAAATATTATTCCAGTAATTCAGGTAAATTAATCTTGTATTGAAGGAGCTATAACAAGCAGATTCGTGCTACAGATCCAACTCTTTTTTAATCTGTAAGGTGAAGCCACCTGCTCGCACACGCTTCCTGTTGATGAGACCCCATTGTATTCAAAGTAGTTGGATCTGTAACATGTGTAGCGCATAGCCACTTGTAGCTTGTTGGGCAGCGTCACTCGTACACGCTTCCAGTGGACGACCCCACTACGGTATAAATTAACAATAGTCACCACTTAATGAAAAGAGCACCAGATAAAGCTAGAAATAACAGCTTAAATTAAGGTAAAGCTTTAAACAAGGAAGATTTTTAGGATTTATTTTCTAGAAAAACTAAAAGATAGGGATAGAAGCCAGCTGAGATGGAAGGAGAGTCAAAAAAATATGACCGGGTTAACAAAACCTGGTGGGGGCAAGGTTAGCTCAGTGGTAGAGTACTGGACTAATATGGTGGAGGACCTGAGCTCAAATCCCGAGCAAGCACTTAAGATTTTTTCTTCTAGTGTCTTCGTTCATGAGTTGAATTCGGCCTCCCTGACCGTCCCTAGGCCATCCCAGCCTTTAATTAATTTATTAATGGGTACCTTGGTGCTAATGACTCTATCAGTCGAAGCAGCAAGGGGAAAAATCAGGCGGCCGGAGCATAGTACTGACCACACTATCTCCCTAGTGTGCTGCATGGTCATGAATCAGATACCTCTACAGTATCTGCCCCTCAGGGCCCTCGAGGCCTGTTACGGGACTGATTTTTTTAACCAAAACCTGGAGGAAAATTTGTAGAGGCTAACAATTTGGAACTGGCAAAGCCACGGAGGCACAGATCCTCCAAGGACTGTAGTCTAGTCTAGTATTTATTAAAATACTAAATAAGAACTGAGTAAAAATCTGCTATCTCGTCAAAATAGCATACATCTTATGTTGTTCTGTAAAAAAAGAACTTTATTAATTCAATGTTTTAGTGTTATAAAGTGAAGAGAAAATTAATACCGGCCAGTTTGAAGGATTAAATCCATTCATGTTCATATAACCTGGGTTCCAGTGATTATCAAAATTTTGATTACGATATCGACCCTGGTTTTGCCGGTAGTAGTTCTTCCTATGGATTCTCCCAGGGTGTACGTTCATCCTCATATGATTCCACTATAAAAAAATTGAGAAAATAAGCTGAAAACTAAGTTATTTCCTGAGTCAATATAATTAATCTTTGTTTTCAATTTGTAATATTTTGTACATTTTGTATAGGAAATATGAGAATTCTCCATTCTGGCTGCAGAAGCATGTGGTAGGTAATCCGTCCAAATGTTATTTGAATGGTTCAATAATAATAATAATAGTCAAATATAAAAGGAGAACCCTTTTTCATCATCCCCACAGCAGGATTGAAAAAAAAATCAACTCTGTGGAAACAGAGGCATGAAGTCGTTACTAAACATCTCTGTTAGCTCACAGGACAAATTAAAAATGCTAAAAATGCTATTAAATGGAACTATTCAGTTCCATAGCAGAAATTAGTAATTCCCAATTACTATAGTGCTGGACAACACCTATAGTGTTTAAAGGCCACCATTCTATATACATATCTACAAGGATTTTAGTCTCTTTTCCGCCTCTATTGATTACTTAGAACCTAGAAAGCTATTTATATTTTTTTCATGAGATTTTAAATTTTAGCTATTCGATTCCAATTTTTGTATAATTTTTATTCATGATATTCAATCTGCGGAACAAAATTGATTAATTGAAGGGTTGGATTAAGTAATAAGCAATGACAATCTGAAAGATATGTTCAAATTGACGTATGAAAACAAGACTTCTACATTGAAATTTTGAATCAGCTTTTAAACAATTATTATTGCCAAAAATATACAACTAGGACCCCGAGAAAATTATCATTAGCTGTCAAAACCACATGATCCTTAATTAATTACTCAGATATCACCCATTTTATAAACATCCTAGTAATATTGGAAAATTTTGATAAAAATTACATATATATGAAAAGTAATCAAGACCTTTTTGATCAACCAAAAGTTCAAAGAAAATATTTAATACATACTTCTCGAAACATATCTACTTTACATCCAGTGACTGGCGATAGTAGAAGGAAAACCAAGCGGAGTAAATATCTTCAAACAATAACCACACGAAAAATGTAAAAGTTCAACAGAAGCATGAACCCCTTTTACAAGGAATTGACTCCAGCGCTGCAGAGGAAACGATAATTGCATAAACTAGACAAAAAAAAAAGATTATACAGATTTAGAAATATAAAATACACACTAATAATATATTTTAGCATAAATATTAAGCTTAGAAATCATCATTCATATTTAAAAAGAAAGACAATAGTATTATTATTATTCGAATAAACAGGAAAGGGGGGGGATTTTTCTGTTGGAGAACGATTCACTACATTAATGTTTATTGTGACACAATGTTTCATGTCATTTCTATATTATGTCAATACAAATGCTTTAAATAAGTTGATTGTTGTTGCTTTTTGTTTTAAAACTTTTATTATACATTAAGATTAATAAACAAAAATATAATTTTTTTGTGTGTTAATGTAGTGTGGTACCTCGCTTAAACAACACTCGGAATGAAATTTATTAATTTATTTAGGGCTACAACGCTTGTCATTCATCCTTCCTCCTCCCAGGTTTCATTCTATGTGGTTATTAGGGACCGGATTCTTAGGTTTTCACATATTTTTTTCCTTTCTTCTGAACATGATAATGATCGGGTTTTTATACGATTCGCGAATGCAAATTTGGAAGAATCTAAAAAAATCTATTCAGGGTGATATCACCTAGAATCGCCTAAATAACGATGAAATGACCTAGACAGACCTAATCTTTGAAATAGAAAATACAATTCGATGAACTCATGTCCTGGATCAAAAGAGATTTCTTCTTAAAAGCAACTTCCCGGGTCCAGACGTTCAGAGAATATTTACTAGGAGTGTCGCTTCCACCAGAATTAATTTTAACATGCTAGGGAACCTAGCTGTCTGCTGCGCCTTACTAAGCTGAGCACTTGGAAAAAAAAATTGTTGTTGACGGTTTGGATATGAATGAAGCAGCTGCCATTCCTAAGGCTTCGATGGTCATCCAGACCAACGAGATTCGTGGTGCACTCGCATTCATATGAATCAGCAATGTTCCATTGACTTTGCATAACCATGAAGGCCATCAGCAGTGGCGGGAATGAAATACGCCCCGTTTTGTAACGTAGAAAGATCTTTCTCCGCCTTTAAGACAGTTCGCAGAGACAACATGAAGAATTTCATCGTCGAAAACCTGGGCACCTATATGCAGGGCCGCCACATCTCAGAGCCGGGCCCGGGACCAGATCACGGGCCCCCACTTCTCAGAGCCAGACTGAAAATTCTAGTAATTTGCTAAAGGACTTTGGACATTTTAAAATTATTTTCATCTTGAGTTTTGAGCGAAATGAGAATAAAAGCCGACAATCGGTGCAGTAGTTCTTTTTACAAGCTCATAACCTATACAATTTTTCCACTTAGCGAGGCACCCGGCTGTCCCCCCCTTGTGGAGGCCCTGCCTTTATGGTAGTTCACTGTAAGATGGGGTAAAATCTATTTTAGTTTCATATTTTCCCATTTAAATTATTCCATGATATAATAGGCAGTGAAAGTCTTCCTGATATTCCTTAGAAGTTGGAACTCTTTAGCAGAGGAACTTGAAAAGTCCTGTACATATTTATTTTAATTGTTTTATTTTATGTTCTTATTTATTTTTTCATTAATGTATATTTTATATAATAATTTAATTTATTTCTTCTTTTTTTTTACACATTGCTTTATTTTTAAAATGTATTTTATTTATATAAATTTCAGTCACTTTGTTTTTTAAATAAATATTTTGTTGAATATTTGGACTACTTATTCTTTTTTTTAAATAATAGGTAACGCAAATTTCCGTTTTATTTCCTCGTCTTCTTATCATATTTATTCCTTTTCAATATACTAGTCTATAAAATAATGTTATTTGTTGTTTATTTTTGTCACCATGTATATATACATATTAATTTATCAAAATTATTAATGATAAATTATAATAAGTTGAACCTATTCAAACATTTTTATCACCTAAAAAAAACCTAAAATGGATTTTTATATAAAAAACCTAAAATGACCTATTGAAACATATTTATCACCTAAAGACGCATAAAATGAAGGTTTTTAAATAAAACCCTAAAAATACCTAATATGCCTGTTGCAAAAACTTAATTGGATACTTATTTCATCCTAAAAATCCGGCCCCTAATGATTATATTCTATAAAAGGGATGTTCAAACCAGAGGCGTATATAGGAAATAACTGGGGGGGGGATTTGGGGGTTATGGGATACTAACGATCTAGAACATGGAATAGTTAGCCAGCGAAAACGCTATTTCATCCTAAAAATATATTTTTTTCTGAACTAACTGATGTTATTTAATTTATTTTTGAGGTTTTAAGACACATTTTTACCGATTAAATCAAAAATATGGGGGATGTCGCTCCTATAGCTTATATTTTTAGATCACAATCGACCGACCTTGAGAGGCCGCTACTAGTGTATCGTTAAAGTAGGACGTATTGTGGCATAGCTATTAGTTTTTACATTTTTTTTTTCACCCTATTCTATACGATAATATAAGAAAATTAATTAAAAAAAAAAAAAAAAACAATAACAAAAAAACAAAATGATAATTTAGTCAGCTCTTCATTATAAGTATAAAATATCAAAATTATTAATGTTTATTTTTCATTCATACAGGTTATTACACAACCCATCTTCTGAGGAATGTGATTATTTATACAGCTCCTGCGTGACGGACTTTGTTTTCTTTTGGAATTGTGCTTCATTTCATATTGTAAGGGGGGGGGGGGTAGAATTTTAGAAAGGGAGAAATAATAATTTATAAAAAAACAGACAACAATTTAATTAATAAGGGTAGTGTTGATAATTTGAGTAAGTGGAAAAGCCCAAGCGGTAATGGTTGATATGTACTAAAGAAAATATTTCATCAGACAAGAAAATTCGTTTCCAATGGAACTATTAAAATTTGTTTATTCGTTACTTATAGACACAGTTTTTCACGTTTTTATTAGCATTGGTGGGTAATTGATGAGATATCGAACGTGCACGAGGTATTACACGTGTTATTATTTCAAGAATGTGTGTTTAGGTCATTTATGGACCTATCTTGTTAATATATTCTCATTATATTTTACTATCTGATAGTAATATTAGCACTTTCCTCCGAAGGAAAGTAGCTATTGAGGTTGCACTCATGACGGAATTTTTGGAAAATTTCTTCGAATCTTTATCGATCCTACCTAGTAGACACCGAAAATGACCCCAGTTAAAATTTATATATATATATATATATATATATATATATATATATATATATATATATATATATATATATATAGTTATATATGTGCCCGTTAACACGATACAGGCCAGAGTTTTTTGTTTTTTCGCCACGAAATTTGGTATGTAGTATTCCCCTATCAAACGATTGAACGAGTTCGTTAACCAACAAAATCGGTCTATCCGGAGGGGGGGGGGGGGGGGGTTACTCCGGAGCCAAAGTAGTTATTTGTCGATACCAGCCATAATTTTTGTTATATTTCAACGAAACTCGGTATTTGTTGTGGTCAACTGAAGAGAAAAATTTGTTGTAAAAATAAACTAAATCGGTTGACTAAAAAGGGGGGTTTACTCCGGACAGAAATTACTAATTTCCTTATACCGGTCGTAATTTTTGTTGTATTGTTACGAAACTCTTTATACGTCCTGACTATCTAATAAGAAATAACTGTTGTCAAAATGAACTAAATCAGTCTATTGGAAGGGGGGGGGGGTTTACTTTGTACTATGTTTGAATTGAATTCTCCCGCCAAACGTAGGTTCGCGAAACTCGTCAAGATCAATAGATGAATATATGAAGCTTTGTGTATTTATTACGTAGTGTAGTACCAAGCATACACAAAACTCTGGAGGGAAATTAATAATTGAAACAGCGGCTCATAAGAGCAAAAGAGCAGAACAATTTATGTTTTTATTTTATTTATCTATATAGGTTATTTTAAGCAAATTATTTAGGAATGCACTCGACCCTACCCAATTCTGAGGAAAGTGCTTAGTTATGCAGCTCCTCCGTGACGGAATTTTTTTTAATCATATTGCTTTGGTAAAAAAAAAAAGTTTTTCTTTATATATATGACACAAACCTTTGAACCACCTTTATATTTGTGTTCTATGGGATCTGAAACGTGAAATTTTCTAGTTGGCACTTCTGGGTTGCGTCATGAGTTAAAGTAGGTTTACTCCCTAGAGGGACCGAGAAGGTTAGCTATTGGGCTATCCTTGTTAGAAGAGGGTTTCCCAAAAATCTGCGTTATCTATACGTGTACGTTAAAATTTAAATATCGTTCCATTATATTTGCGGAGCAGAGAATGTGGCCTTAACCTTGAAAAACGAGTTTTATTTGCAACCTGCTTTGTATTCTGAATCGGGAACATCTGCTCGTGGAAGAGCCTTGAAATCACGCAATTGATTCAAAAGTGAACAGATACAAAACCCGCTCAAAAGAACAAAACTAACAATTCTAAGTTTTAAGCACCCGAGCATTGAAATAGTCACTTTCCAGTTACAAGGGTTTCCAAACCGTTTTCTAGGTATAATTATGGAACAACTTTCAACAGAATCAATCGTTTCTGAATATCCAAACTGAAAAATAGTTGATAAAAGTAGTTGTATCAAATGTTTTCGTTAACGGGTTTAAATATCGCTTTAAAGGTGGTTTTATTCGTTTTCTTACGTTCGAAAACCTATAAAAGGAGTACCTGCATGCATATTAATTGGAAAACGTAAGCGTTAAGATTTTTTTCGCACGTATTTTGCTCAAAAAAACATGTTCTGGAGGGCGGATTCTGCTGATTAACGAGCCTGACCTTTCAAATTAGACAAAAGATTTTTGTAACAAATTTCATCAAAATCGAATCATTTTTGAGCCTGTAATAGAGCGAACACACAAACACACACACGCGCGCGCGCGAACACACACACACACACACATATATATATATATATATATATATATATATATATATATATATATATATGGCACTTCTGGATTGGAGGTCTATCTCATAAGCAGGTTTCCTCTCTATGGCATTAAAATCTATTTAAAAGCCTTTGAATGCAAACACGTAAGCCTTTTTTCCGCGAATTTCGGGATTACAAGCAATGCTTTGCCGCTTAAGCCCGAAGAATTTATAATACTTCCCCCTTAAAGCGGCTAAAACTGGGTCTAACCAATTTTAGTCGGTTAAAGCTCGAAGAGTTATCAACAGAACAGTCCAATACTAATTATCCACCTAGTAATGTTGGTGATTAGGTAGAAGGTAATCATATCAAAAGTCCTCACTTTTGGGGGAGGGGGAGAGGTTAGAAAGTCCCATTTTTCGGGTTTTCACTTATATAACCATTAAATAAAAACGAAGTATATTGACATAGAAAAGTGATTTAAAATAAAACATTACAACCATAGGTAGTCATTTTCTTGCTCTATTTTCTTCTTCTCCAATACCTACTCGATAGGATCCCTTTAGGAAAACAGTCAGAGGATCCTCCTGTTCGTCTTTATCATCGGAGTCAACTTGAGGGACCCCATTCAGATAAAACTGTCAACTGCAATGTTGTTCCAGTTTGGTAAGCCAACAATGGCAAAAAAAATGGTCAATTTGGCATTATCAAACGTCCAATTGACTAGGAAAGTTAGAGTCGATAATGGATTTGCTGCTCTGCTACTTTCGAGCGTGAATTTGATGAGGAATAGCCATAAAATACTACAACACATCTCTGTCCGTGGTAGTTCTTCGTGAGAAAGTGGATCTTACAGATTGACGATATGTTGGCACCTCTTTGCCAAATTACTTTACGGTGGAGTGGCCATCAGTCAAATACGATACACCTTCGACAGTCGATTTCCTCATCTCACTCTAACTGAATGGGGCAAATGCAGAAGAGAATATTTAATTCGTATTCCACCTACAGCTTTAAATCTTCGTATTTTTTTCTGCTGACGGATATACGTGCACTTGCAAGAATGGGTCCGCAGCAATCTTTTCGACCTTGATGTCCGTCTTTATTTATTATCTTAATGCAGTTTTTCATTACAGAATGTAACTAGTTTCACGGCACTGGGAAACGCCGGACCTTTGTATCTCTCAATGCCCTTCATCTTTATCGTGCAATAATAAATAGAAATAAAAAATACCTCTGATTAATTTAATTTGTAGTTAATAACTTAATTTCCTTATTCACGGATAGAGCAATGTTTGATAGAGTGTTCTCATTTAGATAAACTAAGAGAAAATCGCCGCCCTGAACCCCGCTGCCTCTTTCTGTTTCAGCAGGAAGTGAGACTCTCACGACCCACTTGGAGCATCAGACGACACTCCCCTGTATTGTGGGCTTACGCAGACAAATTTGGAACAGGAGGAAACTTCTGTTCATCTTGAGGACGGGAACAATCTCGTTCAGATATAGCTATACCCTTGCACATGTGGGAATTTCCGATGACATGCGGAAGAAAATCTTGGCAAGCACTTGGTGAAGTAGGATCTTTGAAAGATGACCCTGAACCAAAGACAGGTAAGAGGCCAATGGCAAAGGTGGAGCTTTCTCCCTCACCTGATAAGAGTGAGAGGAAGAGGCCCAAGAAGGAAAAACCTTCAGTGATGCTTTGAGCTGCTTGAGCATGGCCATAACGAATGTGGAGTACTCCGAAGGAGCACTAAAGGAAGAGCTCACTGAGAAACTTCAGACCACACTGATTTATTGGATGGCAGAAGTAGAACCTGAGGGTGATGATCACATCTCTTTTGAAGAGATCAATACTTTATTATTATGCTACTGGGAGAGGGGGATTAGTTGGTTGAAAAATAAACCTATAGATATTCACACTTTTCATGAAAGATAAGAAGAAGAAAAAACAAGAAAAAAACAAAAAAAAACATTAACTCTTTCTATTCTAAGGTTTCTAAATGACACTAGTGCTAAGAACGGAAACGCACTAAGACGACTTTATCATTTTTGTAACTGCTACTCGACTGTTTAAGAGCTTGTTCTTGTGGGTCAAACTTTCTTTTGACATTTAACGCCAAAAATTGATTTCACGCCTGTCTGAGGATAATATCTTGATATTTTGTCCAAGAAAAGTGCAATTTTTAAGAAGTTAAAACACAATTTTGTTAGCCTAAAACCAATTTTTAGGCCGTTGAATGTCAAGGCTCAAGTGAAAGGTGAAAACACCGGGCCATCAGGCATAAAGCCAAGATTTCACTTCCTGGTCGGGCTGAGATTCTAAATTAGAAATGTCAGGAGTAGCTGTTCTGATAAAGGTATACTGCACAGGCCTTCTTTACCTATGTAATATTTTTACAAAGGTTTAGGTTGAGATTAATGCAACCAAAATAGAAAGTTTATCAATACTACGAAGGTATGTAAGCGATGTACTATGATTTCAGAATATACATGGATTCAAATTATGTTCATTTATTATTATAAATAAGGAAGTGAGGATTATTTGAAAGTTGGAGATTACTAAGACAATTTTATTTTGGTTTATACTATGAAAACTCAACTACTGGAAGATTGCTAAATGGATACTTAGATGATTTGAAACAAAAAATAATTTTATATATATAAATGCAAATTTGAATCACCGTTACTATAGGTTCAGAAACATGAAAGTTTCCAGTCGGCACTTCCGGGTTGCGTCATGAAGGCAATCCGGAAGAGCCCTCATGCAGGGTGTCCCCAAAAACCGGTGAAACTCTATGAAGAATGAAAAAAAAGTCCTTTGGCATATATTTAGTTTCTGAGAAAACGAAAGCCTGAAGTCTGTCTTTAAAGTACGCCAAATCGTGACCCTTGGCACTTGCAAAAATCCAAAATCTGGTGCATGCTCACTCCTATATTTTTGCGATGGGGGGATTTGAGGAGGCGGGGGTATAAAACATATACTATTAACGATTTTTAAGTAGGCCTTATGAAAGAATGCCTTTCCATTTATTTTATTTTTTTATTTATTTTTTTTTTTTTTGCGTTTTTCTCGGAAACGAAGGAAAAACGAGAAATCTGGCAAAGGACTTTTTTTCTGTGTTTTTTTTTTTTTTTCATCCTGCATCGATCCCCGAAGGTTGGCAGATTTTTGAGGACACTGTATAAATAGGGGGAGGTGGGAAATGCCCCAACATGTACTTTACTAACACTAAAGGCGCGAGATTTAGCCAATTCCTTCGAAAGTACAAATATATATATATATATATATATATATATATATATATATATAAATTTGAACCACCGTCATTTTCGTGACCTCTGGAGTCTGGCACCCTTGGTTTGCGTCTACGCGGGTTTCCTCCCTATATAGGGAGGGAGGAAACGCTAATTACGATTTACTGTATTATAACGTTTTGTAGCAGAACTGGATCCAGTGATGGGCGAAAGCGGCAAACGCCCAGGCCTCTACTTTTTGTGTTACCGCACGCAAAATAAAAATCATTAGATAATAAATTAAAAAAAAGTCCGTCACGCAGGAGCTGCATAACTAAGCACTTTCCTCAGAATTTGGGTAGTGTAGACTGCTTTCCAGAACAATTTGCTTAAAATATCCTACATAAATAAAATAAAAACATGAATAGTTCTCTTTTAATTTTGTAATGAGTAACTGATCAATTATTAATTTTCTTCCAGAGTTATGTTTACACATGGTACCTACTACACTACTCAATAAATACAAAAAACCTCATATTAACGTATTTTGATCTAACGCAGGAACAGGATACAGTCCCTCTAGATACAAAGCGCTCCTTGCGGCGGCTTTGTGAACCTACGTCTGGCGGGCTTTTCTATTGAAATATATTACAAAGTAAACCCCCGCTTTCCGATTGACCGATTCAGCTCATTTTTACAACACTTCTTTCTCATGAGTTACCCACGACGTATACCGCGTTTCGTTTCAATACAGCAGAAATTACGACCGGTATGAGTATATTAGGAAGTTGGGTCCGGAGTAAACTCCCCCTTCTAATGAACCGATTTAGTTTATTTTTACATCACATATTTACCTGTAGATTACCACTACGAACACCGAGTTTCGTCGAAATATACCAAAAATCACGGCTGTTAGTGGCGAATTGGTATCGTGGGTCCAGAGTAAACCCCCCCCCCCTCCTAATGAACCGATTTAGTTTATTTTTACAACACATATTTACCTGTGGATTACCACTACGAATACCGAGTTTCGTCAAAATATACCAAAAATCACGGCTGGTAGTGGCGAATTGGTATTGTGGGTCCGGAGTAAACCCCCCCCCTCCTAATGAACCGATTTAGGTCATTTTTATATCTCACTTTTCTCTCTATATTACCACTAAGAATACCAAGTTTCGTTGAAATATAACAAATATTACGGCTGACATGGTCAAATTAGTGTTTTGGGTTCGGGGTAAACCCCCCTTCCGGTGGACCGATTTTGGTGGCTAACGAACTCGTTCAATCGTAGACATATATATATGTATATATATATATATATATATATATATATATATATATATATATATATACATTTTAACGGGGGTCATTTTCGGTGTCTACTAGGTAGGATCGATAAAGATTTGAAGAAATTTTTCAAAAATTCCGTCATGAGTCCAACCTCAATAGCTACTTTCCTTCGGAGGAAAGTGCTAAAATAAAAAATGTAAAACAACCTTTGTGAAATACGTTCATAGAGTTTAGTTATTAGAAACATGGATTTACTGGAGGCCCGTGGCCGTGAGTGTTAAGGCGTAAGCATTTAACACTCAGTGCCAATGGTCGTGGGTTCGATTCCCTCTATGGAATTGTGGAAAGAAAAGGCATCAGCCCTATCCTGGCTAGGAAAGGATGTTAACCTATAGATAAACCGTTCCAAAATTCTTAGTTAATAATAATGTACGTTAAAATTAAAAAAAAAAAAAAAAAAAAAAAAAAAAATTACTGCCACTTAACAGTAATTTATAGTATATTGCAATTTCCTTCTTCCAGTCAATTTTCCTGGCAAAAACCAGGATAGAATATATAATTATACCGTATATTTTTAATAATGAATCTTTACTATTCATATCAGTTATTTTAATGAACTGTCTATAGACAGAAGGATTATGTGCTAATTATAAATGGACGTTAAAATATAAGTTTTTAATGAACTCACGTCACCTCCAGGGTAAGTGGGGACCTAAAGCTTCATCAATGTAAGGTTTTTAAATAAATATATGGTAGACTTCGCTGGCGGACAGTTGTATTCCAGGTATGTGTTGAAGCTCTACCGGAAATGTAATTTCTTGAATCAAGGAGGGAAGTTTAAGGTGTATGTATTTGTATATAGTTTATACAGTATTAGGTGTGATAAACCTATTTCACTATTATTTATATTTTAATTAATAATAAAATAATATATAACAATTAATGTGATTTTTTTTGTGGAGTTTAGTAATTAGTTAGATGAATTTACTGCCACTTAGCAGTAATTATTGGTACTGAACAATTTCCTTCTTCCGGTTAATTTTCCTGGCTAAATCCAGGAAAAAATAAAAAAACAAAAAAACAATTTATTTTTTAATAATAAATAATTATTGTTCATATAAGTCCTTTTAATGGACTCTTCATAGATACCCCATCCTAACTTTATTTTCCAATAATAAATTTACCTTAAAAATTTTCTTCTGTGATGTATGGGTATCGAAACTTGTATAGGCAACGCGCTAAGAACTATGGAGACTTACATTGATGTTCTACTAGGTGATAAACTAATCAAATAATACAATCGACCCACAATTTATTTATTTATTTAAATTTTAATGTACATTTATTATTGATACAGAATTTAGGACGGGTTATCTATAGGTTACCACCCTGTTTTCGCCAGGATAGGCTAAAGAAAAGCCATCACCCCTAGTGGGAATTGTACCCACGATCCTTGGCACGGAGTGCTCACGGCCATCGGGCCTCCTTGATCACAATTATTAGGAAAGATTATATATATATATATATATATATGTGTGTGTGTGTGTGTGTGTGTGTGTGTGTGTGTGTGTGTGTGTGTGTGTGTGTGTGTGTGTGTGTGTGTGTGTGTGTGTGTCGATATTAAGTTGAAAACTAAGATGTTCTAGGTAGTTGGTAACACCTTATTCAGTCTTCAATTATTTTATATTACACTAGCTGTTACCCAATGTGCCATGCTACACCTCCTTTCTGTCTATGACTCTCCCCGTATCAAGATCTACTTGATACCTAGTTGTCTATACCCAGTTACGAAAATGGGCCAAACGATGTGAATTTGTTTTAGTTCGTAATGATACCGGCAGAGGCCTGCACAACAGCACTTCATCTAACAGCCGACAGAGGCCAGTAGTAGTCAGTTCAAAATGGCCGTCACAATCTGAAAAAATCAATGCTTCTGACTGTTGAAATAATTTTATTAAAATTTACTTTTCTCGAAATTTAACTAAATCCCAGATATTGTTCTAGATAAAACAGAAAATGTGACAAATCAATAAATAAAGGGTTATTTACATTTTTAATTCTAATAAATCTTCAAAGCTGTAAAATTTGATCAGACTAAAGAGATTCCCAGGAGATTATCCGATGCGTGACCTATTTAGATGAACTACAACTAAGATTGTTCAATCGTTTACTTTTCAGCGCGAGTTAGCACGTTCAAACAAGGAACATGCCGTTGCATTAACTTAACCAGTAGCTTTCGCAGCGCAATTAGCGGAAAGAGGGCTCAGGATTCCGCCTTGCGGGACACCTGCGAAAGAAGATATACGATCATGGATCAGGGGCCCGTGTTCTCAGGAGGCCCGGCGTCTTAGCGCGGTTCCTCCCTCCCTCCATAGGGAGAAAACCCGTTAATGACGTTGACCTCATGACGCAATCCGGGAGTGCCGACCAGAAAATTTCTCGTTTCAGACCCCATAGATCACGAACATATTAGTGGTTCAAAGTTGTATATATATATATCATGAACATCTAGTCCTCCTTTACAGAGGCAGACTCAAATATATAAAATAATATGTAATAATTGAGACACGAACCATACAATTTAAAAAAAAGAAATTTCCTCCTCAAACTAAATAACATCAAATTTACAAGCACATAATCTGAAGATTATAATTTATATAAAAAAATAAAGCCATATAATCAGTTTTATTGTCAAATACATTATCCAACTATAAGCAATTAAAAAATAACAAGGAATAAAACAAACAAAAAGAACCGTTCGAATAAACGAAATCAGTTAATTTAAGGTTTTAAGCACTTATTTCTCCGATCGACATCGCCTAATTAAAACTTTCTTCATAACCTTTTTTGTAGAGCATTTAGTAAGCATTCGAATGGTAATCTTCCGCTTCACAAGATTGTCAACGGTTTTCGAGATACTAACGAAAGTATACAAAGTTACCAAAACTTTTTTTGTCTGTTAATAAAATATTTTATTCTAACCCTTCCTTTACTCTAAACGTAACAAAAATTTCAACGTATTAGTGTTGATGAAATTCGAACATGCAAAAAATGTTTCAACTGTAAGTACCAAAATCAAAGACAAACAACCCTCCCTAGGAAGGACGCTAGGCAGTTGAAAAGCTATATCTTGGAAATCCATATCTCTAACATTAAATTGCTTTTGTTATTTTACTTAACCAGTTTTATTGTCAAATACATTATCCAACTATAAGCAATTAAAAAATAACCAGGAATAAAACAGACAAAAAGAACCATTCGAATAAACGAAATCAATTAATTTAAAGTTTTAAGCACTTATTTCTCCGATTGACATCGCCTAATTAAAACTTTCTTCAGAACCTTTTTTGTAGAGCATTTAGTAAGCTTTCTAATGGTATTCTTCCGTTTACCAAGATTCTCAACCTTTTTCGAGATATTAAGGAAAGTAAACAAAGTTACTAAAACTTTTTATGTCTGTTAATAAAATATTTTATTCTAACCCTTCCTTAACTCCAAACGTAACCAAAATTTCAACATATTAGTGTTGATGAAAGTAGAACATGCAGAAAATGTTTCAACTGAATCCCATGATTCTAAGTACCCAAACCAAAAACGGTATTCAAAAACTATTTTTCCAATTTTCTCGAAAACGGTTAAAGCTATCGCCTTGAAAATGGTTTCATTCGTTTTCCTAGCCCAGGAAGCATATAAAACGAGTACTTACAAGTTTATGAACTCAAAAACGTAAGCGTTACGATTTTTTTTGCGCGAATTTCGCCCCAAACGCCATCTTCCAGTAGGCGGATTTTGCTGGTTAACGAACTTGACCTTTCAAATTAGACGAAAGATTTTTGTACCAAATTTCATCAAAATCGGACCATTCGTCTGGGAGCTACAGAGCGAACAGACACATATATATATATATATATATATATATATATATATATATATATATATATATATATATATAAATATATACATACAAATTTGAACCACCGTTATTTTCGGTCTCTAGGCGTTCTGAAACGCGAAATTTTCTAGTCGGCACTTCCGGATTGTTTCATTGTATCAACCTTATAAGCGGGGTTCCTCCCTATGAGGGAGGGAGGAACCGCGCTAATAAATATATACGTATATATATATATATATATATATATATATATACGTATATATATATATATATATATATATATATATATATACGTATATATATATATATATATATATATATATATATATATATATATATATATATATATATATATACAAATTTTAACCACTATCATTTTCGGTCTATGGGTTCTGAAACGCAAAATTTTCTAGTCGGCTCTTCCGGATTGCGTCATGAGATCAACCTTATAAGCGGGGTTCCTCCCTATGGGGGAGGGAGGAACCGCGCTAATAATGCAAAATCATACAGATAATTAGATTGAAAATGGCTTATAGCCGAAACGTTTCTACAACAACAAAATTGTAATATAAAATAAATGAAGGCTGAATAAGCTGTTACCTGCAATATATATATATATATATATATATATATATATATATATATATATATATATATATATATATATATATATTTATATATATATATGTGTGTGTGTGTGTGTGTGTGTGTTTGTTTGTTCGCGCTCCTGACGGCTCAAAAATGGTCCAATTTTGATGAAATTTGTTACAAAAATCTTTCGTCTAATTTGAAAGGTCAAGTTCGTAAACCAGTAGAATCCGTCCCCTGGAAGATGCTTTTTGGAGCGAAATTCGCTTGAAAAAAATCGTAACGCTTACGTTTTCGAGTTCATATGCTTGCGGGTACTTGTTTTATAGGTTTCTAAACGTAGAGAAACGAATGAAACCATTTTAAAGCGATATCTGTATCCAGTTTTGAGAAACATTGAAAAAAAACTATTTTTCCAAAGTAATTTTCAGTTTGGGCGACTCAGAAACGATTAATTCAGTTGAAACTTTTTCCAGACGTTTGATATTCATCTAATCTAAGGTAGATACATTTTGGTTCCGTTTGGAGTTAAGAAAGTACTAGAAATAAAATATTTCATTAACAGGCATAGAAAGGTTTTGGGATTTTCGTATATTTTCGAATATTTATTCAGATCGAAATCTGCTTGTATCCCTTTACTAATGGCTCTGAGAAGAACGGAAAAGCGCTAAGATGACGCAGTTCCTTCAAGTCGGAATTTTCTTATAAAGAGGGGATAGGCATCGACTCCACGGGGCCAGAGGGTGCCCGAGCCCCCCCCCCCCAATAATTTACGAAAATTATTAGTTATATTATGCTTTGTAAAATCACAAAATTGACGATTGTTAACTTTTAAAATACATGCAGTTAAGAGTTAAAACAAATAATTATTATGGTAATAAGGAGTTTAACTGAAAACGAGTGGACTGAATCATGAGAGTGTTATGTTGCTGCTGACACACTTAGAATTTGTCCCGGTGCGCGAACCTTTGTTTAAAACCTGGGCCGGCGGGACAGCGCTAATGAAAAACTCACTATCGAAAATTTCCCAGGGTAAGATCCCTGGGTCCGACTTATATTGGCCCCCTTCCAATATAAGTCGGCGCCCCTGAAGGAGGAAAAAAAAACCGCAAGAAACATAAGGCGTTCGGCTTTTTTCGTCCACACTCTCGGGCCTGCTCGGTAGGAAGGCTAGATCATCCATTATTACCGAGTTAGTAGAACCATTGAGGCGGCGTCAAACTTGTAACAGATGATTGCAATGTAGCAGCTTACAAAGCCGGCATTCAGCAGTGCGGGGTTGGCAGCCGCGAGCCAAGTTGCTTACCTCAAACACAGGTTTTCTTTCGCGAATCTGTGCTGATACTGCAAGTTAAAAATCTCAAGTTGCCAAAACTCGAAGGTAAGTGCCTGTCTTTCGATTAAAGATATTGCTTCCTGAATGTGGTATCAAAATATTTTTATGTTGCCCTCTAATTTCCTGATACATTAGTCTATAACAACATTAAGAAAATAGTTTTAGTTTAAATATGTATGCTTAAAAAAGGGGGGGGGGGAGAAAAAATATTTATTCTGGTGATGAACTACAGCAGCCTATCATATAAGCTAACTCAATGATGTATTTTTTGTGTTTCCATCCTCCCTATTGGTTGTGCTTGCCAGTTCATTTTCGGGATAATAATTTTAGTGTGTTCCCCCCCCCCCCCTATTGGAAGGACAATGACTTATAACACCCCCTGCCCCTCTTATTTTGACAGGACATCCTCAGTCAGAGAAAAAGATCTTGAAGTCCCAGAAATCCTAGTTTCATCCTATTGAAAGCTAAATATTTAAAGTTTATTTTCTAAGCATTCCAAATCATACCAGCGATATGAATTATACGGGAAAATGCTAATATGAGGCAGCTCTTATGAACGGACGTTTCTGCTTTCTGAGAATATTTCATGCTCAATAATTTCAGCTACTCTGTGGTCTTAAAACTTCTTAGAGGCCTGATAATCACAAGAGTTAAGGCATTTATACTAATAGCCTAATGTTATTGGATTCGATTCCCTCTCGGCATTTCTTTCAAAATGAGGGATCACCTCTAACCTTGCTAGAAAAGGGTGATAACAAGTAGGTACCCAATCAAAAAAAATCTTTGCTATTAATGAAGGGATATTAAAATTAAAATCAATTGTTTATTTTTAGATTTACATATTTGTAAATAGATCATGCTTTCATGGGCTAAATATTCGGTATATTTATTAAAAATCAAAATAAAACAAATAATTAAAAAATCCTACAAAGTATACAGTCTCTTAGAATTTCACATTTCTCTAAATCAATCAATCAATCATTCAATATTTATTTGAACCAATAAATAACATATATTTTACATATGGTTAAGGGAGAAAAAAAATATACATTAACAAAATAAATTATGAACTAAAAAAAAACAACTAAAAAATAAATAAAATAAACAGAACATTTTGAATTAGAAAATAACGGGGTAAGTTATTGAAAATGAAAGAAGTCTTGATAACATCTTAGCTTTAATCGTGTTGCAATCTTCCGTAAGCGTAAGTTAGTAATAGATTTTTGTGTAATAGAAATGCGCATTTGTGCATAAATGGTGTTTTTTCGTTTAAAAGTGGTTATAGTAATCTTACTTGTGTGTGAGCCAATTGAAGTTTTAAGTTAATGTGAAGTCTGCAGGTCAGTTTAGTGTCAAAGTGAACGCCAAGATAGCACACACTTTGGTTCCTAGGAGTCCAAGGAACTCGAGCCTGTCCAATCTGCAAGCAAAGAGAAGTCCTGTCATCAAAGTGCCTCAGCGCGAATAACATTTTTCTAAAGAATTGCCAAATTTTTGTTAAATATTTTGTCCTATTTCTCATCAATGCAATGATAAGGCTTTAGTTGACAAAATCATTTTTTGTAAAGGAAAATAAATATGTCTTAGATTCCTATATTTTATTTATAATTCTTCAAAATAATGAATTTAAAGTTATTTATTCATTTATTTTTACAGAACTATTAGTGGCGTTAAAAGGGGGGCGTAGCCCCCAAAATAAAAATTCACAATATTTTTCGTTTAAGTTGGAAAAGTAAATTGTTTAGGCAAATTAATAATAATAAGTTGTAGTTAACGTATGTTCTTAGTTTATTAAATACTTCCTTAATGATTTCCAAGTGCCCGGTTATAAAAAATTTGATTATACACCCCCAGGCACGGGAGTAAGCCTATACTAAATTACCCCCCCCCCCCCAGAAATGTTTGTCTAGAACTGCCTATGAGAATTATAAAATATAATGGAATGCTTAATGCTCAGGTAGCAGAGCATTGTCATGGCAATTAAAAAAAAAAAAAGAAAAATTAGAATGAAGGAACATTACAGAACCTCTCACTGACGGCAATAATCTTATTGATAATTACTAGAGCCCGGAAGTTAGGCAAAATGCCTTTTTTATCTGAATGGATATATTGAAGAATCAGATAGAAATAAATATGTTTTTGTGCATTTAGGAAGTGTAGCAACAATTTTTATTTTGCCTTTTTTGGCTTCCGTTGCCTATTTTTTGGTTGTTAAACATATTAAATTTCCGTTCATCGAAGACAAAAAAGGTTGCACAAATTAAATTATAAATTGCCGTCACAAATATCTATTCGAAAGCTTATTTTCCCAACCCATGGATTTAACCTCTGTAAATAACAGAACATTCCTTAGTAGAAGGAATGCACAAGCTTAATGAATATCAGGAAAGAGAGAGGATGACAGCCTTTTCCTTCCTCACAGCCCTTCTGCTGTGACAATGCGTAATTACCTGGTATTCTGGTTTTCGAAATGATAAGATAATGCAGAGGAAGTTTTGCCATGATGAAAGCATTTTTTTCTGAGAAGGTCTATAACAGTTGATACTTTGAAAAAGCATCTTGTTGTTACTTGTAACAAGGGAAGTAATTCCCTTGAGAGTAAGGACACTAATTCTGTGATAAATCTATTTATATATATATAAAACTCACTTGTCTGACTGTTTGTCCTGTTCCTTATACAAATCCACACATTTCAACCAAACTTGGAATACTGGTAGGTCTTGATCCGGGAAGTCTTGTAGGCTAAGTCAAAAACGTCTACCAGCTGTCTGTCTGTATGTTTGTTCCTTATACAAATCCACACCGTTTGACCGATTTTGACCAAACGTGGCACACAGGTAGGTCTTGATACGGTGAATGTCATAGGCTAGGTCAAAAACGTCTACCAGCTGTCTGTCTGTATGTTTGTTCCTTATACAAATCCACACATTTCGACCGATTTTGATCAAACTTGGCACACATGTAGGTCTTGATTCGGGGAGAGCCATAGGCTATGTTAAAATCGTTTATGACTCACAGTTCGGAGGCCACGGGTTCGAAACAATGAATGGGGTTCCTAATTTATTTTTGATTTTATGGAAGCAGAAAGTAGGCGTAGCATGGCACACCGGGTAAAAGCTAGTTGGTAATAAAGAAATGAATGAGTATTTAAAATACATATTTTCATCATTAATGAGTAAGGTTCCTCTTCGCCTTCACTCCTATAAATGCCTATTTTAATTACAGTACTGCCTATTTTCAGTATTTTAAGTGCCTTTTTGCCTGCCTATTTCACTCAAAAATAAATGCCTAACTTCCGGGCTCAAATAATTACATTTTTAAAAAAATATATAAACACATTGTACTTCTTTTATTTCAAACCTTATTGGTTTGTCCAGAAAGTTTGTAGAGATTTTGAAAATAAGGGTTACCTTAATAATTTCATAAACAAAAGTAGACTTTTTATTCATTGTGTTGAAGGAATTAAGATAAGGCTTTATTTTCAAAATCTCTATGAAGGTTCCAGACAACCCAATACTTGATTCATTTTATTTTATTTATTGTTTTTTACTTTTAATTTACTTTGAGATCTCATTTGTTGATTTAACAAACCTCTAGGGACAGCACTTCACCCCAGATATGGAGAATTTTGTAAAATACAAATTAAAGAAAAAAAAATAAATATTTGTAAAAACTGTAGACTAACAGGACATATGTATTTTATTTTTGATCAACCTCATGAAAAAATATCTTGGAATCAGAAGATTAATTTTTCTTTGGACATCTATTATGTAGCTTTTAAAATTTATCATTGAAAAGTATTTTTTGATTTTTTTAACCATCATAGCTAGAAGAAGAGCTTATTTAATTTGCACTCGTCTAGTGTTGGTATAGAATAAAGATTTTAGGGTAGGCGCTATCAACAACAAATTTATATATATATATATATATATATATATATATATATATATATATATATATATATATAACGAATAATTACAAATTTAAAAAATTATTACTAAGTGCTATGCATCTTCTTGAAACCTTGGTTAATATTAATGTATATTTTTTCCATTTGTTTAAAAACATTTTTGTTTTAAATTACTGCATTGTTCCTTGTGAACAGTCCATACACTTGTTTCTTACACTGTGAAAATTTTTTAGGCTCAATACAATGTGTAAAAAAAAACTCCTCAGTAGTGTGTTAGCTTCATTAACGAGTTATGTAATTCCTATTGTAGGAATTAGCTTCTTAGGCAGTTTATTTTTTAAACATTTTATCCTTGACTCGTGTTATTTGAATAATCGTACACTGGATCTTGTTTTTTTTTGTTTTTGTTTTTTTGAATATTAATTAGACATCTTAACATTCTTTTAGATAAACATATCAGGCACACATTTGTCCACTAGTCGTTACCTGTGTGTGGTGCAACTGTATTTTGGCTGAGTACTTTCTCTACATTAAGCAGGAGGTGTTATTTTTAGAGGGAATTGGTTTCAATGATGGATTTTATCAGTCTGTTCTTGATATTGCTCATACTTTTGGTGATTTATCGAATTTCTGACAACAAAAATTACCCTCCAGGTAAAACTATTTTCCTTAATAATCATACATAACATATGTGACACTTTTTATTCTGTACTAAAACAGCAAACAATTTTTTTGAAAACATTAGGCTGTATAAAATACTTTCTTTTTTTTTTTCATGAAATTGAAAAAAATAAAAACTTCTTTATATTTTGGCTGAGATAATAATTTAAATGAAAAGTGGCTGGAAGCCTGTTTAATAATTATTTCAGTTCAATACTTAAATAATTAATTAGCATTATTGTTGTATTTTGGGAGCACCAGGTGTGCATTAAATTTAATAACTATATTCAATCTTAATTTGAAATATAGCTTAATGTTTAGATTGAACAAATAAGTATAAATATTATTAAAATAAATAAATATTTTGAGGTAAAACTAAAATATTCGACATAGTTTCTCCTAAGAATGGAAGATCATTATCAGAATCAGTGACAGATATAAGTCGTTATAAGAAAAGTTATTGAACTCAGCACTGATATGAAAGATATAAGAAATAATTATGCATTTTAAATGTATTTAACATTTTTATAGTACTATTATGTCATATAACAACAGATAATATTCTTATCATTTTTAAATAAAATGTGCTTATCAATGAAAAGGATTCTAATTAAAAAATAAAAGAAAAAAAAGCGTTAAAAATAAATCCGTAGTCTAATAATATTAATTTAGTTTTTGTTCATAAATTATTGTGATAGATGTGTTGACAGTTTTTTGTATATTTTGTTTGAAAAGAAAATTGATAAGTAGGAATACAATGTTTACATGCTAAATAAAAAAACAAAGTATTTTCATAATATTCTACTAGTTAGAAGAAGATTGAAAAAAAAAAAAGTCTAATAGTTATATTTATTTTAAGAACCTGTTAAATTCAAACATAGCAATGAAAATCCTTCAACTTTCATTGAATGTTGTAGTTTTAGTATGAAATGCAATGCGTCATTTTTTTTCAAACTTAAGTTTTTGGTTGATTTTTATTATCACTTTTGTTCCTCTTAGCCATAGTGAAAGCCACTTTCCCCTTAGAGTTGATAGAATTCTGTAAAATTGAATTTTATGAATTGTTTATAAACCAGAGCATACAAAATAAATAAGTGATCCAGACATACTTGACTTGGCCTGAATGATTTCCTGTATATTTTAAATTTGTTATAAAAACAGTGTTCATTCAACAAGCCCGTCTGAAACGTACTCGGAATTGAACATTTTGCTATTCATCAAAATAGTCATCGAGAGTAGTGCATGCAGATCGAAATTACAGTAGTAATACATTTTGAATTTTTAAAAAAGATTTCCTAAAAAAAATCATGCTTTGTTTGGACGGTGCACAGTGGGCAAAAATCCATTTTTAGGTGGAACAAATTATTTTTTTTGTGTTTTTCAATGTTTTTGAAGTCACTGAGTAAGAGAAAAATCTTGAAAAAATTCGTTGACCCACAGTTTTTGTATAGCCAACAGACTTACAGCTTAACGAAAGAAGTCATTGTACTGACATGTTTTTTAATAATAACAAATATAATATGGTGCCAATGGCCATAGCAGTCGACGCACCATAATAAAAGGAAAAAAAAAACAAATATAATATTTTTTTTTAATATAATATATTTTGAAATATTTATTTAAATTTTAACGTCCATTTATTATTGACTACGAATTTTAGGACGGGTTATCTTTAGGTTACCACCCTTTTCTAGCCAGAATAGGGGTGATGCCTTTTCTTTTTTCAAAAGAAAAGCCACCACCCCTAGTGGGAATCGAACCCACAACCTATGGTATTTTGAAATAACTCTTGACCAAACTAACCACCATATACCATTTTTAATTTACTTGGATCTAGGCAGTTCTCTAACCCCCTCCCTCCTCTGAAAACAAAATACCCTGACTTATTTTAGTAGTTAATGATGTTTATTGTCAATGTTTTAGGCCCTACACCTTTCCCAATTGTTGGTAGCAGCCATCTTATAAAAAAATTAATTAAGAAACACAATGGATTTCACCAAGCAATGAAAGAACTATGTAACCAATACAGCACAAATGTACTGTCTGTAACGCTTGGCAGGACATACTATGTTGTTGTACAAACTGAGGATTTGGCAAATAGTGTTATTTTTAAAGACGAATTTCAAGCCAGGCCTGATACATTCTTCTTAAGACTGAGATCAATGGGAAAGAGAAATGGTAATATAATTTAATTGATAGTATTTTCAAATTCTTTGTTTTATTTGTGAACTATGTCTAAGTAAAATTTGAACCTTATTAATTTCTACTTCCTTGCAACAAAACTTGGTAGATGGCATGTTCTATTAATGAAGAACATGGATTGTAAAAAAATGTAAAATATTGGTACATTAGAAATCAGAGTTTACTCTAGAACAAAATTAACAGTAAATTCAGCTCTTTGTTAAAAATATAAATGAGCCAACTATATATCGTTGATACAAATGCAAAGTATCGAATGTAAAAAGTGGTTTGGTACCTTATAGATGACTCTAAATTATATATTTTAATTAAACTTAATGCACATTCGTTAGTTTGATTTTCTGTAATTGATAATTATTTTTCTTTAATTTTTGAGAGTTTGCCACTACGTACACCAGTCTAACAGCAATCAGTAAAGATTGAAAATTAAAACTGAGTTTTTTCACATTCGATACTTTGCGTTTGTATCGACAATATGAAAAATGTCTTTACATTTTGATCCATACAACAAACTGAAATCCTTTATTTATGCACTCATGTTTTAACAAGTGATGTTGATCTCTTTACCACCCACAAGATGATGGTGTTCACAACCCATTCCTGTATCAAACTCATTTTTTTCAAAAATTTCACTTAGACCCCTTGACTTCTGGGGCCCTCATTTTAAAACCCCTTATTTTTCATTTATATAAATTTATCAACCCTTTGTCCCAATTTACTAAATATAGTTTAAAAATGATTTTACCTTTAAAACATCAGTTCTTTTTTTAAATTCTTCTATTAATGCTTATTTTGTATCTAATGCGGTGTAACCAAATCTCCTTGTTGAGGTATGTGCTTAGTTATACAGCACACGCATGGCAGACGTTTTTGTGATACTGTGTGGTCAAATTTAAATTTCAGATTTAATTTCATATTATTTCTTTCTTTTTTTTATATAACTTCAAAGGAATTACAATGACCGATGGCGAACACTGGGCTGAACAAAGAATGTTTGCCGTAAGGCAGCTCCATGAACTTGGCTTGGGAAGACGCAGAATGAATGATTTGATCCAGCATCAGTTGCAGGTAAAAATGAATTTATTGTGTTACAATTTCGTAATTTTGCTGTAACTCCATTGTCTCAGCATGATTCCATGATATCATTCTTTTTCCACAAAAAGTTTCATTCTTATCCATGATATTTGGAATTTTAGATGCTTATATAAACATTGTGTCCATTTAAGCACCTAAAATCTCATCTGAATTGTGCTAAGAAAATTGATGTTAGCCAACTCTAGGTGCCAATGGTCAAGAAGTTGATGCACCGAAGAGAATCAATTTTTCCCGCAAAAAATTGAGTTTGGAAAATTATATCGACATGATTCTTTCCCTTATTCATTTGTTTTAGAGAGTAGACTAATGAAAAATGCACTAATTAAACAATAATTAATATTTTGTCAAGTAAATTCAAAGATATGCTTACATTTTCAAGTAAACGAGCATTATATATTTTTTAACACCAAAAATAATAGCAGATTTAAAATCGGCTCCCCAAGAAACCCTAATCTTGTAAATATCAAAAACAACAAATAATAATTTTTTCCTGTCCGGAAGAGACTAAAAATGTCTACATTTTTCTACGTGTCCTGGAATTAATGTTATATTAAAAAAAAAGTTTAAATTTGATTTTTATTTTGAGAGCCATTTCTTACAGGTACCATCTGAGATAATACAATTGTAAGGGACGGATTGTAAATAATTGCTTATTATATTTTATTAAATAGCTCAGTGGCTCTAAAAAAACTCAACGCTCTCTGGCTTGATTCATGGTCGTCTCCAAGTATATCACAGAGTGGACCATGAATATCCATTTGGTTCCAAGCGGATTCGTAGCCTCTGCATTCAGTAAAAATGTTTTTGATAGTAAGATATTCGCCACAAGCTCTGCATTCAGGGCTTAATTCTCTTTTAAATAAATATGCATGAGTGAGATTAGTGTGTCCAATTCTAATCCTTGACAGAACCCCCTCATCTCGCCTAGTGAAAGAGATTGTCTCATCTTTATTCGCTTAACAAATTCAAAGAGAATACGGGGCCTTACACAATAGTTATTTATTTGGTTAGTAAAAGGAAGATCTTTTCTTTATGAAGAGCCCAAGGACGTAAAAAAGGGATTATCTTAAGGCGAGATATTTATTTTCAAAACGTTGTGTAAATATTTCGCTTACAAATGTTTAGTCTCTTCCGTACAGGAAAAAATTATTATTTTTTGTTTTTGATGATATTTACTATATTAGGGTTTCTTGAGGTGCTGATTTTAAATCTGCTTGGTATGAAAAAAAAAAATATATAATGCTAGTTTACTTGAAAACATAAGCATATTTTTGAATTTATTTGATGAAATATAAATTATTGTTTAACAATTATATTTGTTCTTTAATCTCCTCTCTAAAACAAAGGAATTGGTGAAAGAATCATGTTGATATCATTTTCCAAACTCGATATATAAAATAAAGCATTTTCAACATATTTTATTTCTCAGCTTCTAAGGCCCATTTGACAAAACACTGCGACAGGTGTCGACTATTTTTCAGAATAGCCAAAAAATAAAAAAATAAACATGAAAATCTTTAACATGACAAAAAAATTAGGCCAAATAGGTGACCCCACCACTTGTTAGTATGTAGTAAATGAATCTAACATAAAATTTGTTGTTATTTCTTAGGAGTTATTTTCTGCCCTTGAACATACAGAAATCAGCAGCCTTAGCTTTAGGAGACTTCTATCAAGATGTGTTTTGAATGTGCTGTGGGAAATCGTGACTGGCGAGAACTTTAAGCACAAGGAGCAACAGCTAAATGAGTTAATATCTTGCATGGAAGAGAGAGCCAAGGCCTTCGACATGAGTGGCGGGCTGCTTTCGTGGTTTCCACTCCTTCGGTATATTTGCCCAGAATATAGTGGATATAACCTTATTGTAAAGATGAATAAGAAATTTGAAAGTATGATGATGGTGAGTTTAATCAATGAAATTCCTGCATATTTTATTTAATGTTAATTCATCTGGCCTGTAGTTAATATTTTAATGAGTATTATTATTATGTATAAGTGTTTTTATAATTAAAAACTAAAATATTTTTGCGTATCTGCGAAATTCTGAATGAAATTTTCTTTTCACTCTCTGTTCTGTAAGGCCATTTGCAAAGGTTCATGAACTGTAAACAATACACCAAAGTTACAAAGTAATTTAAAATGAATTATTTCTATAGAACCTGGTGATACATATACCTACTTTGAATCCTAAACCACATTACTACTGCGCCACTGACAATTTACCAGAGAATAATTAAAATAACTTTACATGGAGGGGGTGGGAAAAAATACTGCCTAATTTTTAATAGCTGTTTGTTAGGGGGCTCTAACAATGCTTCTATTTGATTGTTAAGAAACCATGAAACTTCCATAAGCCCAATGAAAGGTTATTTTCACTCTCTTTCCTGTGGAGTTTAGAAATGAGATTTTGATTTCAATTATTCTCTGGTTAAATATTTTGGCACCCCATTTGTAAAGGTGCTTTGCCTATTAGAAGAGAAAAAGCATTACAAATGAATAACATGTGTCTTTCAGAGTATCAATTTTCTATCTGACCCCAGCCACTAGACACATCCATATAAAATAAAATGCTCAAATTTTCTTTATACACCTGACAACGTTACATAAGCTTTGTATGAAAAAACAAAAACCAAAATCATTTTACCATCATTAGAAAAGTTTTAGGAACATTTTAGACAGATTAATGTATGTAAAATTATAATACTCTTAGTACAGTATTTAGTTTAATACAGAACAGCACAGCACAGTTTAGTTTAATATAAATTAATTACAATGTACAAGTTATATTTAAAATTTCATAACTAGGCAGAAATAAACGATCATAAAAGGACTTACGATAAAGATGTCACAAGAGATTACATTGATGCTTTCTTCCATGAAATGAATAAGAATCTCGAAAAGACTGATGGCACTCATTCCTCATTTACAAGTAAGACTTTGTTTAAAATAAATTATTCTATTTGTGTTATTTTGATCCCATATTTATTTGTTCTTGTCATATTTAAGTTGATCAGCTGATAATGGTTTGCCTTGACTTATTTATTGCTGGATCTCAGACATCAAGCTCTACGCTCGATTTTTTATTTTATTTCATGGTTCATAATCCCAATATCCAGGAAAAGGTACAAAAAGAATTGGATGGTATTCTTCAGCCTGGAGACATTCCAAGTATTAGCGATAGGCTAAAGTAAGTTAACTATATAATATAATAATTAATACATTTATTATTTAAGATAATAGCAGGAGAGTTATTAGATATTGTATGTGCAATTTGTTCAAGGTAAAATAGCTATAAAGTCCTGTTATGGCGGGTAGTGGCCCAGGGTAAGCCATTCCTACTCCAACCATGATACCATAGGCTGTTACAACTAATCCCTAAAAACCAGGAAATAGAGACAAGGAAAAAAAGAAAAGAATGGTTTGCTAAATAAGGTTTAATAAGTTTGCCTTAAATAATCGTAAATCATATGAGACATATCATAGTAAACATGTTAATAATAATTAAATAAAACTTCTAATTTATTTTCTGATACATAAATCATAATAAGACCCGTGCTTAGGAGACTAATTTAGTTAAATTTTAAAAATGCCAATAAAGGATATAATTATATTTTAAATTAATTTACAAAATTTTATTGATTAAATAATAAAATGAAATTTTTACTATGAACATAGGAAAAAAAGAAAGGAAAAAAAAATAAGTGTCTCAGGCTGGGATAGAACCGAGCCCATTTAGATCGAAGCTCCGTGACATAGTCCTTGAGCCATGGAGGCGGTAGCTGATGAGCTGCAAATCTGAGAGCTACGCCACCAATTCTACGTGTCCAGCCGTAAAAGCGTAACGGACAAGGCAGTAGCTTCACAAATATATTTTCTCAGAATAACAATAAAATGTTAGTGTCACAATAGAAACAAACTCACGAACAGCGAGCACAGACGCAGGGTGGATGAGTACCAGGTACTAGCTTCTATGTTCAGCTGCTGCCTCTCCTACTGCCGCAAATGTGCGGAGGCTGTGGGATGTTCATTTTAGGTGACTCTTAACACACAAAAGAAAAGGTGGACCGTAGAACAGCACGCGTAGACCATGCTCGACGCCAGCAGCCAGCCTGTCTGAACCGACCGGCCGAGAGAACCCGAGGGCGCCCGAACCCAGCCGAGAGACACTTAAAGAAAACTTACAACTAACTTACGTGCTAGTATACATAAATATTTACAACCATGGACCATGTTGGCCACAACATTCCGCCCACCTAAAATTTTGAAATTTTACAGTATTAAGGAGTCGTGATCGGCGACAGAGGGACTAGCTTGGCGACAGGCCGTTTGTAGTAGCCTGAAGATGTTCTTATAGTCACAACTCGCACTATACCGTCGTTTCCTGGGTGTACTGCGGTAACACGAGCCAGGGGCCAGTTGAGGCGCATTTGGATCTTTGATTATCACCAGATCTCCTACATCCAGGTTCTTCTGGTTTGATATCCATTTTCTTCTTTGCTGAAGTTGGTGCAGGTATTCTGATCTCCAGCGTGACCAAAAATGTTGTGATCGTTGTTTGATGAGGTCCCATCTTCTTAATGGGCTGATTTTGACGTCTGCAACGCTTTCTTCTGGAGCTGAAATCAGGGGCTTTCCAATGAGAAAGTGTCCTGGAGTTAAACATTCTATGTTATCTGGGTCTGCACTAAGAGGTGAAATAGGCCTAGAGTTTAGCACTGCCTCAACGTTGCAGAAGAGTGTAGTCAGTTCTTCAAATGTCAGTGGAATATCGCCTGCTATCCTGTTGAGAAGGGTCTTGGCCGATTTAACCAAAGTGAGGAGATGAAGGGGGCTGGAAAGTCCATTTAATCTCTTTGCAGGTGGCATGATTCTGTATTTCTGTTTGGGCCAGCTGAGAGTTCTGCCAAAGAGCGAGTTCTTTCAGTTTATTGGCTGCTCCTATGAAGTTGGTACCGCAGTCGGAAATCATATGTTCTGGCTTGCCACGGCGTGCGACAAACCGATCAAAAGCAGCCAAGAAGGCTTCAGTGGTGCACCTCGAGATCACTTCCAAATGCACGGCCTTTGTAGACATACAAATGAAAAGTCCAAGATACGCTTTGCTCAGTGAGGCCTTGCGCCGAGTGGATTCCCTAATATAGAACGGCCCACCAAAGTCCACACCAACGTGATTGAACACCTTACCTTCTTCGAGCCGAAAAGCTGGAAGATTGCCCATCAGTGGAGCTTGGGGAACCTTCTTCTCCTTATAGCATTTCAAACAACTAAAAACGCGTCTGCGGATTAGTTGCCTCCCTGACACGATCCAATACCTGGATTGCAACATAGCTTGTAGAGCAGTAGGCCCAGCATGTAAATAGCATTTGTGATAATGATCAACAAGAAGTGCTGCGAAATGGCTCTTTCCGGAAAGTATAATTGGATGCTTGGCATCAAATGGCAAGGAGGAATTTCGGAGTCTACCGCCCACCCTGACAATACCATCATCATCCAAAAACGCATTTAAGGCACGTAGAGCTTTCTCATCTACCTTGTGGTGGGATTGAGTGACCTTAATGCAGCTCTTGGTCGAAGCTTTGATTTCGGGCAGAGTAATAGCACCATGAAGAGAATGCTGGCGTTTACATCTCTTGATGAATCGTAGTGCATATGCGACGCTGCGAAGCAGCCTAGAGTATTGTGAAAAATGTTCCATCCATTGAACGATACTTGGTATCTCAGGCGCAACGGTTACAAGAACTGCTCGTTTCATTTCTGGGACCGTGTCAAGTTTACGGAATGCTTGAGGCCATTGGTCAAATGGCAATTTACACCAATGCGGTCCCGCCCACCATAACGAATGGTTAGGAAGTTCTGAAGGCAGAAGTCCTCTTGAGCTAAAATCAGCTGGGTTTTCTTCTGACCTTACATGGTGCCACTGGGATCGTGTGGTAAGGTCCAAAATCTGCACCACACGATGCGACACAAATGCGTTTAAGTTTTGGGGAGGTGTGGACAACCAACTCAAGACGATCTCGGAATCTGTGTAAAGCATAACCGCTGAGATATTGAGGGTAGAATACAATTCAAGGCAAGAATTGTAAAGGCGGCTAAGGAGTAATGCTCCGGAAAGTTCAAGTCTTGGTATGGTCATGGGTTTTATAGGCGCCAATTTAGTTTTTGCTCTGAGAAGATGTACATGGCAATTGGTGCTTGTTCGCACGACAAGATATAATATTGCCGAGTAACCTCTTTGAGAGGCATCGCTGAAACCTAGAAGCATGGTTGAAATGGTGTCTTCGTGTGTAATTTGGTGCGGTATCACAATTTCAGAAAGTGCCCAGAGCTGAGACAAGAACCTACGCCATTTCTCACAAATGTGCGGTGGCCCTACTTCATCCCATGAGCAATGCGAGACCCACATGTCTTGTAATAGTGTTTTGGCATAAAATACTACGGGAGACAGAAATCCCAGAGGATCATATATACGAGCTATGGCAGAAAGAATTGCTCTTTTAGAAGGAATAAATGGAGGAGGGGTAATTTCATAAGTAAAGCAATCTTTAATCGGAATCCACTGCATTCCTAGAAGTTTGATTCTCGGCTCTTCCTCAGAGGCCAAACTGACGGCCTTCATTTGGCATTGCGACTCTTTGACATTCCGTAACAGCTTCTGGCTGTTACTGGCCCACTTGCTCAGGTCAAAGCAACCTTTTCCAAGCAGTTCTATAAGCTCGGCTTGGAGGGCAATAGCTTCTTTTTCTGAGGATGCACCTGTTACTACATCATCGACATAAATATCATTAAGTAATGCCTTGGAAGCGAGAGGATATGACTCTCCTTCATCCTTTACCAGCTGTCGAATTGTCCTTTGGGCAAGGTATGGTGCACAAGCTTCTCCATATGTAACGGTGCATAATTCGTACTCCTGAACTGCATCCGAGGTATCGAAACGCCATAAGATGTGCTGATACTTTCTATCCGGACCATGTAGCAATATTTGGCGATACATTTTTGCAATGTCCGCGGTGAAGACTATGCAATGGATTCTAAAATTGGTAAGAATGTCACGAATGTCCAACTGAAGCTTGGGACCAACAAATAAATTATCATTTAGGGATCCGGTAGAGGATTTACAAGAAGCGTCGAAAACTACACAAAGTTTAATCTGATCTTGTTGATGTTTGACAACTGCGTGATGTGGTAACATGAAAGCTGTCGTACCAAAGGGAACTTGTTTCATATGTCCCAAATCAAGATATTCTCTCATGAAAAGGGTGTAGTCCTCTTTGAGCTTCGGTTCCTTAGATAGTTTGGTTTCTAAGCTGGTCAATCTCTTGAGGGCTTGGGTGCGAGTGTTTCCTAGAGACTGAATCGTATTCTTCACTGGTAGAGACACGACGTACCTTCCTGATTCTAAACGATAGTGAGTATCAATAAAGTGGTTTTCACAATGCTTGTCTTCTTCGGAAGGTGTATTGATGAGTGCTACTTCTTCAACTTCCCAAAACTTATGCATAATATCCTTTATGGAACTACGCCCGTGAACTAGGAAACTTGATCCCTCAGGTGCCTTTTCCTGGATATGCAGAGGCCCTGCAACAATGAATCCAAAAATGGTTGGAAGAAGCCTGGGCATTTCCTGAGTAATCATTATCGGGGACCCAGTTATAATGTCTAAGAAAAGGTCTCCTCCTAGTAAGAACTCAACTGGACCTGGTTTCCAGTACTCTGGATCAGCTAAGGCAAAGCCCTTATAATGAGATTGCATTGACGACGAAAGAGAAGATTTAGGTAGATCACTCGTAATTTTGGGGACAACTATTACTTGAGTAGAAAGCTCCTTTGCCATAAACGAGGGGATAGACGATCTAATAGTACATCTGAGTTTCCCGAGGGTTTGAGGGAGATGTACTTGACCTATACCGGAGATGCTATGATTCGATGGTTCAACCATGAGTCCAAGCCTTTGTGCGCAATTTATCGTCATGAACGAAAACTGGCTTCCACTGTCTGTCACCATCCTGGTTAGTTGATATTCATCTTCGGAATCTCTTATCTGGACGACTGCAGTTCCTAGAAGGACTTCTCCTTCTACTGAGAGGCTTCCTAGGGACACTCCTTTGTCCTGCTTATTCTGCACTGGCTGAGACTGAGCGCCTTGCGTTGGAGATCTTATAGCACCTTGAACCTGGTTCTGATGTTGCCATGAATGATGGTTATGGTTACAGACGCTACATCGCCTGAGGGAAGTGCAAGAATGGGTAGAATGTTTACTGGAACGGCAATTGAAACAACCCTGCCAATCTTTCAAAAGATCAAGTTTTGAACTGGCAGAAGCATCCTTGAAGTTTTTGCATTGGTATAGAGTATGGAATGACTTGCACACAGGACAGCGATCAGCAGACATCATCTTGTTTGGTGGTTTGTTCATTGGACGGTGTTGATGATCGATAGCCGTCTTCTCGTGGTTTCCGTTTCCAGCGAAAAGAGTGTTCTTGGAACTCGCGTTGAAACGGGGAGATGAGATGAATCGGTTAGAAGTCTTATTAGTATTTGATGGAGACTCAGAATCACAAAAGTGGATATCCATTGATTTCCACTCAGTTTTAATAAAGTCTACTAAATTCTTATAAGAGGGAAATTCCACATTTGCATGTTGTTTTTCGAATTGCGTCTTAGTAGTAGGATCCAGACACGATAGTACTAGATACGAAAGGATAAAGTCACCAGGGTTGGGAATATTCAGCTGTTTAAAAGAGTCAATAGCCTCGATGACACAAGTAAGTATCTTACTAAGGGAGCTAGGTGTGGGCTTTCCAGTAAGTGGTTTGAAATCTATCACTTCCTTTAAATATGTGTGACCTAGCTTGCAGTTATTATTATAATGCCCTGACAATGACGTCCATGCTTGTTGGTAGTTAGCCTCAGTAAGACTGATATTTGCAATTAGAGAACGAGCAGGACCACTAAGACATGATAGCAGAAAGAGGAACTTTTCCATGTCTGAAAGGGATGCTTCATTGTGAATTAATGAAAGGTAGGTGTCGCGGAATAAGGGCCATTCCGGAGGATTACCTCCAAAATGTGGAAGACTGATTTGTGGCAAGCGAGCTCGAACAGTTCGGCTCTCATTGAGTACCGATGCTTCGGCAACTCGTGAAGTTCCTACAGCACCTGCAACTGGAGTGGGATTCATGTATTGTTCATATATCGCACAGGCTTCATAATAATGTCGTCTTGCTGTCTGCTTGAGGGCAGCATCTAGCCCTTCCAGGGTTCCCCCGGATTGATGTAAAATTTCAAGGAATTCCTCCCACAGGCTGCAAAAGGAAGTGTAAATTGGTTTCAAGTCCGTGTACATTCCCTTGAATAAAAATAATTTAGATGCATCAGTCTTAACGCTCCGACCTTGCTCTAAAATAGATTTAATTTCTTGTGCGAAATTATTAAGTTTTTCCCTAGTTTTGCCTAATTTTATTTTAAGTTGTTCTGCCTCCATATTGATATAAGTATAATGTCAAACCTAAAGTGGGACAAGGAGCAATAAACTTAATGAATTAAAGGCGAAGTAGGCGGAATGCTGCAAGAAAATATATACAAAGAATAAACAGAGTTAAAAAATAAATATTCAAAATAATTTAAATAATGAAATATGAATTATTTATAGGCAAAATTAAATTAAACCATTATCCGGCACACGGAGGACCAACATGTTATGGCGGGTAGTGGCCCAGGGTAAGCCATTCCTACTCCAACCATGATACCATAGGCTGTTACAACTAATCCCTGAAAACCAGGAAATAGAGACAAGGAAAAAAAGAAAAGAATGGTTTGCTAAATAAGGTTTAATAAGTTTGCCTTAAATAATCGTAAATCATATGAGACATATCATAGTAAACATGTTAATAATAATTAAATAAAACTTCTAATTTATTTTCTGATACATAAATCATAATAAGACCCGTGCTTAGGAGACTAATTTAGTTAAATTTTAAAAATGCCAATAAAGGATATAATTATATTTTAAATTAATTTACAAAATTTTATTGATTAAATAATAAAATGAAATTTTTACTATGAACATAGGAAAAAAAAATAAGTGTCTCAGGCTGGGATCGAACCGAGCCCGTTTAGATCGAAGCTCCGTGACATAGTCCTTGAGCCATGGAGGCGGTAGCTGATGAGCTGCAAATCTGAGAGCTACGCCACCAATTCTACGTGTCCAGCCGTAAAAGCGTAACGGACAAGGCAGTAGCTTCACAAATATATTTTCTCACAATAACAATAAAATGTTAGTGTCACAATAGAAACAAACTCACGAACAGCGAGCACAGACGCAGGGTGGATGAGTACCAGGTACTAGCTTCTATGTTCAGCTGCTGCCTCTCCTACTGCCGCAAATGTGCGGAGGCTGTGGGATGTTCATTTTAGGTGACTCTTAACACACAAAAGAAAAGGTGGACCGTAGAACAGCACGCGTAGACCATGCTCGACGCCAGCAGCCAGCCTGTCTGAACCGACCGGCCGAGAGAACCCGAGGGCGCCCGAACCCAGCCGAAAGACACTTAAAGAAAACTTACAACTAACTTACGTGCTAGTATACATAAATATTTACAACCATGGACCATATTGGCCACAACAAGTCCCAAGTGTTGTAACCTTAACACTTTCAGGACTGATGGCTTTGAAAAAAATTCCCACCTGGGCCCGTCTTCCTTTTGTATACTTATTTCAGCAAACATATAAAAAAATAAGTAAAGAAACTTTTGAAATGATGTACTTTTACTGGATCAATTACAATTTAGTTAAGTGTCAAATACGCCACGACAGCTGGCATGCTAAAGGAATTGTTTGGATGGATTCAGTATAAGCCTCAAAATAAGCCAGTGATGACAGTCTCCACTAAAAGGCATGAAAACAGTATATTTACTGGTGGATCTAACTCTATATATTATAATTATTATTATTTTCAAAGCTCATGTTTTAAATTAAACATTAATTGGTCAACAATTTTTTTTTATTTAACCCTAGACCGGGCGCTGGTTGACTTTGGACACCACCTGATAGTTAAAAAGAATTATGCTTGCGCTGACTTGCCTAAGCCTTTTCCCTTGCTTAGTACCTTTCTATGAACTTCTCTCTACCCTCTCAGTCTAGACTAGGTGTTTGTGCGAGTGACAGGTGGCCAGTTATTGCGAGCCTATTCCTGAAAATCACGCCTGGTGACTAGAGGCAACCACACGCACTGATATGCAAGTAATTCCACTCTACTGTCTTGCCTTTCTTTTCGGTTATTTTTTTAGCTTAATGTCACTTTTTCTTCCGATTTAGGGCCAACATTGTTAGACTAAAAGGTGTCCCAAGGATTTTGCAAGAGTTATCATATGAAGAGAGAGAATGAAAGGTGATTGGAGAATTAGAGTCAGATTTTTCTGACGCGAAAGATGAAGCTATAAATTATTCTGATCATGACTACAATAATTATTTGAAATGTAAAATTGGAAGCCTAAACGAATGTAATGAAGAGCCTGAAAGTAAAAAAGTTTGTGTAAAAAAAGGAAGATGCCTTCAATGGGGCTGGAAGGGATAAATTTACGTCGGTTTATAAAAATTTTATTTGTGAAGAACAGTCAAAGACAATAATTAAATGCATTTCTTGTGAAGGTGAAGCTATAAATGATATGGAAGAAGATTAAATACTAAAGAGGAATGAATATTTTTTGATATTTGTTTTATCAATATATTTAATTTTTTCTTAAATATTTAAACTTATTTATAGTATTATTTCTTCATTTATTTGTAAACAAATAATAATAATGTAATATAAACAATTAACTTAACTTATTTATCCGCATCTACTTAACTTTGAGCAAATAAATGCAGTGTTGTCCAAAGTCAACCATGCGCCCAGTAGTGTAAAGACTCTTGGCGTGCCCGGTCTAGGGTTAATAGCAATTGTAGGGTCCCTGTGGTCTAGTGGCTGCCTTGGATTCCCATACGGAAGATGGGGGTTCGAGTCCCGCCTGCAGCAGGGATTTTTCTCATTTCAGAGCCTGTTGAGAAAATTCCCTGCCGCACCATGGATGTTTAGGAAGGGTGGTAACCAGTAGATAGCCCGACGCTAATAGCCTAGACGCTGGCGAACTGTAAAAGAAAAGAAAAAATAACAGTTGTAACTAATCAAGTATATTGTTTATTGAAGATGCCCGTACACAGAAGGAGTAATGAATGAAGTTCAAAGAATTTCATGTGTTGTACCATTAATTGGCCCTAGAAGAGTGATACGTGATACATACATTGATGGTTATTTTATCCCAAAGGTATGATTTCATTTTTTTATAAACCAACTCATTTTTGTGATTTTGTTAACAATTTTTATGAATTTTGTTTAAATCAAGTATTTTACTAATGTACTGGTATCAATTAACCCTCAGTGGTCCTTTGCCGACTGGCAAAAACAAGCTGTGAATATAGTCTTATCAATTTATTCATTGCCTGACAAGCTACGACCGGCAAGCATATTTAACAATAGAGGTCCTATGCTGGTATACCACTGGCATCAAATTTCTGTCCCTCTTAGTCTTTTGCCTTGTGCTTCTAGGTATATTTTGAATATGGCTCACTATTCTAGACAATAGGCTGATCATTTTAATTTGAAGAAGGAAGGAACGATCCCAAAAAGAGATTGGCGCTATTTGAATAACAGATTCTAAAATTGGCTTCTAGTTGTTTGTGCTAGTCATTACAGCGATTTCAGCTGTAGTTTTCCCCCAGCTTTCTTATTCTTTGGCTTTTTTGTTTCACAGATATTTAATTAGTGAGTTATGAAATGGAAGGCAAAGAGATTTTCAAGATTTTGCAAAAATTGCACGAAAAAGAATCCAGTTCATTACATTGGGGAATGTTTTGAGAAATACCATTCACTCAAAAAGTGTCGATCGCTTCTCCATATTTGTATAAATTACTTTTTCTTTGTCTTATTAAAAGGAAAAATTCTGAGGTTGATTTATTTAACAGTCTTGTAAAAATCTTCACCGCAAACCTTCCTTAGGACCATTTTCATAAACACTAGAAGAAAAACAAATTCAATTATTTTAAATTTCCAATAAAATACCCCCTTATTTTTTATTTTATAATGTATTTTTTTTTAAATACAAATTAAAGCTAATTTTACCTTCAAATAAGCTGCTCATTTTCATACTCCCTGTTTTAGAAGGGTTTGTCATCTTAGCAATTTTTCATCATTCACAGCTACTAACCTTAAAATTATTTACATAATAGCTATTTTACATGTTCTATAATTTAAATAAAAAACCTTACATTTTTTTGCTCTTAGGCCAAAATACAGTCCATGCGCACACTATTCCACCATTTTATTTATTATATTTAAAATAAAGAATACCTTATCAGAATTTAAAGATAAAGAAATTTTGAAAGAAAATAGGCATTTTTCTTATTTTTATGACCACCAAAACAAAATGTGTGATTCCGTAGAATACTGTTTGACCCTCCAGGGCTTGAGATAAACAAAAGGACTCACACTAATGGCAGGGGTTGTTTATGACGGTCCCAGCTCGACATAGGACCGTATGGACAATTCGAGGATGAGACCACTTAGGGTTAAAGCATTGTTTACATCCAGGTGATCTTGTATACCAAAGGGTATAGAAGATGGATACATTTCTCAGATCGTGAACTTGAATCCTGGCTGAAATCTTGGGTTTCAGGATTTCACCCAGGATTTTGTCAATTAAAACAGAAAAAGAGTTCCAAGATTTATCTTTCCTTTATTTGAAGTTGATATTTATCGGAACTGTCACATCTTCAGCACTCGGTGAGCTGGTTGACATATAAAGGCTAAATCATAGTCGTGTACTGAAGGTGAGACAGTAATCTCAAGAAATCTCTATTTTGAAAGTAAATATTGCACATTTGTGTCTCTTTGGTTGCTTTCATTTATTACTTGTCTCATGCCATAACTAAATAATAATGATAAATAAGTGAACACTGTCAAAATAATTTGTTACTATTACTGCACATTAACAATGATCTAATTGTTAATAATAGGGTGCAACGCTTTTTTTGAATATTTCTCAATGCAATATGGATCCTGAAAAATGGGAAAATCCTGAAGCATTGCAGCCCGAGAGGCATATAGGAGAAGATGGGAAAATATCAACTGAACAAAGGCTATTTACTTTTGGAAAAGGTAAGCTTAAGTACAAAGTTAATCTTATTTATTTATTTTATCAATGTAAAAAAAAGTTTGTGTATAATAAGTTTGTATTGTTCCAATTAAAATTGTTTGATTGATTCTGTCTCTATAATAAGAGCATTGAATTTTTCATGAAAACCTAACTAGTAAAATAGTAATGGATAAAAATAAACCGGCTTTTGAATGGTTTCATCCACATAGCACGATTTTCCAACCGTTTTCAAGATATTCAAAATAGACTAAGACCCCAAAACTGTTAATGCATGTTAATCAAATATTTTTTTCCTAAGACTTCCTTAACTCCAAACATAACCAAAACTCCTTTGTTCAGATGAATGTGAAACGTCTGGAACAATTTTTAACTGCTTAATTGTTTCTGAATAACTAAATGAAAAATTAATTAGAAAACCTAGTTGTATTCTGCCTTAAAAAAGTGTACCTGCAAGCCTATTAACTCAAAAATGTAGCGCTACGATTTTTTTCATGCAGATTTCGCCCATAAAACCCTGTTCCGGTAGACGGATTTTGCTGGCTAATTAACTTGACCTTTCAAATTAGATTAAGTAATTTTGGATTAAATTTGATCGAAATCAGACCATTTTTGGGGCTGCTAGAGAGTCTCCAAGACTTTTTAAATACTTTGTCAAAATTGGACTCAGTCCTCAGTATAAGAATATATTATATATATATATATATATATATATATATATATATATATATATATATATATATATAAGGAAAGAAAGTTGAACCAACATAGTTTTTGTGATCTATAGGTTCTGAAATATGAAATTTCGTAGTCACAAGCGGGTTTCCTTCCTGTGGACGGAGGGGGAAAGCGTGCTAAAAAAAATCATGTTTATAAGTCTTGACATGCACATTAAGGATTTATTTATAACCACATTAACTCATAATGAGTAGAGTTATAATATCAGAAAATAAAAGCCAACAATTAACATAAATTCTATTTTTAGGTAAAAGAAAGTGCCCAGGGGAAGCATTAGCAAGGAATTTTACTTTTATATTTTTTGCTGGCGTTTTACACAAATATAAATTGCAGCTTCAAGACGACAAAGCAACTACACCATCCAAAATTGTGTCTGGAATAACTCAAACACCATCTGAATATTTTATAAAGTTAACTAAAAGATTTAGCCATTAACTTCCTTGACAAAAAACCAGAAGGGAAACTTATAATTGCATTTAAGCATTATAAAATTGCAGGCACATATTTTTGTGTTTGTGTATCGTTTATAAATATATAAGTATGTATATATTCTAACACAAATATGAAACTTTGAGTAAAGTGAACAAAAAAATAATATGTAATTAAATTTTGTGATAATTCCCAATGGTTTCGTAGCTTTATTACATGTGCAGAACTTCTGTAACATACTTTATAAATAAATTAGACTATTCCAACAAAAAGCTCTTGATTATTTAAAAAATAAATAAATAGAAGTGATCCTATCATAAGATACTAACACTTTGATGACAAATCAGTTCTTGATGAGGCAGTATTTTAGTTTAGAATAAAAACATTTTAATTTATTTTAGAGAAGTGTCCCTGAAGACATGCAATAAAAGCTTGTAACATATTTGGCATTATGTTTCAAGAAATAAAGTAGTTGAACTGTAGGTTTAATTTATTTATTACCAAAAGCAGGCAAATAAAAAATAAAATAAAACAAATAGATGTGAAGTTGATGTTACAAATAAATTTACACCTTACTTTATATATAAATATATGTACATTTTTATAATTTTATGATGCCTTATTGTGTCAACTCCTTTTTTATTAGCACTTTCCTCCGAAGGAAAGTAGCTATTGAGGTTGCACTCATGAAGGAATTTTTGAAAACTTTCTTTGAATCTTTATCGATCCTACCTAGTAAACACCGAAAATGACACCCGTTCTAATTTATATATATCTATATATGCATATATATATATATATATATATATATATATATATATATATATATATATATATATATATATATAGTTATATATGTGTCCATTAACATGATACAGGCCAAAGTTTTTGTTTTTTCGCCACGAAACTTGGAATGTAGTATTCTACCATCAAACGATTGAACGAGTTCCTTAACCAACAAAATGGGTCCATCTGGAGGGGGGGTTTACTCCGGAGCCAAAGTAGTTATTTCCCAATACCAGTCATAATTTTTGATATATTTCAATGAAACTCGGTATTCATTGCGGTCAACTGAAGAGAAAAATTTGTTATAAAAATAAACTAAATCGGTTGACTAGAAGGGAGGGTTTACTCCAGACAGAAATTACTAATTTTCTTATACCGGTTGTAATTCCTGTTGTATTGTTACGAAACTCTTTATACATCCTGGCTATTTAATAAGAAAGAAGTGTAGTAAAAATGAACTAAATCGGTCTATTGGAAGGGGGGGGGGGTGTTACTTTGTATTATGTTTGAATTGAATTCTTCTGTCAAACGTAGGTTTGCAAAACTCATCAAGATCAATAGATCGAAATGTGAAGCTATGTGTATTTATTACGTAGTGTAGTACCCCGCATACACAAAACTCTGGAAGGAAATTAATTACAAAATTAATATTTGAAACAGCTGCTCATAAAAAATGCAAAAGAGTAGAACAATTTATGTTTTTATTTTATTTATCTATATAGGTTATTTTAAGCAAATTATTCAGGAATGCACTCGACACTATCCAATTCTGAGGAAAGTGCTTAGTTATGCAGCTCTTGCGTGACGGACTTATTTATTTATTTCTGTCAGCTAAATATTTTTATTTACTGAATATAATTATTAATGATTTTTATTTATATCTACATTGAAACTAATTTAATTCCCTTGTGCTTAGCATTCCACTTGTTCCAGGTGTTTCTCCAAGAGAAACATTTTGGGATACTTTGTCAGAACCCTCATCTTCATCCAAAGAAAACTCTGCTTCACTTTCGCTCATACCCATCAAAAAAAGTTTTAACAATTCTTGTTCAGAATACATTTTCTTAGAAACATTTACTCACACAATTGTTCACTTGAAAAGCTCAAAATATACTGGAGAAATATGCAAAGTAAATTCCAGGTAAAGAAAAAGAGCTGTTTTCAGCAATAAAAAAAAGGGATGACGCAGGTATATGTACAGCTCAGCCGTTTATCTGTGTTGGGAACCCTTCGCTACTATCTTCTTAGAAAACCTAAAGTTGGGCAGACTGAAGGCATTGTTTGCTCTTGTCCGCCCTGGTCAGGACCCTGATGTTTTTAGGAAAACATCCTCCTGCCTTGCAACACAACCAACGGCCCGTGCGCACATACAAACAGCCGAGCTGTACAGGTAGGCTGAGTAGTCGGAAGCTAAAGTGACGAAAGTGAAGTCCTATGCCCCCTATCAGCTTCGAAGAACACTGCAGCTTCTATAAACAGCATACAGATGGCAATTGTAGAAGAACTGATATATCAGTCCGTAGCAGCGGAAGAAGACTAGGGTTATTTTTGCACTGTCTCTGTGTTGTGTTTAATAACTTTATTTAGAACAGCTGGTTGCTAGATACTACTCTCGTACTCCCTATATATATTTTCTTCAATTGATTCCTACTACATCAAAATAAATACATAATCAGTTTTTATAGAGATGCATCAATCTAACTTATAGTGAAACTAAACTTCACTGCAATGACTCATAAGGAATTCCAAACCTCTAATCACAAAGTAGAACGGAAAACATTTCTTTTTAATAAAAGGTAGTATGTGGAGCTTATCAAGGAACTATAGATAGCCTGTTCAGTAAGATGGAAATGTTCAATTCCACACACAAAAAATTCGATTGTACCACCATTTGTAAATTCCCAATTAAATGAACAACACACTAAGTGAAACTCTATAAAAACTGATTATGTCTCGTTTAGGACGAGGGAAGGCTTTGAGACCCCAGGCAAAGGAGATAGTTTTTAATATGTATTAATACTTAGCCAGAGCTAAGGCTGAAAACAATTTAAGCTACAATGTTGCCTGTTCAAACTGATGGTTTAGTAGGAGGGAAAAGGACATGGCCATTATTCCAAATGCAGTAAAATTGGCGGTACAACTTCCCCTCTGTTATAACCTTATCACTATGAGTTTTAAAATGTTTTTAGCTTTAGCTAAGTATTGATAAATATATAAACACTATCTCACTTTGGGTCTTCCCGTGGTCTAGAGGCTAACGCTTTAGATTCTCATGCATTCCCACCCAGAGTCCTACCGGCGGCAGGAATTTTCTCATCTCACGGCTCATTGAGAAAATTCCTCCCTGTACCATGGATGCCTGCGCCAATGGCCCAGATATCTATGCGCAGTAAAAAAAAAAAAAAATTTACTTGCCTGATTTCTCTCAAAGACTTCACTAGTGGGTCAATTCCATATCAAATCAACCAATGGATGTTCCTGACATGTTTTATTTAATTTATAACAATACAATTTCCATTTGCACATATATCTGGGAGTACAAAACTATTTTTTTTACAATTTTATAATTAGTAATTCAGTTGTTAGCAACCATTTTGTTTGTGAAGTTCAGTCATTTGTTGCGATTTCAGATGTTAGCAATAAGTTAAATATCTTCTTTATTTATAAAGCTATCAACTTGAACTGAAAACCATTATATTCTACATGAAATTATCTATTCCTTAATTAAAAAAAAAAATCCTTGAAAACATAATTTTGCTCCATTTTTTTTTTACGATTTTTAAGTTAATTTTAGGCTCTTTCCTGGAAACCTAGAAAAGTTTTGATAATAACCTTATTTGTAGATAATTTCATGTAGAATATAATGGTTTTCAGTTCAAGTTGATAGCTCTATAAATAAAGAAGATATTTAACTTATTGCTAACATCTGAAAACTCAACAAATGACCGAACTTCACAAACAAAATGGTTGTTAACAACTGAATTACTAATTATAAAATTGTAAAAAAAAATAGTTTTGTACTCCCAGATATATGTACAAATAGAAATTGTATTGTTATAAATTAAATAAAACATGACAGCAACAATTTTATTTATTTTTGGTTGATTTCAAATGGATTGGCACTAGTGTTAAAAGAGACATAGTCAGTGTTTATAGAGTTCCACCTTTCGTTTTGTTCCTTGAAATGGGATTGGCAAACAGCGGAACGATTGGGAATATTTCCTTCAGGATTTCACACAAACTTTGTTATCTATCTGGACAGGGTATAAAGACATAAGTACGCATAATGACATCTCACTTATGCTAGGATTTATTTTCTAGTAAAAGAATATAATGACTTATGAAGGAATATAAAAAGAAAGAACAAGGGAAGCATTTAGGTATATATTTTTTTAAAATATAATGTATTTATTATTAAACATATAATTACAAACTGTGCATATAAAAATTAAAATGAAAATCAACCAGACAACAACCAAACTATTTTTTTATTGTTTTTTTTAATGTTTTTTATTTTTTTTAAATTATTTTCAGTTATTACTAACATTCGAGCAGTCTCTATTACATTTATTATTAATGTTCAATGATTCTATCTAAAATTATCAGGAACAAATAAATATTCGAAGCATGATTTCTTTAACTATATCTCATGTTACTAAGAAAACTCAGTTCTAATTTTCAATGTAATTTTAAGTACGGTTATAATAATCCTAACATTTTTAATCCATGCATTCAACCTCTTTTACTCTCAAAAGAAATTAAATAAGTCAAAGAAAATTAAGGAATCTCCCCTCCTTCCTTGTGAAAAGGTAAGGTAAAACATTTCTAACAAAGAAAATGTTTTTCATTTCCTTATTTATATTAGTATAATTTTGTACTATTTTTATAAAAGTATTTTAGTGAATAGAATCTTAAAACGAATTATGAAATGGAGCTTTAAAAGCTTTATACAAAATGTATTTTAACCAACTCAATGAATGAATAGTATTAAATACGTATATATAGTTCCGGGAAAGACGTTTTAGACTTGTTTAACCGCCCCCGGGGATCACTTCTTCCCTGGGGGCACGAGGGCTTTGCCCATGTCCTTTCCTCTAAGTTTCATACCTGCAAATAAAAAAATATTCAATTAATTATAGAAGGATCATCAAATATACGAGAGAGGCCAGGGTCATGAGAGATATGATCAAATAAATCTCTAAATATCAATTAAAAAATCTGTAAATTTCAACATGTTTTCGTTCTTTCCATACAGTTACTTAGGGCCAGATAACAGTTTTTAAATGTGAGGCATTGCGAATAAGAAGGGCGAACTCAACATCTGGTCAAAAACCATTTTTCCCTGCCATCTGAATCTAGATGCTTCAGAGAATCTACAGGTATATTTTTCTTGTTGAGTTTGCTCTTCTTTGCCTCTTAAAATACACATAGAATGAAGAAAACATTCCTGGCTGGACTCTGACATAGGAAGCCGGATGCGAAAGGCGAACATAACACTCTATTAATAGTCTGTTGTATAATGATATAAATAAAATGTTTTTTTAAAAAGTGGAGTTTACACGAATTCCTGGTCAATTATTATATAATACGAACAACGAGACATCCAACAAAGAAAAAATGTTTTTAATATACTCTAGTGGGGTTCGCCCTAATGGAGAAAAAATTCCTGAAAACTATATTTTGTTGAATTTGCCCTTTGTATCCACAACGCCTCATATTTTTAATACTTAAATAGTAACTTCACTTTATACTTAGTATGGTAGTTTATGACCTTCCTAAAAATAAAAAAAATAAATAAATGAATGTTGCCAACACCCTCTTTTCCATATTGTTTTAACTGGGCTTAGTAATTAATAAAACTTGTATCATATTAAATCAACAGTGAAGTGTATTTTCAAGACTAAAGTCTGGTGTGATGAAGTCACTGGAGGTTGTCACAACATGACTGGTTTGACCTGAGATTCAGGCAAAATAACCGATACTCATCAAGAAATTAACAGACAAAAAAAGTGATGTTAATATTTATTTGTTTAAAATCAATAAAATGTAATTACCTTCCTAAAAAGAATTGTCTCACGAATTAAAATATAAATAAATGACAAATCAGTACAAGTAAATTAAAAATTTACTTATTTAAAAGGAGTACTATTCTTACCAAGAACTCTTTCCATTTTTCCGATTATAGCCTGATTAGGTATTCCACGACCAGCTTCATAGTCATTAACCACCTGAGGCTTTTCATTGCATCTCTAAAAAATAATAATGAAATTAATATACCAAAATACATAGGAGATAGGTCGGCAAAATGCCTTTTTCCAGAATTGTAGTTTTATAAAAATTTGCAAGGCCATTTTAAAATAATTCTTAACAGGATCAATGCACTTGTGATATCAATATATTAAAATACACATTTCAGAATATAGGGTGACAGTCTTATATATAATGTATAAGCTCTGAATGTTCTAGCTCAGCCCAGCCAAGGTATTAGGTTTCTTTAAGCCTTCCAGCTCCAAATGGCTCCGCAATTTACTCCTCTCTTGTTGCCCTCCCCCTTTTGTTCGTAACACATTGGTGCCGGACTGGTATTGGACTGGTATAAGCCAGCGGTCGGAAAGTTTATCTATATTCCGGGAGAAGGGACGTTCCCTGAACGTGTCCAGGCCAATGGAATGTCTTGCATATACTAACCCGCATTACACGAGATATTTTGTCATTTGCTTGTTTTTACTGAAACGCTTTGTTCATGTTTGTCTTATTATTAATTGATAAAGAGGGGTCTAGATTTTTTAAAATAAAATTTAATCATTCTTAAGTGTATTAGCCATGGTTCAGAGCAATACTGGCAAGTAGAATTGCATATATATATACAGTTGGGTCTATTTGTATTTATACTACGTGTATTATTTTTCTTCTTATATAATGGTAGTTTTAAAGTAATATTACCTTATCTGAGTGTTTATTAAAGGCCATTCATTTTAAAAATGTGAGGTAAAATAATCTAATAAAAAATAGCTTATACTACATGAAAATTTCGTTATATGATCATTAATTGAAAAAAGTGTTATTTACAATAGAAAAAATATGTACAAAACTTAAATAAATAAATGAAAATTTAACAAAATTTGCTAAAACATTACACACTATTTATCAAATAAAGAAATGTGATACTGCCTGAAACATGGGCCCAAACATAGGCTCGGATGGTCTGGGCAATCTGGTTAAAATAAAATTACTGATTTCCGCTTCCCATTTTTTTTTTTTTTTTTTTTTGCATTGACGTCAATCCTTCTGTTTGTGTCGCTTCGTGTCACCTTTAAAACCCAACTGATCTCGATAATGATGCATAGAGATTAGAGATGCGTTCGCGAGTTATGGGTTCAATTGCTGGGTTTTGAACAGGTCCTATACGCAATCAAAGATCACAAGATTTACGATAATGGATTTCCGAAATGGTTTCGGAACCATATATAATGAATGAAAAAAATATATTCTAGTAAGTAAGTAAAAAATAACTAAAGCACGGAATTGCAAACAGAATTCACTCCTTTAAAAAATTATAATAATCTTACTTGGATGTGCTGGTGCGGATAACTTTTGTTTTTTGGGTCCCATAGTAATTTAAAAAAGCGTAAACTGATTAAAAACACAACCTTATTTAAATACTATCTTTGAACAAGAAAAAAACAACTTAATACAGTAAACGGTAAATATCTAAAGAACTACAAATGGTAGGCGAGTGCGACAAAAACGGGTAGAACCGTACTCCTCCACTGCAAAGGGCGTACTAACAGAATAACAGGTAGAAAGAAAGCTGAGGCTGAAAAATAGTACATTTTAGAAGTATAGAGGAGATCGTTCTTAGAATGTGGTCCGGCACCAATGTGTTAACTAAAACCACACTTCATAAGTTGGCAATGAACCATGTATGACTTTTTTCAATAATAATAATAACCTATCTGAAACTGCCGGAGGATCTCATTAAAAATGCTCAACAAGCAGTACTGCTTGATACCGCCAGAACAGTTAGAAAGTTTCTAAATGAAATGCCCGTAATTGGTAAAAAAAAAATCGACAAAAAAAAAAACAAAAAAAAAAACAAACAATTCTTTCGGTTAGCAATAGCCCCCGAAAGAATTTATCCCGGGAAACTGAGGAGAAAACCCCCGATACTAATATATATATAATTATTTCTCCGAGGCTTTTTTTTTGTCAGTTCGCCATAACTTTCATGCCTTAATGTTTCATCAATTTTGATAAATGAGGCATCATTTTAAAGCTTTCCTTAACCGCTACACCAGAAAAATTAGTTGTTTTTCGAAAAATTACAAATGAAATGAAAAAAAAAACACGTTTTTTTGAAATCCCGCCTTCTACTTATCGATCTTAACCGGTACACCGGAAAAATAAACAAATTACTCACATTTCAGTTGTTTTTAGAATGTCAAGTGCAAGGGGACATCCCAGAGGCAGACCATCACAGAGAGGAAGAACACAGACCCTCAACCGTGCCTCCGCAAACAATAGGAGATACAAAAGGAGTGCAAATGCTTTGATACTATACATATATATGTATAAAAGAAATAAACAGGGTTATTTATATCATACAGAATATCTCTCCTTATATATATTATGTGTTAGTGAATAAAGTAAATTTAAAAAAGCGAAAAAAAAAACAAAAAAAAAAACGATTTCATGAACTTTGAGAGATTTTCTTGGCTTTTGCCATAAACTTTTTACAAAAAAGAAAAATTAACATAATCTAATTGAGCTCCTCCTCCATTGAGTCAAATAGCCAAATGGGGAGGGGAAGAATGAGTCAAGTGAGCAAAAGAGAAACATTTCCGACCAGAGTCATTTTACCATGCATGGAGCTGCTCCTTCATCAGGAGTACGGTTGTGTGGAGCAATTTCAAAACATCCCTAATCAAACTATAAACTAAATGTTGGATATCCCACATCTGGTGCACATTGTGCTAAATTCGATCGAATTTGGTTCCTGCTTCGATAATAATATGGTTTAATCTGTCAGCAGGACATTGACGATGAAACATTTGTTCTGGAAGGGGCTTTTCTATCAATGAAACTACTGCGATGGAATAAGTCCATCATACAGGAGCTGCATAACTTAGCACATTCCTCGGAAGGTGGCAAGTGTACCAAGCGTTTTAGATTAATTGATTTAAATACAAAATAAACACGAATAGTTTTGATCTATAATTAAAATGAACAGATGACTCGATTATTATGTTATTTATTCATTTTCTTCTGGAGTATTGTGTACAATACTTGCACAAATACTTCACATTTTTGACTATTGATTTTATCCCTTAGTGGTTTCACTTTTTATTTTTTGAACTGTCTATACAGTCCTGTGCCGAGCAGGGACCAGCATAAACAGCCCCCGCTATTAGTCCGTGTCCTTTTCATTACTTCAAGCCCTGGAGGTCCGCCTCGTATTCTACGAAATCACAAATTTTCTTTTAGTGGTAATAAAAATACGTATTTTCTTTCACAATTCCATTTTTATTAACAAGAAAAAGTAATTTATACAAATATTTGGATAAATATGTCGAAAGTTAGCTATACTTTTTGAGGAAATGATGCGACTCAAAACATTTCCTAATGCCAACAGATGGATTCCTTTTTAATATCTGTACAATAACTACAATAGTACAAACAACAGAACGTGGCTTCTAGAATCTGTGATTCACATGGCACCTATTTCTTTTCGAGACGATTCCTTCCTCTTTGGAATTAAAATGAACAGCTGATGTATTAAAAATATACCTAGAAGCTCAAGGCAAAGGACTAGAGAAGCAGGAATTTGATAGAACCTCTAGTGTTGATTATGCTTGCCGGTCCCAGCTCGGGAGAGGACCTATAGGACAGGCAGTGGATAAATCAAAAAGACTATCCACAACGTGTTCATGCCGGTCCCTGCTTGGCAAAGGACCAATAACTTTGTTTGTTGGCTTAATTCAATTTGAACAGAATATAGAGTAAACCCCAAGTTCTAATGAACCCAATTTGATCTTGTGACATAGATGGTACTTTTTGGAATGTCGAGTTTTCCAGCTAGCCCTCTCTTGCAGGACAGTGTGAGTTTTGTACAATTATGTCTTTAACAAGATTGCAGTCAATGCTAGAAGGCCACCCAGGTCATTTATCATCTTAATATTGATATTACCTTGCTTAAAGTTATGAAACCATCATCTAGATGTGTCATCGAATACTGTGCCTACTCTGTAAGTAGCTGAAATATTCTGAGCTAACGTATAAAGATTCTTCCCATTGTTAAAATAAAATAGCATAAAATTATGAAAACATTCTTTTAATCTGCCATCTTAGCTACTAGCACAGAACAAAATATACTAGGTCAAATTAAATCAATTTGAATGGATTTACAAAAGGAATGTTTTGATGACTATTGTACTTAAAAACAAAAAAACTTATATGCAAGTATTAGATTAAAGGTCTATGTCTAAATCTTTTTAACCCTTTCGAACCTGTAAGACACTTTTGAGCCAGCCCATTGGACTCATTGGCACTTTTTTTAAAACTACCACAGTGAAGGCTTTTTACGGTATCTAGCAGTACGTTTTGTAAGCTCTAGTCACTTTTGTATTTGCTAGAGTTGATAAAAATGTAGCCTGAGCCTATTGAGGCTTTATTTGAGTTTTAGCAGTTGATGTGTATATAGAGATCTTTTTCCCTTGACATTATACCACAGATATTAGACTTGATATTATTTTTTTAATTTAATTTAAAAAATCGAAAACTGTTTAAAAATTTAAAAATAAAAATGTTTAAGCCTATCGTTATCTGCGCACAAGCCCAAGAAGAGTAAATGGTGGAGGAAAACATTTTAAAGAAAGAAATATCGAGAGCATATTTGGAGAAATAGGAAACAATGGGCGGATGAGGAACTGCTATTTAATCTCGTCCAGCAATACCGGTAGGTTTGGATGGGCCCCGGTCCATGGACCTCTGCAGCTCGCCATCTTGTAAGGCTTAAGTTGTTCTTATTCTGAAGTAATCCAGTCATTCTCTTGGTTCATTACCTCCACGTAGATTTCACCCTTACAGTTCTTTCTGGACTTATTAATAGGAGATGGCTAAACATTCTTTATTTGAGGCGTTGACTTTCAAAAAAGGATGTGTCCAAATCGTAAAGCTATTCAGGGGACACAAAAAACGACTAGGCTAGTATAATTCCTTTAGGAAATTAATTGAGTTGAGTGCTAGTCTCCAAACAGGTAGGACGTGTCCAGTGCATTGTGTTGGTTGGGACCGGCTTCTGTAGAGGGTTACTTTTAACAGGTAAAGAGGTTTATTTACACTCTCTGTGCGGTCTCTGCCCTGGAAGGAAATATTCCAGACATTTTCTTTTATGAGCCACTGTCGGCTCGGGCAGGTTATGAAGGACTGATCCCAGACAATCGTTTAAACACTAAATAACTAGCGGAGACATAATGCGATCTAAAGGAAATACACCACACACCTCTAAAAATTCACAAAAGGGACGAGCACTCTCCGTACTAACTCCGTAGAAACATTACCGGAAGACATTTCAACGACGGAAACAGTTTCTGACACAAAGATGCCGCATAATAAAACTCCCTATCCACCACAAGTTAAATCAATAAGCAAATCGCCTTTCTTCATGCACAATAAATTCTCCATATTACAAGATGTTGATCCAGAAGATCCACTAGCTCCAAAGATTGCTCGACCTCCTCCAATTTTTATAAAAAATCTAAAAAACTTTGAGGCTCTTTGCTCAGAGCTAAAAAATACTCTCAGTGCAAAACCGTTCACTTGCGTGGACAGATTGGAAGAGACCAAAATAATGGCGAACGATTCCGACTCCTTTGGAGCTATTATCAAATATCTCGATAAATCGAAAGCTCAATTCCACACGTACCAGCTAAAAGACCAGCGAGCCCTGAGAGTGGTTATTCGCGGCCTTCGCCCGGGATAGATAGTTCCCGGGCACGCGGCTAGGGTGCAGCACTTGACAGGGTATTTCTTAATGAGCGGCGTTCCGCAAACAACCATTCTACCCCCATAGATGTTATCAAGGATGAGCTGTTGAACGATGGTTTCACCGCGAGAACCCATGTCGTAGGGGGCCCGATGAAGTAGAAAAAGTTCCTCTTCCTTTGTTCTTCGCCGATCTCGAGCGAAGCAAAAACGTAGAAAAGGTCTACAAAATTCAGACACTTTTTTACACTAGGGTTAAAACTGAAAATCCTTACCCCCCGCAAAGATCTCATCCAGTGTAAATCATGCCAATCTTATGGACATACGAAAAACTTTTGCAGATATGAACCTAAATGCGTCAAATGCGGAGAAGGATACAGGAGCAAAAGTTGCAATAAAAGCAGATCTTCCCCAGCTGTGTGCGCACTGTGCCATCAGAACCACCCAGCTAACTACAATGGATGTGAGACATACAAACAGCTGAAGAAGACGTTGAACCCAGCAAGAAGACACCCAGGAAAACAACCTGAATACCAGCCTCCACCACGAGAAACTCTTCCATCACGATATTTAGACACAGAGACATCCTTCGCGAGAGCAACAGGAGGGCCCAAAGAAGACGAAACAACACATCCACGCCAAAATATCGTCACTCATTTTTCGCTACCTCCTCCGAAAAATCCACTTACTGATGTGCCACCACACACTTCACGTAATCCCATCCCTCATATACCACAACCACCCTCTTCCACTGATCTCACATCGATTCTAAATTCTTTCATTTCCGAATTCCAATCCATTATTAGTCCACTAGTAACACTGTTGAACACAATAATTACAACACTTGTCCCAATCCTATCAAAATGACGTCCTTGCCAGACTCTTCTCTGTCCATTCTCCTCTGGAATGCTAATGGTGTTCGAGAACACAATAATGAACTGACTACATAACATGAAAATTGACATAGCTCTCATAACTGAAACACGACTCACTAAGGAAAAATCTTTTTACGTGACGGGATACCTGACATACCGAACTGATCATCCTGACGGCAAAGCTCATGGTGGTACTGCCATTCTTATCCGAAGCACCATCTCTCATCACCCTTTCCATTTAGAGTCCTCTGAATTTATCCAAGCTTCTGGTGTAAAAATAACCTCTTTCCCTACTTCTTTTACTCTCTGTGCCCTTTACTGTCCTCCAAACAAACCTCTACCTGAATCTGTATTCCTCAATTTCTTTAACTCCTTAGGTTCCTCTTTTCTCGTTGGTGGCGACTACAATGCGAAGCACCTGCAGTGGGGATCAAGAACAACTAACTCCTGCGGTCGTTCGCTAATCTCTGTACTTTCCTCGAAATCTTGCTCCACCATCTCCCCTAATTCCCCGAGCAACGAGAATAGAGATCCTTTTGAAGTAATGTTAAATTGCATTTCAGCTCATTTTTCACCGAAAAACCAGTTATCTATATTACCAACAAGTTGGATTGACTAGAGTTTCGATATAACCTTAAGCGAGCGGAAACGCATAGCAATTATGCCATTAACGTAAGTGCTACTAATTTCCTAAATTATATAACATTAGCACTTAAGTTAATTTCATAATTACTATGTGTTTCCGCTCGCTCAAGGTTATATCGAAACTCTAGTTAATCCAACTCGTTGGTAATGTAGATAACTGGTTTTTCGGTGAAAAATGAGCTGATATGCAATTTAACATTACTTCAAAAGGATCTCTATTCTCATTGCTATTTTGTTGGTGCCATATCGGTCACATATTCGTTATCGCACAAAGGACACAAATACAAACAAGAAAGAACAACCAATGAAATTGCCCATAGGGATGAACCAATAGAAATGCGCTGATAATAGAGATAACTTCATTTGAGTTGTCATTTCATGATCTGGATCACTAAGAGTGAGCCTGAACGGGAGCCAGATCTCGAGATTGGTGCAACTAGTACATAAGTACCATAAAGATAAAAAAAGGGTTTTAATTTTGAAATGTATTGAAGAAGGACAAAAAAAAACATAACAATTAAAAAGGGGCCTATCGAAGTTCGCTCAAAAAATTATCTTCAAATCAGCATCGCGTTCATTCGGCATCAGGACTTCACTCGGAAAATCCTATTTTTTGCCCATATAAACATTTTTTCTTTGCGTAAATACTTCTCGATATCATTTTTGATTAGTTAAGGAAGAAATTTAGCCCATTAAAAAAAAATTTACAACCCCTTAATGAATATAAAAAAAAAAAAAAAGCTCTGCTGTGAGGGGAAAAGAAAGTTTTTATAAAAGAAATTAATTTGATTACAAAATGGACTTTTGAAAGTCATCGCCTCATTTATTCTCCTCTAGGATGGTTTTCACTGGCTTTATCTCTAGTTTTGCTAGATATATATTGTTATGATGTAATACAGCAGATTTGAATATTTAATTTAATAAATTATTACACTTTTCAAATAACTTACTGTGGCAAATTCCTTCTGGCTCCAGCCTTTAGCTTGACGACCTTGCTGAATCATTTTTCCGAGGCTCAAAGGAATTGTTTCATGTTTCAATTCTTCTGTTTCACGATCAAGTTTTGCAGTATTCTTTGTTGTAACATGTTGTTTGTTCTGGCCTCCGCCCCCTAAGAAGCCAAATGATATTAACAAATGTAAACCTCATATAAATAATTCTTAAAATATTATAACACCCACATTTCTGCTGTGTGTCGACGGGTACACCTTCACGGCGGGCCCGATTAACTGCCTAAAACACAAAATTCAATAATTATATTATTAAATATTAAACCAGTTAGCTTTCCATCAAATTAAGTTTTAAATTGATACCCTAACTTGAGATTTGTAAAAAATTATTATTTTTAGCTAGATAAATACTTTTACGAATATTTGAAAAGTTTACTCATTAATTCTCGAAACCACATTTTTCAAACCGATGCTCTGCTTAACTTAAGTCTTAAAAATTTGCAACACATATCCTTTATAATACAAAGTCAAGGGATGGTTGGGATCCCACTAGGATAAAAAACGTCAGATCTTCAAGAACAATTCTATATTGTCAAGATCTGACGTTTTTTTTCTCCTAGCCGAATCCTAACCATCCCTTGACTTTGTATCACCTCAGCGGCTAACTATCTCTATCTTAGTACATATTCTTTATAATATTATCTAAGACTACATTTGAAAAAATTGTATTTTTTTTCCAAACATCTTTCGTTTTGACAAAAAAAAAATTAAAATCAAATTTTTCCTTTAATACACCTTAAACACTTTTAAAAAGAGTTTTAAGAAGAAAATTTAACAAAATCAATTGAATAGATAACTTCTTGAACACCAGTTTAAAAAATTATTTTCACAAATGAAATGGTTAAAGGATTAAAATATTCCTAGAGGTATAAACAATTTATTTGTTTTTTTTTTTTTGTTTTTTTTTTTCAAACTCTCAATATTTCAAATAATAAACTCAATATCAGCTTCTTTCATTCATTTTTTAATTTTGAATTGACTTTTTTTGTGTCTCGCAATTACTGAGTTGATAGTGTAATTTTTTTAAATATTCAACACATATTTTACCTCATCCATAGTCAGCTACTTATTTCAAAGTGCTTTCAACTAAATATTGGTCAGTATTTAAGGAGAGCAGAGTTAAATTATAACTGTTAGTTATTTGATTCTGCTAAACTGAAATAAGTGCCCAATTTAGTCAAAACGATACTAGAACAAACAATAGACAGTAATGACAGTTAATGACCTATAAAACTAATAATTTGTAAACAATAATTCTTGAAAATCTTGCACATTAAATTTTGTAATTACTATTCCTTAGCAGGTTTTAAAATCGTCCTTGCCTCTGATAAATTATAGATGGTAAGTTCAAACAGTTCTTCATTCACAACTGGCCGACAAAGAAGTAAAATGTTTTTAGCAATATTACCAATTGGATGCATTTAGCCTAAATTGTTAACTAGAAATCAGTCATTTATGCTTTATGTCGCCGATACAAATGCAAAGTATTGAATGTGAAAAAACGCATTTTTCATTTTCAATCTATACTGATTGCTGTTAGACTGATGTATGCTGTGGCGAACTCTCGAAAATTAAAGAAAAATAATTATCAATTACAGAAAATCAAACTAACGAATGTGAATTAAGTCTAATTAAAATATATAATAAGATAAAATGTATATAGAGTAATCTATAAGATACCGAACAAATTATCACATTCGATACTTTGCATTTGTATCGACAATATCACATAAAATTTTCTACCGAGAATTTAAATCAAATTTATAACTCTATTTGAGAAAAATAGAACAACTATGTAATTACGAGAAAAATATAATATCCAAAGTAGAATTTAACTACGTGTTACGCATCTCAGAGGCTTTTTTGCTTTCTCGTCATAATTCATTAATGTTTTTTTTTTTTAAGAATTAGACACTCTGCTTCTGAAGTATTTAGCAAGCTAGCAAGTGACTAGATACTTTTCTTACTATTCTGCATATTACGTTTAACACCTTTCGAAGAAACATGTCTAATAAGGTTGCATTTATTAAAGAATTTTTTAAAAGTTCCTTCATATATATATATATATGTCTGGTAACATGATAGCAGCTACAATTTTAGTTTTGTTTACATTCCCATAACAAAAGATTGTCCTTAATAGTCAAAATTTATGTTATATTATATTGCAACAAAACTGGGCATACACCGTTCTCATCTAAAGAGAAAGATGTTTTTTTTTAAAAATCAGTCCATTAGAAATAGAGGGCCAAATTATTAATAATTATGGAGCTCATGCGTTAGTATTAAGTTGCAGGACCAAGTAGTGACTAATTATTTTAATAATGAAGAATATTACAAAATTAGTTATCTGCTAATGTTGTCATTTGAGGATTGGACTACAAGTCCCAGACGGTCCCTAAGCCTGCCAAGCCTTTAATTAATTTATTAATGGGCACCTGCAAAAGTAAAAATCTGGAGCATAGTACTGACCACGTATCTCCCTAGTGTGCCGTATGATCAAGAATAAGAAACTTCTATAGCATCAGCCTATCTGGGCGTTTGTGGCCTGTTACTGGACTGATATTGTTTTTAAGTATTTTAAAATGTGTTTGCAACATTGGAATGTACTGACTAGCGTAAAAAAAAGTTATATGTTATATGTGTCTTGATATCCCAAGACACGTATAACTTTTTTAACCTATCGGTCTGGATTTGGTGATTTGTAGTTACAGCCTGTTCAGATACATCATGGCGTTCAAGTGCACATGCGTGAACTTCTGGGAGGGAAATATTTCCTACAGTTTCAACATTTAAAAATTGCTATTTCAATGAACTACACTATGTCTCGTTTGGCATCAGAGAAGGCATTAGGTCGTCAGGCAAGGGAGATAGTATTTAATGTTTATCAATACTTAGACAATACTAAGACTGAACAGTATTAAATATCTATCACGGTATAACGCCCTTAGAACATAAGAACCTTGCTGCGAGTTATTGCCAAAGATCAGTGCTTATTTATGAGCTTTAAGTTTCTATTGAGGCAACTGTTGTCTTAGATTAAGAAAAGTTTGAGAGTTATATTACAATAATTTTTTACAGTAGTTACTTTGCTCCAATTACGATAAAATATTTTAATTTTTACTGTAATTGTAATTAAACGTACATACAAATATTCCAATGTGATGACAATTTGGAACCCATGGCCTAATAAGTAGTTCAACACCATCAGCATTTAAAGATGGTGATCTATTAAACTTTCAGCATAAAAATAGCTATGTAAAGACCAATTAGATTACTAGAACAAAAATGGCTCCAATTTTTTTTTTGTGTACACATTTTGACAATCACCATTTGAGCAAAAATTGCTAGTAAATAAACTAGATATTCAAACTAGAACACATTTTCATAAAAACCTGAACACTTTTGTAGAATAAATATCTTGAACAGTCAAATATACGCAGAGAAAAACTTTTTCAACAAAAAATTGGAATATCTTCAGAAAATCAGTTTGAAAAACCTTCATGACAGAAGCTGCAGGTCACCTATTATCTGTTTAATAACCACAACAAAAAGTAATAAACTACAAATAAAAGCATACATTAGAGAACATAATTAGAAAACCATTTCAAAGCTCTCATAACAGACCTCATGGACTAAATAAGGACACCAATCTAAAAATCATTATTGAAGAAATAGTATTCAAACATATCTAAATACAAATTATAAACATTAACAAGATAGAATTGGAATTGTCATCAGTAGAGTATATATTTTTGATCTACCTATGAAATTTAATTACATCTATACTTATTTACATACATATAAATATAATATATATATATATATATATATATATATATATATATATATATATATATATATATATATATATGTATATATATAAATATATACACATAGATGTAAAATATGCTAAGTGATTAAGTCAATTCATGAAATAAATGAGAAATCTATTCTAAAACTTCAACTCCGCAGATTAATGGCATATGATCAATGTAAAGTTAAATGTTGCGGCAACTTACTTGCTCTGTTTTTAGTGCAGATGCCTTTTGAGGCTTCTTGCGGAGAATCGTAACTGTTTCCCAATCTGACATTATACCACAATTTAATAGCCTTTAACTGACGCAGGAAAATGCGAACATCCAACAGAGAATATCTAATAGGTACTACACCGCAAGAATTAAAATAAACAAATTCACACCAGAGCCTTCTATATTACAGCTGAGAACTCAAAGAGGTAAGTTGTCGTCAAAACCCCTAATTCCTGTACCTACCTCTAACTCACATAGTGAAATGTATAAATGAAAACATAATTTAATTAATTTGAAAAAAATACGGAGTGTGACATTATTGAACAGTTGTTATTACTGATTTCTGAAGAAATGTAACTGTCTATGTTTTACACAAAAAACATATTTGTTCTGATTTTTATATGCATATTATACCAATAACAAAACTGAATGTTTATTTATACAGGGTGTATCGCAAGCTAATGACAATACTCCAGGGGGAGAAACTAGACAAAAAATGTAGTTCAATACCTCTAACCACACATTTATATCTTACTCCGTTCCAGACATACATATGTCCTTCTAACGGTACCTTAGAAAAACCGTGTTTTTTGTAGTACAACTCCAATTTTCTCTGCTTGCACACATTTTTTTTTTCATTTATGAAATCAGAATTAAATTTTCTTTAAAGCTAATGTACATCCAATGATCACAAGTATCTCATTCAAACAGTAATATCAATTTAAAAAGTAGAAATTAATAATATATTCTGTTTACCGACATCTATTCGAAATCACTATTCTTCCTAATAAAGAATTGGCTCAATGAACGTTATGCTGAAAGATGGATTGCGAGATTTGGACTTGTTCATTGGCAGCCGAAAACCGTGATCTGACGTCGCTTGATTTTTTGGCGTGGGGTTGGCTTAAGTCTCAATTGTACCAAGTACCCATTAAGAATATAAATCACCTGATCGCAAGGATTCACGAATCATTAGTGGAAATGAGAGCTAACAATGATGAGATTGCAACGATTATATCAGTGGTGTGACCGGGTGTCGTCAGTGTGTTCTGCAAGGCATGAACTATAAAAAACTTCAGCTTATCCAAAATATCTGTCTCCGAATTATAAATGACTACCCTAGATACACTAAAATTCCAGACATGCACGACGAGCTGGCTATGCCTACAATTACAAACTATATACACTCACTCACGACTAAATTCTTTCATTCAGTACAACTATCAGACAATCCACTAATAGCTGAAATAGGCAATTATTCAAAGAAACCCTCAGACGATACACGCACAGACGGACGAAACAAATACTTCTGGACACCCGACCTCACCTCAGTAAGTTAATAATTATCAAATGTATGTATTATAGTGTTTTTTTTTTTTTTTTTTTTTTTTTTTTTTTTTTTTTTTTTTTTTTTTTTTTTTTTTTTTTTTTTAAATGTTCCCCAAACTTTCAACAATAATTAAGACGGCGCTAATGGCAAAAAAAAAAAAAAAAAAAAAAAAACTTAAGATGACTGTGTACGTAGTTGGCCAATAAATAAAATGACATGTAAAATATATAATAACATGTAAGACTAAATGTACATATTGTATATTCACTTTGTTAATAAAAATTTCTTCTTCTTCAGTGTGTTCTGCAAGGCATGGGCATACTATATAACGGGGGAAGGGGATTTTAATTTAATCATAAATATGCGTCATAAAAACTTAAAAAAAAATAAAAAATAAGATCACTTACTTCAGCCAAAACATGTTGTTTGGGACGTAATAACATTTTAGTTGGCTAACTATTCCACGTTCTAGGTTCTTAGTCTTCCTTACCCCCCGCATTCCCCCCCTCGAAATTATTTCCTATATACACTGCTGACATCGCCCCATCGAAAATTACATCAGAACCGTTTTGTAGAGAGTTTAGTAAGGGTTCGGATAACCACATTCTACTTACCGCCCTTGTCCCAAACGTTTTCGAGATAAGAAAATCACAAAAGTTTTCATGCCTGTTAATGAAATATTTTATTTCTAGTACTTCCTTAACTCCAAACGGAACCAAAATTAAACTATTTTAGATTACATGAATGCCAAACGTCATGATTAAGTTTCAACTGATCAATCGTTTCTGAATACCCAAACTGAAAATTAGTTTGAAAAAAGTATTTGTATCAATTTTTCTCGTAAACGGTTACAGATATCGATTTAAAAAAGGTTGCATTCTTTTCCTCGTTTTTAAGGTACCTATAAAACTGAGTACCTGCACGCATATGAACTCGAAAACGTAACCATCACGATTTTTTAACGCGAATTTCGCTCCAAATCCATGTTCCGTTGGACAGATTCTGCTCTTTAACAAACGACCTTTCAAATTAGACGAAAGATTTTTGTAAATAATTCATAAAAATCGGACCATTTTTGAGCCGGTGAGAGAACGAACAGACATAATATAAATATATATATATACATGGGGTTTAAATTAACTGATGATACTGGCAACAGACTGTTCGATCTGGCAACACTGGAGCCCTTAGGCATTTGGAGTGTATGGAAAATTTTAAATATTTTATATTTTAGTGTAAAATGGTGAGCTTTAAGGTCCTCTGGACACCTAGTAGACCAGGGTAAATGTAGAAGACACTTTTCGTTGTTATAGGCTTTTTTTTTTACATGAAATGTTCTCACCGAAACCAAATTTCGCAGGGGGGGGGCTGCGGCTTGCATAGGTGTATACAAGCGGGGCTCCCTTAAATACGCCTATGACCTTCAGTTTGGTTTGAACTCGTTTGAGTCATTTGCTTCGCCCTAGTGATTTTTTTTAAACAGTTTTTTCTATTGTGTTCTAAAAATGAGTGACATTAATGTACTGGTGTACTGTCAGGGTTTTAGCGTTAAAAGTTCCTGTGGCTCCTCAGCCTCCTTTTTTGCCTGACTTGAGTCCTTGTGACTTTTGTCTCTTCCCAAAGTTGAAAAAACATCTCAAGGGAACTCAATTTGGTATAGTCAAAAACATTCGAAATGCTGTTACGACCCAGATGAAGGCTATTCCATTATTGGAGTTCCAGCACAGCTCTAAGGAATGAAAGAACCGTCTCCAGTGCTGTTTGGTTTCAGAAAGGAGTTATTTTGAGAATAACACTATACTATTGTATTTCTATTTGAATAAAAAAAAAACAAAAAAAAAAAAAAAACAGTCTCATTACTTAATTTACAAACCATGTATGTATGTATATATATATATATATATATATATATATATATATATATATATATATATATATTTATATATTCAATTCCACGATTTCTGACCTTTATTTACGTAAATTTATTTATTTTTTTTAAATATGGCACAGGTCAAAATAATAGTACTCCATTTTCTATGTACTATTTTATTGTTGGCACGCCCACATGTTTCGTGGCCTTTATGCCTCCTCCTCAGGGGCAACTAAATCCCCATGTGTGGTTAGCTCGCCGCCCATATTACTATATATTACTACTATTATATTTATATATATATATATATATATAATATATATATTAATTATATATGTATATATATACGTACAAACACACAAATTTGAACTACTGCTATTTTCAGATCTAAAGGTTCTGAAATGTGAAATTTTCTAGTTGGCAGTTCCGGATTCTGACATGAAGCCTCCCCATGGAGGGAGAGAGGAACCACACTAAAATGAATATTCAATACCTGCATTATTTTTGTTACCAACCCAATATATATGTTATCTCCATGACTCCAGTGATTGCTTCATTGGGTTAAGGGTTGTAAGCTGTTCTGTGGATGAAGGGAGGAGGAGAGTTAACTATTGGAATCGTAATATCTTGTTCCAGATTGATAAGATGGCATCAAAAGCCACTCTTCAAAAGAAAAATAAATATTTTTTAATTGGATATTATTAGATTTAAGGAATCATAAATAACATACACTTTTGTCATTATAAAAACATGATTCAATCAATTTATTAAAATATCATTCGCTCTGTTATTCCATAATTTGACTAGTTTATTCATTAATTGTAAAATATTATTCATTACATATTTAATTAAAAAAAATATTATTATTATTGTACACTAAACAGCAATAGTACAAAAATAGAAATATATGATTGATTGAATTCAGTATACCTACAGTAGAGATTTTTCAAAGATTAAAAACAAATATACATACAGATTATACAGAGAACATTAAGCACTAATTAACCGTAATACAAATAACAAAACACCTAAGTGATTAATTAAAAGTAAAATATATTTCAAAGTTAAAAAATATAAATTCTTAATGAGAGTCATTGAATGAATCAAGAATTTCTAAGCATAATCACTTGTTTACTAATCCCAAGAAATTTATTTCCTGGCTAAATCAGCTCGAACTTGAGGAAGGGTGTAATATTTTTATCAATTCTTCACTAGCCGTTTTCATACTTTGGAATTCGGCAGTTTTATTTAAATAGCCCCAATCACTTTCCTTTGAAGGTAAAGGCTGTTTTTTCATTGGACAATTCTTCAGCATAATCTTCTTATGGACATAGAGAATTCTTTCAACATCCAGTTTTTGTTTAATCTGAAACAAATTAAATACATTGCTAAAAAGAAATATTCTGATTGGACAAATAATAATAATAACAGCGGCACAATAACGAGGCCAAAACATATCATCGAATACTCACAGGAAAATTTGGTATGTTGGACAGTGAGGTCCCTTATTACCGCTACGTCCCAAAAATACTTTTGAAGAAAGGTACCATTAAAATGTATTGGGATAGAGCAATATTAACAGACCATACTGTCCATCACAATAAACCGGATATTCTTATCATTGACAATGGAAATAACACATTATAATTATTGATATCACAGCCCCTAATGATGAGAATATCCTGAAATTGTATCGCCTAGAAACTGCGAAAATACCAGGACTTGGCTATTGAGCTGAAATATTTGTATAATTTGGATTCTGCAAGCGAAACAGCACTCATAATCTCGACCGAAGGACTCATTTCAAAAACGACTATTGAAGCAACTGCCTACCTGAAACTGTCAGAGAAACTTATTAAAAATGCCCAACAAGCGTATTACTTGATATCGCCAGAATGGTTCGGAAATTTTTAAATGAACATCTGCAATAAAATAAAAAACAATTCTTTTGGTAGTAATAATTGCAAGGGTATTCTAATAAACCTGGTATTATATCATTATCAAGGAAAATACGACAGGTAATGTTATTGATATCAAAATCACAAATGATGAGAATATCCGTAAATCGCATGCGGAGAATCTGTGAAAATATCAGCACTTGGCCTTAGAACTCAAAAATTTGTATAAGCATGATTTTGACGTGGAGGTGAGGTTAGCACAGAGGTAGAACACTGGACAAATATGCTGGAGGATCTGTGTTAAAAACCTGAGCATGCTAAAGATTTTATCTTCTAATGTATTCGTTCGTGGTTTGGATTCAGCCTCCCTGATCATCCCTAGGCCAACGCAGCCTTTAATGGGTACCTGCAAAGGGGAAAATCAAATAGGCGGCCGGAGCATAGTACTGACCACACTATCTACCTTGTGTGCCGAATAGTCAAGAATCAAGACACTTCTAAAAGGGGTACCTACCACTCTGGGCCATCGTGGTGTGATACGGGACTGATTTTTTTATTAATTTTGACTAATGGGTTAATCACAAAAACGCATGATGAGGAAATCTGGAAAGCATATGCTGAGAAAATGTGTAAATATCAAAAATTTGAAATTGAGCCGAAAGATCTCTACAAATTAGATTCCACTGAAGTAAAAATACTTGATGCCAACGGCAATGGCTACGTTGAATGCAGCGGTTCCTGTTAATCACCGAAGTTAAGAACCGTCGGGCGTGGCCAGAATCTGAATGGGTGACCAACTATGTGCTGTTAGTATTATAAAACAGCAGAAACTTATAGATAGCCAGGCGTTAATAGCCCAAGTGTTGATACGCCGTTAACGCACAAAAAAAAACTTAAAATGCCGACCAATGGATTAATAATAGATACAGTTAGTTAGTAGAAAACCAAATACCTCAAGGTATAGTATATAAAAGTCAAACTAATCTCCCCAATGTATGTAACCTATTCCAATTGGATACCAGAAGGGTAAGAAAACAAGGAAAAATCATAAAAATGAATAGGGAATGTGTACGATATTCAAAGTTGAGTGCGTACCTCAGTAGCTCTTTCCATAGGCGAATTTAAAAGAAGCCAAATGATTGTGGCAGCTTTACAATAAATATCTATATTTTTGTCAATAAATTTAACCATTAATCGAATCAGGACTCCAGGACCGTCAAAACGCTCCATGCTCTGAAAAGAGAAGAAGTTTTTATGAAAAACACACGATTGTCTGTTGAATGTGATATCGTTATCAACAATTTTATGTTCATTTCATTTTTATGGCTTTGTAAATTAATTATATAATTGTTCTAATACCTGTACTACTGATTCTGTCGTTTCAGAAAATTTTACAAGGTTAATTATTATGCTGAGGCCATGCCTAAATATATCCAAGTAAGGACCAGTTCTTAAACCTTGACTGAGGTCATTCCATAAAAACTCAAAAAACAAGTCACAATTTGATAACTCTAAGCACAGCACTGGCGAAAACATAGTACATATTTCTGAAAAAAAGAAATAAAACAAATTAAAAAAAATTACAGCCTTCTGCTCAAATTCAGCAACTTAAATGTGCTTTAGGTCCACCCTTTGTAAAATCTATTAATAAACCTATGTAATGTACTGTATAACATACAGCTTCTGCATGACAGACTTTTCAGAATTTGATCTGAGTTAGTGTTTCTATTGATAACTACCATAACTTTCAGGCATTCTGGCTTGATTCCCATGTTTGATTTGTGCATGCTTGGAGATTGATTTCTTATTATAAATGCTTTGTATTAATCTGAAGGCTGAAGCCATCTTTTGATAACTTCCTTCATTTGTGAATTTTCCATTACCTGATTCTTGGATAATTTAATCGAGGTACTTAAATTTATGAGCCATTTTAATTTTTCCGTATTTTGTGTTTACATTTTTTTGGTCAGTTTTAAGATTTGTCATAACCACTGTTTTCTCATACAAAATCTGTAAACCTATTTCCTCTGCAATTTCTTGTATGATCTTGATTTGTTTTTGGGCAATGCCTTTGTCTCGAGTTAAAATTTCAAGATGATTAACAGCTAAACAGTACACTTTAATAATTGGTCAACCTAACTTGATACGTTAACCCACATTGTTTTTAATAATGAACGCAATTATTTTGTCTAAAACAGTTAAACAGCAATGGGAAAGCCTGTCTTCCTATATAACCTCAGTTTTTATTTCAAAAGGTTCTGAAAACGTACCCACAAATTTTAGTTTCGATCTTGTTTATTAGTGTAATTTATGTCTTGTGCCATCATAAAAATTTATATATATATATATATATATATATATATATATATATATATATATATATATATACAGTAGAACTTGGATAATTCGAACCCCTAGGGGCCGATATAAAACTTCGATTTTTCCAAAATTCGAATTACAAAAGTTTTTGAAAATAAAGGGCTAAAAAATCGAACTTCACATTTTTTAACTAAAAAAAAAAAAATACATTTTATTTAAAGAAAAACAAACGTTTCATGAATTGATGATTACGTACGTAAGTAATAGATAATTTATCAACAAACTAAAAATAAAAGTCTATTGTTGTGAAAAAAAGTCATTTTCATGGGCAAGAATTTTTTCTTTATTTTTCAGTTAAGTTGGTAAAGTGCTAGGAGGAATTCCAAAGCCCTTGGCAATTTCAGATTTTTTCTTTATTCCTTTTTCAACTTCTTTAATCACAGCTATTTTCTCTGACAACGTTAAAGTTTTATAACTTCTAGGCTTCGACATCTTAAATAAAAAATTCACTGAACTGCACTGTACACCAGAAATTCAAGGCTCAAACAATACAACAGATCTAGGCGCTGACTGACTTATAGCTGAATAAGAAATGAAGATCGGAGGGATGGTGGGAGGGAATTCTAGGATAAAACGACAGGATTACAGGACCTAGGGAGGTAGGGTGATCCACCACTTTGCAGAACTCCTAGAGTCCAAGAACTAGACTATGAGACCACCGCGCTTTTTGTCCCGGAACCCCTACATCCGTATCTGACAATCCTTCTTACCCGAGGGGAGAATATTTTCACAAGATTAAGATCGACCGCCTCTCTGTCCACTTCCCACTGGAGCCACAGACTCGTAAAAAATTCGAATTATCCAAAATTTTATTCGAATTAACCACAATTTTTTTACATTGTTTATGCCCTAAATTCTAGGGACTGAGAGAAATATTCGAATTAAAGACGATTTCGAATTATCAAAGTTCGAATTATCCATGTTCCTCTGTATGGAAATTTTTAAATGTAGTAAATAAAATAAACAGACTACTGAGGCGGTAACGACTAAAGCATGCCTTCTTACTCAACCAATAATAAAGATAAAGAAGAATTAATAATAATAAATAAAAATTATTATTATTTTTTTAAATCATTGCCTATTATTGGTTTTCGAAGAATGCTGTGGCCCAAAGTGGTCAGCTACCTTTCAGAATGGTCTCTCTCTCTCTCTCTCTCTCTCTCTCTCTCTCTATATATATATATATATATATATATATATATATATATATATTTATATATATATATATATATTTATATATATATATATATATTTATATATATATATTTATATATATATATTTATTTATTTAAATTTTTATGATGCCACAATACATAAATTACACTAATATATATATATATATATATATATATATATATATATATATATATATTTATTTAAATTTTTATGATGCCACAAGACATAAATTACACTAATATATTGAACCGATCCATGCAGAAAGAACATCAATCCATTTTTTCCTAATATGAGTTCCGATAATATTTTCTTAAGTATGAATGATGAATTTGTTGTATCTAAAGGTAACTTCACATTTCTATGTTAGAAGGACTTCAGTACTATACATAGTTGCCATAGAAACATAGTCCTAATTTTATTATTCCATGTAGAAGGGGCTTCAGTCTAGTTTTATCAAAACTATTGATTTTGGACTGAAGCTCTTTTTGCATGGATCAATTCAATTATAAACTAAGGCAAAAAACAAAACAATCCAAAATGTCTGAGAAAAGTTAGAAAAAATTAATTTAAATTTTAACGTCCATTATAATTAACTCAGAATTTTAGGACGGGTTATCTGTAGGTCACCAGACTTTTCTAACCAGGATAGTGCTGATGCCTTTTCTTTTTTTACAAAGAAAAGCCACCACCGCTAGTGGGAATTGAACCTACGAACCTTGGCACGGAGTGTTAAGTGCTCACTCCTTAACACTCACGGCCACCGAGCCTCCAAGAAAAGTTTGAATTTTGCACTTTACTGTGTTCTATGTAACCCAAGCTCAGAAAAATGTCATTAAAGTCTATTTTATCAGCAGGATCGTGTCTGTACAGAAACAAATAAATTTTACTCACCTATATCATTATATGCAAAGACCAAGTCACCCAAATCTCTGGTTTTTTGCCTGTTTTTACAATTAAATAGAGAAAGGCCTTTATGAAAAATGTCTGAAAGTGTGAGGCCATCTTGAGAACTCTTTTGACGTGGATGTTTCTTAGGTATTTTAACTTTAACAGGCTTCATTTTCTTCCTTGTGATGTATCCACGAAACCTAGCCTGTAAATAAGAATAAAAAAAAAGAAAATGTTTAATAAACTCAAATTAAAACAAAAATAAACTGAGCTAACCAAAAGAAAAATAAAATAAAATTAATACCTGAATGATGGTAGCTGCCCGTTCTAATCTTTGCCTTTTACGCATTTCTTCAAGTCTCTTGCAATTTCTGTACCAGCGTTGGACTTTGGTAGCTGCTTTTTTCATCAAAATAAATTTTTTACGTTCTACTAACAATTTTCCACAATTTCTATACCATCTTTGTATTTTCTCAGCAGCAAGAGTTTGTTTTAAAAGAATCTTTTTCTGTTCTCTCCGTATTAAAATTTGTTTGTACCATTTTTGTATAATAACAGCTGCTCCTCTTTTTTCAAGGAACATTTTTCTACACTTTCTTGTCTCTAAATAACCGCGGTAATATTTTTGTATGTTAGTTGCTGATTTATTCCTTAAATATAGTTCTTCGCGGATCTGCTTTTTCAATTTATATTGCCTGAAGGCTGTTTGTATTCTCACAGCAGCTTGTTTTTGCTTCAAAAAATTATAAACAAAAGGCTTACAAGCTAAATTATTTCTGAACCACCTTTGGATTTTGATAGCTGTATTACATAGGGACAAAAACTTTTGACGATAGATTCTGCAAATCATGGCAGCACGATATCTTCTTTGAATAACTATAACAGCCCTGCGTTGCTCCAAGAATGCTCTTCTTTCTTTTCTAAGTAATAAAACACTCCTAAACCACCTTTGAATAGTCACTATAGCCATTTTTATCTTGAAATAATTATCCCTGCAAGATTTAATTGCAGAATAATTTCTATAGAAATTCTGTATAATTACAGCAGCGGATTTTTTGAATAAAAATTGCTGCCTTTCTTTGCGCATGAGTAATATTCCTCTGTACCAAAATTGAATTTTGATGACAACAGCTTTTGTATTAATGAATTCTCTCCTTTCCTGGAAGCATTCTCTATTTCTCCTGAACCACCTCTGAATAATAGTTGCTTTTGAAATAAGTTTTTTAATGTTTTTTCTAACGAGAAAGCCACGAACAAGGGATTGTATAACGACAACGGATTTCCTCATTCTTATTCGCTTGTTAATAAAAACCTTCAAGTAATTTTTTCTCCACCAGCATTGTATTTTTATAGCTCCTAATTGATATCTCGGAGCCAAGAAACCGTGTAAAATTTGCCAGAGAAGGGAAAAGGTTTTTTCTTTGTGGCCATTGACGATATCTGTTGCTGCGATCTCCTTACTGATTTCGTAACCATTATCTTGAAGAGCAGAGAATGCTACTTGAACATTATGTATTTTTTGAACGCGTGAAGTTGCTGGAGTCCACAGCTTAGAAGAATATGTTGGATTTTTAAGAATAATTTCCATTGTTCGTGTGAGCCTTACGCCATCTCTCAGTTCGAGATGAGAAGATAGGCCATAATCGAATTCATCAAGGCAAGTTTGTTGATATTCCAATTTATAGCCAAGAAATTTGAGTGTCTTCTTGAATTGGCCCACACACTTTAGGTAATCCTTAACAAACTCGTCTAGCATTTCTTCACTTTTCTAAAAACAAAAAAAATCTTGTCAAAATATAAAACAGTACTACAATCAAACCTTGGTAAAACAAATCTCAAGGAGTTTTGAAGGAATTCATTATATCGAATGATTGGTTATATTGAGGTTTGCTACAACAATGTTAGTATGGCTAAAAATTTGTTGTATTGAGAGATTCATATTCTGAATTGTAGCTATTGACAAAGAATTTTTTAGTTGTTTCATTACTTTATGAATTAATGGAGCTTCTTCATTAACAGTACTTACTAAATATAAAAAAAAAAATTAGCAAAATTTTTGTTTATTGGCCAGAATAATTGTTATATTGCATTTCCATAACAACAGATTGGACGAGTCAGTCAGCCAGAAAAATCAGTCCATATGGATGGGGGGCTTACAACAGAAACAAGTTATTAACATGGCCTTAAGACCTCGGGTATGATACGAGCGAAGAGCGATATGCGAAAAGCTTCAGAGCAATGTCGTTCACATTATTGTTAAGCTGGAGTGCAGTAGGTGTGAGGGAGCACTGGCTACAATAGGAATGAGCAACCGGGCGACGTGGCTTGCAGGTTCCAGCCTGTCACTCATCGCTTAGCCCAGACTTTTGTCTTATGGCTCACCCCAGATATTATATTTTGCGTGCTACAAAAAAGGCTACGGCCTCTAAACCTTAACCGATTTAAATCCTTTTTTTTTTCTTTTTTTTTTTTTTTACATGAAAGGTAATAAAATTTAGAACAACTTGGCAATTCACATTTATGGTTTTTGTTTCCCTTGTTTATCAAATTATGTGGAAAGATGTTTATAACCATCCAATGTTCATAACCTTCTAGCTACCTTTCTAATAAATAATTTTAAAATATGAATACTAATAAAAGAGTAAATTGGATGATAGTGAATGTGAGCTTTTAATTTCGGAAGTACAAAGTATGGAATGACAGACACAGTGATTTTAAAAATACAATCATAACCAAGAAACTATGAGAAGAGGTTGGAAACGCATTGAACATGCAAGGTAAGATATTTTTATTAACTAAACATTTAAAATATTATTTTTTTAAATTAATATATTAATTAAAAAACGTATATTGGAGTAAGTGATGACGGAGACTAAAGGAAATTACCGCCCAGCCACTCTGTAACGTAGCCAGTGCCCCTCTTCTGCTAAACGCTCTCGTTCTGAACACTCATCGCTCGTATTGTACCCGAGGCCTAACAGTCAACATTTTTATCATGTTGCAACCAAACTTTGTATAAAATGTGCTCTTTGAAGAAAAAGATAAGCATAATTGGTCCTCCAGCGAAGCTCAGTATATTTCAACTACAATCCTAGTTTTAACTATTGCATACTTTGAGTAAAATCTTCTGATGGTGCTGGCATGTGATATGGCGTCCTTTACCTCCGGAATAATGTTTTTTATTTTATTTTTTAAGGTGAATCGACCTCTGGGCAATTAGCTCCGACATCCCAGGTGCAGCAAGGAATTTTCTCAGCGAGCCGTGAGATGAGAAAATTCCTGCCGCCAGTGGGACTCGAACCCACCATCTCCCACATGAGAATCTAAGGCGTTAACCACTAGACCACGGGGAGAACCATATATACTGTTTTTAATAAATAAAGTATCAGAACTGACCATAATATAGGTTACTAATGAAGAAATAGATACTTTTTATACTCATTGAGTAGGCATGGCTACCACATTCTGGCCGTTACATTTACTTCCTTGTAATAAAAAAATTAGAGCCTGCTGCTCAAATTCAGGAACATAAATATACTTTATGTCCACCCGACAAACCTATGTAATGCACTGTATAACATATAGTCTTCTTTTTCGTACAAGGCCACCGCGCATGCGCGAACGCCAGCGGACACTTTTTTGTAACATTTTTTTAAGTTTAGTCATCGCTATATTTATGCTAAAACTCAGCAGATATGCCTAACTACTGAGAAGCATATGTTTCATTGTGTTTGTGTTATGATTTTTATAGGCTAATGTACAATGAGCAAATAATAGAGCCAGAAAGAAATACCTTTATTGGAGAATTCTTGCAAAACAGACATGGATCATAAGGAATTAGTTTCCTCTTTTTAGCCTGATCTAAGAAATAAATTATTGAAAGAAATTTTAACATGATGAAGTCGTTCATCTCTCGCTGTAAAAAAAAAAAAAATAAATAAATAATAATAGTGTTACTTCTAACAGTAGGAAACATTTTAAAACTCAAGAAGAACTAAGATGAAAGTTATATATAAAAAAAAAAAAAAAAAAGCAAAACGCACAATAAAACCTGATCCTTGAGGATGATTAGATTTAGTAAACTTATGTTTATCTATAATTTTCTGATCAGAAAGGAAGTGATTTTTAAGAAAATAAACAAGACCACAATGAATTTTCTTTTCTTGGAGTGGAATTACTTGTTCATAAATGACTTCCAAAGCAATCCTCAGCCAAAGAGGATTGTAGTACATACACATTTGAACCAGCTTCACTCTAGCACCTGCAAAATAATAATAATTAATATCAATAATATTTAAGTATATTTGCTCACAAAAATGAATATTATTAAGAAGTTTTAGACAAAATTATTTCTTTTATCAAGGCAGATAACACGAAACAGCTAGAGAATCTTTATATCCATTATTAATGTAGGGCTTTCAAGGATTTTTTTTATTGGCAAGTAAAAAAAAAAAAATTTGTCCTGTAACAGACCATACTTGTGGTCCTTGCACAGAGGGACAGATATCCTCCTTTTCACCCGATCAACTTCAAATGTTAACTGTAGCTTCCTAATGATATTTGCTAGTAAAGCACATAGGATTTTTTTTTGATTCATTGAATTATAGCAATTTTATGATTGATTTTTGATGGATGTTTTAACCCCTTAACAGGCAAGGGCCAATTACGCGGCCTCTACTCACCGAAATTAAAAAATGACGCGAATGAGGCGAGATTGGTTCCAAAGCTTCCCGCTTGATGCCGGGGTATGCCAAAAAAAATAGTATTATGAGCTCTCAGGCCCGAGTAGGCGAGATATGATGAAAGGTACCGAATATTTGGCCCTTGCTCGTTCCCGCACCCTGACCGGTCAGTCTTGTGTCAGTGTTGGCCATGCATTATTGGCTCTCTGGATTACTCATCTCATCCGGATATCTTTTCAAAGTATGTAATAATTCTTTTATACATTGTAGATTAGGAATTAATTGATTTTAATTGAAATGAGTATATCGCCTACATGTTATTCATTGATTCGTCTCATAAGTACCTTATTCTTGTGAGACTCAGGAAAGAAGCAATACTTTTTTTTGGCATTCCTATTGAAATGTTCTTCTCAATTCTTTCTGAAATGATATTGTAGGCTAGTAGATTATCCAGCAAATTATTATTTTTTTTATTTTTATTTATTTATATTTTTAAGACCCGCCAATCTTAGGGTAACACAATCGAATGAACCATTTTCATTTTTGGGTTTTTTGTACTCGGAATCAGCTTGGCGACATGTATCGCGGGCATTGCCTATCGAGGATTCCCAATGCCTGGAATGAGCAAGGGCCGAATATGCGGCCTACCCCATATTCATGAATACAATTTTTTTTTTAAATATCCTGGATTCATATTTAGTAAATGGATGCCCCCCAGACCCCCAAATGTAAATTAAAAAAATTCTAACAGAGCTAGCGAAATGTGCCCGTTAAAGGGTTAATAGAAAATGAAGAATTGTTCAACATTTTCAAAAAAATTAATATTTCTTAAAAATTCTACGTACTTTACTAAAAAAACTATTTGGTAAGACAACTGGACTCGACTAACTGACAAACCATAAACAAAATTACAGACAAAAATCTAGGCGCACGGTAGTGTGCCAGGCCAAGTTCCGACCTAAGCACACTGTTTTACACGCCGTACTAGAGCCAATTTTTACCCTCTCATAACTCTCAACCAGTTTAAGATAAACTTATGAAATTTTACACAGATATTCATAGACATTTTGACAACTCTGCTTCTCGGCATTAACGTTTTATCAATCAAATGCTGATTTATTGGATCATACAGGTACATTAAACACCTTGAAGGAATATAATTGCCATTGAAAAAAACAAAAAAAAAAAAAACACTTATCTAATAATAAATTAATACATAAAATTTACAAAGATTGGCGTTTTACCTTGGTTGTGATACAAACTAATATTGTCTTTAACACTCAGGAATCCTTTGTCAATTTTTCCACGTATGTTATAAAGTGTCATTTTTATTTCATCCGACTTTGCCAAAGTGGCAGCGGCTTTTCTCAGTACAGTCATTCTACTTCCATCAGACATAACATAGTCTTTACTTGCAGCTTCTCGAGTTGGAGCTATTTTTAAGTCTGATGCTGTAGATTGATCCCATAACTTCATAACATCAACTCCTAAAACAAAATACTCATTTTTCAAACTCTCATTTAAGGGCATATAGATGACTGGATAATTTTGCTTGTATTAGAAGGTCTGGTTAGCCTGAACAATCAGTTCTTATAAATTGTATGCCCCTGAAAAGAAATTGATAGATGTAAAATTGGTTAAGCTCGTTCAATAAACTATGTAACCATTTAAAATTATGTAACTAAACTTTAGCAAATTCCGAAGGAATGTAGCTATTAAGTTTCCATCCATACAATAGATTTGTAACATTTCTTCAAATCTTCATTGATATATCTACTAGGTAGCAAAAATGTCTCCCATTACAATTTGTATTTAATTTTGTTTTGGAATTAACTCTAACTTCAAATGGATTGCTTTTTTTTTTTTTTTGTTACAACATATCGTCCTCATTAGCTGAGCATGCTTTCTACAGAGTTTCTTTGCAAGGAAGTAAAAGTAACGGCTGGTACTGGCAAATTTCATAAATAGGTTCCAGAATACACCCGATTTATTTTATTTTTACAACACAGGGAAGTCGTCTGAGGTCCCCTGCGAATAGGGACAGAGAGAATGTGTGTGTCCCTCGGGATCTTAAGATTCACATAGGGGTCACCAATTATTGCCTTCAAGTGTAAGTGGCTGTGTGCTGATGGATGCGGCTAGGTTCCCTGGTCACTGATACAGCCGTAGTTGCCCTCAAAAGGTAGGCGATATAAAATATGCATGTTCAAGGATGGGTGGCGGGAACTGCCATGCCCTAATTACATACCTCCTGATATCTCAGAAGGAGAGAAATAGCTGCATGGTTAACACACCAGGCAACAGTGCAGGAGAGACGCCCGTCTCCTCCGTAGCACACCAGTACAGAGATTGAGGAAAAGAGTGAATAAAATAAGTCCATTTTATACATGTATATTGGAATACAGTAGAACTCAGATAAATCGAACCCCTAGGGACCGATAAAAAAGTTCGAATTATACAAAATTCGAATTACAAAAGTTTTTGAAAATAAAGGGGAAAAATCGAACTTCATATTTTCACGTTTTTTAATTTTAAAAAATACATACATTTTATTTAAACAATAACGAACATTTCATAAATTGATGATTACATACATAAGTGATAAATAATTTATCAAAAAAGTAAAAATAAAAGTCTAGAAAGTCATTTTCATGGGCAAGAATTTTGTCTTTATTTTTCAGGTAACTTGATAAAGTGTTAGGAGGAATTCAACAACTCACTGGTGCAGTTCAGTGACACCAGAAATTCAAGGCACAAACAATACAACAGATCTAGGCACAGACTGACTGATAACTGAATAAGAAATGAATATGGGAGGGATGGTGGGAGGGAATTCTAGGATAAAACGACAGGATGGTGTATGTAACTACAACCCCTGGAAGGGAGGAAGCGCGACCCTCCACTTTGCAGAACTCCTAGAGTCCAAGAACTAGACTATGAGACGTCCGCGCTTCTTGTCCCGGAACCCCTACATCCGTATCTTACCCGAGGGGAGATTTTCACAAGATTTAAGATCGACCGCCTCTCTGTCCACTTCACATTGGAGGTACTGACTCGTAAAAAATTCGAATTATCCAAAATTGTATTCGAATTAACCACGATGTTTTTACATTGTTTATGCCCTAAATTCTATGGGCCGAGAGAAATATTCGAATTAAAGACGATTTCGAATTATCCATGTTCCACTGTATTTGTTTATGGACTAATAGGCACTTATATGACAAGGCAATTTCATCGCTTTGGGACTGAAAAGCTGTGACAGCTTTTTATGACACTAGAGGTGAGTTCTGTAAGCTCTAGTCACTCTTATATCCACTAGAGTTTATAAAAATTCAGTTTGATCCTGTTGAGTGGGAGTTTCCCTCTGCAACCTGGTCCCTTTGAATAGTTCGGGTTCCTCTGAAGGGCCTTATCTGCATTTTACTAATTGATATGTACAAAGAGATCGTGTTCCATAGATATTATAACAATGCCAAGATATTTGACTTGATTTAATTTTTATTTTAAATCACAAAAGGTTTTAAAAAATAAAAAAAAAAAGTTTTAAGCCTCCCGCCCTAAAAAAGTTTAAGTGCCTGGCCCAAAGCTCAGAATCAGAAAATGGTTGCAGACATTTTTTTAAAGAAACAAATAACGAAAGCTTATTAGGAGAAATGGGTAGAGATAAGCGGAGGAGGCACTACTATTTTAAAGCCCTAGTGTGAAACTAGGAGGGTGAAATGGGCTCTACTCAACGAGCATCTAAGGTCATGCAGGTTCCCGCCTTGTAAAGTTTAAGCTTTAAGGTCCCATTAATCAAAAGATTAAAGCAGAAAAAATAAAATGGGCACAATATGATTTTTTTGTCCTATATATATATATATATATATATATATATATATATATATATATATATATATATATATATATATATATATACTTAACCCATTTGCCGTAGCTTTCCTGCTTGAGTCCTACTCAATGGATAGCTTTGATTTGCCAAGTTACTTTGCCCATGGGCATTCATTTTTGTGGAGGGCCACACACTTAAAAGTAAATATATTAAAAAAAAAATAATGTACCTTCAACAATGCTACCAAGTTCTATTGGAGGAGTTAAAAGAGAATTCAGCCATTTTATCAACTCTAACTGCAGTTTTTCTAACCACTCCCGAGGATGAACTGCATGTCTGAAAAAATAATAAAAATAAATAATTCTCACATATGAAAAAATGTCACTTAGATAAAATAATAATTAAATTAAAATTTACCCCTATTATCTGTTTAAAACTAATGACATATTCCCATTCGACACAACAAGATAAATGAAAATGCACGACCCACTCGGAACTCTTAGCACAAGTGGATCTATAAGTTAATATTTCTATAACTTAATATTAATAATGTTAGAATATTTACATATTTTTAGTAAATTATAAATAATCATAAATTTGTTTAAACATATTAAGTGGCGCAAGAGAGTTCACATTTGATCACAAATATTTTATTTTTTTAAGGCGCATCTACTGCTCAGCCATTAGCGCTGGGCTATGTAAAGATTGCAAACCTTTATAAACACTCATGATGTAGCAGGGATTATTTTCAGTGAGCCCATCACTGAAGAAAGTCAACCAGCCTCAGGAGTGACTCAAACTCACATCTCCTCCATGAGAATGGGGAGAACCTATCATAATTAATATTTGCAATTAACAAATTTTAAATATTAAATTAATTTGTAAAGTTACTTGATGGTAGTAGTAGTAGTAAAGTAAATTTTATTATAAACATATACAAATAATAAGTCCTTGAGAAATTTACAATAAATTTACATACGCTTGGATATAATCCATCAGCTAAGCAACACCACATAATATTATATACTTGAAAATAAAATAAAAACAATATGAGAGATTTGATGTTATATGAGATTGACTTGATGGTATATTTATATTACTGATTTAACTTATATTATTGCATTTTATTTAAATAAATACATTTGATAAGTAAAATAAAAATATTTATCAATAATAGATATTTCAATATTCTATATTATTTGTTTGATGTCTATTTTTTTTCGCTGGGATGACATTTTTGGATGGAATGCCATTTTACTCCAGGGGTGGTACTCCTCCTCACTTCTTCCTGGAATATTTCGATGGGTTCATCTCCATCTTCGTCAGCCAGGTCATTATATTATTTTTGTTAAGTAAAAAGACCATTATTCAATAAAGCAGATTTTATTATGTACAAAATGTTATTTTATTACACTGCACTCTTATCAAAAAAAGCATTGGAAAAGAATAAATAAAGACAAATACACTTAGCCAATTCCCACTCAGCAGTTTTTGAAATTCTTAATTTGAGTTAACTACAACATGATTTAAAGCCAACGGCCATAGCCATGTTGAATGCACCGGTTCCCATAGATCACCGAAGTTAAGCAACGTCGGGCATGGCCAGTACCTGAATGGGTGACCGACCACATGCCGTTGGCATTATAAAAGGGTGGCAACCTGTAGATAGCCCGGTGCTAATAGCCAAATTGTTGATACACTGTTAAAAAAAACAACAAAAAAACATTATTTAAAACTCATAACAAAGATTCAGTCTTCTATTTGTTTTTTTTTTTTGTGTTTGTGTGTGTGTTTAACAGCGTATTAACAGTTAGGCTATCTACAGGTTGCCACCCGTTTATAATGCCAACAGCATGAGGTCGGTCACCCATTCAGGTACTGGCCTTGCCCGACGTTACTTAACTTTGATGATCTACGAGAACCGGTGCATTCAATGTGGCTATGGACGTTGGCTTTTGGCTAGTATCTAATTCTGGAGATATTTGGATGGACAAGTGATAGTAATTTATTTTTTTATATAAATATATTTAACTAAAATTAATAATAATTATTGCTTACCTAGAAAATGGGTCAGAAATTGTTGTAACACCATATGGATGTAGGAGATAATCAGGCTCATCGTATAGACATTTTTTCTGATTTGACTGAGAGAAAACTGAAAGAGGAATTAAGGTAAGAAACACAAAATATTATAAAAAAAATTGTTCAATTAATATAAACAATGTAATTATACTTAGTTTTCAACAAATGGACCATTTTAATTTGTTTTTATCTATATATATATATATATATATATATATATATATATATATATATATATATATATATATATATATAAATCACGTGTCTGTCTGTTTGTTCCTTATACAAATCTACATTGTTTGACCAAACTTGGCACACAGGTAGGTCCTGATTTGGGAAATCTCCTAGGCTAGGTCAAAATAGCCAAATTTCAAAATTTGGTCAAAAGATAAAAAACTCCCCTACATCACAGCTGCATGAAGGTGGATATAGGTTGAGGAAAAGGTATTTGTGGCTAAGTAGGCAGTGACCGATCCTTAGTCTGCACAGAATAACTTCTTCTCTTCTTGAAGACCGTTCGCTATATTTACAACATACTATTTCTTAATAATAATTTAAGAGTACCTTCTGTAGGCAGGGCCAAGTCTAGACTGATAGGATCAATCATGGCTACAGCAGATCAGCTGTTTATAATCAATTTATTAAGGTAAATGTCGATTTCACAAAATAAGACTTAATAATTTTATTAAATAAGCACAATGTCAAATATTGAATATTAAATTAAACATGACCTACATGTAGATGCACCGTAAAAAAAAAAAAAAAAAAAAAAAAAAAAAATTAAATTAAACAATAGTTTGTCCAGTTACCTAGTAACTGCCTTCTTCTTGTTCTTAATTAAATTAATATTTCATTTTATTTCTATGAGATTCCTCTCGTTATCTAATATTTTTACAGTGTTAAAATTAATTTTTTTCTTTTTTTTTTATTTATCCAATGCCCGTCACTGGCGGTTGAGCCATTTGACGCCGAGCCTCCCAGTATCGCGTCGTGAGGTCAGGAAGATGGATCAGTTTGGGGCAGACGAGGAGGTGACTTCCCACCATCCTTCCGCTTGAACATAGTGGGCAAATGTCCGAGTCTGCTAAGCCAAGGCGATAAAGATGGGCCTGCAGGTAGTCATGTCCAGTTTCCAGGCGGAATCTTGCGACAGCTTCGCTTCTCCTCAGATCGTCAGGGATGTGACCTGGGGTTGCTAGGTTTTCCCACATTTTTCCTGTGCTGGAGCTTTTTAGGAGTTCTTTAGTATGCCTGGATATTTCGGTCTCAATTTGGCTTCTTGCTGCTTGTAAGGATTGGAGAGTCTCAGGTTGCTCTTCGTCTGCTCCCTTTTTCGCCATTTTGTCGGCTTTCTCGTTACCTGGAAGACCAACGTGGCTGGGGACCCATTGAAGACAGACTTTCCATCCCCTATTAATGAGGTCAGATATTTTTCTGCGACATTTTGAGGTGTTGATGGAATCAGTGGGCTTGTTGTTGCTAAGGGCGTAAATTGCAGCCTTAGAGTCAATAAGGAACACGACCTTGTTCTGTTCTATGTTCAACTCTACTATTTTGTTGACAGCCTCGATGATTGCGCATATCTCTCCTTCGAAATTACTCGCATTTTTTTCCCACTGCAGAGCATTGTTGGAAGAGTTTGCAAAAAGATCCAGCCCCTGCAGCCTTAGTTTCAGGTATGTATGATCCGTCGGTATAAATGTGTAGCCACTCGTTACTCGGGTAGCGATTATAAATGGTTTCCAGAGCGTTATTTTTAAGTTCTATTGGGCTTGCCTCTTTCTTGCTGGTGACCAGATTCTGTAGCTCTAGGAGTACATTAGGTAGATCTCCTACAACCGTAGTGAAACTCTGGAGGGGTGCTGGGCTCGCAAGGGGAATCTGATATTTAGTTCGCAGAGCTTCAGCGTGTGCTAGTGGGGTGGTTTGAGTTTTTAGTCTCTGAGATCCTGCTCTATACTTACTCCAGTGTCTGGAATCTATTCTTCTGGCTCGTTCCCAAAACTTCAGGGTACTTTTATCTCTTCTGGATTCGAGAGGTTCTATGCCTGTCTGTAGTTGCATAGCCACTATGGGAGTGGACTTGGTGCCGCCAGTGATTGTTCTTAGAGCGTTGTTTTGGGCAACGTCATATTTGCTTAGAATGCTCTTAGAGGAGAGGGAAACCACTTCGCTTCCATATTCCATAACAGGTCGGACATACGTTTTGTATGCCGTGCATAGTACGTCTTGGGTCGCTCCCCACTTGGTTGTCGTCAAACGTTTCAGCAAGTTGATACGTTTCTGTGCTTTATCGGCAGTAGATGCTACATGGGAGTTGTAGGAGAGCTTTGTATCTAAAGTAATACCAAGATATTTTGATAAGCAAGTTTGCTGCAGGTTCACACCTTTGAATTGTAGGTTGAATCGGTTCAGTTTTGTTGAAAGTGTGAATAGCTGGGCAACGGTCTTCTCAGTGCTGACCTCCATTTTATTTCGATTTGACCACTTTTCTAGTTGTCTGAGTGCTGAATTGATAGCATCTTGGAGGCGCTGAATATTACTACCCGTAGCCCATATGACCACATCATCAGCAAATAAGAGACATTGCACTCCTGCGACTGCTTCAATAGCTTTCTGAAGGTCATCAATCATGTGTCAAAATTAAAAGTGTGACTATTTTTTGTAGCATGATAAGCCAAAGCAGTTTTGTTGTCAGTCTCAATGAGATATGTAGTAGCACATGTTGTTTGACTTTCATTATTAAGGGGTAATACTACATCGTAACTTTTTTAGCCATTTTTTTAATGGGCTAAAATTCTTCCTTAACTAATCAAAAATGATATCCAAGAGTGTTTATGTGAAGAAATATTTTTTAAATGGGCAAAAAATACTATTTCCACGTGAATGCCCGATGCCGGGTGAACACGATACGGACTTGAAGATAATTTTTTGAGCAAGCTTCGATTGGTCCCATTTTAATTGTTAAGTTTTTGTTGGTCCTCCTTCAATAAATTTGAAAATTAAAACCCATTTTTTTATCGTTATACCAATAAAGTATGAACAAATGAACATTTCATAACATTAAACTTTAAAGTAATTTTCTCAAAACTATGCTTTTCAAATCGGGCGATACTCTGGTGTCTTCAATTTTTTCCCGATCAACTTTAAATTTTAACTGCAGGTACCTAATGGTAATTTCTAGTAAATTAAGTAGGATTTTTTCAATTCACTAAATTATAACAATTTTATGACCAATTTTTGATGGATTTTTTTTAATAGAAAATGAATAATTGTTCACCATTTGTTGTCCTTTATTGATAGAATTTCAAAGACACGGAAGTATTTAATCTTAAGAGAGTATATCAAGAATAAAAATTTCCTCTTGATCTTTATAAGACGAAAAACTAATTAGTCAATAGGTAATTTATTTCATGACAATAGAATGAATCGGGTCTCCCCGTGGTCTAGTGGCTAACGCCTTGGATTCTCTTGCGGGAGATGGGGGTTCGAGTCCAACCTGCACTTTCTTTCATTTCAGGGCCTGTTGAGAAAATTCACTGGTGCACCTGGATGTAGGCGCTAATGGCCCACATGTTGGTGCACCGTAACAAAAAAAAAAAAAAAAGAAAAGAAAATAGCATGAATCATATGATTAATTTACTTTTTTGACACATTAACTATGTCTCTGCTCTCCACTTATACATCCATTACTGTGTTTCACACATTTATTTAAAATGTAATAAATGTAATATTCAATAAATGTAATTAGGTCTTTTCTTAATTTCATTAATAACTAACCTCATCCTACGTTTGTCTCTCAATAATCTTATTGATTCTTCTTATAATTAAAACAGTTTATTTAGTTCTTAAAACACCTTTTACTAAGAAATTCTTTGAAAAAAAGACAACAATAAAAAATATACGGGACGACGTAAGTCAGTATCGCATTAGACAAGAAAAGCTATACGGGGTTAGGGTAACCCCATAATGCACTAATCGATAATTTACGTATGGTCTCAACGCAGTCAACATGTTAAGAAAAAATAAGTAATTTAATCATATTCTGACTACTACTTTACTGGACTTTGATTCTGCTGTCCTGATGAGTTAATCGCTACCAATGCGGAACTTATAATTAATTTTTAAAAAATAAATAAAAAATAGTTTTTTTTATTAACAAACCTGTATTATCATCTTCAATGTTCGCTGTCTTGGGCCTTAAAGATTCTTCTTTGTTATTATTTTTCCTCGTTCTTTGAAATCTTGACAGGTTGATCTCACTAATACTTTTACTAAAAACTGGCCTGGCGGGAGATATTTCAAAACTAATGGATGAGTGAGAAATATTTTTGGATTGGAATTCTGTCTCATTTTTATTTGCCGGAGGAGATGAAGGAATATAGAAAGTTGTATTAAAATGAACTGAACGAGGTTTATGAGCTGTAGATGAACAAAGAGATTTCGAAGGACTTTCTTTTTGAATTGTTAAAGGCAGGTAATGGAAATCATCATGAAGGCTGTTCCTTCTCCTGTTTTGGGGAGAATTTTGACTTGGCGAAACTTCAGAGACCATAGTACTACTACTGGCTTTATCACCTGATATCTGAGACCAAAATGAGTCATTTTTATTTTTAAGTAGTATTGATTCAGGCGAATCTGGCCGTGTTAGATAAAATAATTTATCCTTGATAGGAGAATATTCTCTCTTCGGTGTAGTAACACTGGCGGAAGACATGTGCGACTTTTTAGGAGTTGAATCATTTCTAATAACAGCAGTTACTTCTGACTTGACCAATTTATAAGTAGACGTACTACAAAAAGAATCATTCTTTTTTCCAGTTGAAATAGGAGATTTTGTACTTAAGTGAAATGAAGAAATGTCAAAAACAGGAGAGTTCGAGTGATTCCATCGCACAGGGCTGTCAAGACTATCGCGATCGAAGGACGTACTAGTGAATTCAAGAGAATCGTTAAGTTCTATTTTGAGCTTCCTCCGTTCCCCAGGAATATCCTCTTTCTTGCTCGACGTATTTGGCTGATTGTTGTAATTGTACTCCTTTAGGGGTTCTCGGACTTGTTTAACATTCTGAGTTTGGGGGCTGGACGATATCATTCTAGAAGTAGAGAAATTTGAATCTACTTCCTCTTCAAAAATTAATTCACTTATTGAAAGAAATTGCTCAGACTTAATTGATGGTGTTAAGCCATGGGCGAAGAACGTCGGCTTAGCGACTTCATAAGTTTCCCTCCGCACAGGAGTTACAGATTTACACGGGGGTAACAGGGTTGATTTGGTTAACGATTTTGTATTTTTATTCTCTGTGCCCCTAGAAATAGGTCGCTTATCTTGATTGAACCCCTTTTTCTTGATTCCCTAAAAAAAACAATAAAAAACTGGTCAGTGGTTTGTAAGACCATTCAACAATACTTTGTAAAATAATAAGTTGTTGGCATTCATTAAAACCAAGACTAATAAATTTAAAATAAAAATATTAAATAAATAATAGAAGGTGCTGCCAGGGTAGTCTAGTTAATTTTGTAAATGAGACTCCTAACTTGTATCTAAGTAAAGTAATTGGTATATTCCGCATTGCTGAAGAACTTAAAGAATTATTACTCTAGCCAAAAGTATTTAAAGTAATCTTTATAAATACAAAATAAGTATAAACAGTTTAGCTCTTTTATATCTCTTATATGGCCATGAGCTCCAAGGTGTGAGCAGTCCGTGCCTAAGGTTGCGGATGTGATTGTCACTATGGTTTCATTTTATAAGGAAAAAGGTAATGAATCAGCCCAGATTTTGTCCAGAGTAAACACCCACAGATGATCTAACTCGTTAACGAACTCATTCAATCATTTGTTATGGGGATACTTTGTACCAAATTTTGGACCAAAAAACAAAAATTGTGGCAGCAATCCTGTTAACAGATGTTTCATATGAGTTTGGCAAAAAGCAGTTCAGCTACAAATTTCATAACTACAATTTAATGAAAATATAAAATTAAAGGACTACCCCTTTAAAGCTAAAATTGCAAGACTGCTTTTGAAAATTTCCTGGCACTCCAGGAAGTTGATTCAGCAAAAACAAAAAATAATAAATTAAGCTAGCTTAGGCTTAACAGGACCTAAATTCCAAAGAGTCACATGCTTAGTAAATCTAAACTCCTTTCTCAAGGAAGCTAGGCATGGTTGGAAATTTTGAAAGATTTAAAAAAGTTGTTAGTAAACATTTTCTTATAATAGGTCAAAACTACATTACCAGAAACTGCATCATCTTTGAGTGTGTCCTTATTTTTCATATCTCTTGTATCATTTGTAAAGCTTGACCTATTAACTGTTAATTTTTTTTTTTTTAATCTTTATATTTTTGCAGGAGAGTAATTCATGCTGCCATTTAAGCCAGTACAGTTGTGCATTGGTTCTAGATCATGTGAGCAAGAACCAATGAGAGCTTAGAGAAAAACCACAACTTCCCAGATGATCAGTGCTCTCACCCACTCTTATGGTTACACACAGTGTATTGCAGTCTATTATAGGCAAAATTTACTTTAATTATTGCTGATAATTAAACCCCACAAAAAGTGTCTGCCCTTTTGTAATTATTTTCAATTACGTTCATTGAAGAAACTGATTAAATCACAGCATGAATAAAGCACTTCATTTAATATTAAAAAAAAAACACTAGGTACTTTAGGTTTTTTTTATTTACATTTTAAACTTAAAATGTCTTAAAAGTGTCTGCCTTATTTATTATTCATTGTAAAATTGCCTTAATTTTACAATAAAGAGGAAAACACTATTTTTGGGCAATATTGTTTTGCACCTTTCCCCTATGCGCAGTACCTGGAGTTCCACAGTAAGTCTAGCCATCACGTACTTCCCTTCTCATCTACCTAAGAGATGCATTATAGCAAAATTTCAAGGTGCACTTTATGAAACGTGTGTGTGTATATATATATATATATATATATATATATATATATATATATGTATATATATATATATATATATATATATATATATATATATATATATATATATATTCTCACAAGGGCATTGATGAAGCATTTACCAGTTGCTGAAAAGCATTTACCTCCCTAGTGAATATGGTACTTATTTATTTCGTAACCATCAGCATTCTCTGAAAAGTATACAAATTTGAACCACGGGTATATTTGTGGCCAATGGATTCTGAAACATAGCCATTTCTCATTGCCTTATCAGGACAACATTAATAAGGGGTTCTTCCCTATGGAGGGACTGAAATGCGCTTATACTGTCTATTCAGGACAGTGAGTAACTAAAAACTATTCCTCAAATAATAAATGCTAATAAAGATGAGGTATAAACGTGACAAATTTATTTATTAAATTTTAACGTCCGTTTATTATTAACTATGAATTTTAGGACGGGTTATCTATAGGTTACCACCCTTTTCTAGCCAGGATAGGGCTGATGCCTTTTCTTTTTTCTAAAGAAAAGCCACCACCCCTAGTGGAAATTGAACCCATGACCCTTCGGCACGGAATGTTAAGTGCTCACGCCTTAACCCTCACGGCCACCACGCAATAAATTAAAAACCGGAATTAGAAAGCCTATATTTCTAATTTAGCCTTACCTTTTTTGTTGGAGGACTAACGGAACAACATGTAACATTGATATAAGCAAATTTTTTATTTCCATTCACATGCTTGACAGGCACTTTTCCCCTCCACTGAATGGCACATTCTGGTGTCCAATAAATTTCAAGTATATCACTCCCACTAGGCAGCAATGAAAATTGAGTTGAACTGAATTCTAGTCCAATTTCTTTAATTTCATCATTTATTTCCAATAATACCTAAAAAAATATATTGTTTTCATTAGTCAAGACAAGTTGTCTTATTTGCTTTTAATCCCATATCTTCAACCATCTTGAAAATAGATTTAATTGATTACAACACCCTGAGATTTTCAGAAATCAATTTTGTGTGCCTAGATAATACTGTTTATACTTTAAACAAAAATGTTTTAAACTTAGGAAAAATATTTTAAACTTATATTCTAAAAACAGAATAATAATATATGTATATGTTTTGTCCATTTTTAGCAACTATCTAGAAGGTTTTAATAATTGTGTCCATTACTTCACTTCACGTTCATTCATGTTTTTTGGTAATTTTATCTATCTTGTTCTTTGCAATATGTGTTTAATAGTCAAGATCGTGTTGCAAAGGCACACAGCTTGTCATGTCTCATCATTAGACGGCGACTTGTCAGGAACATATGCCCAATATGCAGTCTAGTAATATAATAACTACAGTAAAACCTCGTTTACCCACATCAACTGGGACCAGGGCCGATCTGAGTTAATGAAAATCCGGGTTATCCAGAGAATGATGGAAAAATGAAAAAAATAACATATAAATCACCGAAATATTTTTAAGGGAGTTTAGAAATTATTATTGACACACTTTCACCTAAAAACACATAAACTGTATGTACTGTAATAGCCTATGTATTTTCACTGTACTCAATGTAGCTACAAACTAGTCTTTAGTAAAAATAGCTACTTTCCTTCAGAGGAAAGTGCTAAAAAAACAGTAAGCTTCTGCTGTCTCAGTTTAGTGTATCGCTTACGAGCAGCGCAATCTCGCATCTGCTTTAACATTAGGAGTTCATTTGGCAATGTTTCCACTTGACTCTTGAAATACACTATTCATTTCTCAAAGTTTGCTACTGCTTCTGCATGGGTCGTAACCACCATAAACTGTCCTTAGAAATCAACTTATAACAAAAGTCTTTAATGCGTTTTCTGTTCTTAGTCCAATCAAGATCTTCTTTAACGATTCTCCCTTATCAATTCTTGTCAATGCTTCCATCCTTTTTTCCATAGTCACAACAATGCTTTTATGCTTTGTCTAAATCTCAGGCAACGAGCAAACGAAACAGCAAAACGATACTGTACCTCGACCATGATGCTAGGTAAACTCGCGTACATTAACTGAGGAAAACTTGCGTAATTTACCTACTGAGAATATCAATTTATCATCTGTAAAACAAATGTTCATTTACTAAGCTGAACAACATAATTTCGTTTTCAAAACTGGTCGGGGTTATCCGGACATCCGGGTTAACGAGGTTTTACTGTACTTCTTCTATCCTGGTAGGTCGGGAGCTACTTAATGTCCCTTAGATTGTTGTTTTGAGAGTCAATTCATTTTGTAAGAATGTTTTTATGGTTGTTTGTAAGCCTTGTACCGTCTATTATTCTATACATATATACTGTAAAATTTTCTGTTGCTTGTGAAGCAGGCTTATCAGCTAATTCAAGTGCAAAACAAGCAACAACTATTAGAGATGTGAGTGTAATACCTGCTTTTAATTTCAAGTCAGACCATAGAATACTGAAAGCTGTTTTTGTCACTGGGAAATTTAAAAAAGAGCGACCTTTCAAATTGAAAAGGAAAGTGCCCATGTTTCGGGTGGAGGATGAAGCTTGTGAATTTATGGAATACCTCTCGAAGAAATTACCCGAACAGCTGGAAGGAAGAACCATTCAAGAGAACTATGACTACTTGACAGGAGTTCTCAACAATTTTTCCCCAAATAAGGATAGATTACAAAATTTTAGAAAATCCAATAAATTGTCAACGGCTACTCTAAAGCTACTTAAGGATAGAAGAGAAGCAAAATTAAATCCGACTGCAGATCCAATGCTCATAACGTCTTTCAATAGAGAAATAAGAAGGAAAATTAAAGAGGATTTACTCAAATACAGACAGGAACTGGTTACCGAAATTATCTCCAAGAATAGCTCCACTAAACAACTAAAGAAGGAACTAAACCAAGGTAGAAGATGGTTAATATCACTAGACAGTCAGGATCATAAAAATATAACAGACAGAGGAATGATGTTAGCCACAGCATCCAACTACTTCAAGAATATATACGATTGTGAAGAAACTAATATGGTACCTGCCTTACCAAAGCCAAATTCCGAAGAGGGTGTTCCAGAGATTACGAGAGCAGAAATCAGGAAAGCAATAGAAAACCTAAAAAGAAATAAAAGTCCTGGGCCCGATGGAATAAGGAGTGAAATATTAAAAGCTGGAGGTACAATCTTAATCAAGCATTTAGTAAATATGTTTAACTCTATATTACAGGAGGAAGAAATACCCCTTCAATGGAAGACAGCCAAAATCATTTTGCTTCATAAAAACGGCAGTAGGAAAATGATGGGCAATTATAGGCTGGATTTAGAAAAGGCTATTCTGTGACCGACCACATCCAAACAATTAATCAATTAATTGAAAGAGCAAAGGAGTACAGTTTTCCTACTTATTTGTGTTTTTTCGATTTCCAGAAAGCGTTTGACAGTATTTTCCACAGAAGCATCTTTGAGGCTCTAAAAATGATAGGAGTAGAGTACAAATATATTCGCGTAGTTATGCAGCTATACAAGGACATGGAAGCATTCATTGCCGCTGAACGGAATGGTCCCAATTTTGCTGTCAGGAGAGGAGTGCGTCAAGGAGATCCTCTATCACCTATTCTGTTTATATTAGTACTGGAAACAGTATTTTGGCGTTTGAGTTGGAAGGACGTGGGCATCAAGGTTAGTGGAGGTGGTTAAATTGTCTCCGATTTGCAGATGACATTGTTTTGTTGGCGAGCACTGCAGAAGATCTTACAATGATGATAAGGACATTGCTGGAGGAGTGTAAAGAAGTCGGCCTCTTACCTAACTTTGATAAGACAAAACTAATGACGAACGCGGAAAAGGTGGACATTATCGTTGGAAGTCATAGACTAGAATATGTGGAAGACTACATTTACCTCGGGCAGTTGGTCTCTTTTGCTAACAAATCATGGAAAGAAGTGGCTAGAAGGACATCAATAGGATGGGGAAAATACTGGGCTTTAAGAGAAGTAATGAAAAGTAATTTCCCGAAAGAAGTTAAGAAAAAAGTCTTCGATTCCTGTATACTCCCTGCCGTCACCTTTGGTTGTCAAACTTGGACCTTAACTAAAGCCCAATCAAGAAAACTGATAACCTGGCAAAGATCAGTGGAAAGAAGTATGACAAGCATAAAGAGAAAGGAGAAAATTAGGAGTAGTGACATCAGAGAGAAGACTGGTCTGAAAGACATAATACATCGGGTTAGGAAGCTAAAATGGGAATGGGCTGGTCACGTATTAAGAAGAACAGATAAGAGGTGGTCAACGGAGATGACTGTTTGGACACCCTATGGTCACAAGAGGCGACGAGGAAGACCAATGAAAAGATGGAGCGACTTCTTCAAGACGATGGCTGGTCCATTATGGTGGAGATTGGCGAGGGATAGAGATGCATGGAAGGAGAAGTGGACCCAGATAGGAACCTCGGCTTCCCAGTAGGCTGGTCACCTGGGAAAGCCTAGACCGGTACTCCTTCATGGAAGGCCTATGTTCAAACTCAAATAAGAATTTTTCGTAGATTGAAATTGTTATTTTATTTTCAGTTATTTATAATTATTTGTATATATTTATTGTAATTTAATTTTTTTTGTTGAGTTAAGAACACAATAAAAGGCTTTATTATTATTATTATTATTATTATATACTGTAAAATTTTCTGTTGCTTGTGAAGCAGGCTTATCAGCTAATTCAAGTGCAAAACAAGCTTCACAAATTAAATTTATTAGAATTCTTATCTGTACACCGGAGGTAAAGGACACGATGTCACATATTTGTAATTGTTCAGGTGAGCCAATTTTTCATAACTTTGAACTATTAAAATTTGTTTCCTTGTTACTTATAGAAACAATTTAAAGACATTTTTTCACATTGTTATTGACATTGATAAGTAATTGGAAGTATTAATCATAGTCAAACGAAACCAAGTCCTCCACATGGTGTCTTTTACCTCTAATGAAAACGTACGTACATTTTTTTTTTGTCTTATCTTCATTATTTGTGGTAACAGGACAGGGAGCCCTATACCATTATATGGATCAATAAATCCACACTAAGAACATCTTGTTAAGTCAATTAAATAAAAAAAATGGACATGGTGTTTTTTACCTCCAGGGTACAGAAATGTATGAAATGAAACCAAAATCTACAAATACATCACTCTTCTTTTATGACCACAGTCCACTATTTTGAGCTATTTTCAGCTCAAGTAACTTTGGATGCTTCCTCTAAGCACACAGAGTTTGTTGCAAAATGAACTGACTCAACATGGGCTTGGTGTTTAACGTATATATATTTTTTAAATATCCTTAGAAAATAAATTTACAAAAAGATAAACTTACATCTGTAATAAGGTCAGATGGGTTACGCAGATGAATTTTATTTACTGCAGTAGTATTAACATGAACGTTTGAAAAGCAGACTTTGGGAACAATTGCAAATGGAGCCAAATTAAGAATTGGCAAAGGATCAGTATCTCTAGGCTTCTTAGTTTTAGGAGTGATATTCACCTAAAATAGAACATTATTAAAATAAGTTCACTATTTAGTAAATATAGTTTTCTTTAACCCTTAGTCGGTCGCAACTGAGCCAAAAACGCATAATAGGTACATCTCACACTGTTGTTTACCTCTAAGCTCCATTCAGTCCCTTACCGAGAGGCTCCCCGACTCGGGGTGTTCTTTAAGACCCACAACCTTAGTTCACTCTTAGACACATTATCGTCTATGATATTGGGCAAAGCAGCCAAAAAACACACTGCAACTCATCTTTTTACATTATTGAAGGTGTGCATTTTCAAATAAAAACAATTTTATTGGTCTAAAATACAGTAGACTCTCCCTTATGTGGCGTTCTCTTATCACTTGCTCTCTCTAATCTGGCGGTCTCACAGAGGAATGAGTGACGGATCTCAGAACTCGCCGAAGCTAGATAGTCTCAAGCGTTCCTAGAAAACCTTCCCTTCTTAGGTAGCCAAACATTTGTTTTTGGTATTTCATTGAATGGAAATCAAAGAAGGCATACATGTTTCATTTTAGAGGCAGGAAACATATTATGTTTTGTTTTAGAGGCAGGAACTTGTGTTTCTACTAAGAAAATAATTGTTTCTACTAAGGCACCTGCGGCTGGAACCCCTAATTTTAGCCAGTCTAGTTTGAATGTTCATCACAAGTGGGGTGCAAGTTTTAAAAGTAATTTTAATAATATGTACCATTTTAAATATACAATATTAAAGATAGTACGTGTTATTATATCTTCAAATAATAAGGTTTTACAAATACAAAAGTGACCTCTTCTAACTGAATTCTTTAATCAGGCGTTTTCTCTAATCTGACTCTACCCCGGTCCTGACGACGCCCGATTAGGGAGAGTCTACTTTATTTATAATTTGACGGCAGAAATGAAATACGCCAAACCCCTTCACAAAAAGTTTACTTGGTTGCTGATTTTTTTTTTTTTTTTTTTCTCTATCCTTAAGATCATTGGCAGTTGTCAATTAAAGGTAAAATAAAAAAAAGTCGATAATTAAATAATAATGAATAGATTAAAATGAAGGAAGATTAAAATAAAATGAATAAATAATAATTGCAATTATAATAATAAAATATTAATAATTTATAATGAATAATAATTACAATGAATAACTCAAATATAATAAAACATATCCATAATAAAGTGTATATATGACAATAATTTTAATGAATTTTAGCTTACAATATAATAAAAGAAAAAAATAGAAGTTATGATTTCGAATATAAATCAGTTCTTCTCAAGAATTTGAGAAGTTTTTTAAGGCCTCTTCTTTATCCCCAAGGATTTCTTCAATTAAAAAAACCGATTCCCAGGGATTTTCTTATAGTGGAGTAGTTCCTCCATGATTAATTAATAAATGTTCTACCGTCAGAAGCTCCCCTACATCACAGCTGCATGAGGGTGGATATAGGTTGAGGAAAAGGAATTCGTGGCTGAGTAGGCAGTGACAGATCCTTACCCGGTACAAATAAACTTCTTCTCTTCTTGTAGACCGTTATGTGTGTGTTTTTCTAATTTTAGTAACTTTTTTTATGAAAAAGTAAAACTGACCCAGGTGGTAGCGGGCAAAAAAAAATTAGCATCTTTCATATATTATAAATTAAGTAATATCAAAATATTGTTTAATGTTATTAGTATTTCTTTCCACTTATTTAAACCCTGAAGAAGGCATGTTTATAATAGGACATCCTCCATGAATAAGGAGGATGGGAGTTATGATTTTTTAAAAATTGAGTGCTTTTTTGGCACATTGCGACCGACCGAAGATGCAAAAATATCGCAACCAACAAAGGGTTAAAAGTACACAAGAATCAGGAATATAATAATGAGAAATAAATAAAGTACCTCAAAAACCTCTGCTACTCGTTTGAAACCTGCCATTAGTCTGTAACAAAAATAAATAATAATATTGAATCCCACTCAATTGATTCACAATGAATTCTATTTTTAATGAACATAAAATAGCTCTGGACATTATCTTCGTTTTATATTATTGTTTTGAAGCTTAATACATTTCAAAGTTTCTTTTTGTTGGTATATTTTTGGATAATGCGTCTTTAGACTATTTCTTCTGCTTCTCTTTAACTCTCAGCTCCCTTTTCCTTTCTTCCTGGTTGTTTTTCGGGGGTTATTTCAAGGATAATCTGTGAATTTTCTTCATTTCTGTTCATTCTATTTCTTTGAGTGTTTGAATTTCTTCTAGATTGAGTAGTTGGCCATTAACCCTTTCCTTACTGTAGACTGCTGTAGGAGTCAAGGCCCGTTACATTTTGTGCATTATATTTAAAAAAATCGAACTGTGTTGATATTTTTAAAATGTGTGTGTGTGTGTGTGTATATATATATATATATATATATATATATATATATATATATATATATATATATAAATTTTGGGGGCGAGGTTAGCTCAGTGGTAGAGCTCTCGACTAATGAACTGGAGGGCCAGGTTCAAAACCCGAGCGCGCACTAAAGATTTTTTCTTCTAGTGCTGCCGTTCGAGTGTTGGATTTGGGGTCCCGGATCGTCCCTAGGCTCACCCATCCATTAATTAATTTAATTAATAATGGGTACCTTGGGTGCTAATGACTCTAGCAGTCGAAGCAGCAAGGGGAAAATCAGGTGACCGGAGCATAGTATTGACCACACTATCTCCCTAGTGTGCTGTATGGTCACAAATCAGATACCTCTACAGTATCTGCCCCTCTGGGCCCTTGTGGCCTGTTACGGGACTGATTTTTTTTTTTTTTATATAAATTAACTCTGCCAGTGTTAGGTCCAAAGCCCTAAATCGAAAACGAGGTTATATATATATATATATATATATATATATATATATATATATATATATATATATATATACACACATATATATATTTGAGTGAGTATCAATTTTAACAGGTGTAAATTTCAGTACCAAGTAGGTAGGATGAAGACAATTTTCAAAAGTTCTTTTATCTGACTACCTACCTTTGTTATAGAAAATGCTAGAATATGTGACTAAAATATACTTACAAATAAAAACAATTTATGTAGCCAAAAAAAAAATCAACTTTTGTAAATGTATGAAACAAACTCTTAACCGACATTAGAGAATTCATGTAAAAGTCAATATGTCTGTAATTATAATAAAAAAAGATAGGTCGGAAACTATTTTGCACCTGATCATTGATCTAACTAATTTTCTTCATAAAATTTAATTCAATCTCTAACCATATTTCGTGAAAAAAAAAAGGCACACATAAATGACATATCTTCGCTAAAGAAAGTGTTTAGTTGGTGGTAAAGAAAGTTTAGTATTGGTGCAGGAACCATAATTCCTGCACGAACGTGCACTTATGAAATGGAGCTTACAAAGTTAGCTTAATCAGTAACTAAAAAAATAAGTCAAGAAGCTCATTTCTTTTCAATTTATTTCATTCATTTTCTCAAGTTATTGTAAAAATTAATATTACTTTGAGCATCTAAAAAGTTTATAATACTGAAAACATTTTTAAAATGGTAATTAATATGGTCATATTACATAACTTGTTATATAAAAATATCAGTAACACATACTAGAAATCAGCCCATAAAAGAAAAAAAAATCTAAAAAAGAAAAGTATGTTTTACAATTCTAGTAGTAACACATACTGCAAATTTATTTATTTTGCTTGAATTCTTCTTATAAAATAAAAATAATGTAGATTTTGAAAAGGATATTAAAAAAGCGGAGCTGTAATACTTAGCTTAAAGCTCTAGGCGTATTCCTGCCTTAAATTTACAAATAGTTAAAACTTTTCGTACTTTAATCAGTTATTTAATAATCATACCTTGTTTTCAATAATAATATCAGGTAAAGTGGAAAATCATTATTTTAAAAAAATGAGTCGCAAACTGTCAAGAACAAGTATATCAGTTAAGTGTTAAGCCATGATCCGCAAAGAACTGGAGAGCAGAAGATTTCTATAAAGGTTCAAAGTACAGGGATTTGAAAGCCTGGAAAAGCCGTTAAGGACGAAGTCCAATCCCATCGAGGTAGCTCAGTTTTAGGAGATATACAACCATAGAGCGCTAGCGTCTAGAACTTACATTCTTGATAATGAAATATGACAACTCTTTCTATACTAATGACTAATTAACATAAATTTATTTTAATATTACGAAAGTCTCCATTTCAAATAGATTCTTTTGTATTCCAATGCAATTCCCGCCATATTACCAAGATACCAACCGAGATATGAATATCACTTTTTTTTTATATATAAGTTCGATGATTTGCCTATTTACAAAACAGCCAAAGTGAAGTGCTTGTACCTAAGACATTTATTTGTGATAGTGAGAGATTGGATAAATATTAGTTTTAAGTATTAAAGAATTAATAATAATTCTATAAATAAATAGCAACGTAATGTTTAACTACACCTTGTATAGTACACAGTAGTCTTTTCTGCCAATAGCCTTTTTTATTGTAGTAAGAAACACTCATAAATACTATGATGGAATCAGAATGCAATGAGATATTCTTATAACTTAAGAATATAAAATAATAATAATTATATTTGCCATAAACAGTAGTCTCAATTATTAATTTCAATTTTAACTTCCACTTATAAATAACACAGAGTTTTGGGAGGGGCTATCTATAGATTACGACGGTAAATATCCACGTTTCATAACAGATGAGTAACAAAATATTCAAATTTATATATATATATATATATATATATATATATATATATATATATATATATATATATATATATATATATATATATATATAGGGGAAGGTGTTGTACCTTTGACCACTTTGCACAATTGAATTTTTTTTAGCTTGAATATTAAGGCTAAATTCTTTTTTTTTTATTTCATTGTAATTAGTATTCTATTGCTTATCATATTTAATTTTTCCAAGGTTCTAGCTTTACATTTAATATTTTTAAAAAAATAATCGTACAGTGTTCAAAGGTACAACATGTAGTTGTACCTTTGACCATGGGGTGTTGTACCTCTGACAACGTAAAAACAACAAAGCAGTGCAGAAAAAAAATTGTATTCAGTAATGTTGTAATTAATTGTAAGTTTAATAAATACTGGACAAGCATCTAAGCATAATAAAAAAGCTATTATTGATATTATGTTATGCTGAAAAATCCAGTCCAATCGATAAACGTTTTCGGTGTCAGTATCAGAATCTGAACTGTCATTAGAATAATTTTCTTTTTGTTTACCACTTTTTTAGGAAGGGGTTTATTTGTATGTGGTGTCTTACGTTTAGGGTGGTGCTTTCGTTTTTTTTTTTTTCAGCTTCAATAATTAGCTTTTCAGGAATATGCCAGGATAGGAGGTTTCCCTTTAGGCCGGCTCCTATTTGACATTTTCCTTGCCTGCGCTTTTCGATGAGGTCTTACAACTTCAAGTGGAAAGATAAGGGGCGATAGGTTTGAACTGCTACACTGAGGATTGATAAAGACAATTTGAATTTATTTCATTTATTATTTTTTAAATTATTTGAACAATTGATGCAACCAACATTAATTATTGTTGAAAAAGTTTGTAGCTGAAGAACATAAAAGTTGAATTATGAAAAAATTACTCAGGTGTGTTGTACCTTTGACCTGGTCAAAGGAACAACAACTAGTCGTGGTCAGAGGTACAACACCCTGGTAGTGCAAATTAAAAATAATGCTAAAAATTTTAGGGTTAAGATAAATCAATTTCAGAAGCTACACCATGTTTCTTATTGTAATAGCTACTTTGTCAAATAATTTCCATCTAAAAAGACATAATAGAAAAAATATTATGAGGCAAAACGTCGTCAATAAATAACTTACATTTAGATGATTCATGATAGAAATGGATAAGTATTTTTTGCAAGAATTCTCTTTGACTTGAATAATCCAAAGTAGGTTACGCAAGCCCTCTAGCGAAGGAGCTAAACACTAATTACACCAACATTTATAAAATGTTGCTACATGCCGCCACAGCCTCAGTGGTACAATATGGTCAGAGGTACAACACCTTCCCCTACTCCTTTTTCTTATGTACTACTTTATTCTTGGCTTGCCCTACATGTTTTGTGGCCTTCATGCCACCTCCTCAGGGGCCATGTGTGGTCCGCTGGCCAAAGGGGATTTAATGGCCCCTGAGGAGGTGGCATGATGGCCACGAAACATGTAGGGCAAGCCAAGAAGAAAGTAGTACATAAGAAAAAGCAGTAATATTTTTTTTAACCTGCGCCGTGTATATCCAAAATATATATATATATATATATATATATATATATATATATATATATATATATATATACTTAATTAATGGTCAGAAATACGTGGAATAGAATATGTATATAATTGTATGTAATATTTTGTTTTCTTCTGCCTGATATAAAGTAATTGGATTTATTAAAGTCACTTTCCAATTAAAATAAACATACCATTAAAAGTGAAGAGATTGAGAGGAGATCGTTGACAGTTGTGACTGCGAAATAGATATAGTCACAGTTCGGCCTTGACTACATTTTTCATAAGAAAATGTGTTTTATTTTTGGCCGACATTTCGGCTTGAAATTCAAGCCTTCCTCAGGGCGACGAAAGGAGAACTATGCATCAGAGAAAAAACATAAGAAAACCCCATAGACGCACCATATTAGAAAGAGTTGTTCAGAAAACATCAGCGCCAGTGTGGCCGTAACAACCAAGGCGCTAGAGCACTAAGATTAGCGGCTTAACTCAATTGGAACATCATTTGGAGTAAACCAAAACCTATTGAACACATATTTTTTTTTTTTTTTTTTTTTTTACCTGAAACATGCTCGTTTCGTTACATGAAAGTAAAAATGCAGGTATGGCAAATTAATAATTTGGCACCGGAGAAACAGCCTTTCTTTATGAATGAATCTAGTTTATTTTTACAACGCTTTTTCCTCTTTAGATACCTACGAGTCATAGGTATCTAAAGAGAAAGATGTGTAAGCTACGACTTATGCCGAATTTTGTTACAATATAATACAAATGTTGGCACTTAGGGATATAATTTATGTCACTTAGGGGAGTAATTTGTGTCAAGACTAACCTTCCCCCTCTCAGATGGTCCAAAGTTGCTGGTTAACGGAATTGGTGCAATCGTTTTTAATGGGAATACACTACAAGTATAAACGAAGTTCCGTCACGATAAAACAAAACTTGTGGCCACTATCTTGATAACAGACACAAACATTTTAATGGGCGTCATTTTCGGTAAATAGTAGGTGTCATTTTCGTTAAATAGTATGTAGGATTGATGGTGATTTGAGGAAATTTTTCAAACATTCTTTCGTGAGTGGAATCTCAATAACGACATTTCTACGAAAAGTGCTAAATAGTAACAAGGCTAAAAACATAAAATTGAAAATTATTATTTTATTTGGAATAAAGTAATACTAATAAATATATAAAAAATCAATTATTATATTAAAGATTTACATACGATTATATTTCAAGAAGAATAGAAATTTATTCATTATTTGTTGTTGAATGAATCACTATGCTTAAATCTGTTTGCCAATACTTATCAGGTGTATTGTGTCTTCAGGTGTGGCCCCCCACGGATCGAAGATAATCCGCTACTGCTTGGTGGTGGTTTTCCAATGCCCTCCGGAGCGGCGTAACTCCCCAAGAAGTCTTGAAGTTAACGTCACACTTCATCTCCACAAGAGCCTTGGCTGCTTCAAGATTGCCATCCCAAGCTGCATAATGAAGTGCACTGGAATGGTTAGAATCTGTGCTGTCAACACCAAGTCCTGTCCCCACCAACCATTTGATGCAGGCGTCACAGTTACTTCTTGCGGCCCAATGGAGGAGGTTGATAGAATTACCCCATTGGTCCTTCCAATACTGTTTGAAGTCGGCCCCGTATTCAACGAGCACAGAAGCAGAAGCAACGTCGTGTTTCGATATGGCCAGCCTGATCAGAGTCTCGCCACCAGAGTCCTTTGTGTCCGCTGCCAAACAGTGTTCCAGTAATCCGCGAAGAGATTTCGAACAGCTTTTCTCTACAGCAATATGCAAATAGGTTTTTCCACTCTTGGACACCCTCTTAAAGTCCGCTTTGAACTCCCCGAGTATATTTATTATATCATCCCTGTTGTTGTACACAGCTTTTGTTAGAGCAGTCTCGTCATTAGAATTCTCTGAATTCACCGGTATTCCATACTCAAGTAATTTCTGGACTGCATGAGTACTGTTGTAAGCAGCTGCTATATGTAAATACGTATCGCGTTGTCTAGACAATCTCTCTATGTCCGCTTTGTTCTTCAAAAGTTCCTTTATAAAACTTGCACTATCCTTTTTAACAGCAATAGTCAGGGCAGTTTCATCATTTTTACTCACTAAATCTACTGCTAATCCTTTCATTAAAAATATTTGTAGGGCATGAAAACTTTTGTATGATGCAGAAACATGCAAATATGTCTCACCTGACGCAGACAATCTATTTAAGTCTACTTTGTTTGCCAATAAAATGTTTATACAGGGTGTCTACTACTTTCATGAAAGCCAATTTCGTGACTTTTTCGTGACTTGACGTGCAAATTTCGTGCCCATTAAAAAGAAAATAATTTCACTAAAAAAGAGAAAGCCTTACGTTTTAGCTTAAACCTATTTGTAACTTAAACGGATTACCATGATATCTATAAATTCGCACTTTTACATACATTTAAAACAATTAATAAAACTGTATACAATGTACATCATATCGTTCCTGCCATGTCAAACTAAACTCGAATAAGCAAAATCTCGTTTTTAGATTCGAGAATTTGCTCTTGGATTGCGGGCGATACGACTGTATATTTTACTGTATTTTTTGGATTTTTTTTTTTTTTTGTCTTCACTTATGGTGTTCTACAAGCTGAATATGTACACTACAATTGAGTTAAAAATTTACAAATTTTATTAGCCTGGAAAAGAAATAACGACGAAATTCAAGGTGCGCCGGTTTTTAGCACTTTCCTCCGAAGGAAAGTAGCTATTGAGGTTGGACTCATGACGGAATTTTTGAAAAATTTCTTAAAATCTTTATCGATCCTACCTAGTAGACACCGAAAATGACCCCCGTTAAAATTTATATATATCTATATATATATATGCATATATATATATATATATATATATATATATATATATATATATATATATATATATATATATATGTCTGTTAACACGATAGCGGCCAGAGTTTTTGTTTTTTCGTCACGAAACTTGGTATATAGCATTCAATTAGCAAACGATTGAACGAGTTCGTTAACCACCAAAATCGGTCCACCGGAAGGGGGGGTTTACCCCGAACCCAAAACACTAATTTGACCATTTCAGCCGTAATATTTGTTATATTTCAACGAAACTTGGTATTCGTACTGGTAATATAGAGAGAAAAGTGAGACATAAAAATAAACTAAATCGGTTCATACGGAGGGGGGGTTTACTCCGGACCGACAATACCAATTCGCCACTACCAGCCGTGATTTTAGGTGTATTTCGACGAAACTCGGTATTCGTAGTGGTTCTCCACAGGTAAATATGTGTTGTAAAAATAAACTAAATCGGTTCATTAGGAGGGGGGGTTTACTCCAGACCCACAATACCAATTCGCCACTACCAACCGTGATTTTTGGTATATTTCGACGAAACTCGGTATTCGTAGTGGTAATCTACAGGTAAATATGTGTTGTAAAAATAAACTAAATCGGTTCATTAAAAGGGGGGGGGGTTTACTCCGGACCCAAATTCCTAATATACTCATACCAGTCGTAATTTCTGCTGTATTGTAACGAAACGCGGTATACGTCGTGGGTAACTCATGAGAAAGAAGTGTTGTAAAAATGAGCTGAATCGGTCAATCGGAGAGGGGGGTTTACTTTGTAATATACTTCAATAGAAAATCCAGCCAGACATAGTTTCACAAAGGCGCCGCAAGGAGCGCTAGAGGTACTGTATCCGGTTCCTGCGTTAGATCAAAATACGATAATATGAGGATTTTGTATTTACTACGTAGTGTAGTAGGTACCATGTGTAAACATAACTCTGGAAGCAAATTAAAATTGATCAGTTACTCATTACAAAATTAAAAGAGAACTATTCATGTTTTTATTTTATTTATGTTGGATATTTTAAGCAAATTGTTCTAGAAAGCAGTCTACACTACCCAAATTCTGAGGAAAGTGCTTAGTTATGCAGCTCCTGCGTGACGGACTTTTTTGCCGGGCAGTGTATATAAAAATACGTAAAATTAGTCCAAAGCGGCCTTAAGTTTTAAATTATTTTAACCATTGGCACTATATGGCTGTTAAAACACCGGCTAACCATCACTTGGTCTCGTACAACGAAACTCCAACCGCGGGCCCACAGCTTCAAGGGACTGGTTTGAAATCGTCAAAAACGAGGTTGCGTCGTATGCGCCTGCCCATTCAAATACATAGCCGAGTTCGAAGTTGTGCGTTCCACTGGTTTGCAACTGGAGTTACAGTCTCACCGTGTGCCCTGGGCCTAAACAGTACTCAATTTCAATATTTAAATCTCCATGAGAACCTCTGAATATTAATAAATTTAAATTTTAACGTCTATTATTATTAACTAAGAAGTTTAGGACGGGTTATCTATAGGTTAACACTCTTTTCTAGCCAGGATAGTGCTGATAACTTTTCTTTTTCCTAAAGAAAAGCCGCTACCTCATAGTGGGAATCCAACCCACGACCCTTGGCACGGAGTGTTAAGTGCTCACGCCTTAACAATCACGACCACTGGGCCTCCGGGACATAGAACAACAAATTTTATTTTTTAATATGAATTAAGAAAAAGAAAAATATATGTAAATAATGGATGTCTTCAAAGCAATCATTTTTGGAAGTCTTATTTTTTTCTTCGCAGCATCAGAGATTAGGGGGAGAGGGGTGTCTTTGAGACACGGGGCAATTGAACCAGTCTACTTAAAAAGGGTTATTAAAGTTAAAGGGTATTGCCCTACAACAAAGAACCAATAAATAAATTAAACTACTAGCCGAATACCCGTGCTTCGTCACGGCAGGTAAGTAGTTACTTTAATTCGTTAATTAATGTATCAGCAAAATTAACGCTACTTCATAATTTTTTGCAGTTTATTATAGCTTCGATCCCGTTATAATCAAAGTATAATGTTTCTTGACATTGGGGCGCTCCGGATCAGTGTCAAGAAACAGATAATCTAGCGATAACCCGTTATCTATAGGTTACCATCATGGGCGTATATAAGAGGGGGCTGAGGGGTCTGCAGCCCCCCCCCTCCGAAATTTTGATTTTATGGTAAAAATTTGTCTTAAAACCCTTAAAAATAAATCAAATGAGATCATATCATTTTAGTTGTAATAGCGTTTTATTTGTCTAAAACTATTCCAAGTTCTAAATTGTTAGTATTCCATACCCCGGATTTGGTGATTTTGTCCCTCATAGCGTAAAATCTTTGAGGGACAGTTAATTTCTAGGACTGCCGTCATAGCTGAAATTAACCTGAATTAAAAAAAAAAAAAAAATACCATGAAATAGATACTGTACGGTAACAGCTGTTCTTTTATCATCCTGGCAAAGCATGCTGCCTAGGCTTGCTTGCTCTAACCAACTAAATAAAACTTTAAACCCCTCAAAAAATACTTAAATATTGAATAACTATCAAAAAATCCTTTCTTAGCGAGTGTCTACATGCTAAAGAAGAGTGTCCAGGCAAAATTTCAAATCTTTCTGTCGAGTGGTTTCGGCTGGCGGATGATAGGTCAGTGATTGAGTGATTGCCATAGTGAGATGTCATAACTTTAGGGGTTTATTCTACATCTCATTTGTAGTTCAGGAACGCAGAAATGAGCGTTCTATCTCAACATGCAGAGGAGCTACTCAAACTTTTGTCTTTTTTAAAAATTACTGGTTTTTCTAAAGAAAAACTGAGTTTTCGGAATTTCTGATCAAAGCGTCGTAAATAAAGACCACATTTTTGGAATCTACATTAAATTTACAATAAGAAACACCCGTTATTGTAATAATACCACGTAAATTAAGAGCTATATTCAAAGGCATATAGATGAGAACTTTTAATATTAGTTTTTTATTAAATTATTCAATATTATCTTAATCAGCTATTTTTAGACTTGAGGTTTGCCTCCCTCTCAAAAGTTGTATTATTTAATAAGCTTTAAAATGGTACCTCATAGTTTTAAAAACAAATCTATTTCAACCTATTTTTTTCTGATTTCTAAGTCAAAACCAATTAAGGTGCTTTAGCATGAACGAGCCATTCTTAACAAATTCTTTAATTTTATACGATGATGGTGATGTCCCATCCTTCCCAAACTACATGTGGTTTATCACACAAACCCGTCTACCAAATAACAACTCACTCTAGTTTCAAATAGTCGGTTGCCCAGCTGATAATGGACGCGTGGTGACGGAATGGCTGAACACTGAATTCCCTAATCATTGTATCGGCCACTTTGGACCAGTTCGTTTACCTCCTGATCTCAACCCTCTAGATTTCCATGTATTGGGAACATTGAAGAGTAGAGTGTACACAAAGCCCGTGACGACGAAGGAGGAACTCATCAACAGGATCCAGGAGCAGTACCAGCTCATGAGATCTCAAAGACAAGACGTCCTCCCTAATGCCGTGGATTCAGTTAGATGTTAAGCTTAAATTTGTAGAAATTTTGAAAATCTACTGGAAAAATAGTTATTAGTCCACAGTGATAACCATTTTTGTCCCTATATATTTCTATAGATTTTTCATAGGAAAACGAGGTAACATTTTAAGCAACTTTTGAGGGTGCCTTTCACTTAAATGGATTTTTTTTTCACTTTTTATCTACAGGAGAGTGTTTTCGGTATACAATTTCAAATTGCACCCCAGTTTACTCATAAGCAGATATTTAATTAAATAGAATGTAATCAATATTACCAAGATCCTCAAGGCATAACCATTTAATATGTACATGTATCCATTGTATTTACAATAATGGTATTCATTACCAATATGTTCTTCTAAATTCTTTCACCCTTGACTCCGAATTGTCCTCCTATCCTTATTCAGAGCAAAAAATGTGTGTACGCAGTGTGGGAATGGTTATGAAATTCACTGTTCATCCATTCCGCCACCACTCGTTCATTATCAGCTGGGCAACCATCCATTTAAAAGCAGAGTGCGTTAATATTTGATAGATGGGCTTGTGTAATAAACGTCATGTAGTTTGGGAAGGATGGGACATCGCCATAATCGTGTGAAATTAAAGAATTGCTCCTTCACGCTGAAGCATATTTATTGGTTTTGACTAGAAAATCAGAAAAAAATATATTGAAATAGATTTTTATCTTAAACTACGAGGTACCATTTTAAAGCTTATAAAATAATGCAACTTTTGTGGCGGAGGCAAAACTCTAAGTGTAAAAATAGCTGTTTAAAAATATATTTAATAAAAAATTAATATTAAACGTTCTCATCTATATGCCTTTGAAAATAGCTCTTAATTTACCTTTAGCTCTTAAATTTCGCTAAGGGGGGACTCTTAAAATGTTAAAGATTCAACAATCCGGCCATATTTCAAAGAATATTTACCCGATTCAAACCATACTTAGATGGTCGATAAAGGCCCTAATGGGAGACATTTCCTTCCAACCAGGGTGTTTCTACGTGTTCTGGGATAGAAGTTATGTGCAAAAAAGTTTACATTTTATTTTTATTTTGAGAACCATTTTTTCCAAGTACCTTTTGAGATGATACAATAGTCATTTATATGGTTAGAAAAAGGAGTCTTTCTTCTTTTGAAAGATTTCAATCACGTAAAAATCGGATTATCTCAAGGGGAGATATTGAATTTCAAAATGTTAATTACTTTTTCGCTTACAAATTTTTAGTCTCTTCCAGACTTGGATTATTATTTTTTGTTTTCAATGATATTCACTATATTAGGGTTTCTTGGGGTGCTGATTTCAAATCTGCTATTATTTTTGGGGTAAACAATTTATAATACTAGTTTACTTGAAAACGTAAGCATATTTTTGTATATATTTGACGAAATATAAATTATTGTTTAACGATTATATTTTTCTTTTAATCTACTCTAAAAAAACAAATGAATTGGTGAAAGAATCATGTCGATATCATTTTCTAAACTCGATATAAAAAAAAATACAAAAGTCCGACTCGCAGGAACTGCATCATCTTAGCGCGGTTCCGTTCTTATCCGAAGTGCGATTAGGAAAGGAATAGTAGCTGCTATTGGTAGGTTTTGATCTTTCGTTAAAAATATAAAATAAAATCTCAAAAAGAAGGAAACTTAAAGCGCCACATATGGAAACTGACAGTTTTCTAAGCGGATGGGACTCTCCCGTCATCGCGACGCTCACTCTAGGAAAACTCTATTACCAATATGATTCTTATTTTCTCAGCTTTAATGAAATACTCATTCCACCGTTAAATAAACTTAAAAAACAAAAGTGAGGTAAACAGTGACAAAAACCCGTTTAAAATAACAAAACTAACACTTTCGTAGTTTTAAGCACTTACTTCTCCGACTGACATTGCCCTATCGAAATTTCCTTCAGAATCTTTTTTTTAGAGAATTTAGTAAGCTTTTGAATGGTTATATCGTACTTCCCACGATTTCTTAACTGTTTGGAAGATATTAAGGGGGGAAAATGGTGCTAATACCTACCGATAGCTGCTATATTCCTTCACAAATCGCACTTGAGATAAGAACGGAACCGCGCTAAGATGAAGCAGTTCCTGCGGGTCGGACTTTTTTTTTGTCAGACAAATTAATGTATTATGTTTATATTATAATATAAATATTATGTTTATAAGAAGAGCAAATCACTTTAATTGCGGTGTAAAATATTGTTGCTAGCTAAATCTAAGTATTATAGTATAAGCTCATAAGGAAAATGGTGCTAATGACTCAGATTTCGATGCACCATAAAAGAAAAAAAAAATTAAGGACAATATACGAAGATTCCAAACCATTTCATGTCTGTTAATAAAATATTTTATTCTAATCCCAATAACGCTACACTTATACAAAAATAAATTTTTTTTAAGTACCTATTTAATACGTACTACCACCGTGTGGAGTGCAACTAGTATAAACCGGTACGTCAGTACCACTGTGGTATGTAAAGAGCGGCTGTTCTGATACTGGCAAAAGTTAGAAATCCTACATTCCTAAAGTTGTTTGGAGGCTTATCTTCATGACTCTAGAAAGGGACATACAGATGACGAGGATACACTGGGCGATACCTGTACTGGGAATGCCCTCCACCCTAAGCCTCCTAGCTCCTCACCTTCGAATTGAAACAAAACATTGTTTCTGTATATACGTATCCTGTTTTATTGACTAATACATTTGACTACTATAAACAATCACAAAAATAACGAGCAGTGAAAAAAAACTGTAGGAAACACACAAAAAGATTCGTTCAAATGAACGAAATTACCTATGTTTTAAGCACTTATTTCTCTAAATATAACCGTCCCATCGCAAATGTCTTCACAACATTTTTTGTAAAAAATTTAGTAACCTTTCGCTTCCCAAGATTTTCAACCGTTTTCGAGATATTAATGAAAGTATACGAAGTCCCTAAAATTTTCATTATTTCTAGCAACAGAAAATTGGTCTCATTTTTCCTATCCTGTTTTACAAACAAATACATTTTCCTAACATAAGAAATTACAAAAATAAAAAACCAAGGGAAATAGACAAAAATTACAAAAAAGTCCGACCCCCAGGAACTGCATCATCTTAGCGCGGTTCCTGTTCATATCCCTATTGTCATTTGAAAAGCTTAGAATAGAAACAGATAATATTTTCCTCGGCCTTTGTTCAAAGGGTTTTATGACTGGTCGGGTCCGCCAGACCCTAGAATCCTCTTCTACCGATACTTCATTTCATATGTTTCAATGAATTGGAAAATATCAAAATTATTCACATATTCCTGTGTTCTTTTACTATAGTTATAATTCTACAAATAAAATCAATTAAAAAATAAAATAAAAAACCCAACAGAATAAAGTCAATTGAAAATATTCAAAAGACGTCATCGAATCTCTTTCTCTTGGCAAGCTATGTTTCTAACAATGAATTGTTTTTCTTATTTTACTTAATCTTTTTTATTGTCAAATACATTATCCAGCTTTAAGCAATTAAAAAATAACAAGGAATAAAAACAGACAAAAAGAACTGTTCAAATAAACGAAATCAATTACTTCAAAGTTTACGCACTTATTTCTCCGATTGACATCGCTTATTCAAAACTTTATTCAGAATTTTTTTTTGTAGACCATTTAGTAAGCTTTCGAATGGTAGCCTTTCGCTTCCCTAATTTTCAACCGTTTTCGAGATATTATTGAAAGTATACGAAGTGCTCAAAACTTTTCATTATTTTTAGCAACAGAAAATGGGTCTCATTTTACCTATCCTGTTTTACACACAAATACATTTTCGTAACATAAAAAATTACAAAAATAAATAGCAATAAAAAACTAAGGGAAAGAGACAATAATTACAAAAAGAACGACCAAAAACCGTTCATAAGAGCTAAACAGACGTATTTGAAGTTTTAAGCACTTATTTCTTCGATCGAGATCACCTAATCAAAAATTGTTTCAGAATCTTTTTTGTAGAGAATTTAGAAAGCTTTCAAATAGTTTCTATCCACTGATCATAATTTCCCAACCGCGTTCGAGATATTGATGAAAGTAAACGAAGTTCCCAAAACTTTTCATGTCTGTTCATAAAATATTTTATTCTAACCCTTCCCCAACTCCAAACGTAACCAAAAGTTTAAAATGTTAGTTTTGATGAAATTCAAACATGCAAAAAATGTTTTAACTGAATCTCATGATTGTAAGTACCAAAACCAAGCTAGGCTTTGTATTTGTGTCGGCAGATACCTGGGGTATATTTACAACTCTTGAGGATTAACTCGTAGCAGGTACATTTTTTGTGGACCCACAGGCAGTGAACGGACTCTCTATTCCCTCATAGTATCTAACCTGTGTGAAGTTGAATATTGTTTCTAATTATACGTATCCTGTTTTATTGACAAATACATTTGACTACTATAAGCAATTACAAACACTAGGGAACATGCCAAAGAACTCGGAGTAGGAGCCTTGACAGTTTCAAGTCATTTGAAGGAAATCGGCAAATCCAAAACTGACATTTCATACGGTACAGCCTGATATATTTCTAGCAATGGATTGTTTTTCTTATTTTTATTAATCTGTTTTATTGTCAAATACATTATCCTACTATAAGAAATGACAAAATAACAAGGAATAAAAACAAAAAAGAAGAACCGTTCAAATAAACGAAATCAATTACTTCAAAGTTTAAGCACGTATTTCTCTGATTGACATCGCCTAATCAAAAATTGTTTCAGAATCTTTTTTGTAGAACATTTATTAAGCTTTCGCATGGTAACCCTCCGTTTGCCAATATTTCAAACAGTTTTCGAGATATTAGGGAAGGTACACGAAGTTCCCAAAACTTTTCATGTCTGTTAATAAAATATTTTATTTTAACCCTTCCTTAACTCCAAACGTAACCAAAATTTCAACATATTAGTTTTAATGAAAGTAGAACATGTAGAAAATGTTTCAACTGAATCCTATGATTCTAAGTACCCAAACCAAAAACGGTATTCGAAAACTATTTTTCTAATTTTCTCGAAAACGGTTAAAGCTATCGCCTTGCAAATGGTTTCATTCGTTTTCCTAGCCCAAGAAGCCTATAAAACGAGTACTTACAAGCTTATGGAGTCAAAAACGTAAGCGTTACGATTTTTTTTGCGCGAATTTCGCCCCAAACGCCATCTTCCAGTGGGCGGATTCTGCTGGTTAACGAACTTGACCTTTCAAATTGGACGACGGATTTTTGTACCAAATTGCATCACAATCGGACCATTAGGGAAGCCAGAAATGAGCGAACAGACAAATATATATATATATATAAATAAATAGATACATATATATATATATATATATATATATATATATATATATATACAAATTTGAACCACCGTTATTTTCGGTTTCTAGGGGTTCTGAAACGCGAAATTTTCTAGTCGGAACTTTCGGATTGTTTCATTGTATCAACCTTATAAGCGGGGTTCCTCCCTATGGGGGAGGGAGGAACCGCGCTAAAAACAACGACAAAAACCCGTTCATTAGAACAAAACAGACGTATTTGAAGTTTTAAGCACTTATTTCTCCGATTGACATAACCTAATCAAAAATAGTTTTAGAATCATTTTTATAGAGAATTTATTAAGCTTTCAAATAGTTTCTATCCACTTACCACGATTTCCCAACCGTTTTCGAGATATTAATGAAATTATACGAAGTTCCCAAAACTTTTCATGTCTGTTCATAAAATATTTTATTTTAACCCTTCCTTAACTCCAAACGTAACATAACTTTCAACATATTAGTTTTAATGAAAGTAGAACATGCAAATAAGGTTTCAACTGAATCCCGTGATTCTAAGTACCCAAACCAAAAACGGTATTCAAAAATTATTTTTCCAATTTTCTCGAAAACGGTTAAAGCTATTGCCTTGAAAATGGTTTCATTCGTTTTCCTAGCCCAAGAAGCCTATAAAAAGAGTACTTACAAGCTTATGAACTCAAAAACGTAAGCGTTACGATTTTATCTGCGCGAATTTCGCCCCAAACGCCATCTTCCAGTAGGCGGATTTTGCTGGTTAACGAACTTGACCTTTCAAATTGGACGACTGATTTTTGTACCAAATTTCATCAAAATCGGACCATCAGGGAAGCCAGAAATGAGCGACAAACAAATATATATATATATATATATATATATATATATATATATATATATATATATATATATATATATATATATATATATATATACATATATATATATATACAAATTTGAACCACCGTTATTTTCGGTCTCTAGGGGTTCTGAAACGCGAAATTTTCTTGTCGGCACTTCCGGATTGTTTCTTTCATTGTATCAACCTTATAAGCGGGGTTCCTCCCTATGGGGGAGGGAGGAACCGCGCTAATAAAGCACTTTCAACCTATTTTATTTTATTTCTCGGCTCCTAAGGCGCATTGGACGGAACGCTCGGACACGTGTAGACTATTTTTCGATGTAGAATCACCAGAAAAAAAATTGGTCCAGATGGGTGACCCCATCGCTGTATACTCCCCTTGTTAGACCTGAATCACCCTCTGTGTGTGTGTGTGTGTGTATATATATATATATATATATATATATATATATATATATATATATTCGCTCTCCTACCGGCTCAAAAATGGTCTAATTTTGATGAAATTTCATACAACATTTTGAAGAATGTTCGTCGAATTTGATGGGTAAGTTCGTTAACTAGAACATGGTTCTGCACAAATGTGGAATTCCTACCAACTGGAGGATCATCAATAGTATTTTCTAAACATAACTTTAAGGCAGGTATCATCGCAAGAGCCCTAACTAATACCTGCAAGTTTTCACTCCACCGGATTGTACACAGTTTTAGTGGGAAAAGATTCATTTCAGAAACTTGGCTGAATTTAGCTCTTTGATGGGAAATCTTTAAAATAGAAAATTTCGTGACATGGTTTCCAAATTCGTGACTTTTTCGTGATTTTCGTGCCCTATTTTTCATTTCGTGATTTTCGTGACTTTTTCGTGCAGTAGACACCCTGTTATAATGGTTTGTTCATCTTTTTTCACAGCTACTGTCAAAGCTGTCTCATCATTTTTACTAACGATATCTACAGGTAGGCCTTTCAATAAAAGTTGCTCTACCGCATGCGTACTGTTGTTAGTAGTAGCAATATGTAAATACGTCTCTTCTTGTTTAGACAACCTATTTATACCTGCCCTGTTTTCCAGGAGAATGTCCATAGCTGGAATAAAGTCATTCTTGACAGCAATAGTCAGAGCAGTCTCATCTTCTACATTGACAGCATCTACGGGAACACCATGATCTAATAATGTCTGTAAGGCTCCAGAATTATTGTACCTTGCAGCTATATGGGCATAAGTTTCTATTCTTGCTGATAATAATAAAACGTCTGCTCCGTTGGAAAAGAGTATTTTGATAATATTAAGCCTATTTTCCTTCACTGCAAGAGTGAGAGCCGTTTCGCCGTTAGAATTTACGGAATCCACGGGAACTCCATTTTCCAGTAATGCCTGAAGTGCTTCAGAGCAGCCCCTTGTTGCTGCGATGTGAAGATATGCCTGTCCATTTCTATTTGCACCTCTTGATACAAGCAAGTTCACCAAAGCAGGATTGTCAAGAAGCACTGATTTTAGCAAGGGAGTTTCCCCTTTGTCGTCCTTAGTGTCCAGAGGAGTCCCGAGTTCTGCAAAAAAGTAAGCCACGTCGAAGTAGTCCTCTTCAGTAGCCCTATGTAGGTACGACTTCCCTCTGGGTAATATCTTCTTGGGATTAGCTCCGAGGCTGACCAAGACATGTCCGTGGTCCAACCTATTTGCAAGAACTGCTTCGTAAAGTGGAGTCGACCCTTCGGCGTTGACGAAATCGACGATTCCTCCAACACTTACGAGCGTCCTGAGTGTTTCTTTTCTGCCGTATAGTGCAGCGAGAAAAAGGACGGTGTTGCCTTTTTCAAATCTCCGATTAACATCAAACTTATTCCTGACAAGCGCTAGTACCATTCCTTCCTTGTCAGACAGTATTGCAACGTGCATAGGCGTATGGCCTTCACAGTCCAAGGCATAGATGTCGGCCCCTTCTTTGATGAGTTTGTTCACAGCTATGAGATCTCCCTCCCACACTGCAGAGTGGAGGGGACTTCCCTCGCACCTTTTTGGGCCTCCTTTTCTGCTGAATTTGATGATTGTGTTGCTGCTTATTGAGCTGGCCTGAAATCAGAAAAAAAACTGCACATAATTAATAAACAATTTTTAGGAAATCGTTCAAAAATTAATGATGACTATCGTTCCTTATAATAATCCAACTTAAAAATAATAACCTCCCCCTCCCTATTGAAAATGGAGGGGAATGTAAATGATTGATTCCGAGCGACGTAAGATTTTAAAGTCTCACAGTACCAGTCATTTTTGAAGTTTAGAAGAAAATGGTCCTGGAAATTAATCCTTGAAGAATGTTCAATTATCGATTGTATGTTTTCATTAACGAAGCTTATCGTTACCATTTTAAATATGTTGAAATATTGGAAATTGTAGAATATGAAATTCTTTATTTAAAAAAAAAAAAAAAAAAAATGTTTGCTTCCCAAATATATTGGGTTACTATATGCACAGAATACTTATCAATCTTTCGGAAATTCGCTTCTGTTGGGTAAAAGAATGTTTTTTTTTTTGGAAATGGCCGAGAAATACAATTATGATAACATTTTAAATGTATACAATTAATATTATTGGTCTGGACGTAAATTTGGTTAAATGAATTGCGAAAGATTGATAAGCAGCTGTTTAGCTCCCGTAGATTTAGTAGTTCAGTATCACCAGGGAATCTATCAAGATTGATTCAGCGAGGACATAGAATTTGTTGGGGACCACGCCAAGGGCTTTTAGGAAGCCACTTGTCAGTCATGGGATAGTCCATTTCCGACGATTTTTAATAATAATATAATAATTTTATATATAAAATATATAATTTTATAGCCTACATTGCAGTGTTAAAGGCTCACAGTGACTAAGAAAATATTTCTGTTAATAACTCATCCCAACATAGGCAGCTACGAGGATCCCAGCTGCAATAATGGTACCCAATAGCACCATTACTGAAAATAATTATTTGTTTTACACAAAAAATATATTAATATTTAAATTTAAATATACTTTCAGGGTAGATTTTAGGACATTCCTCTGTAACGTGGTTAGTTAACCCTGCATTGCTGAAGACTCTTTAATATATATCAGGGTGTACCCAGGGCCGCCACATGGGGGGGGGCACAACCGGGTACAGTTGTCCCGGGCCCGGGCACCGTGGCGGCCCGGGTCGCTCCTCGCTAATTGGAAAAAAAGTACCGAAAGTGACCTTTGCAGCACCGATTGTTGACTTTTATGATCATTTTGCTCAAAAACCAAGAAAGAAAATAATTTTAAAATGCCCAAAGTCCTATAGCAAAGTACTAGAATTTTCATTCTGGCTCTGAGATGTGGCGGCCCTGGCTTTACCGTATGAAATGTCAGTTTTGGACTTGCCGATTTCCTTCAAATGTCTTGAAACTGTCGTGCCTCCTACTCCGAGTTCTTTGGCATATTCCCTAGTGCTTTTTGAGGGACAAGCTTCAACCCTTTCTTTCACGTGGTCATTGTCAAGCTTGGTTTCTGGCCTTCCTCGCTCCTGGTTGTCAAGGTCAAAATTTCCACTTCGAAACCTGGAAAACCACCAGTAAACAGTTCTTTCATTCACCGTTCCCTCCCCGAACGCCGTGTTAATGTTCATACACGCCTCAGCAGCGCTATGACCGAGCTTAAATTCATAACGAAAAATAATACGGATTTCCGTTAGTCATAATTTAAGTTTTATTTTTTTCTCAGAGGATCGTTTTCACAACACAGTACGCAAGTTACTGATTAAATAATAGGAATAAAAGAGCTTTAATTCTATATGAATAACATTGATGTTTGTAAATAATGAAATAAAAAAGGGAAAGGATTAAATCGCAAAGTAAACAAAACTGACATTTCATACGGTACAGCCTGATACAAATTTTATCGTTTTTTTTATATCTAGTAGGTAGGGTCGATGAAGATTTGAAGATATTTTTCAAAACAAACTTGCCAAAAAAGTGCAATCTCAATAGAAAAATTTCCTCTAATATTGGTAAATAAAGATCTTGTTTAGGAGTAAACACCAAGTTCTAAAGGATGTACGCCTTTGTTTTACAACACTATTTTTCTTTAGTTACAAAAATATTAGTTACATTTCGATTTTCGTTAGAATTAAGTAAAAATACCGGCCTTTACGTCAATCCTCTCACTCCTTCTGCACAACCATCGTTGACCAAGATATAGCGACGAAATGGTAGGCAGAACGAATAAATTTTATTTGAACCAACGTATATTCAGCTGGCCAATTTTATGAATTCAGTATTTTATAATAGCTATACGCTGCAATAGTATGATAAAATAACATAAGCAAGTGGCATACCTGCTTAAAGTGAATATCCTAATGCATCTAAAGATATAATACCTATCTAAAAAACACTAAAAAATGAAGATAAATGTTATCGTTTATTTATCTTGGGATAAATATACATATATAATACTTGAAGTGTTTACTTTTGCACAAAATAAATGTGTTCAAATATGTGTTACTTTTCTAATTGAATTAAAGAAATTATGTTAGTAATTTAAGAGTGTTTCAATCCTATTGGGAGAAAAATCGGTATATCTTGTTGACCCGACGAAGTAATCTCGAAGCGGTAATGGAAAATGTTGACGCTATATGGTTTTCACAACTATTCTGATTTAACTTTTGCTTTTGACGAAAGGTCAATATTACCTCTTTGGGGGTAATTGTGACGTCACTCTTGGTTTTGGTTATATAAAACACGTGTTTATTTTAATATTTAATATATTAATAATTTAATCAAATAAAACAACTAATAACATTAAAATAACTAATAAAATATTAAAATTATACGCTAACTTAGAAACTACTTTGTACATACTATAATCTATCTTATCCTACATATATATACAATTAATACAAATGCTACTTGCGGATATCCATCGCAACTCTTCATTACACCTAAGTATGGCCATACTGATACGTTATTATAACATAACACAAACATGCGTAAGTATTCACAAAAACACAGGTGAGCGTCCTTTATTCGGAAACTGACTAACTGGTTAACCTCCTAGGCAGGAACCTTCCAGCTATATAGTCTACCATAGAGGTAAGATCTATAGGCGCAGTTATTAGCCTATGACGAACCGCCACAGCACTCTCCCCTAATATCTGCGTCCAAAAATCTGACGTTTGGCTTAATGGTGCGGCCAAACCTACTCTTCACCGGGAAGAAGGACTACCAGTGGTAGTCCATCTTCCTTGTCCTCTTCTTTAGCGGCTGCAGTTGGTTCAATAGAGGTTTCAGGGTTATTAGCTGCTGTGGTCACTGTTCTGCTATCTTCATCCTGTGCAAGCAGGAAAGCTGGTTTCACTCTGTCTAGCGAAAATGTGAGCTCTCTGTTCGGCAAATGAAGTGTGCATAGCTTTTCGGTCCTCCGTAGAACAGGATAAGGTCCATTATACGGTGGGGTAAGACCCTTCTTCAACGTGTCTTCCCTCAAAAATACAAATTTGCATGTCGCTAAAGCCTGATGTACAAACATCTTCTTACTAGCTCGAATTGGGGCTGGACGTAGATGGCTTAAAGCTTCCTTCAACCGGCGAACAAATTCTGGTACGGTATAACGTCCGAGAGATGGAGCTAAGAACTCACCAGACAACCGCAAGTTCTGACCATAAACTGATTCCGCGACACTGAAACCTGTGTCGTCTCTTATCACGGTCCTCAATCCTAGAAGAACTGTAGGAAGCAGGTTAGCCCAATTTTCCACATCCAGGTGTGCGATCAAAGCTGCTTTCAAAAACCTGTGCCATCTTTCCATACACCCGTTAGATTGAGGGTGGTATGGGGATGATCTTGTTGTTACCAAGGAACCGAGTAAGACAACAAAAGAGCTCACTCTCGAATTGCCTCCCTAGGTCCGTAGTCAATCTAGATGGCACACCAAATCGAGACACCCATCCATGGTAAAATGTTTCTGCTATTATCTCTACCGTTATGTACTCCACTGGCACAGCTTCCGACCAGCGCGTATATCTGTCAATCATCGTGACCAGATACCGCTTACCTTTTGACGGCGGTAGCGGTCCGACGATATCCAAATGGACGTGCTCAAACCGCTCAGCGAATTCAAATTTACCAGGGCTTGTAACCGTGTGTCTGCCAACTTTACCTCGCTGGCATCCAATAAATGTCTGTGCCCAAGCGCTGACATCCTTATTTAAACTTGGCCAAAAGTACTTCTGAGCGACAGATTTTCGGGATGCTCTTACTCCGGGGCGGCTCGCATTATGCAGAGAATCGAAGATCTCCCAACGAAGTGCTGCCGGAACGTAGACTCGCACTTGCTTCTGGGATGTCTCACACAGAATAGGTTCGGCTGCTCCAGGTAAGCTGATCAATTTCAACTGCAAATTCTCCTGCTTCTTCAGAGCTTCGACCTCCGGATCCTTCTTCTGTAGAGCTGCAAGCCTATCCAAATCGCTAGCAAGATGAATAGCTTCCACGCGTGATAAAGCGTCAGCTACCTGGTTGTTCTCACCATCAACGTGCTGAATATTGGTCGAAAATTGGGAAATAAAATTTAACCACCTCATTCTAATCGGAGATACTGTAGAAGGCTTTTGATGCATAGCGTAGACGAGTGGTCTGTGATCCGTAAAAATGACAAAGCTCCTCCCTTCGATGATAGGTCGGAAGTATCGCACAGCTGAATATATAGCCAGGAGTTCGCGATCGTATGCTGAATATGTACCTTGCGCCTCCGATAATGCTTTTGAGTAAAATCCCAAAGGTGTCCAATGATCTTCTTCCCACTGCTGAAGAACTGCTCCCATACAACTGCTGGACGCATCGCAAGCCAATGATAATTTGGCATCTGGTTTGGGATGAGCAAGCAATGCTGCTGACTTTAAGCTATCCCTACAGCGCTCAAATGCTTCAGTGCTCTCCTCTGTCCACTCAATCAGCGATTTGTCGTTTTTCTTAGAGCCTTGGAGATATCGGTTGAGAATCCGTTGTACTGCAGCGGCCTTGGGAATACAGCGATGATAAAAATTAGTCATCCCCAAAAATCTACGTAACGATCTAACGTCCTGGGGCTTTGGATATTCGGCAATGGCCTGAACTTTTGCTTCCTGCGGCCTTATTCCATCCGGCGTTATGTGATAACCAAGGAAATCGATCTCACTCAAACCAAATAGACACTTATCTGGGTTAAGTGTGAGACCATAATCGTTCAACCTTTTGAACACCTCCCGTAGATGATCGATGTGCTCCTTGTGGCTTGAAGAGGCAATAAGCACATCATCCAGGAGAACAAGGCAGAAGTTCAAGTCTCGGATTATGCTGTCCATAAAACGCTGAAAGGCTTGCGCAGCATTTTTCAGTCCAAAACACATCCTTGAAAATTCAAATAGTCCAAACGGAGTAATTATTGCTGTCTTGGGCACATCTTCCTCTCTGATCGGGATATGATAATAAGCCCTTACTTAATCTAGCCTTGAGAAATGTGTCTTACCGTACAGGTTGTTGCGAAAGTCCATTATATTTGGAACGCCATATCGGTCAGGCACTGTCTGAGAATTAAGTTGGCGGAAGTCTCCACAAGGACGAACTTTTCCATTTTTCTTGTCCACAACGTGCAAAGCACTCGACCATTGGCTCTTAGATGGACGACATATACCCATTTCCACCATATGATTAAACTCCTCCTTCACCTTCAGGTACTTATGAGGGGGTAGTCTTCTAGCCTTCGCAGAGACAGGATGTCCGGTCCTTTCAATGAAGTGAACGGTGTCATGCTTCACCGGCTCCTTCATGGAACTTGGTCTGGTAATGTCCGGAAATTCGCGAAGCAAGAAGGCGTATGGGTGTCCTTCGGGAACGGCTGAGATAGATGCCGGAATCTCGTTGATGTTTTTGCCTCTAGAAGTCAACCCTGTTGTTTTGTCAATCAGTTGTCGACCCTTGAGATCAATCATCAGGTTGTAGTAGTACATAAAGTCCGCTCCGATAATAGCTCTGGGTATGTCCGCAATTACGAAAGGCCATTTAAAAGAACGACGGAGTCCAAGGTCCAACTTCAAAGTTTCCTCACCGTAGGTCTTAATCTTGGTACCGTTTGCAGCATATAAAGTAAAATCCTTCTGGACAGGCTTCATGCACTTCCTTGTAGGAATAACAGAAATTGCTGTGCCAGTGTCGATTAGCAGAGAAAGTCCTGTTCTCTTATCCTGTACAAAAAGACGGCGTTGTGCAATACTGCTGGCACCAGCACACGCCACTTCCGGGCCATCAGCTAGTTTTCCGACTTCTTGTGCAATCTCTCCCAGGCACATGGCTGAATGCACTTGCAGCATTTTCCTTAAATCGGAAAGGATAAAAGTATAACCAATCTGGTCTGTTCGCTTGACTCTTGGAACGACTTCGGTTTCTCTGGTTTGTCCTAAGGCGCTGAATAGATGAATCCTCCCGCTGTCCTTGGCGCCCTTGAGAAGACAAAGCTGCAATTTGCGCGGTCAGCTGCTCTATCTTCGATTCTAAGCGTGAAGCTGTGTTCTGCCAGGAGGAAGGACTTGCATTACCCACCGAACAAACTTCTTCTGGTCGAATCACCTCGTGAATTTTATCTGCAACTTCCGCTAGCTTCTCAACTTCTGTGTGGCCAGCCGTGGTAAGAATCGCCTGTGTATTGGTCGGCAGTGAACGCAGCCATAGAGTCTTCAAAATGTCCTTATTGACTGTTTCCCCTGCCAGCTGTTGCATGTGCCTTAACAGCTGAGATGGCTTCTCTTCTCCCAGTTGTTTTCCTTCCAATAACTGTTCTATGCGTCTACTCTCAGACTCAGCGTAGCAACTAATCAAACGATTCTTCAGGTCTTCATATGGAGATACGGCACTAGGGTTTCTAACTATATCAGAAACTCGTCGCATAAAATCCAAGTCGAGCATAGGTATCACCGTATGGAATTTCGTGGCACTGTTTGTAATCCCCGCACGAGCAAAAACGGCCTCCATTTGTATAAACCATAATTCGGGATCTGACTTTCAAAAAGGCGGTGTCTTGTTAGTAGCAGAAAATGCAGCGAGAAACTCTGGCGTACTTTCCTGTTCTTTCTTGTCAGCCATTTTATATATTTGTTAATAACTCAAATGTGCACAAGTTAAAAATCAAAAATTTGAAAAAGAAAAAATAGATCATTTAATTTAAATAAATAAATTATTTAATTCAAATAAATAAAGAAAACTAGACCAAAAACGGCTAAAAATAATTATCTTCACGCAAAACGTAAATTTGGAAACTACGACGTCACATGCCATCATTTACTGTATTTTAGAAATCACGTCGGGGTCACCACTTATTACCTCTTTGGGGGTAATTGTGACGTCACTCTTGGTTTTGGTTATATAAAACACGTGTTTATTTTAATATTTAATATATTAATAATTTAATCAAATAATTAAATAAAACAACTAATAACATTAAAATAACTAATAAAGGTAAACCTGAAGGAGAGCGTCCTCAACACCGATTTTCTTCAAAGTTTGCACTATAACGTATTTTCATGCACTAAACACGAATCCGTTGAAAAAAATTGTTGTTCTCAACCAGGAAAGAAGTTATTTAAAAAAAAAGTTCACTGTTAGCGGGTTACAAACGACCAAAGGTGCTGAGGGCACTCTCCTCAGCACCGATTTTCTTCAAAATTTGCACTATAACGTATTTTGATGCACTAAACACGAATCCGTTGAAAAAAAAAGTTGCTCGCAACTAAGAAAGAAGTTATTAAGCACTAAAGTTCACTGTTATGGAGGTTATAAAAGACGGGGTAAACAGCTTATATGTAAACACGCGCCTGCGCAATAGTCCTTAATGACGAAGTGTAATTGAAATTTAGACTCACCTTGTGGTAGCTGACTTGGTCGTAAACTGTCGCTTTTGGGCATACGTGCTATGCGTTTCCGCTCGCTCCGCTCGCTCAAGAAAACATCAAAACCCCTAGTCAATCCAACTCGCAGAAATAAAAAGAATTCTATGCCCAAAAGTCGTCCAAGGCAGTCTTCCCTAACCTTCATAACAGTGAACTTTTTTTTTTTAAATAACTTCTTTCCTGGTTGAGAACAACAATTTTTTTCAACGGATTCGTGTTTAGTGCATGAAAATACGTTATAGTGCAAACTTTGAAGAAAATCGGTGTTGAGGACGCTCTCCTTCAGGTTTACCCTAATAAAATATTAAAATTATACGCTAACTTAGGAACTACTTTGTACATAGTATAATCTATCTTATCCTACATATATATACAATTAATACAAATGCTACTTGCGGATATCCATCGCAACTCTTCATTACACCTAAGTATGGCCATACTGATACGTTATTATAACATAACACAACCAAGTGTAAGTATTCACAAAAACACAGGTGAGCGTCCTATATTCGGAAACTGACTAACTGGTTAACCTCCTAGGCAGGAACCTTCCAGCTATACAGTCTACCATAGAGGTAGGATCTATAGGCGCAGTTATTATCCTATGACGAACCGCCACAGTCAAGTTCGTTAACCCTTTCTCTGCCGTTGACTGCTCCAGCAATCGAGTGCGTCTGAGCCCTGTGTACAAGTCGGAGGAAAGACTCGGCACATATAGGAGAAATGGTAAACAGAAAAATTAATCATGATAGTAAACAAAACAAAAATCGGAATTATAAAAGGCCAGCATTTCAAAGTCAAAGCTTTATGAGCGGGAGTGGCAATGGTATCCCGCACAGGGAGCCCAAGGCTGGGTGCGAGTATCCCGTACAGGAAAACTCTTCACCGTGAGTGTCTCCCGGCACGGAAAGGGTTAATCAGATGATTTGCACCGCAATACAAATGCCTATTGGAAAAAAGAACGTGGTTTAAGATTATTTTATAGTAAATTTATTTTATTTTTGGTTGGATCTAAGGCGTTTCAACCTTTGAGGTCATTAACGCCCGTCAATTTATTTTTTATAGCACTTTTCTGGATATTCTTCAAATGTTTTCCTAATGTATTTTTTTTTTATGTGAAAGGGCGCAGTTGGTGGGAAATCAAAATGAACCCAGAAAATGTTATTTAGTGGCTGCTAAATAACATACAGTCTCAATTCCAACAGTCAGCTTCCATTATACATAGAGGTACGTGCCTTGGGACTCCTAATTCACTGCACACGGAACCCACAAACACGACTGATAAGACAGGAATCGAACTGGAGAACAGGACTCTGAGGAAGACTACTTGGACCTTTATCGAAATTCACTACACGAATCCTCTGATTTGGAATGCTGGAAGGAAATTCAATTTACAGAAAATGTTCAGAAGCCAACTCGAAATGAAAGTGACTCCAATACCCTTCGTTATAGTATTAAGCTCGTTCTTAAGAAAAGCTTTATCACAAATGCCAAATAATAGAAATTTCTTTTTTTTTACCTATATTGAAAATCTCAATAAATTTTTATTGGTTCCTAAAAAATTAACAAAAAACGAAGAAAACACAGACATTTAAGTGAAAGAAACGTACGTGGCCAAAATCAATGCTTAAAATATCAAAAAAATTGGTTTCGTTCCAGTACAAGCCTCTGTTTCATTAAATGTTTTAAAGTAAATTTGTCGTAAATCTAGGCAAGTTAAATGAGAAGTAATTTTGTATGTGTTCATATTTGACATGTAGGAAGGTGATTGAATCACTTCCGCTTCGATTCTGCTTTTAGCAATATTCTGTGATTTGAGCAATTTGTGCGTCAAACATTTCGCTTTTTCTTAGAGATTCCATTGGAGTAGTTATTATACACTAAAGTTTGCTGTTAGGAAGGTTATAAAAATAGGCGTAAACAGCGTATTTGTAAACATGCGCATGCGCAGAAATGTAACATTAGTAAACAGAGAACTCTCATTTGAAATGCTCATAAACCATTTATTCAAAAATAATTGCCAATTTTAAGGGCATCTTCACCCGTCGTAACCTGTCGCTTATGGGCAGACGTGCTATGCGTTTCCGCTCGCTCAAGAAGATTTCAAAACCCTAGTCAACCCAACTCACTAAATTTAATAGAATTCTATGGAAGTTGCGTAGCGAGCGGAAACACATAGCATGTAAGCCAAAAAGTCGTCATAGACATTCTTCTTAGCTTTCTTCTCCTTCAGACGCGATGTTCGGTGGATATAAATCCCCAATCGCACCGAAAAATGCCTTTAATGTAATTTTTAAAAAATGTCTTCGAGTAATTCTTCTCTATTGTGGACGAGAATTATAAATTCGTGCAACTTCATTGTTAGTTTTGTATAAAATGAAAGTAATGTTGACAATCAAACTTCAGCAGGCGCGAATTAGAACGAACTAATAATTATAAAGGCTAATTATGAATGAAGAATGTTTCATTATTTTAAAAAATGGTTGTGAATAAATAAGTGCTGGTGAATTTAGATAATTTTTTTTTTTTTTTTTTTTTTTTTTCTTTTCGGATTCGTGTTTAGTGCATCAAAATACGTAATTATTGTAAAATCGGTTGTGATGACGCGAAACTTCAGTTCTACCAAAAATATTTGTCATATATATATATATATATATATATATATATATATATATATATATATATATATATATATATATATATATAAATATATATATATATATTAATTTTATTAATTATGAAAATGTTTTTAATTTTTAAACATAAGTAACGTAGATAAGCGACGCCCATCATTATCAGTAAAGTTTTAGAGCGCAAAAAAAAAAAAAAAGACAAAAAATGGGCGATTTGTGTGGTATGGTCTGGGCCAGCCCGTGCAAATTTTGGTACAACGGTATAATTTGCTTTTTTTTTCCATCTCCATCTCCATCTCTCTTTTTTTTTTTCCTTTTTTTTTACTATGTACATAACTGTTAAATTAATTCTTTTGAGAGGAATGGGACTAACCAAAACATAATGGTAAAAAGTATCTTTAACTATAATTTCATTTCATTTTCTTATAAATCAAAGTTTGCCCTCAGGTTTACAAAATTTTCTAGTAGTTTCTTCCTTCTTTTCATTAAAAATATTTATATTCATTGGAGTCGATACAATTTAAATATTAACGCCCACTTGTACATCGATTCGTTACTTAAAAATTATCACCCTTTTTTGTAGGATCCTAACGCCCACGGTCACCAGGCCTCCGAATATCCGTTAATAGATAGCCTAGAGGTACTAAATTTTACGTTTTAAGACATTTCCTTATTTCAGTTGAACTGAAATTCGACCCAAAGAGGTTCTTTATTCGACTTGAGCCGCATGTAGCAGACCTCGAAGCAGATTTTAGAAGACTTCATTCCTTGCCTCTTTGGTTATGAGTTGATTGTCATTTTACTGTCACGTGGGGGAAACCACTGATAAACTCCTTTTCTGCCTTTATCTTTTGAGTCGCGTTCGTGTTAGTTTCTTATGATGCTTGTGAATATGTCTTTACATAATGAAGTTGACCCGGAGGATTCCCCTGACTCCGAAGAAAACAGCGATGAATCTATTATTGGATCAAGTGATGACGAAGAATACGATATTGATAGTGACAGCAATGAATCTTTACAAGCTCAGGAAGAATCTCCAGAGCAAGACGACGAAGAAGAGGACCTTTTAGTATCAACAATAGTGAACAGGAAGGAAATTTCTGTTACCCAACCACCGCCTATAAGGGGTGAAGATTTATTTACTGATTTGACTTTTCATCCATCACGTGATATAATTGCTATGAGCTGTTTAAGTGGAAATATTGAAGTATACTCTTATGGTTTAGATGAAAACACAAGTAAAGGAACAATTGAAGCTCATATAAAGTCTTGTCGAGGAGTTGAGTTTTCATCTGATGGCAGAACTTTATATTCTATCGGCCAGGATAGAAATGTTGTTTTTTCAGATTTAGAAACATTGGATATGAAAATGTTCATCGATGCTGCACATCATCAGCCTTTGACTGCTTTGTGTGTTCCTGTTGAAAATATTTTGGTTACAGGAGATGAGGAAGGTGTTATTAAAATTTGGGACCCAAGGTATATTCAGACTCCAGTATTCAAATCTCATGATGCTCAAGATTACATTTCTTGTATCGTAGGCAAAGATAATTATAAAATAGCATGCACAAGTGGAGATGGTACACTAACATCCTATGACTTGCGTACTAACAAGAAACTTCAACAAAGTTCTCCGTTTGATACCGACCTCACCTGCTGCACATCAACTCATAATGACACTATGATAGTTTGCGGTACAATGATAGGCCAGTTTTTATTTTACAAGTGGACTGATTTTTCTGATATAGCAGGAACTTTTAAACCTGCTGTGAAGTGTCCTATTAATTCATTATTACAAGTTTCTGATAACATGGTCCTATCAGGAAAGGAAGATGGACATATACGAGCTTTCCACTTTTTTCCACACAAGGAAATAGGAATCGTTGGGCAGCATACTCTTAATGTTGAAAGATTAGATGTGTCACATGATGGGACCCTTGTAGCATCATTGTCGCCTGATCCAATCGTCAAATTTTGGAATATATCTTATTTAGAAGGTTTTGAAGTTAACGAAGAACAATGTAAAAGTAAGACTTCCACGAACTTACCATCCTCAGAATTTGACGACCGCAAAAGTTTTTTTTCAGATTTATCATAGCTTTTGTTCTATTAAATAATTATACTTTTTTTCTAAGTGTTTGTTTTTAATTTTTACTCACAAATTGTATCACTGTCCTATAAAATAACTATTATGTCTTCAGTTTTATTATTAAAAACAAAATACAGAATGATCAGTTTTGTATTGTTATTTAATGGAATCACCGCTGTGCTTGCATCAAAAGTCTGTTAGCTATTCAGATGAAATTCCAGGGAAAATTCAATCCAGTTATTTTAAATGTGTTGCTAATTCCAAATCAAAGGTGAGGTTCTTCCACTAAATTTTACAAGTCAAAGGTTAAATGTTGAGCTTTTCTATGATAGCAGTTTCACTTGTTAACTAAGTTAGATAGATCTCACAAATTATAATGCATATATTTCTCAATTATTGTTACATTATATTTATATTGCTTGAAATAATTTTTTAATATAAGTAGTTATTAAAATTTTGTCATTTAATTGTTATCAATTGATGAGACTCATGATATTTTTTAACTCCCATTTGCAAACAATCAGTTGGTTCTTGGTATTTTTCTGTTCAAATACCCTGAACGTTAGAGGAACACATCAATTGTCATCTTGAGTCTTCCTTCCTCCCCTGGGCATTTTTAGTTCTGAAGAATGCTCCTGAAGTGCAGCCGTAACGTCCAATATAGATTTGTGCCTGAAGATCTGGAGTTTTTTTTCTCCTAGCCGAATCTTAACCATCCCTTGACTTCGCATCACCTCAACAGCTAACTATCTTCATCTCATTAATGATGTTATGAAGCAGAATTGGCCCAGTATTCATCCAGCTGTGTACCATACCATGACTCTTTTAGAGTCAAAATAAATATATCGTAAGTAGAATAATACTTGTTCGCTGCTCGAAATTCCTGCTACTATCAGTACTCCTTCCATCTGAGTGGTATTTAGCTATTGGCATCTTCGGACTCATGGTTTCTTCTCTGACGGTTACAGCTTCAAGAGATTAAAATAGGAAGAAAACAAATGGAGACGGAGCCAGGTTTTAAATTTAATAAATCATTGAAATGTCAATTTCTACATTATAATTGTTTTATGTATTATTTTAACAAAAAATAAAACAATTATCATTTATAGGGGTTTCCAGCTCTCTTATCTCTTGAAAAAAAAAAAAAAAATAGAAAGGTCCCGCCATGGCAGGGTGTTTAGCATGTCATAGAGTAAATTGCCAGGAAATTGTTGGAAACCAATTGAGGTGGGTAGGCTTTTAGCACTTTCCTCCGAAGGAAAGTAGCTATTGAGGTTGGACTCATGACGGAATTTTTAAAAAATTTCTTCAAATCTTTATCGATCCTACCTAGTAGACACCGAAAATGACCCCCGTTAAAATTTATATATATCTATATCTATATATATATATATATATATATATATATATATATATATATATATATATGTGTGTGTCTGTTAACACAATAGCGGCCAGAGTTTTTGTTTTTTCGCCACGAAACTTGGTATATAGCATTCAATTAGCAAACGATTGAACGAGTTCGTTAACCACCAAAGTCGGTCCACCGGAAGGGGGGGTTTACCCCGAACCCAAAACACTAATTTGACTATGTCAGCCGTAATATTTGTTATATTTCAACGAAACTTGGTATTCATAGTGGTATTATAGAGAGAAAAGTGAGATATAAAAATGAACTAAATCGGTTCATTAGAAGGAGGGTTTACACTGGACCCACAATACCAATTCGCCACTACCAGCCGTGATTTTTGGTATATTTCGACGAAACTCGGTATTCGTAGTGGTAATCTACAGGTTAATATGTGTTGTAAAAATAAACTAAATCGGTTCATTAGAAGGGGGGGGGGGTTACTCCGGACCCAAATTCCTAATATACTCATACCGGTCGTAATTTCTGCTGTATTGTAACGAAACGCGGTATACGTCGTGGGTACCTCATGAGAAAGAAGTGTTGTAAAAATGAGCTGAATCGGTCAATCGGAAAGCGGGGGTTTAATTTGTAATATATTTCAATAGAAAAGCCCGTGACGTAGGTTCACAAAGCCGCCGCAAGGAGCGCTTTCTACCACTAGAGTGACTGTATCCTGTTCCTGCGTTAGATCAAAATACGATAATATGAGGTTTTTTGTATTTATTACGTAGTGTAATAGGTACCATATGTAAACATAACTCTGGAAGCAAATTAATAATTGATCAGTTACTCATTACAAATTTAAAAGAGAACTATTCATGTTTTTATTTTATTTATTTAGGATATTTTAAGCAAATTGTTCTGGAAAGCAGTCTGCACTACCCAAATTCTGAGGAAAGTGCTTAGTTATGCAGCTCCTGCGTGACGGACTTTTTTCAGTGATGCCCTTATTAAGTGCACACCTATCAGTGACATACTAGCACCAACTTAACGGATAGAAAATATCTAAAATCAATACATTGGAAAATTCTCAAGATGTAGTAATTCACCTTTGAAGACTCCAATACACCAAATGTGAAGCTTATGAATGCATTCTAAACAGTATATATTTATTTTATTATTGACAAGAATAGAGAAAAGGAAATTAAAACTGTGCAAAGGATGTCCTCAATTTTAGTACATATATATATATTTTATTGAATCGCTCAGAAGTTTAAGTAATCTATATAAATAAAATAAAGGTTTTGTCTTTATGTGGCACAGAATCAACCTGTTTCATGATATCTTCCCGTTTCATATATTCGAGAAACAAAATCCTTCCTTGAAAACATTTTTGTACGTTTAACAAAATTAGCTATAGGTTAAGACTGACGGTAGAGATTTGAAATTAACAGTATATCTAAAAATCCTCGTTAACAGTATATCTAAAAATCTTCAACTTAAAACATAGGCTTTAAATGAAAAAAAAAAAAAAAACATGCATTTGATGAAAACGTATGCAATAATGACCATAGAAGTAAATAAAGAAAAAATGACTTTTTCATCTGACAATCTTGTTGGTTACATATTGGAGGAAACATAAAAATCTAGATTATTACAATGATCACCATAATCCATCAGTTTCTGACATACAAGATAACCCTTTAACAGGCACATTTTGCTAGCTCTGTTAGAATTTTTTTAATTTACATTTGGGGGTGTGGAGGGCAACCATTTACTAAATATGAATCCAGGATATTAAAAAAAAATTGTATCCGCGAATAGGGGGTTGGCCGCATATTCGATCCTTGCTCATTCCAGGCATCAGGAATCCCCCGATAGGCAATGCTTGCGATACACGTCGCTAAGCCAATTCTGAGTCACAAAGTATCCAAAAATGAAAAGAAAAGGGTTCATTCAATGGCATTAATGACCCTAAGGTTTGTACGACTTAAAAACCAAAACCAAACCTTAAATCCTCTCTTTATAGGTTTCAGAGGCATATATTGCTTTCTACTGCTTCAACCCTTGAACTTTATCATGCTCTCGTCAATTGAAAGCCACCTAGATGTATAATAAAGTTCTTTGAACTTTTTATTTAAAAATGTTATCATAGGGCAAATTTTGTAAAGGAGGTCAAACTCAGGCTCACCACGTTTAGGTTGACGGGAGTTATCATTCAGAAGTAAATTGCTAAGTTTTCGTAAAGAGTCATTATTTATCAAAAATTGAAGAATTCTTGATAACCAAAATTGAAGTGGCAGAGAATTTTTTTATGAAGAGGAAAAATGAAGAACCGATTGTTTTTGTGTTATTCTTCTACAAATAAACAATCTTGTGAGTTGTTTAATAAGAGCTTTCTTTTAGGAGATTTTGATGAAAAACAACAACAAATGTTGTATAACTTTTGTCCGCCTTTAGAGACTAGGCCATGGGGATTGCTTAGTTTTCGTAAAGAGTAATGTGTGGTCTAGTGGCTTAATGCCTTGGATTCTCATCAGGAGAAGTGTTAGATCAAGTCAAAAATACTCCACTGTCAATAAATAATTATAGAGTTAGGTACAATGAGTTTTGCCACTTTTTAATGAAATATCAACACCAATTACTGACTTTTTTACATATTCTTTGAATTTCTATATAAATCTTCAAATGAAAATAATAAGAATGGATTGGAAAATAATTGTTTATTATTATATTAAATTACAAGGTTCATTAAAATAGTAAACCACCTTCATTGAAAAGAATAAAACAAATTAAGACAGTGCAAAAAATTAATCTTTTCGAAGTTCAAATGAGTCTTCTCTCATTCCATCTTTTGTTAGGATAACAATTGAAATTCTATCTCCTGTGAAAATATCTCGCTCAGCAGCTGATATAAAAACATCTTTTACAATAGCATGGGCTTTTTCCAATGTGTATGTCTTGTCTTGAACATTTTCTTGATTATTCATCCCCAACTAAAAAGAAAAAAATATATTTATATTACAAAATTTAAGGAATCCAGAATTAAATTTACTTTAATCAAAAGAACATTTAATGTTCAATTTATAGAACATTTAGATGAAAAAATATTCTTAAAAAATTGAACAAACCCAGTCCTACTGAGCTTTGGGGGACAGTACTATGCTATGGAAATATCAATGAACATGCATGCCAGAAATGCGCTGAATAAAAAAGAATCCACAGGGAGACGTGGACTTACTTCTCCTTCAAAAAGTCTGACTTGTACGAACTAAACCATCTAAGCACGTCCCTAAATAATTATTACCTCTGTTTCGATTTGGAAAACTTAAAATAGAAATTCTATATTTCACTTTCAATGTAACAAAACTGAGGATATAAAATCATAATTTACATCTGAATATTTTTTGTAGAAAATTTATTAGGCTTTTGAATGGTAAGTGTCCACATACCATGATTCTTTAAATGCTATCAATATTTAAGAAAATATACAAAGTTTCAAATAAAAACTGCCCATGCGTTTTGATAAAATATTTGGTATATGTGAAGACGCGGGGTCTCCACACCGATAGTTTTGAAATGTTGCACTATAACGTATTTTGATGCACTAAACATGAATCCGTTAAAAAAAAAAAAAAAAAAAAAAAAAAAAAAACTCGCTCTCCACTAGAAAAGAAGTTATGAAGCACTAAAGTTCACTGTTGTGCGGGTTCTGAAGGGTAATGTAACCTACTATGTTTGTCAACATGCGCATGCACGGGTATGGAAAAGTCCGTAATAAGGATGTCTAATTGAAATTTACCATAATAGAATTCTATTAATTTTAGTGAGTTGGATTGACTAGAGTTTTGATATCTTCTTGAGCGAGCGGAAACGCACAGCACGTATGCCCATAAGCGACATGTTACGACAGGTGAGGACGCCCAAATTAACAATGATTTGTGAATAAATAGTTTATAAACATTTCAAATAACAGTTCTTTATATGCCAATCTTACATCTCCGCGCATGCACACGTTTACAAATACGTTGTTTACGTCAGCTTTCAGATCCCGCACAACAGTGAACTTCAGTGCTTCATAACTTCTTTCCTAGTGGAGAGTGAGCTTTTTTTTTTTAACGGATTCATGTTTAGTGCATTAAAATACGTTTTAGTGCAACATTTCAAAACGATCGGTGTGGAGACCCCGCGTCTTCACATTTACCAAATATTTGTATTATTATACTTCCTCTACTACAAACATTACCAAAATTTATATATTTTAGTTTGGAAAGACAAGTTTCTTCTGCATTTCTTGAAAACGGTAAAAGTAAATGGTTTATTCAATTTCCTATGAGAGATAGTAGGTGAACATTGAAGCCGTCTAATACAAAAGTCATAGTCGAATAGTTTTTGTGTAATTCTTTCTCTAAAAAAAAATCAGTATCCTGGCAGTCAGATTCTTCTGGTTAACGAAAACTAGACCTTTATTTTAGAGAAAGTATATTTGTGCCGCATTTAATAAAAATCAGATAATTTTGTTGAAGAAAATAGAGTACGAAAAGACAAGTGCATATGAGCATATACATTTATACAAATTGTTTACAAGATCTATGGATTTCGGAAAATGACTTGTAACATTAGAATCTCTGGATTGCATCATCAGTTGGTGTAATATCATAATAAATTGAGTGAAACCACTTTTGGTGGCAATGCAAGAAGATCATTGATGCTGGATGGTAGGGATTCATTTTAAAGACTAAAGAAATAGCTGATGATAATATTATTAATTAAATATTGAGGAAGCCATCAACTGTTCCATTAATAGAATAATTCAATAATAATCTACAAGCTTAATGAACAAATACCTGATTATCAAGAAGTGGTTGTAAAAGTGCTCCGGCTGTACCCCCAGCTCTGAATTTAGACTTTTCAACGTGCCCGATTGGGTCGTAGCTGTATACGACTCCTTTACCCTCTTCATCTATTCCAGCTAAGATATTGGATACGTAGTAAGGAAAGAATCTTTTGTTGTATAGTAGTACTGAGAGCATCTGTGCAACAGCAGGAGTTGGCATTACTTTGTTGTGTTCGTACTGATACATCTGAAATGACATTTTTGCGAGAAATAAAATTTTTTATTTTGAAAATAAATGTTCTTCAAATTATAAATTTTTCAGTAGCGACAAGAATATTTCTAACTTATTATTCCACAGGATGGAGCACTTACAATCACACATGGCTAGATAAGTTATCTTCATCAAAGTGTCTGCATAGGTTTTTTGTTATATCAACCAATGCAGCAAATGTAGAAATTATAGAAAAAGAAAGAAACTAGAAGAATCAAAAAATATAAAAAAAAAAAACAAAAACTGACTGACGCTATTTGTAGTAGAAACCTTTTGACAAGGCTATTGTATGGGAAGGTTTGTCTCAATAGAATTAGGCTGTATTTCTAATGTAGTGATTTTTTTAGCTAAGGTGTGAAACATGTAGAGCTTGAATAAAATCAAATAAATTAAATTGGCTTTGTTAATTATCTTATAACGACTTTCCACCTGGAAAATATTGGATTACAGAAGATTCGGTCACTATAAAATAAAAATTTAAAGTCTTTAGACATGAACCTAGCCAGACTTTAATCGCCCTTAAATTGAAGTGTTTCAGCTCTTAAGTACTTATTCAATTTTTAAGCGAACAGCTTTTTGAGGCCACTGCCTAATCATTGGTTCTCTCCTAACAAGCAAAAGAAGTTAATAGATTAAGATAGATCAGACAATTACAATTTTTTAACCTTAAAATTAATTGACAATGATCACTACAGTTTCATGAATGAGCCAATAAAAACAGAAACAAGCCTAACATTTTTGAACGCTAGGAGCTCATTAATAATGTAAGTCCGCAGTTAACCAACCTTCCAGGTGGATCAATTCTACTCGTTAACAAACTCATCCAATCATTTGCTATGAGAAAGCTATATACCAAGTTTTGCAGCAAAAGAACGAACTTTGTCGCCGCTATTGTATTAACAGACGATATATATTAGGTACTTCATTTAGTTTTTACCTTCATTCGAGTTTGAACAAGCCTTGTGAGAGAAAGTACATCACACCAACAACCTGAACTCCCAAGGATGGCCTTTTCAGAGATTTTGAATAATTTTGACTGGTCCCTTGTGTAAATTTGAAAGCCAGTACTTAATCTAGTATCAGAGGCAATAACTGCAAAATCATCACCGGCGACAGCAACAACACTCCTGAGGAAAAACATAATTGAATATATCAAATGCAATAGTAAATTGGCATAAGGATTTTTAGAATTGTAGACATACCCTCCATTTTCTGAATATGGGTTGAAAGAAGGAGCAGGTACAGTTCTGTAATCGGACATACCACCCAAACCAATCATTGAAGTCATGTTGCAAAGTGTAAAGAACAAAATGACTTATGAAAAAGAAAATAACGCCACAATGACCGACTGTTTTTAAAAATGCTAGCTGTAAACGGATAACCGTGAGGAGGTTATAAACAGCAGAGAAGTTGAAATAGAACGCTGCACTCTAGTGGCGAAAGACAAAATAATTCATGGAGTTCCACAATTCAAAAATTAAGTTTGGAACGATGTTTAAGAATGATACATTAAAAGTCTTTAATAAAAATTATACTTAGAATTGTAGAGACTAATGAGCTTATTGCTTCTTTCACAATTCATTATTTTATTAAATTATCATTGGATGTTGTACTATAAAATTAAAAAAATAAATAACTACTCAAGATTACATGATAGCTTTTAGTTTTTTATACAATCTAATAGAAAGATTATATAATTTAGAAATAATATTATGAATATTTATTGTAAATTAGAAGGAGGAGGAATGATGGGGAAGAGGGGTGGGTGAATCAATATTAGGGAGACTTGTCTCCAGAAAGACCTACCCTCACATCCCCTTGTATATCCAGATGTAGTTTATTTCAATATTGTTCTAATCGTTTTTAAATCATGGCTGACAGTGAATTTGAAGAGTTTAGGCATCACTTTGAATCTATACCCCAACATATAAAAGCTACCGTACAAACATATACGTGAGTTATATTCATTGAATTTATGGTGCTCTAAATAAAAAGTACTTAAAATACACATGGTTTTGTTATTAATAAAGTAACTGATTGATGAATATTCTGTAAATAACTTGTTTTGTTATCTTTATATATATTTTTTCACATTGAAATGGTGAAAAGTTAACAACACAGTTACTAATATTGATTGGAAATTTATAAAGAGTTATAAAATAAGTTGACATTTTTTTCATTTGTATTTGGTAAACATTTAAAATTTCATTTTCATAATGTCATTTGAGAAGGCGAATTACTTGGCACGGTCCATGATAAATGACCTTTTTCTAGGCTCGTGCCTGACATTTTACTGGAAGATTCACCAACATCCTCCAAAAGTAATGACTCCCCAGATGAACACATTTGCATGTCAAAACAACAAATTCCTGAATCAACAGAGTTTGGAGGGCAAATATTCCCTGAAAGGTAATAATTTCATTTCTAATTTTTAAATTTAACGTAAATACAACTATGGAATAATTATTTATTAACTGACTTTTGTTATTCATAATGTATTAATGTCACATAAAAAGGACATTTTTAATTTATAAGCATCTAAGAGTTGTAGAATTTACAAATATATCACTATTTCTAAGCAATAAATGATATTAGATATTATTTTGAAATCAAAAAGACGAATAAAAGATATAACAAAATATAAAATAAAAAAACAAATAAAACATGATGAGATTGAATGGGTTTCTTACTTCTTTACCTTTATTTCCTTTTATGTACTACGTCTATTTCTTACTTTTATTAAACGAATTATTTCATTATTGTAATTATTATTATTCAATTTACTTATTTATAATTAACTAAAAGCTTGTTAAAAATATTAATTTATTATCACAGCAACTCTTTCTCATCCCTCGTTTGAATTTCTATTCCAACAGAAATGGAATTGGTTCATTTATTAACTTGTCTGTTTTTCTGAAATGCCATCGTTCAGCCACGACAAACACATTAAGGAGATTGAAAAAAATACATGCTCAAAGATTGTTGGGTTTTCATTGATACTATAAGATAAAATCTGTGCTATGTATAATTGGGCAATAATATAATATAATAAATTAATAACAAAAATGTTCAATACCAGCACTGCGGATCATAAATAAATAAAATAGGATAAACTGCATATTAGGTATGCAAAAATTATTATGGTACACATTAATGTTCTTTTATTATGGCAATACAACATTAAAACTATAGAAGGAAAACTCCAAAGCTCTTTCCTACAAAACTTAATTTTAAAAACTGAAGCAAAACACTAAACCTTACTAAGGGTTAATTAATGAAACTTAAAGTGTAATCATAGTGTTACATATTATGATGATTTTTTTTTTTTTTTTTTCCTTTTCTTTTGGTGCATCTACTGCTGAGGTCATTAGCACCGATTATGATGATATTCCTGAAATTGTATTTTTTGGCTTCATTCTCATGATTTGATAATTTTTTTTATTCATTTTAACGTCCATTATTATTTACTAAGAATATTTGATAATTTATATTTTCTATTAATTTGTAACAAATTTCCTTTCACAAGCACAAAAACAATTCTACTAAAACCCTCTATCCCCCCTAGTATCTAGGGTGTGAAACTTCCTAGATACTATTTACAGAGATTACTGAAAAAAAGTGTCTGTTATAAGTGCAGTTCGATTGAATACTATCTTTGATCGAGGAGGCTATACAATAGTATTGTATCCAGTAGTAGTGGGATGAGTTTAGGTATGTATGGCATTTTTTTCATTTGGAGTTACTCAGTGACTTGAAGACCAATTCTGTTCTAGGTGTGACACTGTTAGCAGCGAGGGAAGCCCTGAGAGTCTAGATGCAGAAACCTGGCAACCTCGACCACCAGCTGGCAGGCGAAGACGAAGACTTCCTGAAATACCCAAGCATAAGAAACGTTAGTATTTTTTGATAACGGTTTTTGAAAATTTATAAAATCTAAAAAAAAAAAAAAATTCAAATAAAGCATTTTAATTATTTAATTTTCTCCTAATTACCTATTTATGACTAAAGAATCTAAAAGATTATAAAACAGGTCTATGCCTTCACTGAAAGTTTTTTTTCGAGGGTCAATGACTCATCTGACAAATCCTCAAGGCACTATCTCACTTCTTCAGCTCCAATTGCTGATCAGAATCTTCAGAAGAACTTCAGGTGGAACTTCTCAAAATTCAGAATATTTCTTTTTAATAGCTGACTGCCAGAATAAACCCTAATTCTTTTACATTTTTTGAAAAATAGCTCCCATAGTACTACTTTAATTTAGATGCATCTTTGAACAACTCGTGTTTATTAATTTAACATGGAGATTTATAATGGAATACATTATTCATGACATGGAATTAACCTTATAAGCAAATTTCCTCCTAGTAAGAAGCGAGAAATCAGGCAAAAATAGTGTTTACATGATTCTGCAAGGCATAAAAAATTTATAAGATTGTAATTCATATTTTTGTTCAAAAATGTGTCAATTAATTTAAGTTATTCAATTCTTACAATTCGTACTCTTCATTTACATTATGAACTCATGATTTTAATTGTAACTCCCGGTAATACATTTTGAAACGAGTAAAGAGGTGCTCTAAACTTCCATTTCAAAGTGTATGTCTTGAAGATAAAGAAACTGTTAAATAATTTAACCTTTTATCTGCTGCAAGAAGATACTAACTTAAGACTTTTCTTAATTCTAGCAGCATTTGTGGGCAATATGTCATTGGCCGATGAGCTAGGTGATGCATTGAGCTTGAATTTCGAAGGCGGGGCACATCCTCGAAATGTTCTCATGATGAAATATTTGAGGGATGGTGACTTTTATGGTTATGATGTGGATTCAGGAAATTCGACTGCTCACTCTCCAGATGGCCCTAAATCACAGTCTCCAGTGCCTATGAACACAGGTAAATTAATATTCTAATTTATATGAACGAGACATGTATGTTTGACTATGATTACGTAAAAATATACACATGTAATATGGTTTCATTTAATTTAAATTATTTGAAATGCCACGGTATTTAAGTTGTTTCTTTAATGTAGTGTTTTATAAATGAATTATGTGCACAGCACTATTTAAATGATTAACCTCAGTAATTATGCTGCCAACACTTATTCCACCTATGAAGTGTGATATGACATATCTTTTGATAGAACGCGATCCATTGTGTCCAGACCTGTGCCGGCTTCTCCTCCTTTTCAACTTCAGACCTCCCATGTCTAAAACGTCTCTCAATAATTCATTTCTCAAGTCTTTCTTAGTATTCCTTGTAGTCTCTTTCTCTCTATGACAGCCTAATAAGTAGCACTACGTGATTTTTTACCATACAGGAGATGTGCCCAAACCACCTTAAGCGATGTTCTTCTAATATTAACCTGATATGCTCGCTCTGATCTTTATGTTTCTCATTCAGCCTCTTCATGTCTTCCTTTCAGCTTTTCTCAGGCACCCTATTTCAATTATTTGGAAGTTGTAGGAAGTGTGGTGGCTTATCCTGACTACATACCTGTGGCCCATAATTGCGAGTCTTAAACCTATTTCGGTTCATATTTCCTGAAACAACTGGATGTTTCATTTCCTGACTATCTAAGTCTTTTACAAATATATAAAACAAGCACAAACTTCCCTGTTCTTTTCGATGATCTTCTCAGAGATCAGTCTCAAATATAAAAATCAGATCTTGTCAGATTCCGTTTTGCCTGAATCCATATTGTACTTCATACAAGATTGATTCAGCAACTGCTTTTCTATGATTTGACAATAGATCTTGCTTGGGATACTGAGGAGGAAGACATCTCCATGATTTTGCATTCTCTATTATCTCTTTTTTTCAATATTGCAGTTTCTCAGTTGGTTGGTGTCATCTTACCCTTCCTTATTAGTTTGCAGTTTTTTTTTTTTTTTTTACCCTTCCATATTAAAGAGGTGGCCGTCAACACTTGTAAATACATAAGAGGGAGAGAGATCCCCTTTTCTTTCTCTCGCTCTCTTTAACCCAGTCTCTTTTTCATTTCCACTCCTCCCCTCTTCTGTTCTCACAGTGTTCTGACTCTAAAGTTAGGAGAGCATAAATAATAATCCATAAACAAAAATATTCTACCATCTAACATTTTTCATTTTTTTTTTTTTATATTCCCAAAATTATATCTACAAATATTTTTCTTCTCAAAAACTATTTTATATGTATATAATACACAGTTTTTCAAATTTAAAGTGTAAATCAAATTCAAAACCGAAAATAGGAACTAACTCATAAATAAGTAAATTACATGGGCATATATAGAAAATAATTTGGGGGGGGGCTTGAGCATTTGGGGTATGGAATACTAACAATCAAGAAATTGGAATAGCTGGTAAACTAAAACGCTATTACACCCAACAAAAAAATTTTTATTTAATTTATTTTTGAGGTTTTTATGACACATTTTAACCGATTAAATCAAAATTTCTCAGCCCCCCCCTTATGTACGCCCATGGTAAGATGTTACACAAATAACCTATGATTACTGACCAAAACAGAAAAACCTAAATGTAAGCACTGAACTAACTGTAAAGCCAATTGTAACAAAATGCCACCAATGTCATAATCTAGGCTTACCACATGGAATTTTGCTTATGATATTTTCTGAATCAAGAATTAAAATTAATCAAAATAACTTAGGTTTTATCTTGAAATAAAAACTAATAAAGAATTTCTTTATTTAGGTTTTATCTTGAAATAAAAACTAATAAAGAATTTCTTTATTTAGGTTTTATCTTGAAATAAAAACTAATAAAGAATTTCTTTATTTAGGTTTTATCTTGAAATAAAAACTAATAAAGAATTTCTTTATTTACGTTTTATCTTGAAATAAAAACTAATAAAGAATTTCTTATTTAATTGGATAAACAATCGTGATTATTGTTTTTAGGCTCAATTACTCCAACGTCAACTGACAGCTGTAGTTTGCCTTGGTCACAACTAGAGCTTCTTGAAGCTACGCATCGTGGCCTACACAAATTTGTCCCCAGGCACAGGGATGAGATGGAAGTGGAAATCGGTGATCCATTGTACGTTCAGAAGGAAGCTGATGATTTGTGGTCAGAAGGTAAGCTGTACGGAACCATTTTTTTTTTCTCACATTAATTCAATGTTTTTAATGAAATTATTAATAAATTGTTAATATTTTCATTAATTATTAACAAATACTTGTTAATAATTAATGTTTCCAATGCATGATTTCTTAGTAGATGAGAATAATTCTGATCTATCATGTGTTACACACTTACATAGCATACAAAATACAGCAGCAGTCACCCCATGGCTATCGCTTTGGATTCTCATGCGGATCGGGTATGGTGGGTTTGAATACCATCATCAGCAGGGATTTTTCTCATTTCTGGTCTTGTTGAGAAAATTCCCGACTGCACCTTAGATGTTGTTGCTAATGGCCCAGATGTCGGTGCGCCATAATCCGTTTTTTAGGAAATAAGTTTTCCTTTCAACACCTATTAAATTAAAGACTCTAATTATAATTTTTTCTACAGGTGGCGATATGTGTAGGGTTAAATAATTCCTGATGGGATTTTTTAGTTCACATTCCAGAAGAGTATACATTTCCATAATCAACGAGTTATTTCAAATCAAATTTGTTACCTTTACAGATACTAAATCATTTGAAACCCTGTAAATTATGAATGAATGGGTCCTAGGTATAGGTGGTTATAAAGTAATATTTATAACTTATTTTTGGGGTCTCCCGTGGTCTAATGGCTAGTGCCTTGGATTCATAAGCGGGAGATGGTGGGTTCGATTCCCAACCTCCGGCAGGAATTTTACCATCCCACGGCTCGCTGGTAAAATTCCTCGCTGCACCCTGGATGTCGGTGCTAATGACCTAGATGTAGATGCGCCGTAAAAAAAAAAAAAATAAATAAAATAAAAAATATAACTTATTTTATCGCACTTATGACATTTAACCTCACTTTGTTAGATGGCCTACCTCACTCACTACTTTGTCGAGGATGAGGCAATGTACATAATAAGGGTATCTTAAAAATGGCAGTTTTTTTTTTTTTTTTTTTTATTCATCCTTTAGTGTTGTGGTTGAGCTCCTGTTCAAATTTTAGCTATCTGGAAAGTCTATTTATTATATTTTAATATACATTAAAAGTTTTCCTGATTTTCATTGTTTTAATTTGGCAGGGGTAAATTTAAGGACTGGCCGACAAGGAATCTTCCCTTCAGCTTATGCCGTTGATATGGAATATAACGATTTTGACCCGACAGCACCAAAGGTGAAGGTTGAAAGATTTCTCCTTGGCTATCTTGGTTCAGTCGAAACGATGTGGCATAAAGGTACTAACGTTCTTTGTCAAGCTGTAAAGAAAATCATTGCTTCAAAACACAAACCCCATCAATGCATTTTAGAAATTTCAGACCAGGGTTTAAGGATGGTCGACAAAAGTAAAAAGAAGGTTAGTATTAATATACTTTTCTTTTTCTTTTTCTTTTTTTTTTTTTTTTTAATAACATCAAATAAAATAATTGTCTAATTTTTTTTTTAATCTGTGGAGACTTGTTCAAGGCATGATTTAACTTTTATTAGAATGGTATATTCAGATTAAAACTATATTTGTTAAACTACTGTGTAATACACTGGATTAATTTCTATACTGTTAACAAAATTTTTTTCAAATAGGATAATAGATATTACGATGCTGTGCTGTCAATCTAAAGCATTGGCCCCATTAGAGGATTTTTTTTCTTTTAAGGGCAATATCATCCGCACTGGGTCATGGTCACTCTGTGAAAGTAAGACCCAAGAGGGAACAGAGGAGTTTCGTTTTAATAAGAAGAACTAGTTATTCATGAAAAATGTTAGTTGCAATATGGAGACATTTGAAGAGTATAATTTATAATTAATATAGGATGATATTAGAGAATATTGGATATCAACAAAGTACAGGTTTTTGTTAAATTTTATCCGGTAAATTTGTAGCATCTAGGAATTCAAACAAGTTAATGATTCCTCTTGATAGTCATCAAACTGAAGATTTTCAAATCCTGGGGGTTTGTTTTGTTTCTTGTAGTTTATTATCAGAGGTTTCCCTCCATGTTCTTTCCCACTGAAGTCAGACTCTGTCTTTAATAGCATGAGAAGAATGAACTGGCAAGGAAGCCGAGAGTTAATAAGGATGATCTGGGTTCAATTATCAGCCTGTCGAGAATTGTTCTCGAGACCAAAAGATTAAAACATGTTTCCTTCAGCAAAGCAGATTGCTTAACTAAATAAAAATATATATTAAATCGGCCTATTAGGAATGGTGGTTTACTGCATAATCAAATTATTAATTTACACTAACCAGCCATTATTATACCCATTAATGAAAAAACATGTTGTAAAAAGAAACAAAATCGGCCCATTAGAAGTTGGGATTCATTAAAGAACTATTTACCCTTTTTTTTTTCTTTTTTTTTTAATTTTTTTTTCTTTTTATTTATATAAGTTATTTTAAGCAAATTCTTCAGGATTGTGTTGTTCACTACCCATGTGTGCTAAGAAATGTGCTTAGATATGTAGGGCCCGGGTAAAAACTTTTATTAAGATGTTTTTTTACTTTTGCCACCGACGCATTGAAGATGAAAGCTTCCATACAGACTATACTACAGTCAATAGAATGGACTGTATGGAATTTCAATTGCATATCAAATATTCAACTGAGAACACATTGAATGTTTCATATTAATAACGTTTGTATCATTATAAAAATCACTTTTAATTATGATTTACATTTTTAGAGTTCTGCTCCTTGCCAAGACTACTTCTATTCTTTGAAGAACGTTTCTTTCTGTGCATTTCATCCGAAAGATCACCGATATATGGGGTTCATCACGAAACATCCTAACCTGCAGAGGTTCGCTTGTCATGTCTTCCTTGGCTGTGAGTCTACTCGACCTGTTGCCGAAGCAGTTGGGTTAGTATAATTCACTCCTAGAAATAGTCACAACAAATTTCAAACGTTTAAATGTTTTATTTTTTTCGATTTTTCAGTCGGGCATTCCAGAGGTTCTACACAAAATTTATTGAGACTGCTTACCCAATAGAAGATATATACATTGAGTAAAAGGTTCATATCAATACTTGTAATATTTTATGAAGATATTTTGGATAAATTATAAATGAGGCAGAAGAAGAATAGTAAAGTCCTTAAAAAGGACATTGTTTCCTGACTATTTAGGCTTGTATTTACAAAGAAAAAAGGAAGTTTTTTCGTCTAGCCATCAATAATTGCAAATTCCTATGCATTTGTTCCATTATTTTATTTTATTCTAATTCTTAATATAGATCTCATTACAACAAAACATTTTTCTCTTTTTTAAAATAAAAAAATCTAACAGAAATAAAATAAAATAACTAAATTAATTGAAAACAAAAATATGTTCAAACCAACCGTTTGTTTTTCATATGTTGTATCTACCAACATAGCACAATCACTTAAAAAACATTGACTGTGCCTAATTTTTTCTTTCTTTTTATTTTATTTATTTCAATATTATGCTGATGGCTAGGGTTCCACTTGACACTGTGATTTCCAGTTTATAGAAAAGAGTTTTAGTTGTATCTAGCTTAGTAAGAACAGAAAATCATAGTATAATGTTAACATTTTCTCTGTGACAATTATTTGTTTTGTTGCTTATAGAATTTCTAATTTATCAAAATGGGGAGCTCTGTGAAAAATTGTAATTTTGAAGATGCTTTGGTATTCATTTTTTTCTTTTGTTACCTTTTAAATTATTGTCAATGAAACAAAAGATGTTAGTAATTAAATGTAAAGAACGTTTTTGGTTATTATTCATGAAATTTGGTGAAAATAATTGTTTAATATTTTAGTGATCCGTAAAATGTAGGAGGAGATTATTTTCAATAATTCTGTTTATAAGTTGTGGGGGAGAGGGTTACTCCTCCACATCGCTCCATTATTTATTGATGCTATAACTTTACATGCTTCAGAATATTTGGTACATCTAATTACAAGGCTTACGCCTACTTCCCCACCTTGTATCATGAATAATTTACTAGTTTATAATTAAACGACTCTTTATTTAAATTTAGGAATTACCGAAATAGGTAGATGGTCAATAAAACATTGGTGCATTCTTTAATTATACTTCTTTCCTCTCTTATTTATAGTTTTCACATATTTGTGGTGGCTCTTCAGGGAAAACTGTCATAAATACTCAGTCGTAAAGTTTTATTGATCATCCTCCTTTTCCGATAATTTATTTGATTTATTAGTTAATTGAAATCTAGTTACTTTTTAGCAATTTATTTTATTTAGATTTTGGGGGGACAATGGAGTTTACTCTAATTTCGAAATTTTAAAGTAACCAAGTTACAGTACGTTCCCATTGATAAAAAAAATATTTAGATCTAACTTATAGTTATTGCATTTTACTAAACTATTTTCCATGAATTCTTTTATTATTAATGATCAATAATAAGTGCGTATAATGTTCTTTACTAAAACTTAGCAGACAATAAATTAATTTGAAATACATAATCACTTTTTGAAGGGGCCATGAAATTGTTGAAATACATGCGGAAAACGAGGAGTCTAATGTAGTAATTTCATAAAACATTAAAATGCTTTTTTTGTTATTTAGAATACTGTCTATAAATACATTTTCTTAGTACATTGGTTAAGTAGGTTCCGGAGAACATTTTCTATTGAAGCTTCATAAAAAATGCATTTACTTATTTAGCATCAAATTAGAAATGTGTGATCCAAATTGAAAATTAATTTAAGAAAATCCTGGTGGGTATTAATAAAATTGACTATGTCTCAAAAGGAATTTTTCAATAAAAGAGTAATAGTGTTATAATGAAAATCTTGATTGACCTCATGGTTAGCGAACATCGTAGAACATCTGTCAAATGGTCAGCTTTATAAGTTATCCTGTCAAAAATATTCCTACAGCGGCCATTTTAGTGTTTGGAGAAGCATAATCATTTTTCTTATGTTAAAACATAAAAAATGCACGAATTTACAGTTTTATAAAAACTTTTGTCTTTTTCTAGATTTTTTTAAAATTACATTTCTGAGAGTTATAAAATGGGATGTTACACATTTTGGTGCTAGAGGGTTTGTCTGTTGAAGCAACCAAAATACAACTTGTATTTAGTATCATCGCCCTTCTGTGCGATTTTCTCATGGAACCATTGAAGAGTGAGTAGCAATAAGGAGGCTGCTCCATTTTATGCGCTCTTGAGCAAGATATGTTTCCCTACAACATCGCTCTTTCACATGGTGTAATAGCAGCTTCGGACATAATTATATTATTTATAGAATACACCAGATAGCAGTACAATTTTTTTATCTTCTAAAAATTTATAAAAAAAGTCTGTCACACAGCAGCTGCGTAACTAAGCCTAATCTTCAGCAAAGTTATTAAGTTATGGCACATTGCTAAGGAATGTGTCATTGACTAACTGATATCAATGCAAAATAATCATAATAAGTTTGGCTCTTTATTATTTTTTATCAATAGCTGACTTAATTATTATTGATTTAAATTTTAATGTTCACTTATACGTAACACAGATTTTTGGGGCAGGTTATCTTTAGGTTACCACCCTTTTCTTGCCAGGCTAGCGATGATGTATTTTCTTTTTTCAAAAGAAAATCCACCATCTCTAGTGGGGGAACCCTTCATTGCAAGGAAGTAAAAATAACTAAATTATTAATATGGCCAATGCAGCCATATTAATAATTTGGTTCCAGAGTAAATCCTTATTCCTAACGGACAGATTTAACTTATTTACACAACACGTATAGCATTTTAATGTAATCAAAATTTCGACCATCATGATCATATTAACATTTGAGCCCAGAATACACCCCTCTCCAATAGGAATGAATTAGCTTGTTGAAAAACTTGTCCAATTGTTTGTTCTGGAAACGCTGTATGTTTTATGATGACAGAACAAGAATTGCTGCTCCTTTCATGTTGACATACATTTATCTAGATGTATATATCCTTTTTGGCCTTTTGTGCATGAGCGGAGACATTTTAAATTTATCTTTAAACTTGAAGGCTCCAGAGCAGAGCTATTTCAAATGTGCTCCTTCTTGTTGAAAAAAAAATGAGAGCAAAGGGTTTACATTGGTCATTTTTGGTATCTAGTTAGTTGGATGGATGAAGGTTTAAAGACATTTTTGGAAAATTCGTTTATGAGTGCAACCTAAATAGCTGTATTCCTTTGGAAAGGCTATATGGAGCTACCTGCTTATTGCTGCATATCACTCAATCCTAAAGTAGTTTATTTATAATCAAAAATGTCTTCATTACGTCTACTCCTCATCTCTCAGTATTAGAATTTTTTGGTATGTATTTTTGTGTTTTTTTTAAATAAGGTACGTCAGCTATCTGGGTCATTAGCATCAAATTTTATGTTTATTATTTTCTATTTTTTTTTGCATGGTTGGTGGGGGGAGAGTGTACTTATGGCACAGAAATATTGAACAATTATAGAATTTTCACAATTTATAACATTCTTCAAGTAATAGATTAAAAAAAGCTGTCAGAGTCACAGCCTCATTCACACTAGGACGTGTCACACAAGGACTTCTGGAAGAAGTCATTCATTTCATGTGTCATTGTTGACTTTGAGGTCTCAAAGGTGGCAATAACTTTCTTCAGCAAAAGTTTTCAAGAAACAAAGAGCATTTTATTTGTATGTCAAGTGGTTAAGTATGTAGTTACTGTTTAGTTTCCTGAAACTATATCTCCAAAACTTTGAACAGTTTAAGATAACTAAGAAGTGTGATGTTCTGTTTTGTTTAATATTTCCGTGCTTTGAAGGTAAAAGAAAGAAATCTAAATGAACGGAAACTTACAAAATTAATAAATTAAAGCTTTTATAAATATTTTTCCCTCCGTGTATTAACTATTTTCTTTAATTTATTATTTACAATTTCTGAAACTAAATTAGTGAGATTCCTTGAAATTATTATATATATGTATGAATTTACAATAACAATTTAAAAGTTTGTTATACTTAGTAGTGCTTGTACCAAATTTTATTGGCTACTATTCTTGTTGTTATCAGTAGTTATGTAATCAAATTCTCAGGTTGTATTGCTGTATACTTTTGTATTTAATAAGCTGATTAATCATAACATTGGCTTTAAATTCTCATAGAAAAAAATAATACTATTATATCATTTTTTTTAATTTTTTTTTTATTTTTTTTTATTTATTTTTTTTATGCATAATAATAATGGTAATAATGGTATTCATATTATTTAGGAAATTTAACATGCTAGGCTGAAAGTCGAATCTCGTAAAATAAAGACTTTGGATGAAAAACTGGTCAAAACACTTCCACTGTATAAATTTTATTGACAGAAAGTTTTGAGGTCATGTCCTGTTTACAACCATCGAAATCAATATATTAAAATACAATTAAGTCACCTTAGATCAGTCAACAACAATAATAGTCAGCAATTGAAAATAAAATAAAAATTAAAGAACAACAAATCCAAAATCAATCAATCAATATTTATTTGAACCAATACATAAAAGTATTATTTACAAATAGTTAAGGGAGAAAAAAAATATACATTAACAAAATAAATATTAAAAACAAAACAAATCCAAAAGAACAATAAAATTCAACAATAAACTATGCAGAAATCAAGAAAACTTTAATTTGTGGGAGGATTAAAATTACCCCCAGGTGGCAAACATAAAAATAAATAAACATAAAAACCAGTAAAATATTCACTTTGTGAGAAGAATCTGAAAATTGTTGCGCCCATCCGACAAATTTATTTCAAGAATCACTGAGTTTGATTCCTTAAACCCCAATTTAAACAAACATTCTTTATATTATCTCTGATGTGGGATAACAGGCTGAGGCAGATGAGACGAGAAGCATTGCGTATGTTATGGCACTGCGAGAGAGTTAGTTTGCCATTGGTTTAACCAAAGCTTGGAGCTCTATTGGTGAGATATCTTGAGCAGTGAGTTTGAATTCCAGCCTAGCAGATTAACTTTTTGAAAATACAGTATTTTTTTTTTTTTTATTACTGGAGAGAAAATTTACCATTGAATTTATTGAACATCATAAATAATGAAATAAGAGCATTGAAAAGAAATTTTGAGATGATGAATTGCCGATTTGAAGGTTTTGTAAAAGGTAATTTTATAGAAGACTCTATTCTTTCAGGGACAATGTTCAAGCTTGGGTTGTTCCTGTGACATGTTTATCATAAAAACATTGTTTGAAAGTCATATCTACTTCTTGTGTCTACAAGATGCAAAGAAATTGTTATCCTGCTTGGTTGGACGACTCTTAAAAATTTGTTTACATCCGGCAAACAAGTTCAGGATCTCCTAGTTTTATTATTCAAAGGTTGAATTTGGGATCACAGACCATCCCTTGTGTGAAGGATAAAATTGGCGGCTGGGGCATTGTCCTGACCACACTATCTCTCCATTGTGTGCAGTATTGTCAAGAATCAGATTCCTGTACAGTATCTACCTCTCTGGGGCCTTATGGCTTGTTACAAAACTGATTTTTTGTCTTCTCATCTTGAGAAATCATGTCTTTAGAATAATGCAAACAATATTTTTTATTTGCAAAGTTTCGCCTTACAAAATAAATATGGATATTGTTGCAGAAAGCCTGAGGATTTTACAGCCTTATTTTATACTTTATAATTTTGGCTGATTTATTTATTCTTTGTTTTATTTATAAAAAAAAAGTTATTATTTAATTTAATTTCAAATTATCAGTGTTTTTAATTCAAAGAATTTCATACAGAGTTGATGTTATGAAATTATTATTATTAAAATTATAAAAAAAAGTTTAATAAACAAATTCATAACGGTCGTCCAACCATATATTACAAAACAATTGTTTAAAAGCCATGAACACATTATGTCTTTGTATGTATTAAAAGTTATCTTGAAACCCACGGATTGTTGATAAAGGGCTTTAGTAACAAAAATGTATACTGTGCGTTGAAGTATTAATGAAACAGGAGTTTTTTTATGTTTCTTTCCTTTATAAGTAAATTGAAATTTTATTCAGGCTGTGATCACAATTTGAATCTCATGTATTCTAGTCAATCAAAACATGTAAGCATGTTCGTAATGTAATAATTGGCGTTTAATGTACAGTGAGCATTTAGATAACAATTTTTGTGCAATTGCTTAGTGAGCCTTTTTTCTTACCTTCCAAAGATTAATGTTAGAGGTTTTTATTCTATTTTAGTCATATCTATTTTTCTGTTTATATTTTGAGTTTCTATTTATCTATTATAGTTTTTATGATGTCATACAATGTCGGAATATCTTATTGGTTTGCTGGTTGGGGGTACGTTTTCATTGTTTCTTTAATAATCGTTATCATGCTTATACATTTACTTAGAGATGTAAAGACCCTTAGGTGTCTTGCTTCTTCATTAAAGTTCTTCAAAATAAATAAATAATAAATACAATGAGACTCAATTTATTTTTACTTTAAATAAACAATATATATATATTAAAAATATGGTGAGATTTTTTGGGATAGATCTTGTAGAGACATTTCTATGAATTATCCGTAAACCTTAAAACTTTTTAAGCATACCTTCATCTTGTTGCTTATACCAAAGAAATCTGATTTCAAGTTATAAGAGACTGAAGAAGACACCTTTTTTAAATCATTGTCGTTAATTTGCAAAAAAATATTAATTAATATGATTTGTTAATCGCCTTTCATGCTTTCAGAGCTTCATCAGGAGCATTCTCAAGTACACACACTTATTTATTACCTCTATATAACACAGTGTGCTCATAAACATTGTCACTTCCATTATACTGGAAAGGCAGACAGACAATTTGTTATATTGAGATCCTTTGTTGGTATTTGGAGGTTACCATTGCAAAAATTTGTTATTGAAATATACATTTTTGTTTCATAATTTTAATTTGTTACTTTGAGGTTTGTTTACAAGCTCTAGTCGCTATTTAGATGTATATTCTTCATAGAAAGCTATCTGTAGTCCGACCACAAACAAAAGAACCAGAAGGGCCGGTGGGGAGCTAGACATTCCTTCACAAGGGCTGAAGGCAGCGCATGCCGCTCTACCTGATTCTTTTCTTCGTAGTGCACCTACAGTTCAAAGGGTTGTCAAAAGTTTTTTTTTTTATAAAGGCTTCTTTATATTGAGGCTCCCCTCATAATGATTTGACTTACTACATTATAATGGAGTATTAATTTTGATAGAAACCTTGAGAGAACCCCTGACCATTAAATGCCATAATAAAAGATATAGTATTATTTAAGTATTTAAATAAAAGTTTCGTTATATTTTATTTTCTATACCTGAAGGACCAGGTCATTTGTTGAGTGTTACGAAGTTTAAAAAATAAAAAAAGTATATTAGTTATTTTTCCCCTAAATTTTCTTAAAAGGCAAAATTGAAAAGTGTTACTAAGAATGAGAAAACAAAGCTTCTGTAATAAATGTTCTCGCTTTTTGTTAATTTTGTTTGTTGAGTATTTAAGAGCAGCTTGTGTCTGTAATTTGCAAGTATTTGCTAAAATCAATACTTTTTTGTTAATAAATGTTAGTATGTCTGTAAATATTTTAATATTAGAGCTGTGAATTAATTGTATATTATTATTTTTACTACCAGGTGTTATGCACTGTATTATTTTGATTTAATCAATGATATTTTTAAAATAGTATATAATATGTATAAAATAAACATTCCTATCATTATGAAGAAGAATGTATATAAGAGGCGACTAAATAAAATACAGTAAGTGATGTTTTTTTTCCTTTTATAATTACCCCTTTTTTCATTGCTTGATTCCGGTTTTCATTTTTTTGGGGAGGGAGGAAAGAGGTGACCTCCATATAATAGTCTAACTTCACAAATGATTTTTCAAATCCAAAATTTTGATAAACCATGACTTCCAGTTATCAAACTTATAATTTGTTAAAAGTATGAACCAGGCATGAAGAAGTAGTGGTTCCAGACTCTGCATCAGGCACTTGTTGCTGACACACTGTCATTTCAGACTGTCAGATAAGATGTTTGATTTTAATTTTGTGTTTCATATGTCGTACTTTGGTCTATTTTGTTAAGTCATTAAGAATTTGATAAAGTAACAAACATTAAACATAACGTGTTCTCTAGTTGTAGAATTTGCACATCACAAAAATTTAAAGTACTAAACTAGTAAATGTTGTGTTAAGAAAGACTAATTATTTTCATAATTCATTTATGACCTTTGCTACCAGTAACACAAATTGTTTTAAAATGTGAACTGTTACAAATTTCCTGAACTACCTCCAGCTTTTTCACCATAAAAAGTGCTTATGATTACACAAATACTGGGGTATAGTAAAAGCATTAAACAATTAAATATGTGAAAACTAATTTTGACTCATTTATTGTAGTAAATTTATTTTGAGAATTCTCAGCTGGGGAAGCTATCCATTTTTTCCTAATAATTTTTGTGAGAAGAATAGGTCCGTTTACACATGTGCTCCAAATAGATGCTCCAGAGTGGCGTCCCAGGAACGTGAGGTTGGTGTGAGTAGAAAAAAAATTCCGCCAAGCAGGAGCTGCATAACAAAGCACTTTCCTCAGAATTTTTGTAGTGTAGACTACATTACTGAATAATTTGCTGTAAATATATAAATAAAATAAAAACGTGACTAGTTCTGCTCATTTACATTTCTTATGAGAACTGTTAAATTATTAATTTTGCAAATAATTTTCTTCCAGAGTTATGTTAATACATAATACTGTACTACTTAATAAATACACAAAAACTTCATTTTCCGTCTTTTGATCTGACGCAGGAACAGGATACAGCCCCTCTTGTGGGAGATAGCGCTCCTTGTGGCGGCTTTGGGAACCTACGTCTGGCCGGCTAATTCTAATGAAACAGAGTTTAAAGTAAACGGTCCTTTCCAATAGACCGATTTACTTCATTTTTACAACACTTCTTTCTCATGAGATACCCACGACGTATACCGCATTTCGTTACAATACAGCAAAAATTACGACCGGTATGAGTATATTAGTACTTTAGGTCCGGAGTAAACCCCCCATCCAAATAACCCGATTTAGTTTATTTTTACAACCCATTTTTCTCTGTTGATTACCAGCACGAATACTGAGTTTTGTTGAAATGTAACTAAAATTACGGCTGGTAGTGGCAAATTGGTAATGTGGGTCCGGAGTAAACCCCCCCTCCTAATAAACCGATTTAGTTTATTTTTACAACGTATGTCTCTCTTTAGATCAACATAACGAATACCGAGTTTTGTTGAAATATAACAAAAACTACGGCTGGCATGGTCAAATTAGTGTTTTGGGTCCGGGGTAAACCCCCCTCCCGGTAAACCGATTTTGGTGGTTAACGAACTCGTTCAATCGTTTGCTAATTGAACACTATATACCACGTTTCGTGAAGAAAAAACAAAAACTCTGGCCGCTATCGTGTTAACAGACCCGTTAAATTTTAACGGGGGTCATTTTCGGTATCTACTAGGTAGGATCGATGGAGATTTGAAGAAATTTTTCAAAAATTCTGTCATGAGTGCAACCTCAATAGCTACTTTCCTTCGGAGGAAAGTGCTAAAAGAATGACACTCCTGGAACTCCAGCCAGGTGTGAGCTCCAACAGTCGAATTGAACACTTTTCAGTGAGCAGAACACCTAACAATGAGTTCAAGAAAAAGAGTGCTATTTATTTTGTGGTACTTTGTGTAATATTTGAAAAGGAGGATCAAAATCTGTTAAACATATGGGTTAAGCAAATGACAAGAAATAGAGAAATTTGAGGACATATGCGTCTATTGAAGTAGCTCAGAGAAAATAATCTAGGTGATTATAGAAATTATTTGATACTTTTCAGGTTATTTTAAACTTAGGTCGCCCCTTTTATCACAATTATGAGAATTGGCAGAAGAAAGTTGGCTTCATTAATCATTAATAAGTTTCAATGCCTTTCCGAATGCTTCTTGAATTTCTTGTATTTTTTAAAGAACAAATTCTTTGTTGGCTTCTGGGTGGAACATCTTGCTGGCAGAATTCCTACAAGTTTTCATATGTATAATATTTTTATATTCGTAAGTTTTAATTTACCTCAGGCAGGAAAAACTCTTAAATAATCATAAAAGGCTTCTCTGTTGATCTGTTCCCCCCTATAATTAATTGTGTTAAATGGTGTTACAGTACAGGTCGGGGCCTGAACTCCTGGAGTGTTGCTCTAATACCACACTCATGGCATCTCAGCCAGCATTCAAACATAAGGATTGCAGCACCGGCCTGGGGCATCCACTCCAAAAATCTGTATGTGTAAACAGGCCTAATGTCAATGGTTAAGTGTACCTTTAAATAAGAAGTATGATAAAAAAGTCCGTCTCGCAGGAACTGCATCATCTTAGCGCGGTTCCGTTCATATCCCTAGTCTAATTTTGAAAGATTAAAATAGAAGCAGTTATTATTTTGGTTCCACCAGTCTTTTTTTTAAATTAATTATTATAATGGCGTGTCAACCCTTAAGGTCACTAATGCCATTCCTGTGAGTAGTAAAGTCTTGAAAGGTCATGATTTACAATCTTACCTGGAAGGGTCTGCTAACACTAGAAACGGACCCGCTAGTGACAAGGTCTTGGAATCCTGGAAATCTATATTTCTAACAATAAATTGTTTTTGTTATTTTACTTAACCAGTTTTATTGTCAAATACATTATACATAAAATATTTTATTCTAACCCTTCCTTAACTCCAAACGTAACAAAAATTTCAACATATTAGTTTTAATGAAAGTAGAACATGCAGAAAATGTTTCAACTGAATCCCATGATTCTAAGTACCCAAACCAAAAACGGTATTCAAAAACTATTTTTTAAGCACTCATTTCTCCGATGAATCGATAATTGCTTCAGAATTATTAGCATTTAGTAAGCTTTCGAATGGTAAGGATCTGCTTATGAAGATTTCAAACCGTTTTCGAGATATAAGGAAAATAATTTAAAAAAATAAAAAAATTAAATTAAGGAAAATATACAAAGTACCCAAAACTTTTTAAGGGTGTCCAGAGAGCGATCAAACACACACACACACACACACACACACACACACACACACACACACACACACACACACACATATATATATATATATAAATATATATATATATATATATATATATATATATATGTATATATATTTATATATATATACCAATTTGAAACACCCCGACCGGAGACCTGAATGTCAGGTCCGCCTCGAGAGCCACCAATCAGTTGCCCGTATTCTGCCACGAGGAGGCGCACACAGTGCCCAAGTTCACTTAGAATACATAAAAACAAATACGTATGGATATTCTTAATTAGTTAAATTATGTACACATATATACAATATTATTATTATTATTTTTTTTTTTTTATATTTTTTTTTTAACCGCGCATTTACATCTAGGTCATTAGTTCCGACATCCAGGGTGCAGCGAGGAATTTTCCCAGCGAGCCAATCTAGTGGATACAGAAGGATCAAGAACAAGTTCTCAAAATTGAGTAGATACCACTCCCTAATAAAGCCTATATAGAATAATATGCCAAATAAAGCCAATCTAGTGGATACAGAAGGATCAAGAACAAGTTCTCAAAATTGAGTAGATACCACTGCCTAATGAAGCCTATATAGAAGAATATGCCTAATGAAGTCAATAGAGTAAATACAAATTGAACAAGAGCAAGTCTTGAGGAAATCTTTTTTTCTTCTATTTAAATACTTTTATCAATATTTAGTCAATAAACCTGTGTTTTTTAATCGCTAATTTATGAATCGGTTCATAACTAAACAGTCGTTATAATTGGTTAGTATATATCCAGTGTTTAAAAATATTTATTGCTTATTGATGAATCGGTTTACAACCAAAGAGTCTTTATGAATATTTAATAAATATCTAATACGGAATCACCTGCAACTTTTGATCGCTAATTTATGGATTGTCTCATAACTAAATAGTCGTTAATAATAGTCGTACAAAGAAAACTGTTGATTGCTAATTTATGTATATGTTGACAACTAATTAATCTTTATCAATATTTACAATATAATTTATGTTATGTTATGTCTGAATCTAGGTCAGTTTAAGAAATTTTAGTGAACGAAATCTTAAAGTTGCTCTACCTACTCTTGCAAGGCTTTGTATTTGTGTCGGCAGATACCTGGGTTATATTACCCTACAAGGGTTACTTCTCTTGAGGATTAACTCCTATCAGGTAAATTTCTAGTAAACCCTCTGTTTGTTTGGGACTGAACCGACTGTCTATTCGTTCATAGTATCTAACCGTTGTAAAGTTTATTTTCTACATTTAGGAATTAATATACATATGTAGACTAAATCATAGCAATTGTCTACCTTCGCTGTCGGTGATCTTAACAATGTAGACTCGCTAATGTTACCTGACCTTAGATAAATCGTAATTACAATTTGCAATTTGTGAAATTGTTTTACAATTTTTTATCAGAATTCCCTGTCTAATAAAGCCTATGAAGAATAATATGTCTAATAAAGCCTATCTAGTTGATAAAGAAGGACTAAGAACAAGTCTTCAAGATTAAATAGTATCTCCTGCCTTATAAAGCCTATATAGAAAAAATAAAGCTTTATACGGCTAATAAAGCCGTATAAAGATTCATATAATTACTCAACAATAGATTCTAATTTAAAAACAGCTATTTTCGATATCTACCTGTTCTAAAACGTTAAATCATTTATTAGGCACTTCGGATTACGTCATTGGGTCGACGTCAGAAGCGTGTTTCCTATCTGTGAAGTGAAGCAGGAAACAAGCTAAAAACAGCAACCAATTAAAATGTGAGGTAAATAGAGGAAAAACGCCGTTCGTGGTGGTAGACAATCTTACAAGGCATTTCGCTCAGAAATACCCGAAATATTGTTTCTAATTTTACGTATCCTATTTTATTGCCAAATAGATTTATATTCTATAATCAATAAAAAAAAAAAAAAAAAAAAAAACTACTAGCAATAAAGAACTAAGGGTAATACATGAAAATAGGGAATACCAAGAACAATTCTAAAATACGAAATCAAAACCAGTACTGTAATCTAGATATTCATACGGCATCTTCGAATTCTAACAAACAAAATAATGCTTTTAATTATACATATCCTGTTTAATGAAAAATACATTAGACTACTATAAGCAAGTACAAAAATAACGAGCAGTGAAAAAAAAACTTCGGGAAACACACAAATAGATCCGTTTAAATAAAGGAAACTAAGCACTTATTTCTCCTAATGTGACGACCCCATCAAACATTTCTGTAAAACATTTTTTGTAGAGAATTTAGTAAGCTTTCGAACTGTTACATTTCAATTGCCACGATCTCCTAACCCTTTTCGAGATATTAAGGAAAAAATACGAAGGGGGCCTAATAGATATTCATAAGGGACCTGAGAACCCCAAGATACCGCAAAAATAAAATATTCTAATTATACGTATCCTGTTTTATTGGCAAATACATTTGACTACTATAAGCAATTGCAAACAATAGGGAATATGCCAAAGAACTCGGATTAGGAGCCTCGACAGTTTCAAGACATTTGAAGGAAATCGGCAAATCCAAAACTGACATTTCATACGGTACAGCCTGATATATTTCTAACAATGAATTGTTTTTCTTATTTTAATTAATCTATTTTATTGTCAAATACATTATCCAACTATAAGCAATGTAAAAATAGGAATAAAAACAGACAAAAAGAACTCTTCGAATAAACGAAATCAATTACTTCAAATTTTAAGCACTTATTTCTCCGATTGACATCGCTTATTCAAAACTTTCTTTAGAACCTTTCTTGTAGACCATTTAGTAAGCTTTCGAATGGTAACCTTTCGCTTCCCAAGATTTTCAACCGTTTTCGAGATATTAAGAAATTATACGAAGTTCCCAAAACTTTTCATTATTTCTGACAACAGAAAATTGGTCTCATTTTACCTATCCTGTTTTACACACACATACATTTTCCTTACAAATACAACATAAGAAATTAAAAAAATAAAAAGCAATAAAAAACCAAGGGAAAGAGACAAAAATTACAAAAAGAACGACAAAAACCCGTTCATAAGAACAAAACAGACGTATTTGAAGTTTTAAGCACTTATTTCTCCGATTGACATAACCTAATCAAAAATAGTTTTAGAATCATTTTTGTAGAGAATTTAGTAAGCTTTCAAATAGTTTCTATCCACTTTCCACGATTTCCCAACCGTGTTCGAGATATTAATGAAAGTATACGAAGTTCCCAAAACTTTTCATGTCTGTTCATTAAATATTTTATTCTAACCCTTCCTTAACTCCAAACGTAACATAACTTTCAACATATTAGTTTTAATGAATGTAGAACATGCAGATAATGTTTCAACTGAATCCCGTGATTCTAAGTACCCAAACCAAAAACGGTATTCAAAAACTACTTTTCCAATTTTCTCGAAAACGGTTAAAGCTATCGCCTTGAAAATGGTTTCATTCGTTTTCCTTGCCCAAGAAGCCTATAAAAAGAGTACTTACAAGCTTATGAACTCAAAAACGTAAGCGTTACGATTTTTTTGCGCGAATTTCGCCCCAAACGCCATCTTCCAGTGGGCGGATTTTGCTGGTTAACGAACTTGACCTTTCAAATTGGACGACAGATTTTTGTACCAAATTTCATCAAAATCGGACCATTCGTCTTCTATTTAGAGAGCGAACAGACAAATATATATATATATATATATATATATATATATATATATATATATATATATATATATATAAATAAATATATACATATATATATATATATATACAAATTTGAACCACCGTTATTTTCGGTTTCTAGGGGTTCTGAAACGCAAAATTTTCTAGTCGGCACTTCCGGATTGTTTCATTGGATCAACCTTATAAGCGGGGTTCCTCCCTATGGGGGAGGGAGGAACCGCGCTAAAATAAAATAAAAAAATTTGTTTAGAGCCTTCTGCTCAAATTCAGGAACTTAATGTAATGTACTATATAACATACAGTCTTCTTTTTCGTACATGGCCACCGTTCATGCGCGAACGCCAGCGGACACTTTTTGTAACGCTTTTTTTTCAGTTTAGTCATCACTAAAGCATATTTATGCTAATAAAAAGGAGAGGTAAAAGTGTAAATTATTTTGTCATATTTTATTTAATTTATCTACAGTAAGTTTTTAAATACAGTAACTTTATAAAATTTGAATGTACATAACATTATAAACAAATCTAAGACTATGAAAGAATATTCCTAAAGTTACAGACATTTAAAAAAGAATTATTTATTTTTATTCATACAATTACTTATATATAATAATCTTAGCAATATATGAGTTGATACAATTTGTGTGGGTCATCTTTAATCTCTAGTTTATTTACGACTTAAGCATGGCCAACACTGAATACCAGTATGGTCTTATGGAGTGGTCTGAAGCTATTTGCTTTCTGATAAGAAGCCTAAAAAATTATCGAATCAATTTCAGATTTGGCACATGCATAGCTTATTCTTCAAATGATACTATACATTTTTCAATAATGGTTGGATTAATAATGCCGTGGTTAAAAAACATTGATGTATAAATCTAGTAATGATTCAAGGGTATAGAAATTAATAGAGCAGCTAAAATCTGAGCAAGAGAAATGGGAGGAGTAAATCAGGGCCTAAAGTAGTGATGGAGTGTGACAGATATTTTATGTCAGAGCTTCAATCTGTGAAAAAAACAGTGGTTCTTACTGTAAATATCACAATCCCTTCAGAAGGATGGAAAACATTGAAACACAATAAAGAAAAGAATATCGAGCTCCGTCGAATCTCAGCGATAAATAGATAGAGAAGAGTTGAGAGTCAAAGCGGAAATTGGCGGTCATTACCATCAGCTATAGTTGACAAAATCATAGTACGACAATATCACACTGTTACAATTCTGAAATAGGATTTACACAAAGAATGGTAATGCTGGAATTGTGAGGGAAAAGGCTGTTTTTGCTCGAATTAGAAAAGCCAGGGAAGTTGTGTGAAACTAATTGGGCGAGTACTTTGACAATGCTAGGAACAAAAGTTTAGCATTGGTGGGGGACATTTAAAACAATGAATTTGAAAGCACCGATGTAGTGTAATGAAATCCTTAACCCTTTAAAAAAATAAAGCATCGGTTGCCATCGAAAAATAGCTTTCATAAATTATTTTGAATATTCCTTGGTCTATATTGATAATAACTTGTAGTACTACTACATTTTGAAAAAAAAAAAAAAAAAACCAAGCTGCTTAAACTTATTAACTAAAAATATGTATCTAAATACCATTTTGTCAGATTATTTAACCTATTAACCCGTTTTCGGCCTTTTGTTCTTATAAAATTTATCATATTTTAGTAAATAACTTTACACACAATCTGAGCAATTGGAATACTCAATTAAAATTACATTATTCAATCAATTTGTTCACTACTGAGCATAATGTTTACTACAACAAAGTTTTAAAGACTCCTTTAATAACTTTTAGTCATTTGTAAAAAATTAATTGTACAGTAAATACTTATATATAAAACATTTAATGAATCAGTTATTCAAATTGATTTCTATACTTATATAATTATGAATTCTAAACATAGTCTAGATTTGTGATTTTCTTAACTAGTGGACCCAAAACCCAAGGTTCATCGGGGCTTTTATATTTTACTGGCATTATTCAATAATTTTACTAGTTCTAAGAATACACAATTCCTGCACATATATAAGTGTAAGTATATATGGACAGATGGATAGTGATATTTCATTGCTGTAAATTGATAATTAAAATGCTCTCACAGAGATATATATTTTTTTAATTATAGGTGCTCCAACTGTCAGTGTCATTAGCACCGTCACAGACATTGCCACAACACAAATCCAAGTGCAACAATTCCTTTCTTTTGAAAGAATTATTTTTTTTTGAGAATTAATTTCTTCTTTTTATTGTGTCACTAAAAGTTGTGCATGGGATCATTATCTTTATGTACAATTAGTTGCAATTTATTGTAGCGTTTGTAATGTTGCTGAGATTTTCAGAGAATTTCTTTAAAACACCATTCTACTATCTAAAACGTTTTATTATTTATTTTAATATTACTTTTTGAATTAGAACCATCCTGACCACTTCTGGCATTATTGTAAGGACCTATAGATAGATGAGTATTCTTCATCAAATGGAGCTTGTTTCTGTTAAAGAAGAAATATTTGTTTATATAATCTCTATTTTCATATATTTACTTAGTTTTGTATTTTTCCCCTTATTTTTATTTTTGATGTATGAATATATTTGAATGCTTAAATAGGCATGTATTGTATGCATATGAAGGCATACGTTACCTAAAAGCAATTTTTATGTGAGATATTCACATAACACATAAGTGTCAAAAGTCACTCAAATTAGCTTATTTAATTCTAGTTGTTCTTGTCTTCGTTTTTGTTTTGTATTTTTTGTGAGAGTTTCGGTTGATTTATTTTTTCTTCTTTATTGGACAGAGATTTACCTGATCATGAGCTAATCACTTAAGTTGCGAATCTCACAATAAAAAAATGTGTCGACATTTATTTGTGACTTCTTTTTGCCATTCTTTGGAATTTTAAAATATATTGTACTAAAAGATTGAAGTGGTAATTTGATGATCAGCGATTTGCCAGATTTTTTTTTTACAAAAATGTTTTGTTTTTAAATTATGTATTAGATTAGATTGGAGAATTGGAGTTTTTAACATGTATTACTCTATTCTCAACACTTTTTGAAACAATAGGATCAAAAACTAAATAAAACAAAATAATTATTGAAAAAAGTATGATCACTCTTCAAACAAAAATTTCTGCAACAGAATGCTATTGATATTGATCTTTAAAAATAGAAAAATCTGTCTATTTTTTTTTTTTTTTTTTTTTTTTTTTCTTTTTTTAAGTATATTCAACTCACTTCACGGTTATTATCATTCTAGCAATTTATGTTGAATTTCTACGGAACAAATGTATGTTATTCCTCAAAAATAGCTTAATAGTCTTGAAATAATTTACAGGAGAGATCAATAGCAAATGTGACCACTTAGTTACAACCATCACATTAACTGACAATCAGAAAATCAACTTTGCTTTCAATCAAAGATAAACTCGAAATTTTAAATGCATAACAATTAAGTCAGAGTTTTCTTAAATCTAACCTTAAATATATCTACAAAGATGAAAACTCTAGACAAAAATGAATGACAGAATAACAGCATTTACAAAATTATCTACAATACCTACAGAATCATTAATATTTACAAATGAAACATAATTTACAAATGAACCTTTTAGGCTCTATAAGTGCTTTACAAGTCAATGCAAAAACTCTACACAATTTATATCTGCCAACAAGAGCACAATTGTGGGATTTCAAACATGAAGGGTAAACTCAAAATATATGTTTTGAGAAAAGTGGGATGCAACTTTCTGTTAGAAGCCACATTTAAAAAAAATCATATAAACTTTCTAAGTTATTTGCTTATTATTGCTATCACCTTATTTCATTACTTTACGATAATAAATCATTCTTAAAAATGAAAGAATTATGAGCTAAAGAAATAAAGGCTCGATGGTCATTAAGTGTTAAGGCATGAACAATTCACACGACATCTGAATTAGGAGCTTTGGTGAGCTGAAATAATAATAATAATAAAACAAAACAATTAAATACATATAAACAAAAAATATGTACTCAAATTATATTTAGAAGATTTCAAATGAAAATGAAGTGATTTGAGAGTATGCTTGTCATCCACATTCAACGGTCTAAATGTAAAAAATCATTTCTGACATCCCTAATTATATATATATATATGTGCGTCAAATATGATTATTCATATATATATATATTATATGTGTGTGTGTGTATTCATTTATATTACAACAATAATTTATGCAGGTCTTGTTAAAGAATAACATTACTCAAAGATTATTTTTAAAAATGTGACTTTTATTTGTTTGTGCTCAAGTACATCTTATTAGTTAGTTATCTAAATTTTTAATTTTTCTAACCATCAAAAACAATTCTAAGAAATTTAGTGGATATCTAATAAAAGCAGATATTTGAAAAACGGTCCTCAAATGAAGGCAATTTTATAACAAAGACAGCCAGAATAATATTTTCTGTAATGATTGTTGTAATTTCAAGGTTTCTTAGAAAGCTTGTGACGTGAACCATTTGGTGCTTTTAAGCATTTTTTTTTATGTTTTAATATCAATCTCTGATTTTGTCCAATGACTGAGAATGTTGTTCACATTGCATTTCGGACAGATGAAAGAAACCACTGCACGAAGTAGGAATTTATAATCGGGCAGATGTGTTCTTTTTTTGTTTCAAGTGTTTTGAAATTAGTTTCATTGTATTAGTTTTGTTTTTATATATTTTTGGTGCTACTTTTGGAAAACAAAATAGAATTAAGGTGCTTTGTTAAGCACATATATATTGCGTAATTATTTTGACTTAGTAATTGTGACTTTTCATATGCAAAACTTCTCAAATTAATAATTAAACACCCATAACACACTGTGAGTGAAATGTTTTATTCAAAGACCAATATAACTGTACTGTCCATAACTGCTAGACAAAATATGCTGCATCGTGAGTTGTACATTTAATAAATGTGTGTGTGTTCAATTTGAAGCGCTTTAGATATTACGTCATCTTATCAATAATTTAACAATTGATGTTCTATTTTCAGATTCAATGGCACGTCAGTGCCTTTGCGTAACCTCGAGAGATTAAATATTAGCCTTGGCGAATATTTAATATGGTGTTGCAGAAAAAGATGAATTTTTGACCAATAATAAGGTTCTTGCCCTAAATATGATGTCTAGCCACTAGTAATTGTTTTGCTATGTATACAAATATTTTGGATCGTAAAGAAAAAATCTCGGTAAGAATTATAGAGTGAAAATTATTGATATAAAACTTTAAAGTTCCCACAGGATCAGCATTTGATCGTCTTTCAAATATAAAATACTATTTCGCTCAAAGCCTGAAGTAATTTTTGACCTACGTCTTCATCATAATTAAAACACATAATGCAAAGGTGGTCCTAATATGTTCATCTTCAAATCTTTAACTTTTCAGAAAAATCAATTTGACAGACTGGTATTTGAACCCAGAACCTCCCATTTTACAATTAACAATTTCATGTTAATTCATCCAATGGAGCCAAAGTTATATGACAATAAGATTGTCTGGCTTTGGTTAAATATGATTCTGTGCCATATATTTGAAGCTTTCACTATATTAGACAAATTAATTTGTCTTGCTGTGATATAAATCCCAGCAGCACAACTGAGCAAAAATTGATGATTCTAGGTCCTAATCCCAGCCTGGCGAGTTATATTTTCTTAAGAAATTAATTTTTTTTTTTTTATTTTAAATTATAGGTGCTCCGACTGCAAAGGCCATTAGAACCATAAAATACCTTAAGAAATTAAAGATTTAAAAATTGAGTCACAGATGGTGAATACTGTCTAGCGTAAAATAAAGTGGTTTAGTAACTTTTATCTGTCTATAGCAGGTTGTTGGATAACTTCTCTGCAGTTGAGCAAAACCAAAGATTGAGTACAGTATATAAATTGTTTATGTAACATTCTATACTATAAAGCAGCCTTAGTAAAATAAATTAACAGCTTTATAATAGAATTTCACTTGATGTCTTCCACTTATAATTAACAAAAAATAAACCAAGATTAAATTTAAAACAAAAATGTTAAAACTTGGTACAAATATAATACATTAATAATTCTTTTAATTATTATCATTTTAATTTTGCTGGACAAAACACAACATTTATTTTAAGCCAGATACCTTATCAACAAGTATTTTACTTTTTGTATTTAATATTTCATACGAATTTGTTAATTTCTTGGATAAAAAACATTCTTTGAAGAAAATGTTATACATATATCCCCTAAAGAAATTAAAAAAAAAATCCTGCAGACTTGAAAATATAATACAATACTTTAGAATATAATATAATTAATATAGGAGACAAAAAGGAGTACAAATAATACATAAGAAAAAAAATTCACTGTCATGTCCAGGAAAAATTTATAATTTTTGCTAGCCCCTGATGTACATTAACACTTTGACTGTGGAGATCTCACATGTGTGGGTAATATCGAAATCACTTTCTTTCAGCAGTGAAATGCTGAATTAAGAGTAATTTTGATGCATACATATGCTTTGAAAATATTTGAATAATAAAAACAACTCTCCTCCTTGCAAAATCAATCCATTGCCAAGGCATATATATGTCTTTAGGCAGACAGGAAGGGGAAAGATCTCCTCAAAACGACATTCGACTGGTTTATTTTTACACTTTCATTAGATAAAATCTAATGATTCAAAACTTTGTTACTTTAAATTCTTTACATCTGTAACAAAAGTCTTAAATGCATTTATGTTGAATTTGTTTATATCAAGAAACTATCTAGCCCTTTGAAAAATAGTTGGATACTTACAAATACCAAGTGTACACAATGAACGTAAATAACCTTCTCACTCATAAGAGGATGGATAAATTCAATCCAAACTATAGAAGGATGCATGCTTTAGATTTTTGTGGTTTTGGAGCCTGTAAAGTTGGAGGAGATGCTTGGAGTCGATGAACGACAATACGATATGTCGCTATCAGAGGGCTTCTTGCTCCTTTTCCAGCTTCAGTTTCCAGCTGTTCTGCTTTTATGCCTAACGTTTCGAGTCTTTCTCGAGCAGCTTTTTCTTCTTTAGACATTTCTTTATCAGCCTGTAAAAGATGAGCTTTAATATCTGACATTTTTTGTAATTTTTAAAAGAATCACAAACATCATCACCCATCTCATGAATTCTTTTAATAAGCCCAAACCCCACCCCACTACCCAAGATAATATAGTCCTTCAATTCAGAGGCCTCCCATATATCCCAAACAACATCGAAAAAATCCAAAAATCCCTAAGCGATACATTCCCCACTCTAAAACTAGGACTATCGACACACAGCAAACTAAAAAACATATATACGACTTTAAAAGACCCTATCCCACAAAAAGACAGGACCAATGTGGTCTACAGAATCCCCTGAATTACCCAAACTGCAATAGTGCGTACATTGGACAGACTAAAAACCCAGTAAGAAAAGAATCAACAATCACAAAAACGATGTAAGGAATAAAGACATAAAGACAGCTTTAACTAGACATGCCATCACAGATGGACATGGCTTTGATTTTGACCAATACTCCATCCTCTCCACTGAATCCAACAAATATAAACGCCTCCTTTCCGAATCAATATTTATTCATCTAGAAAATAACCCAGTAAATGACAAAATTGATAAAGAATTAATCTCCTCTGCCTACTCCAACATCTTCCGTTTATTAAAAATTCCATCGTAATACCCTACACCGCCTGCAATATTGCCCTTCATACCTGCCTCCCTTCCATTAACACAAAATTTTATGACACCTGACTGTACGACGCCGCTCTTTCTTTCATCTCCAATGAACTCTGTTCATTGGGTGGTCCAGAATTTTTATTTATTTTTACTATTTAATTACTGCTTTCTCAAATGCATTTGAGCCCTTACTCAACCAACTGATTTAATGTTCAACTCAATTTTTTTATTTGCTCATTTTAAATGAATCAGCTTATTTTATTTGCTAGGGCATTTGAGCGTAAAATACTGAGATCTAAATTAAAAATATGATATTTCATGAAGAAATCATGTTATGTACTAATATTTTTAAATTCTTAAATAGATTATTTTTTTTTAATATCTAACCATAATAATGTTAATATGTTAATTTTGTATTATATATTATCTTCTACTTACACCAACTGTCGGATTCAGCGTCCAGCTTTCACAAAGCCCTCCACTAATAGGTATATTTTCCATCCACTCAGATTTTGCAATTTGATCAATAGTAAATCTCTCCGGAGGATTTTGCCTTAGTATTCCTCCTGTAAGAGGAATGGATATTAAAATAAAAAAAAAATGAAATTAAAATAATTGAGAAGATATGGTCGACCGTTGAGATGTAGAAGGTGTTGATCGTCGGGGTTTTGGTCTATTTTTTTTATTCAATAAAACCACATTTTATAGTTAAAATGTATTTTATTAACACCAATGTTTCGGCTTGATATACAAGCCTTCTTCAGGGCTATGGACAAGAGGGAGAACTGTCCAGTTTCATGTATTGTACATTTCTTGAGATATGAATATGTGTGAGTCTTTGGGGATTATGAGAATAAAGCATGTGTAACAGCTCATGAGAAAGATGGTATAATGCATAGTAATGAAACTTTATTATATTTTACACTTATTATCATTGGTATTATACAGTAAAAAAATTATTCTACTGTACTGATTAGTCATTATTTGTAATTAAAACGAATTCAATATGGTCAAAATTGCTGAATGTTTATGTTGTATGTATAGCTTTCGATTTTGATTCTAATATTCACTTTAGTGTGCATGTTAAAGAACTCGTAAACAAGATCTGTCAGACCTTCACTATGGAGCTCCATATGGTACTCAATAAAATGGAAAAACAGAACTTGACTGCCTAATGTACAGAGATTAATTAAAATAAACTCAAATATATTAAAGATACCGTGGTATTTTTTTTTATTTTTATTTTTTATTTTTTTTTTGTGTTTAACGGCGTATCAACAATTTGGCTACCCGTGGTATTATTTTCAAGACAATCAAGAAAGGAAGATATCATTATTATCCATCTCCCACTTAATGCTAACTCACGGATATTTGGTGTCAAAAAGAGAACCTTCGATATGCTCCAAATGTAACACTATCATAATTATTGACACACATTTTCAAAGAATTTGTTTCACAAGTATAATATTGCACTTGGTAAAGCAAGATTTTAGCTAAATATGAATTTACCACAACTGGACCCTAAACCCTTCAGTCTTGGTTGCAGCTAGTTCATCACCACATGGGGTAAAAATCACAGTAATAACCACTTTACTTAAAACCTCAAATAATAATAACAACAAAACAATACTTACTTACTTATGCGGCTCTACAGTCCAAGATGGACTTTGGCCTCCCGAACAATCTTTCTCCATTCTTCTCTATCCTGGACCTTTCTTCTCCAGTCAGCAACTCCAATTTTTCTGAGATCTTCCTCTAAGTCCTTTTGCCAGGTTTTCCTTGGACGTCCTCTCTTCCTCTTTCCTGGGAACGGTTCCCTTGTGACCTTCTTCACCATCCTATCGTTGGGTAACCTTTCGACATGGCCAAGCCAACTAATTCTCCTTGACTTGATGAACCTCACTATATCCTCATAGTTATTTAGTTCCTCCAGTTCCCGGTTACTCCGTATGCGCCAGAGACCTTGCTCGCAGATGGGGCCAAAAATGCGTCGCATCACTTTTCGCTCAAAGACTCTAAGCGCCTGTAGGTCCTTTGTGCTAAGTGTCCATGCTTCAGCACCATAGCACACTACCGGTCTGATAAGTGAGTTGTACATCTGCAACTTGGTACGCTTAGAGAGCAGCGTCGACTTCATCAGGTTCACTAGGCCGTAGTAAGCTTTATTGCCACTTATGATCCTTTTTTTGATCTCCTCACTAATCCTGTTTTCAGAATTAATTTCCGTACCAAGATATGTGAAGTGATCAACTCCTTCGAAATTGTAGTCGTTATGTGTTAGATTGCGTGGCCTTCTTCTCACTTCGGACGCTGACATGACCATGTATTTTGTTTTTGACTCATTTATCTCAAGTCCAACTTTTTTACTTTCATGGTCCAGCTTGGTGAGTACCTCTCTTAACACTTTCTCACTTCTTGCTAAAACGACGATGTCGTCTGCGTAACCGAGAATCTGGTATGAGCGGTAAGCCAATGAACCGTTTGCATCCAAACTTCCTATCGCTTTGTGGAGCACTAGGTTAAAGAGAATTGCTGAGAGGGCATCTCCTTGTCTCACCCCCGAGGTAAACTCTATATTTCTGCTTATTCGGTTACCAATGAGCACACTGGCCTGCGTTCGGGACATTGACATTTTTATCAAATTAATAAGCTTTATAGGTATGTTAAAGTCTTTCAAGGCATTGAATAGCTGTGTTCTGTCAACCCTATCGAAAGCTTGCTTAAAATCAATAAAGAGCATGTGAACATCTGTATTTAATTCATAACATTTTTCTAGGACCTGCCTCAGGACAAATATCTGATCAGATGTGCCTCTCTCTGGGCGAAATCCACACTGATAATCCTTGAGGATCCGCTCCGAGTAAATTTTAAGCTTCGCAGTCAAAAGATTTGACAGGATTTTATACGCTACATTTAAAAGTGTTATGCCTCGGTAATTTTGGCATACAGTCTTGTCTCCTTTTTTAAAGATTGGAATTATAAGCCCCAAACACCAGCTTTCAGGCATGCTTTCTTTATTCCATACTTCAAAAATGAGGTCGTACAACCTTTCATTCAGGTATTCGCCACCAATCTTAAAAATTTCAGCTGGAAAGTTGTCCTCGCCAGGCGCCCTATTACATTTTAAGAGGTTCAGTGCATCCAGGAATTCTTCATAGGAGGGAGGTTCAAGATCAGGGGAAGCCACGGTATCCAGTTCCCTGTTCGACAAGGCACTGCCATCCGTACTATTGAATGTCATTTCTCCATTCGGGGTTTTGTTATTCAAAATGTCTTGGAAGTGCTCGGCCCATCTATCCAGAACAAGCTGTTCTTCACCAATCAGTAAACCATCCTTGTTACGGCATATATTCATCCTCGGTTGAAATCCCTTCCTCATCCTTCTTACTGACTGATAAAACTTCCTTTCTTCCTTGCATTCCTTCATTCCCTCCATATTCTCAATCCTCCTCCTTAACCATTCTCGTTTCTTGCTTCTGCAAATTTTTGTAGCATTTCTTCTGCTAAGAAGGTATTTTTCTTTGTTGCCTCTGGTATCTCTTTGTATCATTGCCAGCCTATTATTATTCTTTAATAAAATGGCATTAGCACATTCCTCGTCAAACCATTCTTCATTTCTTTTGGGAATATATTCTCCTAGTACCTGATCGGCCGTCTCTTCAATAAATGCCTTCAAATTATTCCATTCCTCTGTTGGATCGTTTGGTTCAGCGCCATTTCCCACTTTGTTCCTCAGAGTTTCCTCGAAAGACTCCTTCAGTTCCTGGCAATTTAACTTTTCAATATTCCATCTTTTTCTTTTCACTCTATTGCCTTTCTGAACATTGGATAATCTGTGCCTAAATAGAGCTTTAAGGAGGAAATGATCAGAATCACAGTTAGGTCCTCTACATGCCCTAACATCAGTTATACAAGATGCGTGTCTCGAAGATATCAGAACATGATCTATTTGATTAGCACCTCCACCTGGAATTTTCCATGTGCCCAAATGGATGCGCTTGTGCTGAAAATAGGTGCTCTTAATCTTAAAGTTACAAGCAGCAGCAAACTCTGCTAAGCGCTGTCCATTATCATTACTGACATCGTGCAGGGTATACTTTCCGGCAACACTTCGCAAGTAATCCTCTTTTCCAATTTGGGCATTAAAATCTCCCAAAACAACAACAACGTCATACCTTGGGATGCTTTCACAGGTTCTGCTTAATTTGTCATAGAAATCGTCTTTTTCCTCTTCTGTTTTGTCTTCAGTAGGTGCATGAACTGAAAGTAGGGTTATGTTCCTAAATTTACCCTTGATTCTGATTTTGCATATCTTACTACTAATGGTTTCATAGTCAAGAAGTGAAGCTCTAATTGTTTTATTAATGATAAAACCTGTCCCGTACAGTCCCATTCGATTTTCTGAGCCACTATAGACGAGTGAATAGTCCCTCTTATCGATACGTCCTTGTCCTGACCATCTAATTTCTTGGAGTGCTGACACATCAATTCCATATTTAATTATTTCATTAGCCACCTCTTTCATTTTTCCTGGCTGTAACATGGTCCTCACGTTCCATGTAGCCATGGTCATAGATTTTTGATTTTTCCTTTCCTCGCCGCAGTTGTTGCCTTTAAATCCGTCCGGCTTTCCTTTTGTTCTGGGTTTCATAACCATTTGCTTTTTTACAAGATGGGGGAGTTGGCCCCATGCTCAACCCCCTACCAGGAGGACCGGTGGCTTTGATTTTGGGGTGCCCTCCCCTAGAGAGTTGCCTTCACCACGGCTATAGAGTACTCTCTACCCTTCGCAGTAAGCAAGCTCACTATGCCTTAGGAAGCTACCGTTGACTCCACTGTTGAGTTCATCCGCCACCATTCCTTAGATGTTAGTCCTGCTGCCGACTTCCACCATCCTGATTTAAACAAACCAGGACCTCCGTCTCTCGTTTGTTCACTGATGCTGACTTCCGAAGAGATTGGTTACCACAACCTCCACCAAGATTACTCAGTTTAACAGGGTCCACCGCGCGAAGGTGAGAGTGGAGTTGGGATGAAGAGGCTGTGTATTGCGCATTACATCCCCTTGGACCCCAACAACAAAACAATAATAACTATCAATTTACTGAACATACAGCAATTTGCACTCATCAGGACTTCTGCCACGGGGGGGGGGGGAGAATAGGACAATTGGTCAGGGGCTTGTTGTCCCAGGGGGGCTCGAAATCAGTTTTTTCCTTGGATTATAATTTGAAATAACAAAGTTGTATACCTACCATTTTCCATTCCCTTCAATTACTAATGCATTTAATTTTATTCCCAGAGAAATATCAGTTTTAAGTAATTCCATTACTACTTTTTGGTAATGTTAATGGAGGGGTCCGTAAGTACAAAGTTAATGGAGCTTGGACAGGAGCCCGGAATTCCTTTCAGAGGCCCTGCTAATCATTAGAACAAGCCGTTTGAATAATTTGTTTACTACATTTTGTTGTAAACAAATTATTCAAATTATTACTACATTTTCTTGTTTGTGCTAATGACCCCAGCAGTCGATGCCCCAAAAAAGAAAAAAAACTACATTTTGTTGGACTCTTTCAAATCTCAATTATTCAGAAAAATTAGCTTGCTAGAGTGAAATTTGAATTCATATTCCCCAATTACACTACCAAGCTTCGTATAAAAAAATGGCAAGATAATGCATCTATTGGAGCCAAAGCTCCAGATAGGGGACACAATGTCATATTTATCTAAAGGAGAATGTTATCGTCTTATAAAGCTGGACATAGATGCCCCTACTATAATATCCTGTGTATTGAAAAATTGTTTAATAAAAAGAAAATTATCTAGATAACTATTACCTTTTGGGGGTAATTGTGACGTCACTCGGGTTTTGGTTAGGTAAAACACGTGTTTATTTTAATAATTTAATCAAATAATTAAATAAAACAACTAATAACATTAAAATAATACGCTAACTTATCCATCGCAACTCTTCATTACACTTAAGTTTGGCCATACTGATACGTTATTATAACATAACACAACCAAAATAAATAAAGAAAATAAGACCAAAAACGGCTAAAAATCACGCAAAACGTAAATTTGGAAACTATGACGTCACATGCCAATCATTTACTGTATTTTAGAAATCACGTCGGAACTACTTTGTACATACTATAATTATCTTATCCTACATATATATACAATTAATACAAATGCTACTTGCGGATATCCATCGCAACTCTTCATTACACCTAAGTATGGCTATACTGATACGTTATTATAACGTAACACAACCAAGCGTAAGCATTCACAAAAACTCAGGTGAGCGTCCTATATTCGGAAACTGACTAACTGGTTAACCTCCTAGGCAGGAACCTTCCAGCTATATAGTCTACCATAGAGGTAGGATCTATGGGCGCAGTTATTAGCCTATGACGAACCGCCACAGCACTCCCCCCTAATAACTGCGTCCAAAAATCTGACGTTTGGCTTAATGGTGCGGCCAAACCTACTCTTCACCGGGTGTACTGGTAGTCCTTCTTCCTTGTCCTCTTCTTTAGCGGCTGCAGTTGGTTCAATAGAGGTTTCAGGGTTATTAGCTGCTGTGGTCACTGTTCTGCTGTCTTCATCCTGTGCAAGCAGGAAAGCTGGTTTCACTCTGTCTAGCGAAACTGTGAGCTCTCTGTTCGGCAACTGAAGTGTGCATAGCTTTTCGGTCTTCCGTAGAACAGGATAAGGTCCATTATACGGTGGGGTAAGACCCTTCTTCAACGTGTCTTCCCTCAAAAATACAAATTTGCATGTCGCTAAAGCCTGATGTACAAACATCTTCTTACTAGCTCGAAATGGGGCTGGACGTAGATGACTTAAATCTTCCTTCAACCGGCGAACAAATTCTGGTACGGTATAAAGTCCGAGAGATGGGGCTAAGAACTCACCAGGCAACCGCAAGTTGTGACCATAAACTGATTCCGCGACACTGAAACCTGTGTCATCTCTTATCACGGTCCTCAATCCTAAAAGAACTGTAGGAAGCAGGTTAGCCCAATTTTCCTCATCCAGGGGTGCGATCAAAGCTGCTTTCAAAGACCTATGCCATCTTTCCATACACCCGTTAGATTGAGGGTGGTATGGGGATGTCCTGATCTTGTTGGTACCAAGGAACCGAGTAAGACAACAAAAGAGCTCACTCTCGAATTGCATCCCTTGGTCCGTAGTCAATCTAGATGGCACACCAAATCGAGACACCCATCCATGGTAAAATGTTTCTGCTATTATCTCTGCCGTTATGTACTCCACTGGCACAGATTCCGACCAGCGCGTATATCTGTCAATCATCGTGACCAGATACCACTTACCTTTTGATGGCGGTAACGGTCCGACGATATCCATATGGACGTGCTCAAAACGCTCAGGGAATTCAAAGTTACCAGGGCTTGTAACCGTGTGTCTTCCTACTTTACCTCGCTGGCATCCAATACATGTCTGTGCCCAAGCGCTGACATCCTTATTTAAACTTGGCCAAAAGTACTTCTGAGCGACAGATTTTCGGGATGCTCTCACTCCAGGGTGGCTCGCATTATGCAGAGAATCGAAGATCTCCCGACGAAGTGCTGCCGGAACGTAGACTCACGCACTTGCTTCTGGGATGTCTTACACAGGATAGGTTCGGCTGCTCCAGGTAAGCTGATCAATTTCAACTGCAAATTCTCCTGCTTCTTCAGAGCTTCGACCTCCGGATCCTTCTTCTGTAGAGCTGCAAGCCTATCCAAATCGCTAGCAAGATGAATAGCTTCCACGCGTGATAAAGCGTCAGCTACCTGGTTGTTCTCACCATCAACGTGCTGAATATTGGTCGAAAATTGGGAAATAAAATTTAACCACCTCATCCTAATCGGAGATGCTGTAGAGGGCTTTTGATGCATAGCGTAGACGAGTGGTCTGTGATCAGTAAAAATGACAAAGCTCCTCCCTTCGATGATAGGTCGGAAGTATCGCACAGCTGAATATATAGCCAGGAGTTCGCGATCGTATGCTGAATATGTACCTTGCGCCTCCGATAATGCTTTTGAGTAAAATCCCAAAGGTGTCCAATGATCTTCTTCCCACTGCTGAAGAACTGCTCCCATACAACTGCTGGACGCATCGCAAGCCAATGATAATTTGGCATCTGGTTTGGGATGAGCAAGCAATGCTGCTGACTTTAAGCTATCCCTACAGCGCTCAAATGCTTCAGTGCTCTCCTCCGTCCACTCAATCAGCGATTTGTCGTTTTTCTTAGAGCCTTGGAGAATCCGTTGTACTGCAGCGGCATACAGCGACGATAAAAATTAATCATCCCCAAAAATCTGCGTAACGATCTAACGTCCTGGGGCTTTGGATATTCGGCAATGGCCTGAACTTTTGCTGCCTGCGGCCTTATTCCCTCCGGCGTTATGTGATAACCAAGGAAATCGATCTCACTCAAACCAAATTGACACTTATCTGGGTTAAGTGTGAGACCATAATCGTTCAACCTTTTGAACACCTCCCGTAGATGATCGATGTGCTCCTTGTGGCTTGAAGAAGCAATAAGCACATCATCCAGGAGAACAAAGCAGAAGTTCAAATCTCGGAGTATGCTGTCCATAAAACGCTGAAAAGTTTGCGCAGTATTTTTCAGTCCAAAACACATCCTTGAAAATTCAAATAGTCCAAACGGAGTAATTATTGCTGTCTTGGGCACATCTTCCTCTCTGATCGGGATATGATAATAAGCCCTTACTAAATCTAGCCTTGAGAAATGTGTCTTACCGTACAGGTTGTTGCGGAAGTCCATTATATTTGGAACGCCATATCGGTCGGGCACTGTCTGAGAATTAAGTTGGCGGAAGTCTCCACAAGGACGAACTTTTCCATCTTTCTTGTCCACAACGTGCAAAGCACTCGACCATTGGCTCTTAGATGGACGACATATACCCATTTCCACCATATGATTAAACTCCTCCTTCACCTTCAGGTACTTATCAGGGGGTAGTCTTCTAGCCTTCGCAGAGACAGGATGTCCGGTCGTTTCAGTGAAGTGAACGGTACCATGCTTCACCCGCTCTTTCATGGAACTTGGTCTGGTAATGTCCGGAAATTCGCGAAGCAAGAAGGCGTATGGGTGTCCTTCGGGAACGGCTGAGATAGATGCTGGAATCTCGTTGATGATTTTGCCTCTAGAAGTCAACCCTATTGTTTTGTCAGTTGTCGACCCTTGAGATCAACCATCAGGTTGTAGTAGTACATAAAGTCCGCTCCGATAATAGCTCTGGGTATGTCCGCATTACGAAAGGCCATTTAAAAGAACGACGAAGTCCAAGGTCCAACTTCAAAGTTTCCTCACCGTAGGTCTTAATCTTGGTACCGTTTGCAGCATATAAAGTAAAATCCTTCTGGACAGGCTTCATGCACTTCCTTGTAGGAATAACAGAAATTGCTGCGCCAGTGTCGATTAGCAGAGAAAGTCCTGTTCTCTTATCCTGTACAAAAAGAAGGCGTTGTGCAATACTGACACCGGCACACGCCACTTCCGGGCCATCAGCTAGTTTTCCGACTTCTTGTGCAATCTCTCCCAGGCACATGGCTGAATGCACTTGTTAGCATTTTCCTTAAATCGGAAATGATAAAAGCATAACCAATCTGGTCTGTTCGCTTGAATCTTGGAACGACTTCGGTTTCTCTGGTTTGTCCTATGGCGCTGAATAGATGAATCCTCCCGCTGTCCTTGGCGCCCTCGAGAAGACAAGGCTGCAATTTGCGCGGTCAGCTGCTCTATCTTCGATTCTAAGCGTGAAGCTGTGTTCTGACAGGAGGAAGGACTTGCCTTACCCACCGAACAAACTTCTTCTGGTCGAATCACCTCGTGAATTTTATCTGCAACTTCCGCTAGCTTCTCAACTTCTGTGTGGCCAGCCGTGGTAAGAATCGCTTGTGTATTGGTCGGCAGTGAACGCAGCCATAGAGTCTTCACAATGTCCTTATTGACTGTTTCCCCTGCCAGCCCATTGACTGTTGCATGTGCCTTAACAGCTGAGATGGCTTCTCATCTCCCAGTTGTTTTCCTTCCAATAACTGTTCTATGCGTCTACTCTCAGACTCAGCGTAGCAACTAATCAAACGATTCTTCAGGTCTTCATATGGAGATACGGCACTAGGGTTTCTAACTATATCAGAAACTCGTCGCATAACATCCAAGTCGAGCATAGTTATCACCGTATGGAATTTCGTGACACTGTTTGTAATCCCCGCACGAGCAAAAACGGCCTCCATTTGTATAAACCATAATTCGGGATCTGACTTCCAAAAAGGCGGTGTCTTGTTAGTAGCAGAAAATGCAGCGAGAAACTCTGGCGTACTTTCCTGTTCCTTCTCGTCAGCCATTTAATATATTTGTTAATAACTAAAATGTGCACAAGTTAAAAATCAAAAATTTGAAAAAGAAAAAAAAAATAGATCATTTAATTTAAATAAATAAATAAATTATTTAATTCAAATAAATAAAGAAAACTAGACCAAAAACGTCACATGGCAATCATTTACTGTATTTTAGAAATCACGACGGGGTCACCACTTATTACCTCTTTGGGGGTAATTGTGACGTCACTCTGGTTTTGGTTAGGTAAAACACGTGTTTATTTTAATATTTAATATATTAATAATTTAATCAAATAATTAAATAAAACAACTAATAATATTAAAATAACTAATAACATTAAAATAACTAATAAAATATTAAAATTATACGCTAACTTAGGAACTACTTTGTACATACTATAATCTGTCTTATCCTACATATATATACAATTAATACAAATGCTACTTGCGGATATCCATCGCAACTCTTCATTACACCTAAGTATGGCCATACTGATACGTTATTATAGCATAACACAACCAAGCGTAAGTATTCACAAAAACACAGGTGAGCGTCCTATATTCGGAAACTGACTAACTGGTTAACCTCCTAGGCAGGAACCTTCCAGCTATATAGTCTACCATAGAGGTAGGATCTATAGGCGCAGTTATTAGCCTATGACGAACCACCACAATAACGTTCAGAGTTAAGCTACTTTTATCACATACTGAAAAAACAAATTATTTATTTGTGAGCACCCCGCATTGAAAGTGATTCGCCCACAAAAAAAAAAAAAAAAAAAAAAAAAAAAAATAACAAAGGCAGTATATATAACTTACTAATGAGTGTCCTTGCTGGAAGAGAGAGATGTGCAGGCGCTGTTATAACCCCGAGGAGAATGCTCCTCTTGAGACCACCGATGGAATCTGCAGGAAAAGGCATCTGACCGGTGAGCATGAAGAAGAGTAGAACACCCAAAGCCCAGATGTCCACCGGTGGCCCTGAATAGCTCTCATCCTTGAAGAGTTCAGGAGCTGCGTAGGGTGGTGAACCACAGAATGTCTTTAACTCCTCATTTCCTAAAGTATTACACATTTTAATGTATGTAATTATAAATTATTGAAGCATCTATATCTCTTAGTACTTTAAAAAAAAGGTCCGTCACGCAGGAGCTGCATAACTCCTCAGAATTAAGTTCCCCATGGTCTAGTGGCTAACTAGTGGTAATGAGCAGCTGTGTCAATTGTTAATGTTTTAATTAATTTCCTTCCAGAGTTTTGTGTATGTATGGTACTACACTACTTAATAGACACACAAAAACTTCACATTTTCTCTGTTCATCTTCATGAATTATAAAAGTGACCCCCTGTATAAAGAGAACATATCTCACAACAGCGCTCTTAGCGGCACAAGTTAGAAGAAAACCCATATAAAATCATATCAAAGCAGGGAGCGTAAAGCTGGTCAGCGCTCCCAAGTGGTAGCGTTGCCAACCTACGTATGGCTGCTTAATTCAATTTAAATATAATACAAAGTAATCCCCCCCCCTTCCAATGACCGAAATATTTTATTTTTCACAACACATCTATCTTTTTCACAACATATTTTATTTTTCACAACCCATGGCATATACCGAGTTTCGCCCTAGTATTTCGACGGATTTGGGCAAATTAGTAATTTGGAACCAGAGTGACCCCCCCCCCACTTCTAATGAACTGATTTCGTTTATTTTGACAAAACATTTTTCTCTTTAGATGACCACAACTTATAATGAGTTTCGTTGAAATATAACACAAGTTACGGCTGGTATTGGCAAATGGATAATTTGTATCCGGAGCAAACCCTTCTCCAAGTGAACCAAATTAGTTTATTTTGGCAACAGATTTTTCTCTTTAGATGGACAAAATGAATACCAAGTTATGTTGCAATATGACAAAAATGATAGTCGTTATGGGCAAATAAGTTGTTTTACCCTGGCGTTTTTAAATATAATTTTACCAAATTTCCTTTTCTTTTCCTCCACATTAAAAAATTTATTAACAGACATTCCAAAAATCAATTCAATAAATTTTCGAAAGAATGATTAGCAGGCTGTGTGTGTAGCAACCCAATAGACTTGGGCAGCAATCTTTATTTGTTTGTTTATTGAATAAAGCTTTTCTCTAGACCATGCACACAAACATTAATACAAAACCCATTTATAGCTATGTACAACCAGACGGGAACAAGACAAAGACCACTGAACATCAGGATACTTGACTACTCAGGGAACAAAGACCTACTGACAAGTCCTACGTACTTAAGACGCCAGCAGACTTACTTACCGTGGAGAATAAATAACTTAGAAATTAAATCAAAATTATCAAAATTCAATAAAAATAGCCCTCTTTCAAAACATTTTTACAAAAATGAGTGTAACTATCTTCTATCGTATCCAGATGATCTCCTAGCATTCACAGACGGATCAAAATCTAGAGAAGGCACTGGATCAGCAGCTATAATAGGAAATTCTAAATTTGGCATTAAATTAAAAAATAAATCAACTGTTTTTTCAGCAGAATTGCAGGGAATACTTTTGGCATTGAAAAATATAACAATAATTCCAAATAAGACAATTATTATATGTTCCGATTCCCTAAGTTCTCTACTCTCCCTCACCAACGTCAACGAGACTCACACACTACTGACAGAGATTATTCACGAAATACATGACTTACAAACTTACAGCATACAAGTAGTGCTTCTGTGGATACCCGGACACAGGAAAAAGAGCGAATCGCTACATTCACAAGCTCTGTATACAATATAAATAAATACTCTGGCGTGTATCGTGTTAACAGACACACGCGCATATATATATATATATATATATATATATATATATATATATATATACACACATACATACAAACATTTATATATATATATGTGTGTGTGTGTGTGTGTGTATAGTCGGCACTTGCGAACCGAATCAACCTCATAAGCGGGAGGAAGCGGAGCTAAAACGGTTTCCCCCAATTTTCTCGAAAACGTCCAAAAATATGACCTTGAAAGATTGAGTTTCATTTAAGTCAAAACAGTGCTCATTTCGCAGAAAACTGTGTTCTGGTCGATGATACTGCTGATTAAAGAATGTGACCTTGCGGTTCGGAACGGACGGTTCTTCAGAATCGGACTTATTTTATATATTATATATATACATATATATATATATATATATATATATATATATATATATATATATATATATATATATATAAATTTTAACGACTTATGAGTCGTGAAACGTCTACATTCGTGGTAGAGACATCTAGACCAAAAATGATAAGGAGCTTTCCTTCCTATAGGGGAAGAGGGATCTCAAAAAGAAAACTACAAGAAGAAAATGTCTACGGTCGCTGATATATGATATGCGACACAGGAAATCCATTGATGTTTTGTCATCATAGAATTTATAACCATTTGTCTCCTTCAACCCGAGTCTATGAATAGGCCAACACCCTCGCTGCAGATGTTTCCATTCAATGAATATTTGACAGTGATATTTCCGTCCCATCGCCTTTTTCTATCGATTCTTTGCCTCCCACGTAGCACTTAATGTTTTGTTAATCGCCTAATATTTTGTCACTTGCAATCCAACATTCTACAACTTCTTGCTACGTTCGGCCCGTTTCTCCTCTCTATTGTACGGATTTTATAAAATTTACTCTATCTAAAAAAGATATAAGTTCGTCAACCAGTAGAATCCGTCCACTAGATTATTATTTTCAATGAAATGCATGCGAAAAAAGGTGACTTAAAGAAAATGTAACTAAAGGTATTTTGATGATAGGTCTCATGAGAAATAACGATCAAGACTATATTTTTAATAGTTTTCAGGAAAATTAGTTTTTATACTAAAAACTTCTATAAAACATTTTATAGAAAGAACTAAGGTTACCTGAAACTTTAGTGCTGAAGCCGAAGTCCCCTAGCTTCACTACTCCTCTTGGACCGCAAAAAACATTTTCAGCCTTAATATCTCGATGTATTATATGCCTTTCGTGCTGTAAAATACACATAAAACCGTAGAAATCACTGTAATCTTGCATAAACACTAAACTAGAACACTAATAGACTATTATAACAATTAAAAGAGTGCAATAATTATTCTAAAAAAGCACGCAGAGTCCTAGTTAGCTAAGGATAGTTGTCTTTCTTACAAATTTATGTTGAAATTCTGGGGATGTTTTGCTATTTCAATGGCTTGTCAAATAATTCTGTAAGTGATTATGATGATGATGATGTAAATATTTATAAAAACAAATATTTCTTTTAAGCTTTTTGAATAAACTGAAGAAAAAAATATAATTTTCTTTTCACAGATCCCTGTTTTTTTTAAAACTTTTCTTCCTAAATCGTTCACATGCTTCAATAACACAGGGTTGTGAATGGAAAGCTGGTTCAATGAGGACGTTTTTATGAAACCCGGAAATCTCAGATCCTGCCCATTGAGGAGTAACGCTGGTAAGAAATATCGGTAAAACTGAAGGAGTGTGTCCTCAGCACTGATTTTCTTCAAAGTTTGCACTATAACGTATTTTGATGCACTAAACACGAATCCGTTGAAAAAAAAGTTGCTCGCAACTAGGAAAGAAGTTATTTAAAAAAAAGTTCACTGTTATGAAGGTTAGGGAAGACTGCCTTGGACGACTTTTGGGCCATAGAATTCTTTTCATTTCTGCGAGTTGGATTGACTAGGGGTTTTGATGTTTTCTTGAGCGAGCGGAGCGAGTGGAAACGCATAGCACGTATGCCCAAAAGCGACAGTTTACGACCAAGTCAGCTACCACAGGTGAGTCTAAATTTCAATTACACTTCGTCATTAAGGACTATTGCGCAGGCGCGTGTTTACATATAAGCTGTTTACCCCGTCTTTTATAACCTCCATAACAGTGAACTTTAGTGCTTAATAACTTCTTTCCTAGTTGCGAGCAACTTTTTTTTTCAACGGATTCGTGTTTAGTGCATCAAAATACGTTATAGTGCAAATTTTGAAGAAAATCGGTGCTGAGGACACTCTCCTTCAGTATTACCGAAATATCGAGAAAATGTCAGGAAATTTAGAATAGCTTTCTTTTGGTACGATAGACATACTTACATTCTTTCATTTTTACGTTTAGTATCAACTAGTCTTATAGTAAATTTACTCAGTTGTCTATTGGTTTCACTTTCTTTCTAGTAGAACCACCTGGGCCGGAGCTACAACGATTATTCTTCTAAAAACCACATTTGTTTCGATAAAACAATAAAACGACGTTTTCTCCCTTATTTGTGAGAATTCGAAAAATCGTCATTGGATATTTTTTGTTCCCCTAAAGGTCCTCTATCACCTCCCTCAATATGACTAGACATTTACGGGACACCCTGTATAAAAAACGTGGGAACGTGTTCACCGCAGAGAAAAAACTCTTATAAAAATACTGGTTGAAACAATATATCAACTTAGAAGAAATTGTTATTAATTTTCATCAAGAAGAAAGATATTCACGCCCTGATGGCCCTTCTGGCTTCCTTAGAGGTAGACATAAAAAAGAGTTTACAGCGTTGTGTGAGAGATCGAAAAAGCGACGGGTTCTTCTGATATCTGGCCAAGAGCTTTCTGTACGGACAAAAAATATAAAAAGGCAAAGCAAAATCAGTCCAGACATTAATGAATGTATAATAGATGATGACATTAATAATCAAATAGATATTGGTTCGATATAAGTTTACATTCTCAGAAATTCAAAAACGTTTCAGACTCAGAATTAAGAAATTATTTAATAATTTCATAGAAAATGGTAAAATATTATTATTCTATGGCAATATTACGATAAGTATAATTTACTACTATACTATTACTACATTATATGTTACCGTTATAATATATTTTATTATATTGTTATTCATAATATTATTACCTGCTATATTATTTCTATTAATATTACAATTAATATTATTATAGCCGTATAGTATGCATTATTATACTATTGTTACCTTGTTTTGAGTTGATTTTAATTAATAAAAAGGTTTACTTGAAAGTAACTGGTGATTAATGATTTTTGTCCATAATCCTTACTACTTCGTTACACTGTGCGCCGGTGGGACTCGAACCCATTATCTCCCGGAAGAGAATCCAATGCGTTAACCACTAGACCACGGGGAGACCCTATGGAGTCTTCTTGAAATAATTCATGTTTGTCCTAAATATTTCTCCTCACATGAAAATGATATAATGCATATACTCGGAGTTGTTTATGTGAGGTAGCCGGCAGAATGTCTGGCGAAACGTCGGTTATGGAAACTTGTCATCCCGCGGAAGACAGAGGATTTCAGCGGCTGCACGGAGCAAAATAGGTATTAGGAAGGGTAGACCTTTCAGAAGCATGGAAAGGCGATCAATGACCTTTCCATGGTATAAATACCCCCAAAAATCTATAATCTGAGGAAGCAGGCAAAGTGTGTGCCGAAACGTGGGTTATCACAACATCGACTCAGTCCTATCCAATAAGGCCTTAAACATGGGCGTATATAGAAAATAATTTCGGAGGGTCTGGGAAAATGTCGGGGGGGGGGGGCTGAGACCATTTCAGGTGTATGGAATACTAACAATTTAGATCTTGGAAGAGTTTTAGCCAACTTAAACGCTATTACACCCAAAATACAATATGATTTATGAACTAGATGATCTGATTTAATTCATTTTTAAGGGTTTTATGAAATTTTTACCGATCAAATAAAAATTTCGGGGGGGGGGGGGGTGCTGCAGCCCCCTCAGCCCCCCCCCCCTTATATACGCCCATGGCCTTAAAACGACAAATAACAGAGATTGCGCAAGTCTAATAGAATTATTCACATTATAGTAAAATTGTCATAGGTTTACTTACAATGTGCTTCACCGCTGAGAGAATTTGTGCGAATGCTTGCTTGGCTTCTGGTTCTTTCATACGTCCATCGGTTGTAAGTCTTTGGTAAAGCTCTCCACCACTAACGAATTCCATAACTAAGTGGACTTTGGTGTACGTTTCAACAACCTCAAATAGCCTGCAAAATAACATTTGATGAGGACATGAGTTAAATAAATATTTGTCTTATACTAAACATAATCTCAGAGGAAGTACGACTCACAGGAATTGCGACATTTTGTCGTGTTTCTATTCATATTGCTTGTCTAAAGATTTGGAAAGCAGAGAACCTTTTTTGTCGGTCATTTATTAGACTCCTCGCATTCCGCTTACCCCGATTTCGCAACCGTTTTCGAGATTTTTAAGAATACATAAGAAAAGCCCAAAACCAACTCGTTATATATTGTAACTTGTTCATGTTTTTTCTTAAGCAGAACCAAAAAAAAAAAAAAGAAAAAAAAAGGCTCTTCATCGGTGACCTGCTAGAAGGAAAGATTTATATAGGCTTCCGAAATTGTTTTGAAAATGCTGTTTCAGTTTTTAGCGCGGTTTCTCCCTCCTTTCGGCAAAAGGAAATCCACTATGGGAGCCATACCCATGGCGCAATCCATAAGTGCCGACTAAAAAATTTCACGTTTCAGAAACCTACGACACCGAAAATAACGGTCGTTCAAATTGATATACCCTATCCGTGGGTTCGATTCCTACTATGGAGTGTTGGCTTTTCTTTAGAAAAAAGAAAAGGCATCAGCCCTATCCTGTCTAAAATTCGTAGTTTATACTATTATTATTGGACGTTAAAATTTAAATATAAATATAAATATAAATATATATATATATATATATATATATATATATATATATATATATATATATGTAATACTTACCATAGGAGGGGAGCGTTGGAAGGTGGCCATAAAATAAAAGAAATAAATGGAATCAATCATACTAACTATTTGTAATTAAAACATCAAAAAAAAGAACAATGACCCAAAGAAACAAACGTATGAACTATTTATAAAGACTAAAATAACTACAATTATATCTAACTAAAATCACTTCAATTAATTCCCCAGCTGCCTTAGACCCATATATTAAGTTTTCTACTCACAGAGAGGGATCAGCTGTTCTGCTGAGTGTGTTCACTAGGTTCTTTTTTCACTCTGTTTAAAGATTAATATTGTGCAACTATTACAAAGTGTATTCGCAAGAATTTGATCCGCTTTGGCGCGGATTAATACCTTCTTTAAGAAGAAGTATGAAAACTGGGCGCCGGAAGGAAGGAGGAAAGAGGAAAAGCCTGGAATGTATGAAGGAAGATCCTAACCTAGGCAGTACAGAAAAAGTAAGTGAAGACGTTTCCATGGCAACGGGAGATCTACCATTCACTTCAGAACCTGAGGTAACCTCTAATTATTATACTGAATTCCCTGCGATTGGCAACACTGCTAGTTCTCAACAGCTGTTTTCACTGGAGACCAAATCGAACCCTTTCATTGAACCTCAAAGAAAAAGACCAACGGACAGCGACTACTGACGAAGAGAAATGCGATATTTTTGGCACTCACTTACAGACGATTGCAAGACCGCTAGACAGACACGACCCTGAGACCGATACTACAGTGGACGATTTTTTAAGAGAGCCTTTGACCGCAGACGGTGCACTTACTGACTACATAACTCCACAGGAGCTCAAGGGGTATATCAGGAAACTGAAGAACCGAAAAGCGCCAGGGGAGGATCAGATTCCGAATTTTATTCTGAAAAAGCTGCCCAGGAAGACGATCGCCTATTTGGTCGGACTCTTTAACGCCTGCTTGAGGTTGGGGTACTTTCCCAAGACATGGAAGAATGCGATCGTACTAATGTTCTTTAAGGAGGGGAAGCCCAAGCATAGTCCTGCCAGTTATCGCCCCATAAGTCTATTATGTACTCTCGGCAAACTGCTGGAAAAATGCATAGAGAAAAGACTACGGCAACATCTTGAAGAAATATCAATCATTCCATCTCATCAGTTTGGCTTCCGACACCATCACTCTGCCACGCACCAAGCACAGAGAGTTGCAGAGGCAATAGTTAAAGGGTTCGAAGCCAAGGAATACACAGCTGGCTTATTCTTGGACTTGAAGGGGGCCTTCGATTCAGTTTGGCACCAGGGTTTATTATATAAACTGAAGAAAACATCACCACCAGCCAATCTTCTCTCTTCCATAAAGTCCTTTCTGGAAGATCGAACGTGCCAAATCCGTGTCGGGACCACCCTAAGCCGCAAGATCACCTTGGAAGCTGGAGTACCACAAGGAGCCATATTGAGCCCCCTTCTCTATCTTCTCTACGTCTCCGACATGCCCGAGGAAGATTCATACGCTCAGCTCGCAACATTTGCCGACGACACACTCGTCTTATCCAGTCACAGGAGTCTGAATACGATGGTTCACAATCTACAAACATCGGCGAACTCGTTGACCCACTGGTTCAGGAAATGGCGTCTGGCCCTTAATTCAACCAAGACTGAGGCAAAAGTATTTTCACTTCGGAGGTTCTCAAACGAAGAAATTCCAGAAATTCGATTGGATGGACTCCCAGTTCCTTGGTGTCCGAAGGACCAAGGTGTGTGTTACCTAGGACTACACTTCGATACACGACTTACATGGAAGCTCCACACTAATATAAAATTACGACATGCACACACCAGACTTTCAAAACTATACCCACTGATGAACAGAAAAACATCACTCCGACCTTCACTAGTCACACTCCTTTACAAGACCATGATCCTCCCAATACTGACTTACGCCTGCCCTGTGTGGTATGGAACAAACTCGACGAACATCAGACGACTTCAGACTTTACAAAACAAAGTGCTGCGGATTGCAGCCAACGCCCCTTGGTTCGTTCGAAACACCTTGCTCCATCGAGAACTGGGGGTTGATCCAATCGCATTTCACATCGAAGAACTGACCCGAAGGTATCAAGACAAACTACCTCTTTCTTCAGCTGCCACAATCTACCACCTTGGAGAACCTACAGCACGACGCCTGAAGCCGAGGCTGTATCAAGACATTTTATTTTAATGTAAAGAGCAATTTATAATTTTTTTTTTTTTTTGTTTGTTTGTTTGTTTGTTTGTTTTCTTTTTCTTTCAATTTGTGGAAAAAACAATTGTTTTGGTCCAAAATAAAAATATTTTTCTTCTTCTTCTTCTTCTTCAAAGAAAAAGAAATAGATATTGTTCAAAATCAGCTGTTTTAAATACTGATTCAACACCAGTTCAACTTCATAATTCTTTCTCTCCAATTCAAAACTTAAATGATAATGACGATAATAACAATACAGAAACAAATAAAAATAGTGTTAAAATCCCACCAATATTCGTTTGTGACGCTGACGACTACCAAAAAGTTTTAAGTGACATAAAAACTATTGTAAAGTCAACATTTTGTTTGCAACAGTGTTTTAAAAAAATAAAAGTTACATTAACTTCGATTGACGATTTCCGTTCTTTGACCAAATTTTACGACAAAGAGGACGTAAAGTACTATACTTTCCGAAATCCCGCGGACAGAAAATTGTCGGTTATTATTAGAGGCGTGCCATACAGTATTACCGATCAAGAACTGTTTGATGAATTGTCAGAAAAATACCCTGTCTCCAAGGTTACTAGATTACTGAACAGAGAACGGTTCCCAACACCTCTTATTGCAGTAGAGCTGGAAAATAGTCCCAACGGTAAATCAATATTTAACCTAGAGACCCTTTTTTATTCAATAGTCTCGGTTGAAGAAAGGAAGCAACACAGGGGTGTTCTTCAGTGTAAAAACTGTTGCCGCATGGGACACACAAAAAATTACTGTCGTTTAGACACAAAATGTGCTAAGTGTTCGGGAGATCACAACTATTTAGCTTGCCCTAATCGAAATAGCACTGAATCCCACTGTGTAAACTGTGGAGGCAACCACTCTGCAAACTATAGAGGATGCCTGGAATACAAAAAATTAAAAAACATACTGCAAAAAAAAATAATAGCTTCTGAAAATAAATCCTTCCCCACTAGGAGTTCTAAACCCTTTCCCTCTAAACCCGCTCCAGCAAAACCTCTACCACCACCTCCAACTGAAAACCTACCAACTAACACTCATCAAAGACAAACCTCTTTACCGCGACAGAACGCATGGACTCAGCATCGTAGAACAGACGAAGAACAGACTAAAACATCCAACCTTACTGACACTAACCAAAATCCAATCAACAATATGACAGACCTACTTCTCAACCTTATAAAACCACTTATTCCAACAATAAAAGCTTTCATAACTAACTTTTTAACATCTATTTTCTCTTCTTTAAACAATGACAGTTCCTAATTTGGGCAATCTCTCTTTACTTAACTGGAATGCAAACGGACTAAAAAAAAAGACAGACCTTACTGACAAACTTTCTTAGCAGAAACGACATTGACGTTGCTTGCATCACTGAAACACATCTCATTAGCACTGACAAATATAGGACACCAGGATACCGAATGTACAGAACGGACCAACGATCTAGACGCGGTGGAGTAGCAATTCTAATTAAGAAACATTTAGCCCACAATAGTTTGGTTCTGCCCTCCCTTGATCGCCTTGAAGCAGTAGGAATTAGTTTGGCACTTCAAAACAGGAGTAGTGTTAATATAATATCTGCGTATAGCAGACCTGGGATTCGGCTCATACAAGACGATTTTCAAAAACTATTTACAGGGGCTCCTACAATAATGATGGGTGATTTAAATAGTAAACATCTCTCTTGGAATTGCCATAAGCAAAACAATAATGGGACACAACTATTGAGAATTACTGAAAATCTTGGACTCATTATTTCATCACCTGACGAACCAACATTTTACCCGACTCAAAGACGCTACAAATCCGACATACTAGACATAGCCATAATTCAGAACTTCCAATTGCCATTATATCATGACGTACTTACTGACTTAGACTCTGACCATTTACCTGTCATTCTGACTTTCCATGAAAGTCCAAAATCTGAACCACCCCCACCAAGACTCATCAATGGACCTATAGACTGGGGAAAATTCAAGACAGAAATGCATGACAACACGGACATCCCACTTACATACAAATCCAGTCATGACATTGACTCGACTATAGCAAAATTCATTCAAACGATACACATGGCTGTACAAAATTCTTTAAAAACGCTCCCATCATTAAGCTGTCGATTATCTAATACAACCACGCCCCCACATGTTCTAAAACTCATCCATGAAAAAAATATTCTTCGAAAGAGATGGCAAAGATCTAGAGACCCGGAACTCAAGCGACAAGTAAACCGTTTATCGCGCAATATTCGTTTTGAACTTGACAAAGACAGGATACACAAATACAGCAATTACTTGACAAACATGACTCCTGGAGACCCATCGCTTTGGCGAGAGACAAGACGACTACTAAAACAATCCTCTGAAATTCCCCCCTTAAAAGACGGACAAAACATTGTAACAACTGACGCAGACAAGTGTAGACTTTTAACAGAATGTTTTGAAAACAAACTGAAAACTGGAGACCACAACGACCCACAGACGGACATTGCAGTATGTACTTCACTCTCAGAAACAAGACTAACTGACAGTACAATCGACTTCATACAGCCTAAAGAAATTTCGCTTCTCATACGTAGGCTTCCTAAAAATAAATCACCTGGAGAAGATCAGATAACGAACTCGGTGTTGAAACAGTTACCCAGGAAATGCATCAGCCTGTTAACAAGTATCTTCAATGCTTGTCTCCGGCGAGGACATTTTCCAGAAAGATGGAAACATGCCATTGTGATCTTCATCCACAAGCCTGGGAAACCGAAGAACAACGCTGGCTGTTATCGGCCAATAAGTCTGCTGAATACTCTGGGGAAACTTCTCGAAAGGCTCGTTGACGTTAGATTAAGAAGACATCTTTTAGACAGCATACCTAACCATCAGTTCGCATTTAAACCGAAGCACTCTTCTGTCCAACAATTACAAAGAGTCTCTGAAATGATAACAGATTGTTTTAATAAGAAGGAATACGCCACTGGACTGTTTCTCGACGTAGCCAACGCTTTCGACTCAGTTTGGCACGAAGGACTCCTGCACAAGCTACGGAACACCAAGCCTCCAGCTTACCTCTACTCCATCATTTCCTCCTTTCTTCGTGGCAGGACATTCCAAGGAAGAGTGAAGACAACACTCAGCACGAAAAGAACTATCAAAGCTGGTGTACCGCAGGGGGCCATACTAAGCCCATTGCTCTACATATTGTACTGCAGCGATATGCCAGAACCTGATAACTCAGCCCTTGCTACCTTTGCAGACGATACACTCATCATCACGAAGAGCACCGACGTCAAGGAAGCGATTCTTCACTTGCAAGAAGCTGCAGATGAGGCGTCATCCTGGTTCCGAAAATGGAAACTAGCAATAAATCCGGTGAAATCTTCATGTAAAGTGTTTTCTCTCAGAAAATTCCAAAATGAAGATTTACCAGAGCTGAAAATTGGTCATCACTCAATTCTCTGGACTCCAAAAGACCAGAGTATACGCTATCTCGGAGTACATCTAGACACAAGACTGACTTGGCGACATCACATACACAAAAAACTACAAGAAGCTCACACACGACTGTTACAAATTTACCCATTAATAAATAGAAAAACTCCCCTAAAACACACCTGTGGTACACTACTATACAAATCGACAATACTACCCATACTAACGTACGCATGTCCTGTCTGGTTTGGCGCCAGAACCACACACATAAAACGTCTACAAACATTTCAAAACAGAGTACTCCGAATAGTGTCCAATGCTCCTTGGTTCGTAAGGAACAGCCAGATCCATAGAGAATTGGAGGTTGATCCATTTTTCACTCACATAGAAAAGCTAGTGCGAAAATATCACCAGACTCTTCCAGCCTCCAGCAGTTCCATGTTTTATCAACTTGGACAAAGAAAAGCCTCGCGAATCAAACACAGACTTTATCAAGACATTTTAACCCTTTAAATTTTTATCTTACAAATATTGTTTTGTGTATAATACGTTTTGTATTGGTCCAATAAAATTGTTTTGTTTGTTTGTTCTACTCACAGAATGTCACAATCCAGAGGTCCATCATACTCGAGCCACTATCCCGCGAGAGCCCGTGCACACAACTCCGTCCTCCAAGAACAAACGTTGTGTCAGCGGTACGGCTATCGCGCCCCGGTAGGTCTAGGCAGCTCCACTAGATCTTTTTTTTTATTTTTTTTTTTATTTTTTTTTTTATAACGGCGCACCGACAAATTCGGGCCATTAGCGCCATCCGGTTTTTATGCAATTTTTGACAGATTGATGATGAAGTGTTGGTTTTTGTTTTTATTTTTAATTGCCTACATTCAGCTGTAAAATATCATTTTTACTGAAAAAAGAAAATGAGAAGCGTGTTTGTATTGTTTGTTGTTCGTAGCAGTGGCTTCCTTAAGACTGAGCAGGAGTCTAGAAGGTGGAGGTAAAAAGAAAATGCGACATCAGTGAAATCTTTAATGCGTGCTCGAGTTTCGGACCCAGGTCCTCCAAGTACATGAGCCGAGAGCTTTACCACTTGAGCCAGACGCGCCCCCTTTGAAGGTTTAAAAACCTAATCAGTATAAAAGTGCCCTCTTCAACGAGAGGTCGATAACCAATTTTCGTGCTGGCGGAGGAAGTTTTGTTCTAATCGTTTCAAAAACCTTTGGTGGGATCTTTACTTCTAAATACAGGAAAAAAAGAAACCCAAAGGCTGGTTTAATTGGGTTTACAATCTTATTAAATAGAAATAGATTTACTTTCAGGTAAAGAGCTAACGCAACGCTTTAGATAACCTTAAAAAAGGGCGAAGTATTCGTATGCTTTAGGGACTGTCATTTAGCACAACATCCAAAACTATTGAGATTGCAATCATGAAGGAATTTTTGTTAAATTTCTTGAAATCATTATATAAGGTACTTTAGCTACCACAGATCTTCGTTGTACGTTACTTCAAACGATTGTATTTAACAAATTAAATGAGTTTATTAAATAAAACATGCTATTATTACCAATTTTTATTGACAATTACTTTCACCTGCTACTTGAATTGAAATACAAATAATAAGTTCAGCGACTCGTTGTCCTCATTCACATTGATATTCTAAATCATTTTTAATTGTTTAACTAGTTCTTTCTTATAAATTCGGAACTAATGCAGGAAGAGAGTAATTTAATAATTATAGTAAATGTCCATTGAACTCACAATAACGCGACAACTTTCCTGGCTGAATTCAGGACGTTGTTCACAATAACATCTGTCCATATTCCATAATTGTTGGTAAAGACATATTATACGTGTAAACTTACAATTTGTTTTCCTATCTGGAATTTTTTCTGAGATACAAATAACTTAAGGATAAAATATAATCTTGGGAAGTCCTGGTATCGTTCCATTGAAGGCAGAAAATTAACATTTTTTTATTCTAATCTATGCAAATCACATCAACAATAACATTTGCCTCACAAGTATAAAATAGAATCTGATGTAGCTAAAGTCCTGAAATTCGACTCGTCCAAGATAGATAAAACCTTACTCATCGGCAAAAAGGCAAAACTTTATATATATATATATATATATACAGGGTGTCCCGTAAATGTCTAGTCATATTGTGAGAGGTGATAGAAGACCCTTAGGGGAAAAAAAATGTTCTATGACGATTTTCCGAATTCTCGCCCACAAGGGAGAAAACGTCGTTTTAATGTTTTATCGAGACAAACGTGGTTTTTAGAAGAATAGTCGTTGTAGCTCCGTCCCAGGTGGTTCTACTAGAAAGGAAGTGAAACCAATCGAAAGCTGAGTAAATTTACTGTAAGACTAGTTGGGAGTAAACGTAAAAATGAATGAATGTAAGTATGTATATCGTACCAAAAGAAAGCTATTCTAAATTTCCTGACATTTTCTTGATATTTCTTTCTAGCGTTACTCCTCAGTAACGGGGGAGTAATGGGCAGGATCTGAGATTTCCGGGTTTCAGAAAAACTTCCTCATTCAAAACCCATTCATATATCACAACCCTGTGTTATTGAAGTATGTGAACGATTTAAGAACAAAAGTTAAAAAAAAAACATGGATCTGTGAAAAGAAAATTATATTTTTTTCTTCAGTTTATTCAAAAAGCTGAAGAGAAATATTTATTTTTATAAATGTTTACATAAATATTAAGTAAATATTTACTTAAAACAATAAAAAAAAATTACTTCCTCGAATATAAAAAAATATCCTAAAACTGTAAATAAATAAAATACACTTTATTTTGAATTTATTAATTCAGGTAACTAATACTGGGTCCAGGAGGCGGCCATTAAGGAACCCCAACCATATATTAACCTAAAAATTATTATTTTTACCAAGATAACGAATTTGAACACATTTTTACAGAACTTTGTACTTACTACGTACATCTTATTTATGAGGGATAGGATATTTAATTACCACAACAAACACGCATGGGCTCACGAGAATCCCAGTGAGGTTCACAAGCGTAGCCATCAGTATCAATTCAAGGTAAAGCATTTGTTTTCTAATTATAAATACCTGTAAAAATGTGTTCAAATTAGTTATCTCGGTAAAAATAATAATTTTTGAGGTTAATGTATGGTTGAGGTCCTTAATGGCCGCCTTCCTGAACCCAGTATTAGTTACCTGAATTAATAAATTCAAAATAAATGTGTATTTTATTTATTTACTGTTTTAGGAATTTTTTTTTATATTCGTGGAAGTAATTTTTTTTATTGTTTTAAGTAAATATTTACTTAATAATTATGTAAACATTTATAAAAATAAATATTTCTCTTCAGCTTTTTGAATAACTGAAGAAAAAAATATAATTTTCTTTTCTCAGATCCATGTTTTTTTTTAAACTTTTGTCCTTAAATCGTTCACATACTTCAATAACACAGTGTCGTGATACATGAATGGAAAGCTGGTTAAATGAGGAAGTTTTTCTGAAACCCGGAAATCTCAGATCCTGCCCATTACTCACCCGTTCCTGAGGAGTAACGCTGGAAAGAAATATCAACAAAATGTCAGGAAATTTAGAATAGCTTTCTTTTGGTAAGATATACATACTTACATTCATTCATTTTTACGTTTACTCCCAACTAGTCTTATAGTAAATTTACTCAGCTTTCGATTGGTTTCACTTCCTTTCTAGTAGACCCACATGGGACGGAGCTACACCGACTATTCTTCTAAAAACCACGTTTGTCTCGATAAAACAATAAAACAACGTTTTCTCCCTGGTGGGCGAGAATTCGGAAAATCGTCATAGAACATTTTTTCTATCACCTCTCACAATATGACTAGACATTTACGGGACACCCTGTATATATACATATATATATACATACATATATATATATATATATATATATATACATATATATATATATATATATATATAAACTAACTATATATATATATATATATATATATATATATATATATATATATATATATAAACTATATATATGGGGACGAGGTTAGCTCAGTGGTAGAGCACTCGACTAATGAACTGGAGGACCAGGTTCAAAACCCGAGCGCGCACTAAAGATTTTTTCTTCTAGTGCTGCCGTTCGAGGGTTGGATTTGGGGTCCCAGATCGTCCCTAGGCTCACCCAGCCTTTAATTAATTTAATTAATAATGGGAACCTTGGGTGCTAATGACTCTAGCAGTCGAGGCAGCCAAGGGGAAAATCAGGCGGCCGGAGCATAGTGGTGACCACACTATCTCCCTAGTGTGCCGTATGGTCAAGAATCAGATACCTCTATAGTATCTGCCCATCTGGGCCCTTGTGGCCTGTTACGGGACTGATTTTTATACATATATATATATATATATATATATATATATATATATATATATATATATATATATATATATATATATATATATGTATATATATACATATATATGTATATATATATATATACATATACATACAAATCAGTCCCGTAACAGTCCGCAAGGGCTCCCGAAGGTGCAGATACTGTAGAGATACCTGATTCTTGTCGATGCAGCACACAAAGGAGATAATGTGGTCAGTACTATCCGGGCCACCGGAGTTTCCCCTTTGCTGGTACCCATTAAATTAATTAAAGGCTGGGTAGGCCCAGGGACGGGCTGGAACCACAAACCAACCCTCCAACGACGAAACTAGAAGATATTTTTAGTGCGCGCTCCAGTTTTGGAATTAGGTTCTCCATAACATTAGTCGAGTGCTCTTGCACTGAGCTAACCTCCCCCTTGTGTGTGTGTGTGGGTGTGTGTGTGTGTGTATATATATATATATATATACATATATATACATATATATCTATATCTATATATATATATATATATATATATATATATATATATATATATATATCATTGTTTTTATTAATGAATATATACTGTGCCCGATGAAAAGATAAATCCCATAATATGAGATTTCTGTAGTTTTTTGTTCGTATAAAATTCATGAAAATTAGTACGGGAATACGCTAAGATGACGGAGTTCCTGTAATTAAAAATTAAGTATTAAAATTTGTGTTCTGAATAAAATGTCTACTACATTGCTCAAAGACTATTACAAATGAAATTATAACAACCAAGCCATGTTGTGGGTTTATGGAAAATTATGACTTATAGGTACATGTGTGTACTTTATGACAAATTATCATTCTTGGTTGACACAAACTGCCGGGCTGGAAAAAAGGACGGAGAAAAATCACACGACCTTATTTTCTCATTTTGTTTACCTTCCATCGCGCAAAAATGGAAAAAAAAAGAAAAAGAAATATGGAGCTCAAATCTCGTGCTGCTCACTCCTTCTCAAATCAATATTAAGAACTTCACACCCTTATTTCCCTAGGGGATTAGAAATCACATCCCCAGATGGTGTACTGGTCGTAGGTGGAAATTTATAACCAATCAAATACCGTTTTTCGATTTTCAGAAGCGGATTTTCATATTCGTAAATTCTATAAGATTTTCAATTGAGCTTATTTCCTGTCCCCTTTATTATAGGCGTGTGTGTATGTCTGTTCGCTCTCTAGCTGGCTCAAAAATGGACCGACTTTAATAAAGTTTGGTACAAAAATACTTTCTATGATTTAAAAGGACAAGTTGGTTAACCACGAGAATCCTGTTTTTTGGGCAAAAGCACTCGAACAAAATCGTAACGCTTAAAGTTTTGTATTATTATGCTTCCCGGTACTCGTTTTGTTAGTAATTGGATGATGAGAATATAATGAAACCATATCCAAGGCCATCTGTAGAACCGTTGTCTAGGAAATGGAAAAAAACTGGATGTTTCTTGGGATTTTCACGAGTATTTCAAAACCGACAAAACTCAAAGTAAAACCCAACTGAAAATGTGTCACTCTTGCCTATGTAGCGGGCATAGCGTAAAGACATGAAGGGTGAATCAAGTACCCTCTGAAGCTAGGTACATACAGTTTTAATCAGGGACCGAAAATAACTATTAATTTTTATTTCAAATGAGTTTCACTTAACCTTTAATTTTTATTATTGGGAAATAAAAATAAACTGGATCATCATACATTTTATTATTTTTTTTAAAAAAAATGTTCTAATAATTTTTATTTCAAAATCTTAAAAATAAAAATTATTTGAATAATGTTATTTCAACATTTTTTTTATAAAAATGTTTAATAACAATTTTTTATTACTTTAACTTTAAACATTATTTTAAATAAAAAAAAACAATATTAGTGCCATAATGAATAGAAAGTAATACACAAAAACTAATTCTAGAATATCCAATACATACTCTTACAAATCAATTGGATTTGGACGAACTTTGATTCACTGACATAAACAAATAACTTCTAATAAACAAAAGGTTCTAAATCAAGTATTTATTTATTCCGAGGATAAGAGATATTTAATAAATGAGTTTCACTTTACCTTTAATTTTTATTATTGGGAAATAAAAATAAAAATTCCATCGTAATTGATATATTTTATTATTTTTATAAAACAAATTTTTAATAATTTTTATTTTAAAAACTTAAAATTAAAAATTATTTCATAACAGTTATTCATTAATTTTAAAAATATAAATTATGAAGTAATTTTTTTGTCATAATTTTTAGGAAACATTTAATTTTTATTAAGGTCCTTGGTTTTAATGGTTGATAATGAGGTATTTACCATAGTCCTAACTGAAAAAATCCGAATTTTTGAGTTGTGTCACTTTAGAAATACTAGTGCGATATGATTATATATCTCTAAACCGGTTAAGAAATTGTTGTAAATCTATTCGACAGCTTATTACATTTTTATCAGAATATAATACTTATGTGTTTTTTGATAGAATGATCTCATTCGTAGGAATTGGTATTTAAAAAGAGTAATTTCCTCGAGATTTCAATTTATATTGACTGTTTCTATCATAAGCTTTCTGAAATGAGATTAGTGATCGAACGGAAACGCGCCAATATGACGCAGTTTCTGTTTAGTAGTTTAGTAGTGTATGGGGGTGGGGTCAAAGTGTGTCTGCTGTTTATTTGAAGTCCATATGTTCCTATGGTCGGTCAGAATTTCATTCAGTGTTATTCTTCAACTAATTTTAAGTTAT